>CAWUFW010006603.1:92500-692500 GCA_963921515.1 Calotriton arnoldi | reverse complement strand
ACTGGAGTGGGAATAGTAAATTTTATCCCTCCGCTATCCAACACTTTCCCTACTATTACACTGACTGGAGTGGGAATAGTAATTTTTACACCTCCGGTATCCAACACTTTCCCTACTGTTGCACTCATTGGAGTGGGAATAGTAATTTTTACCCCTCCACTATCCAACACTTTCCCTATTGTTGTACTCATTGGAGTGGGAATAGTAATTTTTACCCCTCCGCTATCCAACACTTTCACCTACTGTTGCACTGACTGGAGTGGGAATAGTAAATTTTATCCCTCCGCTATCCAACACTTTCCCTACTGTGGCACTCACTGGAGTGGGAATAGTAATTTTTACCCCTCCGCTATCCAACACTTTCCCTACTGTTGTACTCACTGGAGTGGGAATAGTAATTTTTACCCCTCCGCTATCCAACACTTTCCCTACTGTTGCACTCATTAGAGTGGGAATAGTAATTTTTACCCCTCCGCTATCCAACACTTTCCCTACTGTTGCACTGACTGGAGTGGGAATAGTAACTTTTATCCCTCCGCTATCCAACACTTTCCCTACTGTTGCACTCACTGGTGTGGGAATAGTAATTTTTACCCCTCCGCTATCCAACACTTTCCCTCTTGTTGCACTCATTGGAGTGGGAATAGTAATTTTTACCCCTCCGCTATCCAACACTTTCCCTACTGTTGCACTGACTGGAGTGGGAATAGTAATTTTTACCCCTCCGCTATCCAACACTTTCCCTATTGTTGCACTCATTGGAGAGGGAATAGTAATTTTTACCCCGCCGCTATCCAACACTTTCCCTACTGTTGCACTGACTGGAGTGGGAATAGTAATTTTTACACCTCCGCTATCCAACACTTTCCCTACTGTTGCACTGACTGGAGTGGGAATAGTAAATTTTATCCCTCCGCTATCCAACACTTTCCCTACTGTGGCACTCACTGGAGTGGGAATAGTAATTTTTACCCCTCCGCTATCCAACACTTTCCCTACTGTTGTACTCACTGGAGTGGGAATAGTAATTTTTACCCCTCCGCTATCCAACACTTTCCGTACTGTTGCACTCATTAGAGTGGGAATAGTAATTTTTACCCCTCCGCTATCCAACACTTTCCCTACTGTTGCACTCACTGGAGTGGGAATAGTAAATTTTACCCCTCTGCTATCCAACACTTTCCCTACTGTTGCACTGACTGGAGTGGGAAATTTAAGTTTAAAGAATTTTAAATAGTTTAATGTTTTAATTTATAATAGAATGTTTTTTTAATAGATTTTATGTTATTGGTATATGTATATATGTATATATATATGTATATATATATATATATATTTGTTACATTTTTATATAATTTTAAAATTATAAAATAAATTAAAATGAATAGTTTATTAATTGTTTTAAAGTAAATATATATATGAATTATTATACGTGTGTAACTTTTTTTAATTAAGTTTGTTATATTTGTTAAAATGTATATTTAATCAATTTTTAAATTTTATTATTTAATATATTTAGTTTTTATTATTTTATTCTATATATATGAAAAACAATATTTTGTACAACTATATTTATGATATCGATATTTATTTTCTCGATATTTTTGTACTTATCATTATAAATATAGGATGCCGATATTTTTGACATCGATGTTTATAACTCGATATTGTGGTATGGGGATATTTTAGGTGTCGATATTCTGTCAGTGAACCTTTCCAAAGTACTTTTCCCAGCCCCACACCTCAAAGCTGGTAATTTCATTGTTCTCCTATGTTCATTCCTCTCTGCTCATCCCTTCTTCCCCTTCCCTCAGCTCTCCTCCTATATTCATTTCCCCTCATCCTTTGCTATTCCCTCAGTTCTCTCCTCTCCTGTACTTTCCCTGTGGCTTCCTTCTCCTCTCACCCTTCTCCCCTCTGCTCTTCTCTCATTCACTTTACCTCCGTCAACAAGCCAGGAAAGAGAGTTAAGCACTTCCTTATGACGTGAATCACGGCATTTCTTTCTTAGGCCCTCATGTTTGTAATGTTGATACATTGAGAACGATTACGACCGTAGGAGTTATTAATCATCCAAGTTTACATCTGCCAGGCTACATTACCTTTTTAGCACGTGCGCTGTATTTACGATGTAGAGTTATTAGGCCAACAAGCTGCAATGTGTGTCTCTTCCTAGCAATATACATTAATTGAAAACAAATGTTTATTTTCCTCACCACAGAAGTCTGTATTCAAGAAGCGTTTTGTGACACGATTGTTGCTGTTTAAACCATCCGGCTCCTGGAATGTTGGAGAAAATAAAAGAACTGGAACATTAAAGCGCGGATGTCATGTTTTCCGTCTAGAATAAAACGAAGTCGTAAACGGCACGACTCGCAGTGTCCGGCCGTTTGGGACTGTAAAAAAAAAAACTTTTGGTATGTACAAACCACAAACTGTGATTCGGTAAAATGTTACGGAATAGCAATTTAGGTTTGCAACCCAATGCCGATTTGGTATTTGGAAGGGGTTGTTTAGGGCGTCACTTCCAAATGCAAATTTGAATTGTATGTACAAATATTTCACAACCGAAATCTAGTTGCAAAACATTAATACTTTACCGAGTTCAAACGTAGTATTAAGCAGTAGCGGCTGCTACTGAACAGGGATGGTAGGGCCGGGGGACGGAAGGAAGGGAGTTTGGAGCGGAGGAGGGAAATAAATAAAAAAATAATAAAAGCACTTACCTGGGTGCCGCCGGCCGCCGCCTCTCCTCCCTCCTCTTGCAGCAGGAAGCACACAGACTCCCAGAATCCCCTAGCCAATCACGACGCTGCCTTACAGCAGCATTGTGACTGGTCTGAGCTCTGTGGTTCAGTACTCAGACAGGGGATGGGAGGCTGTGCACGTTCTCCACCCAGGCTGTACATTACAGCCTGGAGGAGAACATGCAAAGTGTGCATGACGGTTTGGCCGGTGCAAGAGCGCTGGCCAAACCGTCATGCGCCCTTACACAGTGCAGCCCACTCCTCTTTCTGCTCTGGCCGGCCCACCCTGCCCCGCCCCGCCCCCCAACCAACTCAGCCAGTACGGTTAAATAAAATGATAATAACGTTGCGTTATTATCATTTTATTTTTCCGCTTTGAACTGCTCCGTTCAGCAGTGGGACGATGCTCCTCCGCCTTAGCGGAGGAGTCGTTGCTGGTAGTAAGCCATTCAAGAATGATGAAAAAAATATTTTTTAAGAATAGGTAGTGGTCACATCGATCACTGCCTACTCTTTTTTAACTCATCCCGGACTGCTATATTCCATATAGGTATCATAACATAGGCCCAGGTAATCTCATTACCCGCCACCCATATTCTCTCCCTACATTACACTTGTCACGGTTTACAGGGACTGACCTTTTACCTAGATATTACACTGCAGTCAGAACGCAGGTTTTCCCTAGTTCGAAATCTCATACATTATGCATGAGGATTCTTGGAAGCACAGCAGGACTACCATCTCCTGTATAAAATCTATGTACAAAGTTCATGCCCAACTCCATCCTTAGGCCGACACAGTAATATAGCAAGGTAGGACCCCTGGAGAGACCTATGGGTATATATACATCACATCTTGCTACGATAAGACAGAGGAGACCAAGACTTCCCGGCCGACACACTGACCAGAGACGCTGAGGTTCCTGCATGCAGACACTCCAGCTCGCAGTGGTCTAACACCCCTCGCAGGGTGTCCAACTCGAGACCAGTACGGGGTCCCACAGTCTCTCACTTCAGGTAATGGGGTTGACTAAATCCTAGAGGGATTCTTGGCTTAACACCTACATACATGCTAGGTACACTTAGGTACATCTAGATAGGGAGGTATCGTAGGAGTATGCATCTTTTATCATGTGTTTTATATATTCATAGGTATTCATGACTGTAGTAAGATGGTAGAGCTATACCATCCATTTACCTTTATCGTACTGCTAATCATTTATATCTTATACTGCCTAACGGTTGTTGCAGCTCATTTATTCTACACCAGAATAACAACTGTTCAATAAATTCTTATTGAAAACGCCCAGCCGGTTTATTCTGTGTATGACAGACTAAGTAAGCACGAGTGACTGAGCGAAAGGTATATATTGTTTCCACAGTCCTGAGGGATCAGGGTTGTCATGTTCGATGGTTGCCAAGAACTATCCTCTCCTTGGTAAGAGGAGATTCTAGTGGCACTGTGAGCTAGTTGGTACAGAAGGCCAACATACCCAGTGGGGATGATCAGAGTTCGTCCGATACCAATCCTACAGTGTATGTTGTCTAAACGCGCAGATCCTGTATATCTCGTATAGGAACTACACGACATGGCGCCGCCAACTTTGGCTGGGTACTTATTTAACAGTAGAATCTGAGTAGTTCAGTCGTGCTATTCTCAGAAATCCCTATTCACAAAACACCAGAGACGTCTGGAGTGGGTAGGATAAACTCCGCCACAGCTGAGTCGGCGAAAATCCTATTTATTAGCTGTTGGTTAATCAAGCTTGAAGGACACAGTGTTCCTAAAATTGTGCAAAACACCTTATCTTAGTTTCCTTGGAAAATACTTCTTCCTTAATACAAAGACTGAAGACGCAGATAACGCGGGAGGAGTTGTGCAAAACTTGCACCTCACAGATGACGAGGAAGATGCGAATGCAATTCAGATTGCAGAAAATATTAGAAATGCAGTCACCCTGAAACTGCTTGCGTATGGTTTAAGACCTAGGGGTGGCATAGTAGCCTTTGTGATTGAGGCACACGAATCGTACAGTACAGAGGTATTTTATTCGTGGGTTACATTCCCAGCAGCAAATGCAAGAACAAAAACATTTCACTTCTACACAGAAGGTGATGCACCAGCGGAATATTGTCTGTATGAGGACATTGAGGTTCTGCTCACGTACCAGGAACATTTATACTGCTTTAAAGGCGCCCTACCCCATACAAGAAGAAGAGTAGGACTCGGTCCGCTCGGAAGAGAAGGAGCGACTTGGCCAATATTAGCAGCCTACACACCACATCCTGACATTGAAACAATGCCAGGACCAGACTTACTCATACTTCACAAAGAGTTAATAAAACTTTACAGAAACATGACGCAATACGTCATGAGGACTCTCACGGTCCAGCCAGCGATGGTAACAACAAATACAGCTCACGTTCAGAACACAGCAACTAAAATTACACCACAAACATTACATGCAGTAATAGGTAAAAAACCCGCAAAACGTGAACAAATGCCCTTCTGGATAGCTCAGAAGATCACACAGCTAGAAGCAGTATTCCCAAATACCAGCGCTTATGAAAAACACAGAATGCTGACAATCTGCTTACTCATGGGGATAACACCACAGATAGAGGATTGTACCTCGTGGGGTACAGTTTTCGTTGCCATATATACCAGAACTCATGGTATCCCGTCATTAGCAGTAATACCAGACGTATTAAGACAAATACAAAATGAGTACGGAGCAGAACCTGCTCTGAACTTAGAGATGAAGTTACTAGGTAACTATGCCCAGGTATCAGCCATTATATTAGCAAATATTAAAGGGGAGGCAGCATCAGTGGCCATCCGCCAACGCCTAAGGGAGTTCAGTCCTTTACAACAGGAGCACGAACTGCCCAAAATAGTTGAAACTGCGTATGCAGAGTTAGGCAGGGACAGTTTGGGTGGAAAAGCGTTAAAACCACAACTGATGGGTAGTCCCGAGAAGGAGACTTTGAAGCAGATACCAACTTCTTCTGAAAAGAAGTGGGACAATAACAAAACACAAAAAGTTAAAGAAAACATATCTCAATCTAGAGGTAGATCTCCTCCACAGGAGCCCTCCGAAAGGAGGTATAACCTTAGGAATAGGGATAATATTAGGAAACCTGACAGGTATCAGGATACTGATACACGTTTCTCTCATTCCTTTCAGGGTTCATCGAAAAACTCCGAGAGGGAAAGACGGTCAGACAGACAAGAAGAGCGTACAAAGTCAAGAGACAAGCAGAACGCTCAAGACTATACTTCCAAAAAAGAAGATAAAGCCAAACCAAAACCACAGTTCAAAAAGAAGAAGGTTGCAGGTCTAAAGATCAGACATGCCCAGAATTCTGAGGACTCAACTACTGAACGGGGAATGGGCTCTGACGATGCTAGACAGTGCGGCAGAAGTAACAATAGCTCGCCAGAACCTGATGGAATTTCTGGTGACAGTGGACTTGAATGATTATATCACGGTGGAAACACCTGATACTAGGGTAAGTGTCCCACACAAACTATATGAAATTACACTCCAAATGGAGCGGGACAAATGCAGGACAGTTAAAGGTCTCTTTTGGGAGAACCTAACGTTTGGCTATGACATTTTGTTAGCTGAACAAGATTGGCCGCCAGCATTCGTCATGGATTGCCCTAGGGGAGAAACAGTAATTTTACCAGCATTTTCCGACCACGTTCCCAAATATTTAAAATATACATATGCGTGGGAGTGGACGGTAGCCCAAGCCCCAGCATTATACAAAAATCATGTTGGATAGGATTAGGATTCAACCCACCACATAATTCCATTAAAAAATACTCCAACTGCACAAAGGCAGTATCCAATAAAGCTAGAAGCTAAGAAACAGGTCAGGGAGATCTTAGATCAACTTGAATACCAAAGAGTGATTGAAACATGCACCCCTCAAATGAATAACCCTTTGTTTCCAGTATCGAAACCAGACAACACATATCGTCTAGTTTTAGATTACAGACATTTAAACACTATCACTAAAACATTTGCAGTACAGAATGCACACAGTGCCACATTAATGAATAATATTATGCGGAAAAAATACAAAAGAACGCTAGATATCTCAAATGCATTTTTTTTGCCAAAATATAGCACTCAAGAGCAGATATTTGACAGCATTCTCAGCGCTAGGGTCCCAGCGGCAATTTTGCCGACTCCCCCAGGGGTATAAGAACAGCCCAGGGTCGTTTTCAGCCAGAGTAACTGAATTACTTCAAAATCTGGATAAGGAGGCATTGTCCTATGTGGATGATATTTATCTAACGGACGATGACCTGGAGAAACACTTGAACAGAGTAAACACCATAATTTTGGGATTTGCCTCTGAGGGTTACAAATTCAACTTTAAAAAAATCAAAGATAGCCCATCTTAACGTACTTTTTCTAGGATATGAGCTTTCAAGTGAAGGGAAAAGCCTGGCAGCTAACTTTTTAGAAAAGTGTGCGCTGCTCCAACCTCCAAAATCATTAAAGAATTTAGAATCAATCTTGGGATTCCTGAACTTTGGCAGAACATACATTTTAGATTAAACGGAAAGAGTAAAACCTTTCTACGATTTGATAAAACCTGACTTTTCAGTTAGACAGTGGACACAGGAACACACAGATACTCTTTGTTCCTTACAAGCTGACATTATAGCTTCAAAACACTTACAGACACGCGTAAATGTATGCAACCTGGTGATCCTTATAGTTGCGGGTCAATCTGGGTACACCTATCTAACATATAATGAGGGTGAGACAGTACCAATAGCATATAAATCTCATTTGTACACAAATGCTGAGATGGGCTTCTCATCTACAGGAAAAATTCTAACAGCAGTACAGACTGCTGGAGTCAGAGAAAGAGCCCTGGCTCAAGGGAAACGTATAATAGTCGTTACACCAGTTCCAGCCTTAGAGGCTGCAACAAAGGCAAGCGTTCCCAACGCTAAAGCCTTACATCCAAGATGGATGCAATGGGCTAATTCTCTCACTGCAACAGATGTAGAATACAGGTACGACCCAAATTTAAAAACACAAGCATTTCTGCAATACGAACAAGAATATCCTCTACCTAATGAAATAATGCCTCTAGATCAGTATGAATATATTATTTATACTGACGGTTCTGCGCAACCGGCCATAGGGAGCAAACAGCAATACAGCGCCGCGTGTGCTATCGTTACTGGATGCATGCAGGATGGAAAGTTTCATCCGAAATGTACAAAAACACAGTCTCTAGGAGACTGCATGGTGCAGCTGGCAGAACTAAAAGCACTAATACTGGCACTGGTAAATATGGATCGAGAATTCCCCACACTAATCGTGTGTGATTCCTTTTACTGTGTACAGTCATATAATGAATGTTTACATCACTGGGGACAAAAACGGGTTTAAGGATGCAAAAGGTGGCACAATTAAGCACAAAACGCTATGGGAACAGGTAGTGGAGTTGAAAAACGAACTACCAAGGGCTCACGTGATACATACACTGAGTCATCAACGTGATGGCGTTCACTTTGAAGGGAATTCATTGGCTGACGAATCCGCAAAGGGGGCTGTACGAACGGCTTCCGTAGCTGCAATCACTCGTTCAAAAACGAGGATAGACGGTGAGATAATGGTTGCGATTATTGCTACATGCAATAACACAGCAGTACCGAAAAGATTTCCACTCAAATACTCCTACAAGTTAGATGCAAACAATGTTCCATTTGCTCAAGTTCCAGGAGTGGGGGATATAGTAATACCAAATATGGATCGAAGATTAGGATTAATTCTAGCAGCACACAAGGGTATAGGTTCTGCACACGCAGGAGTTTCTGCTACGGTTTCTCTATTGAAACAACGCTACTGGTGGCCAGGACTAAGAAGGCAGACTAAGGACTATGTCTTGAAATGCGACATCTGTCAGCAGATGAAAGGCTCCACTGTAACACGTCCAGTGCAGACACCATTACTAATATCAGACCAACCACTGGCGTGTGTTTATTTGGACCACTGCGGCCCCTTACAATCTGATGGGGCTTCCAAGTATATAATGGTTGCAGTGGATTCCTCCTCTATGGTCCTATGGGTGTGGCCCCAGCGCTCGGCTGACGCTCTAACTATTATAAAAGATTTGCAAGTCTTTATAGGGACATACGCAATTGGCACATTATATTCTGACCGTGGCCCCGCGTTTAGCTCTAGGGCTAACAAGAAAGCCATGCGAAGTTTGGGTGTAGCATTGGGATACTCCTCTCCGTACCATCCCGAGGGAAATTCGGTTGTGGAGATGAAAAACTGGGACTTAAAGCAATCTTTGACAGCTAGAGTATTAGGCTCGGGTGGAAATTGGGTAAAACATCTGTATGGAGTCCAGAGGGCATAAAACAATCTGCCAAGAAGCTCTCTAGGGGGGTCACTCCTTATGAGGTCCTATTTGGGATGAGAATGTTGGTACCTGATCTTGATTGTGAAGGCACAGTGGCGGATGATAAACCTTTTGACATCCATAAACGTTTGGCTGTTTTACAGGACCTGAACGAAAGCAGGGTACTACAGAGTAATGTCAGACGAAAAGGACCACCACTGGGGAAGTAAAAAGTGTCATGGCAAGACCTGCCTGGATCCCTAAAGTCTGGGATCTGGTCAGAGAAAAAATAGCAGACAAAAAAGAATTTGGGCCATCATACAGAAAGCCTTTACCTGTCCTGGCAGTTGAAGGAACAAGAACAGTACTTCTGCCACCTCTTGCCGGTAAAAAGGAGAAAAGATTCGTCTCAATTGACCTAATCAAACCACACTATGTGGCCGATACTGAATAGTAGGCCGTGTGGACTCCGAAGTAACAGACACCCTCCTCTCACAACTATACAAGAAGTTCAAACAGAAAGACTCATCACGTTTGAAGGGTCACCTGCTCGGAATGAAGGACTAAGCAACAATGCAATGGAATTCGTTCCTCTTGAAACTGAAGTTCAAAATGAGAATTCCACTGAAAGACAAATTTCAATTCGACCAAACACGGATATCTACGTCAACATGCCCCAACAAGAGCAAGCTACAGTTTCCACAAAACCTGCGGAACTACCGAAAATTGATCGAACTGCATCTGGCTATTTCATTGACTTTGACACCTTCTCGTTAGATCCAAGCGAACCTGAAACAACGCCAGCCCAAAGAACTCGTCTACAGCGATTTAAAGATTTTCTGAACTTTCTTAAAAAGACTTACCTGGTATCACCTTGGGTGGAACTCTGGGTAGCTACAGGAATACTTTTCTTTCTTTTCTCGATAGGCCTAGAAATAGCTTTTAATATGCTTATTAATGGAACTTATCTTCGAGAAAGCTCTGCAGCACAAAAAGGGATGTGATTCTGAAACCACACCTATCATCACATCGTGAAAAAAGAGACCTGTCATCAGTGAACATTACAGCACTTCCTATACCTGACGGTATAGTGTGGGACAAGGTTGATTTCGATATATTCGGTCCGACTGAACTTTTAAAAATACCACATTTATTTAAAATATCATTGAGTGATATCATTACCTCCAGTACATTTTCCGATGATTGGGATTATGAAACTGTAAATATTATGTTGTCTGATTTAGAGAAATCTGCTGCTTTTTCTAATAATGAAATGCTAGAGGACACATCAGACTTTGAGAAAATGTATTGCTATCAACATTATGGTCATCACTTTCTACATAAATCTGCTAACCCTAGGAATTTTTTCACATATCACCAATGGGAACATTGCCCGACACCGCCGAAAAGCAGTTAAAAAACACTCGCACAAAAATTTCCATATTTTTCAGGGTTTAACACGTCAGACCCAGCCTCATATTACTATAAGTTTGCACCAACACCGGCACAGAAGAATATGTTGACAAACACCAAACAGATTTATTCTGCTTCCTTTATTTCCCAGTTGTCTGAACAAGGGTTCGACCTATGGAAAGACACGATAGACTTAAAATCAGTCTGGGGTACTAGAGACTGGCAGGTCCAGGGAACAGAGGCACTATTTAGAGCATGTCTTATTCCTCGACAAATAATGTTCTTGAATGAAACAGTGCAACAAACAACTTGTCTTGGGTTAGCCAGGAATAAAGATTTGAATACACCTTGGATGCCCAGCACCATCACACACTGAGGATAACATAACATCACAAAAACAGGTTACAGTAGATGACATTTTGCAAAGCAATAGATCAGACCCCGATTGGAAGGAGTTGGTGGTTTGGCCCGTAGACACGAATAACTGTCAAGGAAGATTCTTGGGTAAAACTAAAGGATTGAGTATCAATAGGCCAGATCCACGTTATGTGCAAAGACAACACCCAGGGGTAGTGACATCATACAGTGTTGGGAAGTTGTGCCTCGAACGGCTAAAAACCTCAACACTCACACAGGTGAAACAACACTTATCCTCACTTTCACAAGATGTGGACCTACAGGATTTTTTATTAGGTCCTAGAAAGCAGATGTTTCTATTACGCTGTCTACAATGAGATTTGGAAAATATCACAACAAGAGGCCGAGGAAAGATTACGAGAAATAGATCGTATAAACCTAGAGAAAGCTCTAGCAGTGGTCGACAATGGGTTAACGACGCTAAAATCCAGAATATATTCACTGGGCAACATTGTATCATCCGCTATCGATGTACTAGAACAAGATTTGTCCATAATACAACACGGGCAATCACAATTGCGTTCTATTATGTTGCTAAGCTGGACGCTGCAATCTTTGCGCGCAGGCTATGTGCCTTGGCGTTTCATAAACAGCACGTCTCTGTTTTCCTCATACAATCTGACGGAAAACAGATAGAAATGGCTCAGAGGGGAGCAAAGTATACAATGCTGCGCATTGAAAAATTGGACAGATTAGCTTTCACAGTGGCAGAATCACCGTCCACAGAATGGTTAATCCATGGCCACATAACTCTTCCGGTCACTACTTTTCAATTTCAATACTGCCTTGAACAAATGCAGGCAGGCAGATATGAAGAAATGGGTAGGGAAGTCATCAAGGAATCTTGGGAATTACTGTACAGATTTCGATGCCGGAGTGGGGGAAAAGAAGTGTTTCTAAGCGGTACAAACTGCGAGAATACTTTAAGTGGATCACTTATATGCCAGGATATAATTCTTCATGGGGCCTGTAATGGTTCAGTAGCAAACTTATCCTGTCACTTAAAGGGCTCCCCAGCTGCCGTGATCACTCCAGTGTTCAGGCTACTTTCAAATGGGAGTTACTTGATGTTGAACGATCAAGGTTGCTGTGGGATGCTTCTGGGCATCGAATATCTGGTAACTGTGAGTTCCAGGGTTACTTGCTGTATGCAAGTATTGTTTCCACCAACACATACAGTCAGGGAGGCGCTGTTATGGCCTTCACTAAATGTTTCATTAATACGGTTTGATACTTTGAGCAGAATGAAAGCCATGCTTATACAGAAACCCGTGCCCTTAACCTCCGCTCGGGAGACTTTTGATCTTCAAGTAGCAAGGTCTTTGGCAGAGATACAGGCACTTATACGTACAAATTGCCCTTTTCATTTCGCAGAAATGGTAAATCGTATCTTTAACATGTCTGATACGACAGGCATTGTCCACCTATTTAAGACCATAGGTTCTGGACTATTAAGCACCTTTCAGATGGTCCTCGGAGTTATACCAAACTTTATACACTCCGTATTTGGAGCGTATTTGGAGGGCTGCCGCTGATCCTGTTTCTAATAGCAGGCATCCTGATTGTCGTTTTTCTGCTACGCAATGGACGTCCCAGTCACCAAGGAGATGGAAACAGAACTCCTGGAGAGAAAATACTGTGATCGCATGGTACAACTTCTAGGCACACCTCGCCTAAGAGAACTAAGTGCTTCTTGGTTCTTGTCATTTAGACCAGTCTGGATGGACTGCATCTTACCTGTCATTCGATGCCTATTTTGCAGAGAAGAATGCGTGTTGGATCTCCGTCTGACACTCCCATCATGTGCGCAACCGGACGTTGATGCTTTACTGGACCCGATAACGGCCCATGTTCTGCAGTGTCCCCAGTATTCCTATTTTGATTGCGGCATTCCTAGAGCCACCACAGGTAGGATCTGCTCCTGTTGGTATGGACACCTGCTCCTCCTCTGACACCCAGGCCTTGGATGGCGCACAGGCTGCCCCAGCACCGGCTGTGGACAGTACAGAAGATCATCTGTGCTCAATTGACATAATATGCGAGGAGTTTCAGGGACCGCCAGCTGCGGAAGCAAGCAACGAGAATGTTGCGTCTACTAGCCAGGACACACAAACATTTGACTCATTTTGGCCCGTCTTGTGCTGGGAAAAAATTCGACCTTTTGGAACGCAAACAGAAAATTGGAACTTCATATCAAAATTGATATATCTTTTTGAGCAAGCATGGCTTTCAAATGCTTGTAGTAATTCAGACTATACCTACGGACATATTAGAGCTATAGCTTAAGTGTCAATTTTCTCCTTTTTTTTTTTTTACCTCTTTTTAGATCTTTTTTTTTAGAACAAATTTTTACGTTTTTAACATTATTTTTAAGCATAAAAAGAAACTAATGTTTTTACCGTTTACATACCAGTATCTAGTCAGCCTAGTAGTACGTTTAGAATTTAACTATGTCGTCCATTCAGAAGATGAGTGGGTGTTATATTCCATATAGGTATCATAACATAGGCCCAGGTAATCTCATTACCTGCCATCTATATTCTCTCCCTACATTGCACTTGTCACGGTTTACAGGGACTGACCTTTTACCTAGATATTACACTGCAGTCAGAACTCGGGTTTTCCCTAGTTCGAAATCTCATACATTATGCATGAGGATTCTTGGAAGCACAGCAGGACTACCATCTCCTGTATAAAATCTATGTACAAAAGTTCATGCCCAACGTCATCCTTAGGCCGACACAGTAATACAGCAAGGTAGGAACCCTGGGGAGACCTATGGGTATATATACATCACATCTTGCTACGATAAGACAGAGGCGACCGAGACTTCCCGGCCGACACACTGACCAAAGACGCCGAGGTTCCTGCATGCAGACACTCCAGCTCGCAGTGATCTAACATCCCTCGCGGGGTGTCCAACTCGAAACCAGGACGGGGTCCCACAGTCTCTCACTTCAGGTAATGGGGTTGACTAAATCCTAGAGGGATTCTTGGCTGAACACCTACATACATGCTAGGTACACTTAGGTATATCTAGATAGGGAGGCATCGTAGGAGTACGCATCTTTTATCTTGTGTTTTATATATTCATATGTATTCATGACTGTAGTAAGATGGTAGAGCTATATCATCCATTTACCTTTATCGTACTGCTAATTATTTATATCTTATACTGCCTAACGGTTGTTGCAGCCCATCTATTCTACACCAGAATAACAACTGTTCAATAAATTCTTATTGAAAACGCCCAGCCTGTTTATTCTGTGTATTTCTCTGAGACAGACTAAGTAAGCACGAGAGACTGATCGAAAGGTAGTATATTGTTTCCACGGTCCTGAGGGATCAGGGTTGTCATGTTCGATGGTTGCCAAGAACTATTCTCTCCTTGGTAAGAAAAGATTCTAGTGGCACTGTGAGCTAGTTGGTACAAAAGGCCAACATACCCGGTGGTTCGTCTGACACCAATCCTACAGTGTATGTTGTCTAAACGCGCAGATACTGTATATCTCGTATAGGAACTACACAACAGAACTGCAGTTGGAGGAATAAAAAATATCATTTTAGTTAAAAGCAATCACAGACATGGTAGTCTGCTGAACCCAGCAGGCCACCAGCCCTGTGATGGCTGCGATTCCTAATGGGTCGCAAATTGTGACCTGCCTCATAAATATTCATGAGATAGGTTGATTTGCGACTCAATAACAAATGGTGTTTTACGAACCAACCTATAAGTACATAGGTCGGTTTGCAAAATACTGCACTGGTTACAAAAATATTTGTCGTTAATTGCAACCAGTATTTTGCAAACAGTGATTTGTACATCTGGCCTTTCATTCTCACAGCAGCTTTCGTGGCTAGGACTTTTCTTCTTTCTTTTCACAGTGGCACTGGGCTTTGAAGTAACATTGTACTTTAACTTCGTAACAGTTCTTCATGGAACCAAAAGCCTAGCGTCCTAAGGGTGGAGCACAGAGTGCAAGGGTGCACACCGTATAACAAACATTGGCAAAGTCAGTAGGACTGGCGTTGGCCTCCACTTTTTAGCTTTGTCAATGTTTGTTTTATTTTGTGATGCTTTTTGCAAAATTTACATGTCAGAAAATCTGCCTGTACCCTAATCAATCTAAGAACAATCACACTGGCTACAGCAAAACAGTTTTTTGGTTTCAAAAAAGCATACATTGCCATAGAAGCCCTTGGCACTGAAGGGAATTACTTTGTGTGTTGATGTGCTCCTTGTGAAAGAGCAGAATGGCAATAATGTTACCCAATGGCTGAAATGAGCTGACCAATTGCCCTATACCGTATACTGAGTTTTGCATTTTTGTTAGTGAAGAGTTGGTAGTACTTGGGCGACTTTGTGTGTGTTGGCACCAGCTTTCCTAGAAAGAAAATCCCATAATGAAGCAATATCTTGATCTACAGCAATATTGAAGCTAATAGAAGGGCCCCTTTCAGGGCCAGACTGAAATCCAAAAGTAGCCCTGGCAAAAAATGTTCAAACCAGCCCCACACTGAAGGAGAACATGACCTAGCCTGCAGCATACCAGGGAAATACCAGAGTATCAGAATGGCCAGTTGCACCTGCCTTTGCTGAAAAGACTGCATTAGCAGATTAAGCTGTCGCCTCAAAGAAGAGTGTTAAGAAAAGTCAGAAGATGAAGTTTGCATCAGAAGTGGTAAACGTAAGGGCATTCAAAGCAAAGGATTGTATTTTGAGTACTTTTGACAAAGGGCCAGTATTTTTGCTGCATCTTCAGACAAGTGCTGGTAAAACTATTAGGTCCCCCCTTTGAAATATATTAGCCAAAAAATTTGCCTTTGCCAGTGCTTGTTGCAGATGCTGAACAGCATCAGTAAAAAGAAAAAATGCTTGTTGCTCATGCAAAATTAAATAAAAATCCAAAATCCAGTCCTAGCATGACCACATATGCCCACCGCACCCATATAATGGAGGGGAAAAAAGAGCCAAAATCCAGTCCCTTCATGAGGACATATACACACCACATGCATACTTTAAGATGCGGTGGTGATTTTGGTCCCAGCAGGATGACATATATACGTGCATGCGGCACTAAGCATGCAAACATATAATTCATGATGCGGAAGTCATTTTAGCTATTAGGAAAAGAAGCAGCCCAGAAGCAAATTGCTGCAGCTTGGTTCTCCTAAAAAGTAAAATAAATAAATAAATACATTTGAAAAAAAGGGATGAGGAGGGGCAAAGGAGGAGTGTGGGGGAGGGTATTAAAAAAATAGCAGATTGGTACGGGTTGCATGTGAAGCAATTTTCAGTAACATGGAAAATGATACTGTAATTAGAAAACTGTTTATGGGACAAACTCGCAAAAAACGTACGAAGAATTAAGGAAATTACACAGTTCTTAAAAGGGTATTTAGGGGCACGATCCATGAGCCCTAATCAGGCATTTTGGAATACTTTTGTTTGCTATTTAGGCATTTTAAGCTTATGCCGCCATCATTTTTTCCCACAGAAGGTATCCATGCCAAATTTGCATCTTTTTTCCCCAACATCATTGAATTCTAAAGGTACCCAGGGTTTGTGCCTTCCCCTGCTGGGGACCGAGAAAATAACCTAAATAAAGCAACATTTTGGTATTTTTGGGAAAAATGGGAAAAGTGCTATGCAACAAAGCATATGTTTTTTTTTTCTAAAATTGGCATCAACAAAAGGTTTGCTGTGCTGGAATCACCATCTTTCCAGCTTTCAGGAACAAGCAGATTAAACATTTTTTACCACAGTTTTGGCATTTTTGTGAGAGGTAGCCCATTTTTCCAAATTTTTGTGATTTATACCTAAATTACATTTCTGGTGAAAACAGATGTGAAACCCATAGGTGATGCCAGAAAGTTATACATTCTGAAACATAGACAAAATATGAATTCAACAAGGGGCCATATGTGTAGACCCTTCCAGGGTTTTTCAAATAAACTTACTCTTGATATTAAAAAAAAAACCATTTAAAATGAGTAAAAAAACAGATATTTGTGACATTTTCTTTTGTAATTTCTTGTCATGATGGTAGATTTACAAAAGCACTATACCATTACGTCCACTAGACCCCTTTGATCACCGGGATATATAGGGTTTGTAGGATCTCCAAGAACCCAAGGTACGCAGAGTCAACAACTGAGCTGCACCTTAAACTGTTTTTCATTGTCTACTGAGTATAGAGCAATTCTTATGGAAAAATATAAAGAATGATAAATGGGCATGAAGGAAACCTATACATTTCTGAAATGTACAGCAGATACTGAGTTTAGGAGCAGTGGTTATTTCTACACTTCTGAATTTGTGAGTACACATACCAGCATGTGAATCAGGGGACATTTTTGCAAAATGTTTTTCTTTCTTGCACACAGGCTTACATTTGGAAGCCATAAATGCAGAGAAATCCAAATGGTTAAAACGAATGTTCTACTATTCTGTGTTTCCACACGTCTCCCGATAAAAATGGTACACCACTTGTGTGGCTGGGCCTAGTGCTGCGACAAGGAACATCCCAAAATGCGACCTGTTGAGATCATATTCCACCCAGTGGAATCCATAGTTTTTTTACAATTTGAGTAGCTGCAGATTTTGGGCCCTAGCTCAGTCGCCACCGAGGGAAACCTAACGTACCCAGATATTTCTGAAAACTTTACACCCGGGCGTGTCCAAAGTGGTGTGACTTGTGTGGTTCTAACAACGTTTTTCTTACCCAGATGCCCTTGAATACCTCAAACTTTGGCTAAAAACACACAGTTCTGGAAGCTGCAGAGATCCACAAATTTCCTAACATCACACAGCATTTCCAGACAAAAATGGTATCTCACCTGTGTGATTCGGTCTTGCGCCCATGACAGGGGAGGGTCCAAAACACAACATCGACAGATCAATTTTTCCCCCCAAAACGACCCTTTTTTGCAATGTTGGTAGCTGCAAAAATGTGGCTATAACTGAGCCGGCAGCCAGGGAAACCTACCAAATCGGTACATTTCTGATAACCAAACACCCAGGGGAGTCCAGGGTTGCATTACTTGCATGGCTCTCACAAGGGTTTCTTATCCAGAAGCCCTTGCAAACTTAAAAAACACATTTTCCTCACATTTCCATGAGGGAAAGTTCCCGGAATCTGTGGGGCGCCACAAATGTCCTACCACCCACCATTCCCCCACGTCTCCCAATATAAATGGTACATGGTCAAGCATGGGTGGTCATGTTGTCCGGGAGTCATACCAGTGTGTGGAAAGGAGGTGTTAAAAGCATCCAGTCTAGCACTGACTTCTGGCTATTCTAATGATTGCAAAGGGTCTAAAGTGTGTAAGTTGATGTATAGTCATGTATTAGATTGATTTTCTTTTCTTTATTTTATTGCTATTATCGCTTACCTAGTTCTGAGAAGACTGAAGGGTAGTAGAAGACTACTACATCTGCCTATGTTGGGTGTCTTGAAGGGCATAGTGGTCTGGTATTCTGGCATGTGTGTGGATGTGGTATTTGTCTAGGCATAAATAAGATGGAGTCATAGGAGAGTTCTACTGTTCTTATATGTTGTTCTTGGAAGGGTGTGATATATTGACTGGTCAGGTGCTGTAAGAGTGCTGTTGATTAGTTCATGTTTAACGCGTTGGGAATTTATATTGGATACGGAGCATATTGAGGAGAACCGTTAAAGCGTTATATCAAGTGTAGTATGGTGTTACAGGAATTTGTGTAGTGCGGAGAATGGTGGGGCTATGTAGGTAGCTAGTACATGATTAAGGGAATTAGGCTTCTGGGTGTGTCAGTTTGTGGGGATGTGCTAGAGGTATGCTGGTGATGTGCGATGGCTCGTGAATGAGGTGCATAGCATGCTGGTATGGTATTTGTATATTGTCTTGGTCTGTGATGTATTTTGTGTTGTATGGTGCCATGGATGAGGTGGGTAGGTAGCTAGTGAAAGGGATGATGAGAATGGTAGTGCGTTTTATCAAGTGCGGAAGCGTGTTGTGACTGGTTGTGTATAAGCAGCGAGTGAGTAAAGGAGGGATGACTTTGTTGTTAGTAAGTGGGTTAGGGAAGCTTGAGCTGCTGGTTGTGGGGATTTGTGGACAATTTGTGTCGCAGATGAGGGGTACGTGGGAGGAGGTGGACAATGTAATGTGCAGAGGATTTCTATTGTAAGGAAGAGTTTGGGATGTATATTTGTATGAAGTATTGTGGTGCTGTGTGATGATGTGAAGAGAGACCCTGGGCATGAGGATTCTGTCATAGCCGAGAGCCTGTTTTCTGTTTGAGCAGGATCTGCTGTGGCTAATATTTTGTGTATATATTTACTTGAAAATCTGTTATAATGGTGAGTGTTGTTTGTGGTCTGTAGCTAGAGATCTTCACCAATTCAGGTGTATGCTATCTGAACAATTGCCAAGCTTGAGGTATGTATATGAGGTAACTGTGACTATGGTATCTTGTTAGGACCCACACTACCTATTAGATCAGAACAGCTGAGAAGTGTTAGGTGGGTCCCATACAGTCTGATTGCTGAGAGGACTTGGGAGGCCACGCCCCACCCTTTCTCCACCACTCTGCAAATGCACCTCCTGGCACAGTGCTGGTTGGGGGATGAAGTCCCCTTGGCTCCAGAGGATCCTTGGGGGCCAACAATCCCTCCTGTTACCTCCAGTAAGTCCCACACAGCCTGATTGCTGGGAGGACTTCAGAGGCCACGCCCCCTTTCTCCACCACTCTGCAAACACGCCTGCTGACGCACTGCTGGTTGGGGGATGAAGTCCCCTTGGCTCCAGATGGTCCTTGGGGGCCAACAATCCCTCCTGTTACCTCCAGTAAGTCCCACACAGCCTGATTGCTGGGAGGACTTCAGAGGCCACACCCCCTTTCTCCACCACTCTGCAAACACGCCTGCTGGCGCACTGCTGGTTGGGGTATGAAGTCCCCTTGGTTCCAGAGGGTCCTTGGGGGCCAACAACCCCTCCTGTTACCTCCAGTAAGTCCTACAGAGCACTAGTGCTGTAAGTACTTCAGAGGCTAACCCCTCTTTCTGCATCATTCTGCAAACGCGCCTCCTGGTACACTACTGCTTGGGGGATGAAGCCCCTTGGCTGCTGAGGGACCTTGGGGGCTAAGAAGCCCTCCTGTTACCTCCAGTAAGTCCCTTACAGCGGGATTCCTGAGAAGTACCACCCCTTTTCTCCACTACTCTGCAAATGCGACTACTAGTTAAAAAACCATAGAAATTCACTTAAAAACCAAAGGTTACAGGGAAGTTATAGTTAGGCAACAGAATTTTAAAACCTTAGAAATTCACAGAAAAAAAACAAAGGTTACAGGGACGGTATAGTTAGGCTGAGATTTCACTCGTACAAAACCAGTGAAATTCACAGCAGTTATAGTTACCTGAGCTAACTATAACTTACGCCCCACAATGTGCTGCTTATGACCTTACATATTACATCACTCATGACATGGTCAGTGACATCACTCATGACATCACTCATGACATCTCAAATAACATCACTGATAACACCATTGAGTGTGTGTAAGTGTTTTCAAGAGTTTATATGTGTTAATGGATTAAGTCAGTGATGACAGCACTGACTCGCATTGCAAGAACCTTGGCCAATATTTTAGTTTCACAGTTAATCAGCTAAATAGGCCTAAGAGGCGAACAGAGATGTGGAGGGCGGTCTGATTTGGGAATAGTGACAACAAGGGACACCTCCAGGTCTCCTAGGAGATGCCCCTAACCACGCTCCTCAGTATAGAGATTAAAGAGAGGCTGCCTGAGTCATTCGGCCGGACAGCGAAACAACTCCACAGGGAGTCCGTTGGGACCCAGGCTCTCCCCCTCCCGACAACTGAGTTATAAGTTCTGCAATCTCGTTGCCACAAGCGACTCCTCAAGTGATTGCCACTAGTCAATATACAGATGCCACGGTCACATAGCGGATATATATAGTTGAAATTCCACCGCCGAGTGGGTCTGCCCTATGGGGTAGAGTGGGGCCTAATAGGCAGCAAATGCCATACCCTCTGGGGTCATATGAATAACTACTGACTCATCCTCAATCTGTGTTGTGAATCAGTTTCTGTTTTTTTCCTTAGCCAGCGTAATAGTTTACCTGTTTTTTTGTCATGCTCATAGAGCCGACTGACATGCCTGCCAGAGTTTTCTCGCCTCATCTGTTTGAAGCTGCTGGAGCGCCAACATGGCATGCGCCAATGTATTGGGCTTCTCCTCTGAAGTCACCCTAACGTATGCACACTCTGCCTCTTGTACCGCCTGCTCAAGGGATGTGATCTACTGTATTCATGCTTGTTTTTTGTGGGCCAACTTTAATATTACCCCTCCTCCCTTATCACTGCACCGTACACACCTCAAAGGAGCGCAGCAAAGTCTATGGACCCAGCATTCTTGTGGAAGAATGGTCAATACTTCCCCAGAAACTCCCAGAAAGGCTGATGAGCCACCCTGCCTGCAGCCTTCATCGCATTGAGGATGCCACACTGGATATGCAGCTCCAAGGGGCATGGCTAGAGAGGCCCCAGGTGTGTATGAGTATTGTAGATAGTGACGACAAATGGGCAATGCGGACCATAAAGTAGTCAAGTTGGGAAAGGGTACCATGGACCCCTGAAAGGAAAGTATAGTACCCGGCCTCAGGATGGTTGTGATGAATCCATCACAAAGACCTAAAGCCCCAACAAACAATCCCAGCAGGTTCACAGATGGCTTATGCGTTGCCATAGGTCCAGCATGATCAAGGGCAACATTCATTAAACTGAAGTCCACACCAATAATTGTGACTCCCACTGCGGCCATTACCACTTCACTGAGAAGTGTAAGGAACAGCTGTGTAAGAGGGGTGGATCATAAATAAAAGATGATTGGGGAGCCCCATAGCGGCTCAACCACCCACAGAAACTGCCCCCAGTCGTTAAGATATACTCGATCTACTCTGAAAGGGATCCGGGCATGGATAAGAACTGCCAGCTCCCAAACCCTCTGAAGAATGGTAGGCAGTAGTAAACTCATATCTTTGCAGGCCTCGGCAGTAGTTTCCCATTAGTTGCGTCTCCTGGAGGAGGAGCATTTCAATTCCCAGTTGCTTGGCCTGCACGAGGATGGCACCTCTATTGTCCTTACTGAGGAGGCCATTAACATTCCATGTAAGGCAGTGAAGCAGAGTACAAGTATCATGTGAAGTCATTGCCCAGAGTTAAGACAACTCATTGAACTCACTATAGCAAAAAGAAGAGGGATCTTTCTTGTGCAGGTACAAAGGTTTCCAGCAAGGTCAAAAAAAGGTGGCCTCAATCTGATCTTTCTACCCCATCTGGAAAGCCCTCAAACCTCAGGTTGTTTCTGCAGGACCGACCTTCCGATTCCTCCATTCGTAGGTGAAGAGCACGAGACTCGGCCAACAACCGCGCCACAGTGCTCTGAAGCTCCTGGACTGTGTCTTTGAGTTCGGATATCCCCCCCTTCACCTCTATGACCCTCTTAAACACATTATGGAGGTCTTGTCTGAGCAGAGACGTCAGCTCTGACCTCACAAAGTTTTGTCTCCAGCGTAGATTTAGAATCACTTATGGCCTGTAGGATTATTGTGGTAGAGGTCTGGTTGTGTCAAGGTGTGGCTGACGACGCTCCCTCAGCGTCCATATTCACCACTTGTGAGTCCACATGGGTCCGAGTCGTATATTTGCTCATCTTTTGTTGGTGCGAGACCAAAGCTGATCTATCACATCCGCCCTGGATATTTGCTATGTGCAGTTAATCCGTGAGATTGGACCGGAGGTTGAGCAGGGAGGATGTACACCACTATATCCAGTCACTGACCAGGTGCCAGGGCATTCCACCCTGATGTCACAGCTCCTCCCATGAATATGTAGAGCTGCAGCCAATCAAGTTCAGCTTTCCAGATATCTCTGCAACTTGTCCCAAAGCCTCCGTGGTTCGCAATTTTGCATGCTATAGAAATGAGTGGAGTGAACCCCCCCAGATACTACACCAGAGTTGTAGGTGGGGAGTCACACATCACACACACTCAATCACCCTAGGTGCCCCTGCTCTATCAGGCCAGCAAAGTAAATTCGGGGACAGGGCTGCAGAAGGCTACAGGGGTCTGCTCGCGATAGTGCCCTCCAGCACAACCACCAAGAAAGGGTGTCCATATAACTGCTCTTCACCCTCCTCGCCGAGGGTCGATGGGCTTGCATGAAGCATAGGCCTGCAGGGCCGCAAAGGCAGTTGCCTTCCGGGTCACAGAATTTGGATACTATTCCTTCAGGGGATCCGGGCTGGTACCTCTCCTATAGGGCCCAGGGCCGCTCCCCAGCTGAGAGTCAACACAGTTTTCCGGCCCGCTTACCATTAGAATCAGGGGATCAGCAGAGCGAGAACATGATCTGCCGGGGAAATAGGCAGTTATCAGTGGGCATCTGCGGCCAAGCGCTGCAGCAACTCTCTGAATGGTCACTAGAC
The DNA here is from genome assembly GCA_963921515.1 of Calotriton arnoldi. Classification (NCBI taxonomy): domain Eukaryota; kingdom Metazoa; phylum Chordata; class Amphibia; order Caudata; family Salamandridae; genus Calotriton; species Calotriton arnoldi. The sequence goes on along the minus strand of CAWUFW010006603.1, from coordinate 669,049 downwards.
CCAAATGGGAGCACGCTCACGTCCTGGCATGAATGAGCTGTCTCCCTCGCTCCAGGTTGGCCGCTGCCATCTTGGCCTTTGCGGCCTTGATTCGCTCCGTTACGACACTGGCTAGCACTCCATTCGGCCAGCACTCAGAAGCTCAGGCGAGTTCGCCAGACAGTCTCACCGAGGCCTGGGTGGTGTAGTCGTCTCCAAATTTTCATACAGTGCAGGATTATAAAGGATATTATGGGCAGCAGCCGAAACATTATTATAATAAATCTGCCATGCTAGTTGCCTAGCCAAGCTCCCCTCGTGTTTTATTTTGAACAGATGGTCCATATGGCTTCGGGAATCACCTCAACAGAAAGAAGGCAGGTGGGCACTGGACAGGGGGCCAGACAACAACCCCAGGCACCAAAAGTAAGAGAGACGTTTCTCCAGGGAAACTGGGGTAGAGAAAGGACCATCACTGAACCTGATGAACTGACTAAAGGAGTGAATGCAAAAAGAACCAAAACCTTAGGTAAAGTCTAACTACACTTATAGGGTTTTATGATTACTTACTTTGCTTAGATTGTCTTTTGCTAATATATTGTTAGAAAGGGCGCCCACAGCACAGATGTTGTCCGGGTAGGTGATGATGGAGAATATGGAATGATTGGGCAGATATGGTTGAGGGAGTCCAGAGAATTGAAGAAAAGGAGTACAAATGGGAACTGATGGTATAGAACAAGCGGGATCTAGAAATAGTGTGGTAATGTGGAAGCCAGACAGGAACAACAGGATAAACGTGTGAGAAAGAGACCTTCTGAACTAGCTGCCCTGACCCCTTCATGAGTACCTCTGTATATTTAATGCAGAGACTCAAAAGAAGTAAACACAGACAGCCATAAGTTACGAGCTGTGATATTGTCACATGCCTTGGCATGCACGTGATACTGGTCCTGAAGAAAGCCATTCTGACCCTTTGAGCTTTTAGACATTTTGACTGAAACTTGTCGACCGAAACTGAGGATGTGAGAGTTCATTGCCTCCTCAGAGCACATCCATCACCGCTTTTAAATTTTGTCCAAGGTTTCTACTATTAAACATACCTCACTGGCTGGTATCCTGGAGGCAATTTTAATTCACCTCTTCTTCATTTGAGAAACACCACACAAAAAAACAGCTCCTCAGTAATCAGGTGTTGTAGCACACCCTTGGTGCACTAGGTATCTCGGGTGGGACCCCAATGATGAAGCATGCCACCAACTAGGTTAGTGGGTGAGCGTTTTTTAATGAAACCTAAAAGTGTTTTTTCACACAAAAGTGTGAAGGACATCTCAAGCAGACAGACAAACAAAGTATGATAGCATGCTCGCTTTTCTTTGTTGAGTACACTTATGGGGGAAGGTAAACAGGTTTTCTTCTCACTCTATTGTTATCTGTGTTGTGAAGCTAAACAGGCATTAGTGAAAATTAAACAAGCAAGCATTGACTTTTCCACTTGTTGGAGAGGCTGCCAAAAATCTTGGTGATGTATTTTGTTAGAATTATGACTTATTGCAAGATGTCTAAACATGACATCAAATGACCAAATCAGATCGCATTAGTTCGTGTTATTAAAAAGGAGCCACTCAAAACAACCGGGTGTATATCTTGCTCATTCTATTTCATTCAAAAAGATGATAGTTTAAATAGGGGTTCAAAACAAACAATACTTCAGTACATTGATAACAGAAGTAAAATATCCTTCTAAGTTAATATTCACTGGTTATCAATGCACAATAGCCCATTTCAAATAGCATACAAAATGGAGTGTCCTAAACATAGGAACAAAATCTCCCCAGTTGAAACTTAACACAAACTAAAGAGAAAATTGGTTTAGTTGTCGATGTTTCGATCTCTTCTGAAACAAATCTGAAAGAACATCTTCAGGGCAGGACACTTCATGTGAAGATATCTGACCCCTTGATCAATGAATCTAGGACTCAAAGAAGTGGGTTTTCGCAGTTCAGTTGTGGAATTTTAAATGCCGAGAGAATGTGGCGTCGTCAATCTACAAAAGTTGTAATCGAGTTATTTGAAAATGTGAAACCGCAGCATCTGTCAGCGGTCCTCGGCTGCAGCAGTTTCACATTTCTTTCAAATAATGTGATTACAACGTTTGTAGCTTGACGATGCCACATTCTCTCTGCGTTTAAAATTCCACATCTTTATACTGGGGTGAATTTTTGACATTGTTCAGGATTCTGTCGTTCAATTGTTCTTTTTGCATGTGTCACCCTGAGTGGGACACGTATGCCCAGACGTGGGTCCCGCGCTCTACATGCCACTGGAGTCAAGATAGCCTGGCTGATGAGGGGTGATAACCTGAAACCGGTCCCAGGATGCTTGTTTTCAGTCCAGGGAATACCTGGCCAGACAGTTCGGGCTGGACTGCTCCCATGGGGAGCAGAGTCAAGACCGATTTGCATATGGCTAGATTTAAATTGGAATGGCATGGGGAAGCAAAAAATGATGGATTTAGGCCCAGATCTCTGTACTGGGGTGAATGTTTAACATTGTTCAGCATTCTATCCATCAATTGTTCTTTTTGCATATTTAATTTGTGGATCATGAGCCTACACCTGGTTGCCCTTTGATTGGATTGGGACTTACTAAGATATATTGTTGCCACTATGAGATTAGTGGGGGTTATCCCTGAGAATGAAGGAGTGGAAGGCAGGCTGTTTCAACTACTACTAGATTTTATTCTGCTTTAATTTCCATGTACAGGATGACTGTTGCTTTAGATGAAATAATAAGAAATGCAGAGTATTTTAAAGTAATTGCTAATTCTATCACAATTGCTTTAGGATTAGTGACAGAGCAAGTAGACACCCATGCCAAAATGCTAATTCAAATTAGAATGGCATTTGATTACCTTTAGGCAGCCAAAAGAGAGGCAAGGGGTTTGTGCTATTGTAGGTCCTTAGTGTTGCACTATTGTTCCCAACACATGCCTTTGCATACATGAACAGATAGATAACATTAAGCAGAGTATCAGGAAACTACACAAGCTATAAAGTGAGCTAGATCTATGCTAATGGCATCTGGATGTGGCACGGGGAGTTTTTTGACCCAGGGAATGCAAATATTTGAATCAAATATAGCATTTGTTTTAATTGTGGTTGACTTTTTGCATCATCCATTGCTTTTGCAAAAATAAAGGCACTGCAGCCTGATGTGTGAGGATGATGAGAAAAGGCACAAATAGGAAGTAAAGAAGGAAGTAATGAGGCCCTTTTGTATTGAATTGTGGAGAATTTTTCCTCCCCAAAAAAGGGGCTATGAAAATATAATCATATATTCCTATGTACTTCAATGTTATTGAGTGTGTGTATATATATAGATAGCTATTACCTAATCCATTGAGGATTCCTTTTACAGCCTTAAACAAGGAATTAGGGGTAGTATCCCTAGATATATCAGAGAAGAAGAGATATGGGGGTCTTATCATACCCTTGAAATATGTCCACACACTATATGAGTTAAAATTCAGAGACTATGTAATTAGTAACATCTCCCCCATCTCCCACATAAACGGTACTTCACCGAGAGACGGCTCCTACCAGCAAATATTATTGTTGTTGTTGTATATAACTGAAATTCTGTGTGGCACAAAAGATTAACTAAATTCTAAAAAAACAAAAAACATAGAAAAAATTTGCAAAAACATGTTAAAAACATTAAGAAAACAGAATTGAATATAAAATTGTATATATACCTTTAAATTGAGAAATTGATTTTGGAGGGAGATTTCCTTTAAAAAGACTTTACTCTATGACCCTGTTGAAGGCTCCGGCCGAAACACGTTGGTCTTTGTTGAGCACTTATGGTTGTCAATCTTTGATAAACCTAATAAACTTACAGAGCTGCTGATACCTGGCTGTGCTGCTTTTCCTTCTTCTCCTTGGAGTGTGGAGTTTATTGTGGAGACCTGTTTGAATATATATGTGTGTGTGCACTGATATATTTTAGAATCAAATATGGACATTGTTACCTACTGATCACAAGTGTCCTTTAGCTTTAAATATGCTCGCTATGTTTCATTGCTTTAGCAGGCCCAAAAGCCATTCAGAGTAGTACATTTGCACATTTCTTCAAACCGTAACCTCGTTTTCAATGTTGGCAACTGGAAGCGGGATTGTGAGAGAATAATGAACTCAGGATTGTGTTCATGAATGATATCTTCTCCTCAAGGACATCTTGTGCTTCCTTCAGAGGAAGATCCTGCCACTTGCTCATTAGTTACGTTTTTGCTGAATGTAACATGTTTCTATCACAAGATTAGGTTCCATAGACTTGTAATGAAATAAAACACATTTTCATACAGTGCAGGATTATAAAGGATATTATGGGCAGCAGCCGAAACATTATTATAATAAATCTGCCATGCTAGTTGCCTAGCCAAGCTCCCCTCGTGTTTTATTTTGAACAGATGGTCCATATGGCTTCGGGAATCACCTCAACAGAAAGAAGGCAGGTGAGCACTGGACAGGGGGCCAGACAACAACCCCAGGCACCAAAAGTAAGAGAGACGTTTCTCCAGGGAAACTGGGGTAGAGAAAGGACCATCACTGAACCTGATGAACTGACTAAAGGAGTGAATGCAAAAAAGAACCAAAACCTTAGGTAAAGTCTAACTACACTTATAGGGTTTTATGATTACTTACTTTGCTTAGATTGTCTTGTTGCTAATATATTGTTAGAAAGGGCGCCCACAGCACAGATGTTGTCCGGGTAGGTGATGATGGAGAATATGGAATGATTGGGCAGATATGGTTGAGGGAGTCCAGAGAATTGAAGAAAAGGAGTACAAATGGGAACTGATGGTATAGAACAAGCGGGATCTAGAAATAGTGTGGTAATGTGGAAGCCAGACAGGAACAACAGGATAAACGTGTGAGAAAGAGACCTTCTGAACTAGCTGCCCTGACCCCTTCATGAGTACCTCTGTATATTTAATGCAGAGACTCAAAAGAAGTAAACACAGACAACCATAAGTTACGAGCTGTGATATTGTCACATGCCTTGGCATGCACGTGATACTGGTCCTGAAGAAAGCCATTCTGACCCTTTGAGCTTTTAGACATTTTGACTGAAACTTGTCGACCGAAACTGAGGATGTGAGAGTTCATTGCCTCCTCAGAGCACATCCATCACCGCTTTTAAATTTTGTCCAAGGTTTCTACTATTAAACATACCTCACTGGCTGGTATCCTGGAGGCAATTTTAATTCACCTCTTCTTCATTTGAGAAACACCACAAAAAAAACAGCTCCGCAGTAATCAGGTGTTGTAGCACACCCTTGATGCACTAGGTATCTCGGGTGGGACCCCAATGATGAAGCATGCCACCAACTAGGTTAGTGGGTGAGCGTTTTTTAATGAAACCTAAAAGTGTTTTTTCACACAAAAGTGTGAAGGACATCTCAAGCAGACAGACAAACAAAGTATGATAGCATGCTCGCTTTTCTTTGTTGAGTACACTTATGGGGGAAGGTAAACAGGTTTTCTTCTCACTCTATTGTTATCTGTGTTGTGAAGCTAAACAGGCATTAGTGAAAATTAAACAAGCAAGCATTGACTTTTCCACTTGTTGGAAAGGCTGACAAAAATCTTGGTGATGTATTTTGTTAGAATTATGACTTATTGCAAGATGTCTAAACATGACATCAAATGACCAAATCAGATCGCATTAGTTTGTGTTATTAAAAAGGAGCCACTCAAAACAACCGGGTGTATATCTTGCTCATTCTATTTCATTCAAAAAGATGATAGTTTAAATAGGGGTTCAAAACAAACAATACTTCAGTACATTGATAACAGAAGTAAAATATCCTTCTAAGTTAATATTCACTGGTTATCAATGCACAATAGCCCATTTCAAATAGCATACAAAATGGATAGTGTCCTAAACATAGGAACAAAATCTCCCCAGTTGAAACTTAACACAAACTAAAGAGAAAATTAGTTTAGTTGTCGATGTTTCGATCTCTTCTGAAACAAATCTGAAAGACCATCTTCAGGACAGGACACTTCATGTGAAGATATCTGACCCCTTGATCAATGAATCTAGTACTCAAAGAAGTGGGTTTTCGCAGTTCAGTTGTGGAATTTTAAATGCCGAGAGAATGTGGCGTCGTCAATATACAAAAGTTGTAATCGAGTTATTTGAAAATGTGAAACCGCAGCATCTGTCAGCGGTCCTCGGCTGCAGCAGTTTCACATTTCTTTCAAATAATGTGATTACAACGTTTGTAGCTTGACGATGCCACATTCTCTCTGCGTTTAAAATTCCACATCTTTATACTGGGGTGAATTTTTGACATTGTTCAGGATTCTGTCGTTCAATTGTTCTTTTTGCATGTGTCACCCTGAGTGGGACACGTATGCCCAGACGTGGGTCCTGCGCTCTACATGCCACTGGAGTCAAGATAGCCTGGCTGATGAGGGGTGATAACCTGAAACCGGTCCCAGGATGCTTGTTTTCAGTCCAGGGAGTACCTGGCCAGACAGTTCGGGCTGGACTGCTCCCATGGGGAGCAGAGTCAAGACCGATTTGCATATGGCTAGATTTAAATTGGAACGGCATGGGGAAGCAAAAAATGATGGATTTAGGCCCAGATCTCTGTACTGGGGTGAATGTTTAACATTGTTCAGCATTCTATCCATCAATTGTTCTTTTTGCATATTTAATTTGTGGATCATGAGCCTACACCTGGTTGCCCTTTGATTGGATTGGGACTTACTAAGATATATTGTTGCCAAGATTAGTGGGGGTTATCCCTGAGAATGAAGGAGTAGAAGGCAGGCTGTTTCAACTACTACTAGATTTTATTCTGCTTTAATTTCCATGTACAGGATGACTGTTGCTTTAGATGAAATAATAAGAAATGCAGAGTATTTTAAAGTAATTGCTAATTCTATCACAATTGCTTTAGGATTAGTGACAGAGCAAGTAGACACCCATGCCAAAATGCTAATTCAAATTAGAATGGCATTTGATTACCTTTAGGCAGCCAAAAGAGAGGCAAGGGGTTTGTGCTATTGTAGGTCCTTAGTGTTGCACTATTGTTCCCAACACATGCCTTTGCATACATGAACAGATAGATAACATTAAGCAGAGTATCAGGAAACTACACAAGCTATAAAGTGAGCTAGATCTATGCTAATGGCATCTGGATGTGGCACGGGGAGTTTTTTGACCCAGGGGAATGCAAATATTTGAATCAAATATAGCATTTGTTTTAATTGTGGTTGACTTTTTGCATCATCCATTGCTTTTGCAAAAATAAAGGCACTGCAGCCTGATGTGTGAGGATGATGAGAAAAGGCACAAATAGGAAGTAAAGAAGGAAGTAATGAGGCCCTTTTGTATTGAATTGTGGAGAACTTTCCTCCCCAAAAAAGGGGCTATGAAAATATAATCATATATTCCTATGTACTTCAATGTTATTGAGTGTGTGTGTATATATATATATATAGATAGATATTACCTAATCCATTGAGGATTCCTTTTACAGCCTTAAACAAGGAATTAGGGGTAGTATCCCTAGATATATCAGAGAAGAAGAGATATGGGGGCCTTATCATACCCTTGAAATATGTCCACACACTATATGAGTTAAAATTCAGAGACTATGTAATTAGTAACATCTCCCCCCATCTCCCACATAAACGGTACTTCACCGAGAGACGGCTCCTACCAGCAAATATTATTGTTGTTGTTGTATCTAACTGAAATTCTGTGTGGCACAAAACATTAACTAAATTCTAAAAAACAAAAAACATAGAAAAAATTTGCAAAAACATGTTAAAAAGATTAAGAAAACAGAATTGAATATAAAATTGTATATATACCTTTAAATTGAGAAATTGATTTTGGAGGGAGATTTCCCTTTAAAAAGACTTTACTCTATGACCCTGTTGAAGGCTCCGGCCGAAACACGTTGGTCTTTGTTGAGCACTTATGGTTGTCAATCTTTGATAAACCTAATAAACTTACAGAGCTGCTGATACCTGGCTGTGCTGCTTTTCCTTCTTCTCCTTGGAGTGTGGAGTTTATTGTGGAGACCTGTTTGAATATATATGTGTGTGTGCACTGATATATTTTAGAATCAAATATGGACATTGTTACCTACTGATCACAAGTGTCCTTTAGCTTTAAATATGCTCGCTATGTTTCATTGCTTTAGCAGGCCCAAAAGCCATTCAGAGTAGTACATTTGCACATTTCTTCAAACCGTAACCTCGTTTTCAATGTTGGCAACTGGAAGCGGGATTGTGAGAGAATAATGAACTCAGGATTGTGTTCATGAATGATATCTTCTCCTCAAGGACATCTTGTGCTTCCTTCAGAGGAAGATCCTGCCACTTGCTCATTAGTTACGTTTTTGCTGAATGTAACATGTTTCTATCACAAGATTAGGTTCCATAGACTTGTAATGAAATAAAACACATATAAATTGCCCTAATTGCCATGTATTTTAGCATTAGGCTCCAGATGACCCTTTTCTAGTAAGAGCTCTGATCAGGTTTAATGACCATTGTCTACTGATTAATTGTTGTGCTGCTGACTACTCTTGCATTAAATGCATGTTATACTTGTGGACTTCCCGACATGTTGTGTTTTGTTGTTAACAAGGTATTTTAAAGCATGATATTGCAACATAAACCAACATATAGCAGGCGGCACACAATAAAGTGATGTGCAGAGATCAACAATCCTGCGCTGAAATCTCCAAAGTTTCTTTGAATGAAACTGCACAAAATTGTGGAGCTCCATATTTTCTACATGACTTCTGCTAAGGTCCTCAGCCACAGCGCTAAAATGTAGGTTTTGTGCAAAGCTGAACACAATTTAGCATTGTGCCTCAGTGTGAAGATGAATAAGCAGGGTATTCAGTGGGAATTATATTGAAAACAACCTCTAGTACAAATATCTATTTGAAGACAATCCCCTGCATGTTCATCATATTATGTATGTTATATTGCCGAAATTACAGATTTTACAGTTGTCAATTCTATACGATTTTCCTTTTGCCCGCTGTTTGAATCGGTTTTCATTTAGCAGTAGGGTTTGACACAATGCAAGGTTATGCTACTTTGCAGGACTTTAATTTATTTGGCTTTGCATGGAAACTTACTTTTTTTGTACTGTGCCTGCTTTATTGTCTGTACTTTACTTAAATGATCAAAAGAACAACTTCATGATTCAAAGAGATTTAGGGTTGTATTTACATCAAAATTTGGAACAAAAATCAATTTTTGCACAAAAGTTAATGCCATTTGCACCGCAGCACTAAGGCTTAGTAAATCTGTGCAATAATTTGTTTAAATAAAAACATTTACCAACATAAATATTGTTACTAACTAAGAATTATGTTCCTATGGGGGAAAAAAATCACACAAGTTAGGCTACTAGCCTTTACCATAAACAAAATGGACAATTTGTTAATTCTTTTTCACTTCATGTGATAAAGAAAAGTAGAGAAAGGGAGGTAATAAATGCTGATGGCTAAGTTACAGACTCAGAGGAATTATGTATGCTCAAATCAACAATATATTGGTCAATCCAATGATCCATCTGTGAACCATCAATAGAACATTCACATATTCCATAAAAGGTGTACTGTTATTAACACAGATATTTTTATATGAGATTAATCAAATTACAATACAAAAATTTCAGAAAATATGCAGTACAAGATAAGCAAGTTTAAAGAACAATACAGCAACAATGGCACCTCACACAAGATCACAAGTTTTCACCACACCCGAACCAGATGATCTCTCAGGTTTCTTCCTCAGAGATCATCGGGTTAGGGCTTATAATGTCCCAGAACCTGCGTCAGAGTGAATTGTAGGGTTTGAGGCCTGTATCTGGACACTACCCAGGCAGGAATTGCATAGCATGTTCAACTACGACTGTGGTGAAAATTTGTGTACTTAATGACAGATCTGGGGAATTGAAACACCATTCAAACTGTGGTACAAAAAACGTTGTGTATTGCATTGAATGCCCATGTGCAATGTTTTACATTGGCAAAACCACACAAGAAGTGCGAAAGCGAATCATACATCAGTCGCAGATCCGATGCAAAGTGGTTAATGCACCATTACTTGATCACTATGTCACATGCACCCAATGCAATGAAATGGTTTGCCCTTGAGGAAGTCAAATGCTCCAGATGCAGACATGATGTGGATCGCTTGCTCACAAAGAAGGGGAATAGATTAATCTGGATGGCAAACACAGTCAATAATGATCTGAACCAATTTGTTGATTGGCATGTGCTGGCCACTTTATAGATTGAGGCTTTATACGTAGTATGGCACACCTGATACAGAGTGTACCTAGGGGTGAGACGTTTTTGACCTGGTCTCCAATCCTGGTTATTGTTTCACACAGGACACTTCTATGATATTCTTTCTTGGGGGTATACTACTTCTTAGCTGTATATTTTTAAGGGTTCTGTTATAAAAACTTGTAGCCCGTTGGGGCTTGGTAGTCTGACCCGCATTGTAGTGTCACGATGTTGTTACTGTGATTTTTTTATGGATATTTATTTATATATTGTCCAATACGTTTGCTTCTCTGTACTTTAATTGCCGAGTATTACTGTGGTTTTTATATGGTGTTAGATCTGTACCAAGATGACCCCTGTTTGTTTGAATAAATCATGTGGCCTGTAAGGGGCTTGGCTACCACTTATGCCGACGCGCTTTTTTAGCGTACTATTGGTTCAAGTTACCCACCTCTATTTTTCAGGTTTTTTATAAAACATAGGATGAGGGCACTGTAGTTGGTAGCACTGTGCCCTTTTAAGTGGGATGCTGTCCAATAAGTTTGCTTCTTTGTACTTTAATTGGCAAGTATTACTGTGTTTTTATAGTGTTAGATCTGTTGCAAGATGGCTCCCATATGGTTGAGTAAATCATGTGACCAGTAAGGGGCGTTGCTACCACATACGCAGACGCGCTTTCTTAGCGTGCCCTCCAACAGCTGAGGCTCAAGTGTGCTGACAGAGGATTCAGGGGCATTCAGACTGAGATGCAATAGTAAGTCCTGAAAATCTTTGTTGTATGTGGGCCGTTTGTAGATATTTTGCAATAGACTCCTAAGGATTTTTTCTGATTAATCAGTAATGTTCCCTTTTGTGGTTTGTCTATTTTTTTCTAACCTTATAAGGAATTAATTTGTGTATTGGACGATTGTTTGGCCCATTTGCAAGGTAATCTGACTTATTTGCAAGGTAACTTCGTCCTTCATTCATTTTCACCACTAGGAGTTAGAATTGGACTTTTAAGCGCACCACACACCTGTTCAGATATTGCATGTTCATGGCACTTTTAAGGTGGATGATTTATTAGTTCCCTCGGTTAGATTCACATTAGCTTGGTTTTGACCTTATCAAGGACTGAACACACCCCCTTATGGTTCTTTGGTAGCATGTCTTTCGGCTAGATATTTAAGTGTTGTGGCCAGTACTTAATTTGTGTAAAAATATATATAAGTGCCAGGGCTCTCCCTAGGAGGCCACTGCAGCTTGCACCACACATTGCCTCTGCTATGCTGCCAATGATAGTAACAACACAACTACTAACCTTCACACTCCTACAAGTGTGACAATTCAGACTATTTCAAAAACCCATAGTTATAAGAATGGCTTGGGCAGCAGGTAATAGTTATTTTTAATTTATATCAAATTAATAATTAACTGTTGTTGTGGTCATCTCTAAATTAGACAGACAGTGCCGGTGTCAAGCACTAGAACAAATTAAGAACTGGTTACGGCATATTGTGGTCAAGCAATGAACATAGCTGTCTGTCATATTGTTTTATTTTTATGATTCGTAAGTGTTTTGTGGTTTGTGTCAGTATTTCTAGGTTTTGTTTCTTTTCAACACAGAGTCCCGATGATAGTCTTGCGGACCTATTTGGCCACTTGAGACCAAAACGTTGACAATTTGTCCTCTTTAACATCATTCATTACACCATGTGGTGCACCAATCCATCTCAATATTTGAAACAAAAGGATCAACTACATGGGACTGTGGATTTATAAACCTACATAATTAAGAGGACTTTGCACTTCCTCATATCCTAAGATTGGATGTATACTACGAAGGCTGTAGGGATCTTGTGGGAGGAGCCAGTGTTGCTGTATTGTTCTTTGTACTTGCTTATCTTGTACTGCATTTTTTTATATTTATGTATTGCAATTTGATTAATCTCATATAAAAATATTTGTGTTAATAAAAGTACCACGTTTATGGAATAGGTGAGTGTTCTATTGATGGTTCACAGCTGGATCATTGCATTGACCAACATTTTGTTGATTTGAGTATAAATAATTCCTCTGGGAACACTTTATTTGTACACTGTATTACCCAGTCCCTTGGGAGGGGGGGGGTTGGGTTACCCTGTTTCATAAAGAATAAGTTACAGACTCGGCACAAGGGGAACGGCTTTAAATCGTTTCCCCACTTCATCAAATTGTGTGACCTTGGGCAAAATCAGTGTCATTGACTACCCCAGTTCCTTTATCAGTTCATTCATCTTATTCACATCTTAATGTGGCATTCCAGTTAGCAGTGTGAGATACTGCATCTTATTCCTATCGATAAAGAGCCTTCATTAGAATGGACAATCATTTAGCTTGGCAAACAGCATAAGAGATACCACATCAATTGCAGATTGTCCGCTAAACAATTGCAATAACATAACACAAATGCACACACAAGAACCATGCTGCCCCGCTGTGAGTTTTCAATAATGGACACTTCCGTGTTTCAGAGCGTATACCACTAGAAGATCCCCACTTCCCCCAAGACCTGGTGCACCTTCTCCCAAACAGACACCCCTCACCTCCTGCCCTCATCTAAGACTGGTCTACTAAGCTGAGAGTGGGGCTTCTGTCTACTGGGAGCTCTCAAGTGCCCCTGGCACACGTGCTAGTAGTACAGGATCCTCTCTTTGCTGGGCCCCTGGCAGCAACAAGAATTGCGATATATTTTAGTTTTAACTATGCTTTATTGTAGAAAACAGGTCAGTGTATAACCAAAGGCAGCAGTAACATTTCTATGTGACATTAACAGCATGGCATTCACAGACTTCCATAAAGTCCGTCTTAGATCTTCCCCACCTTTTCATCCCCCACCCCTTTCCTTTCGTGTTCCTAGTCTTTATACCATTAAATTGCAAAGATTTCTCATAATAAAAATAGGTCAGTAGGAAGAGGCGATTTCTGTACCCCCCAATCTAGTCAGGTAAGGTAGAAAGCCAAATGTAACCAGGGACTTCAGGGATACCACCGTACAGAAAGATAGACGTCTGCCCGAATAGCATGTAACGCCTTGAAAGTGGAGTAACAATGGTTCCTCCACCACACAGGTCTCTGAGGAAAACATACTGATCTTTTAAACGTTTAGAGAGTCAATCCTGTCATAGCTTGTCAAGACACCACCACAAATCTTTTGAAATTTGGGTACTTGAACATTTAATTGGTAAATTATTTTCATACAAAGCTACATGAAACATTTTTTACATCTACGTCTCTGCTTTCGGACTAAAAACTGTCCTCCATAGTCCCAAAATACAAAGTTTGGCTAAGGACATAGTAACATTCCCTGAGTTCTCACCCCAACACTGGCTGGCGATGGTTTGCAATGGCTGTTTCATGCAGTATTGTTAAAGGGCCTGTAAACTCTTCAGAGATATTAAAGACCCCTCCACCTTCCTTCATCACTCTCCAAATAGCTGCCCAAAAGTTCTCATCCTCCGAAATTCCCAAACTATGTGAACATTAGGACGATTAGGTTGGTCACAACAGATCCTAACTTACTCTAGTCTCAATGGGGACCAGTGCCAACAGTGTAGAATCTTATAGTACCCTAGTTTCAGCCTGCCTTCTTTCAAACATTTATCATGCATCCGCAAGAGTCTGGACCAGTCTTCATCTGTGTAGACTATTTGCAGTCTATGGGACCATCACCTTTGAGCTGGGATGATATTAAACATGAGAAGGTTCCATCCGTGAGGAGTTTGCACTTTCCAGAAAACACCTCTTTAAAGGTCCCCCACACTTTGAAATAGGTCAATAGCTTAGATATAGGATAATACACTTTAAAGGGACTCTAATACTGATTCAGCGTGACAACTGCTAATATCGCCTTGTGTCTCACACAATCCAAAGTCCATGCTTACTTCTGGGAACGATTTCACCCTCCCTGCAACAAAAAGCTGATATATTGACCGTATCCTTGTTGCAAATCAGTAGAAAAAAGGTTCCTTGTCCCCAATTCAGAACTTACCATTAACCTTAATGGCACTCCTACATGTAGCAAGCTGTTTGTAATCGACAATGTTCTTTCTGCCAAACTAAGGACATAGCATTCAGGATTGGGTGTTTGCGCACCAGCCACTTCTTGTCATTCTTATACAGGGTTCTGATGCCACCTATTCCACCCGGAAGTGCATTTTCCATGCTCATCCACCATGGTGTTTGAAAAGTGTTATATAAAATGTAACAAATTTGGGCTATTTGAAAGGATAGCGACTATAACACAATGTGTGTTAAGCCCTCCACATTTTACGGAGGCATGCGGTTTATCCATTTTCAGACGGGGCTTCTTCACTCCCCAAAAAACAGTTTTCCTTCACCATTTTCGTGGGAATTCTTAGGGACAACATCGCAAAGACATAGTTAAGGCAGTGTTATGTTAATTTTTGCCACTTGAGTCTTTCACCATAGGAATAAACTCCGGGCTGAATACCTCGTTATGTCTAGTTGTATCCTGTCTAGTAAAGGTTGCAAGTAGCCCTCTAACATGTTGTCAAGACCTCTATTAAAAAAAAATACACAAATATTTAAATTGTGCTGTCTTCCATCGAAATGGGTGTTATGTTATAGTCATTTCTAAAGTGCAGCGGTTACCCAAAGGTGTCCTGGCACTAGCTACTATCCGCTGAACGTGGTAGACTTATTTACATGTTAAAGACCCAGGTTTTGAATCCCTTCCTGAATGCCAGGAGGTCAGTGGCGTTTCTCAGATGGAAAGGAAGGTCATTCCAGGCCTTTGCAGCACACACAATAAAGCTTTTCCCACCCCACAAAGCTTTTTTTGTGGGTGGTACTGTTACCAACTTAGCTCCTAAAGAGCGAAGAGTTCTTTTGGGCAAGTACCACTGAAACTGCTGCTTCAGGTAATCTGGGCCTGTTCCTTGAAGGGCCTTGTACACGGTGCATAGGGATTTAAAGCACACCCGTTTCCTAACAGGTAGCCAGTGAAGTTATTTTGATTTCCTTGGAAATTGAAGCGAATTTGGATGGGTCGGTGAGCAATTTCACAGCCGCGTTTTGCAACAATTGAAGTTTGTTCAGAAAACGTTCTCGTATATTTAGGTAAAGACCGTTACAGTAGTCCAGACTTGAAAGGACAAGTGCTGTGACAACTGTCCGCTGACTGTCAGCTGGTAGAAAGGGCAGTATTTTCTTGATCATTCTGAGAGCATAAGAGGTGGCTGATGCCACTGCATTAATCTGGTCACCAAAGTTGAGCTTGTCATCAACTATGACTCCTAAGTTTTTTACTTTCCTGGTGGGTGTAGGAAGAGTGCCCAGTGCTTCTGGCCACCAATTTGGGGTCCAGAAATTGACGTAGTTGCCAAATAGGATGACCTCAGTCTTGCCCGAATTGAGCTTCAGGCAATTTTGTGACATCCACCTCCCAACTGCTTCCATACAATCATGGCACCGTTTGTCTATTCCCGATTCCTGTCCTGGCCGCAGACACACAACAATTTGTGTCTCATCTGCATATGAGGTAAGGCAAAAGCCAAAGGAACTGATTAAGGAGGCCAAGGATGATACATACACATTAAAAAGTGTGGGGCTAAGAGAAGACCCCTGCGGTACTCCACAAGGCAGGGCAAAAGGTTTGGAATGGAATTCACCCAGCGACATGATTTGTGATCTGTCAGTTAGGAAGGATTTCAATAGTTTCCACGCTTTACCCTGGACCCCGCATGCCAACAAACGATCCATCAATAAATCATGATGGACCATATCAAAGGCCGCCGACAGATCCAGCATGATTAGAGCGGCCTTGCCTCCCCTGTCAAGGGTTTCCCTAATCTCTTTTGTGGCTCGAGGCTGGCTATTGTAGCTGATCTGGTTAATAGAAAGGCTTCACAATTCTCCCAGTCGATAGCTAACCAGATAACACAGAATATAGTGATCAGCAGCGTAAGGATTGTGATGGAGTGCGCGGGATCTGATAAGGTCAACAGAATGTTGTCCATATAAAATAATGCCTTGTGCTCATCTACTGGGGGTAAGAATGCTTTTAATATCTGTGGTTTGCCCGATGGCAATCACTAGTGCTTCTAAGGCAAGGACAAAAAGTAATGGAGACAATGGCCATCCTTGCCTTGTTCCCCTACATATATTAAATGTTGCGATGTGTACACATTGTACAATACTACCGCTGTGGGATTCGAGTAAAGCCATAACATTTTTTACAAGAAATCTGTTCCTAGACACGATTACCAACCTTCAACAGGTATCCCTATTCTACCCGATCAGATGCTTTTTCGGCATCCAAAGAGATCACCATCTTTTCATCTTCATTGTCACATACCTGCCACAGGATATGCAAAAGTGATCTTAAATTGGCTGCCTAAGAGTGACTAATCCTACCTAGTCAAGGTGTATCAGCAAAGGTAGGACCGTCTTCAGCCTACTAGCTAATATTCTGGCAAATATTTTCATGCTGACATTAGTTAATGATATGGGCCTATAAAAAGAGCGGCTTAAGGGGTCTTTACTTGACCTGAGAATTAATGACTGGGTAAGCTCAGGAGAAGGAAGGTAGTACTCCTTCACCTCTTCGAACATTTTACGCAGAAGGGGGAAATACGTGTTTATTTGATTTTGGAAAACACGGCAGGACACCGGCCCAATCCAAAGGCTTTGGCGGTAGGAAGGTCTTCGATTACCTGCCCTATTTTTATGGTCTAGCTTGACAGAGCAGCTGTCGCCTGAAAATTATGTGAGCATAACTAATGGACTCAGCGTTGCCTGTGCTGGATTGCTGTTGGAATTCCTTTAACCTTGACGGGTTTGTAAATCAACCATGCAGTGGACCAGTCGGATTGTTTCCACATTTTCAAATAGAAGGCTAGGTAACAGTCTATTGATCAAGGTCATTCATTGAATGGTGCTGTCCTGAAGAGACCTGTGTATTGGTTCCTTTAAGGGTTGAAACGTCAACATCATCATGGGGTTTCCTTATGGACATTGCATTTTACATGGTTTTATCCATAAATGATCTGATATACGATGTGCATGCCCTATGTGATCAGGATGTATATATATGTAAAATTATTTCTGGCTTTCACACTGAACACCTTTTGCATCATGTACTGTTTACATTGATTGTGTTACTGTTATATGAAGTCTGTAGTATTACATATCACATTAAAGGAACATTTTGGGCCCTTGCTGTTTTCATTTCATTGATTTGTCATACCAACAGTGGAATTTATGAGTATGAGAGATCTTGGTCTACAGTGTGACCCCATGGGACCACTTTGTTTGCTTTGGCGTAACTAGAGAGGGGCTTTGGCTCTGACCACATGTTGGGAGCTCGTTTTGATTAGGCAGAAGTTGTGTGCTTCCACAAAATAGTGCTTGCCCTCCACACAGCTGTGATTGTTTTTTATTCATCCAGCTGCCTGAGCTTGATCATCCAGGCACATGCATGACACTAAGTACAAAAAGGTGTCTTGGATATCTAGATAGTTTATGGTTTTTTCTCTGGCGGCAGCAGAGGGGAGGAGGGCAGCCATTAACTTACATGCATGTTTACGTCTGGTTTAACAGTGCAACTGTCACTTGACCTTTCGACTTTCACAAATGTTACTCTACAGTTCTTTGCTTAAACACAAATACAAATCCATTCCCATGCTATTTACTGGTAATGTTTCACATTCCCATACAATATTCCTTTAAAGCCAGACCTATTGGCATTGTCAGTGCTCGTTTTGTCTGGATGTCCCTTTCCATCTGCTGGACCATTTCAGGGCAGAGTTTAGGCAATCTTATTTCAGAAATAAACAGGTCTTCTGCCAAAGTACTACTCAGACCATTCAGCTCAAAATAGGATTCTATAAAATGAGCAGAATACCAAAAGAATGTTCAACGGGTGCATTACTATCCGGGCCCTGATCATCTTTTATCACAGTTATAGTGTTGGAGGCTTCTAGTTGTCTAACTTAGTTAGCCAGGAGGCAGACGTTTTTTTACCTTGTTCATAATGTTGTAGTTCCAAACAGAATGTCTTTTTACCTTCAGTCTTTGAGGTATACAACTCGTTGAGATTATATTTCGCTTTTAAAAGCGGACTAAGATTCTCTGGTGAGGGCTATGCAACGTAAGAGGTATCGTTTTCCATTCAAAGGCCTTCTGGTCAAAGCTTGCCTGTCAGATCAAAATTGCAGAATCATACATTATCTCACGTTGTGCCCAGGACTTTCCCGCTTCCCACAGAACCTGGGGGGGCAATACTGAGTGTTGGTTTCCCTCCAAATATGTATGTAGAAATCCCTGCAATTTCAGTTTAGCTTGAGGGAGTTTACTCCGCAACATATTAAGGTGCCAATGTCCCAGTGGGAGTGCTAGAAGAACAAGTTACTTACCTTCGGTCTTTCCATGCCAGAAGCGCAGAGCCATGAAAGACACTGACCACTGCTGCGTCAAAACTAGAGCCCTTTAGGGGAGTCCCTATCCCTAAAAATCAGTTTGCGGGGAGGATGGGTGCGACGGTAAGTAATCTACAACTAATACAGGTCTCTACCAGATACATCGTTACCGAAGCTAAGTAACTTGTTCATCTAATAGAGACTATTAGTTGTCGATTCCTTACCTTTTGAATAGATACCCCAGCAATTCCAACCCCGGAGGAGGGTCTGAGCGCCAAGAAGGACCGAACGGGCAAAGTATTCTTCCCTCCGAACTTGACTGTCCAGGCAGTAGCGTCTGGTAAAGTTGTGCAGGGATACCCAAGTTTCTGCCTGTCAGATGTCAAGGAGTGGGACTCCACGTGCTAATGCAGTGGTTGCTGCTGTTGCTCTAGTGGAGTGAGCACACAACCCCACAGGAGGTTCCTTCTTTGCCAAAGAATAGCATATTTTATTGCAAAGGACAACCCTTCGAGAGATGGTCCGTTTTTGAACAGCCCGACCTTTCTTGGCACCCACATAGCCAACAAAGAGTTGATCATCCACCTGGAAGTCTTTGGTGCGATCAAGGTAAAAAGACAACACACGTTTTGGGTCCAGGAGGTTTGAGTCTCTCCTCCTCGGAGGGATGCGGGCTGGGGGAAAGGTGGGCAAAGTGATGGATTGCCCCATATGAGGGGGCGTAACCACTTTATGATGGAACAAAGCTTTCATTCGAAGCACCACTTTATCTGGATAGACAGAGAAAAGGGGGCTTGGAAGACAGAGCCTGAAGCTCGCCAACTCTACGAGCAGAGGTGATGGCAATAAGGAAAGCAGTTTTTAGAGCCAGCAGCCTGAGAGGACAATTATGAAGGGGCTCGAAGGGAGCACACATAAGAAAGGTTAAAACCAAATTTAAATCCCATTGGGGCATTATGAAGGGAGACAGAGGAAACAAATGAGTAATTCCCTTAAAGAACCTAGAAACAATGGGTAAATTAAATAAGGAAGGTGGATCTGGAAGACGTATAAAGGCAGAGATAGCTCCAAGATATCCTTTAAGAGTGCCCAATGCAGATCCCTGCTGGGTCAAAGAAAAAATATACAAGAGCACCTCTGAAAGAGGAGCAGAAAGGGGATCAACAGCCTTTGCTGTGCACCATGCCACACATGTGTTCCATCTACAGGCGTATACCATTCTAGTGGAGGGACACCTGGTTGCCAGGTAGGTCGCTCCCCCACCACACAGCTCCACCTGTGTTGTCCGCCCGCCGCTGCTGCTGGTAAGCTCGCCCCTCTGCTTGTGGCCTCGGTGCCCGTTTTCCTTCTGTTTCCCCTCGCTGCCCACATTTTCCCTGTGTCCATTTTCCTTCTGTTTCCCCTCGCTGCCCACATTTTCCCTGTGTCCATTTTTTTTCTGTTTCCCCTCGCTGCCCACATTTTCCCTGTGTCCATTTTCCTTCTGTACCCCTCGCTGCCCCCATTTTCCCTGTGTCCATTTTCCTTCTGTACCCCTCGCTGCCCCCATTGAACTGTGTCCTTTTTTCCTTCTGTACCCCCCGCTGCCCCCATTGAACTGTGTCCTTTTTTCCTTCTGTACCCCTCGCTGCCCCCATTTTTCCCTGTGTCCATTTTGTCCATTGTGTCCATTTTCCTTCTGTACCCCTCGCTGCCCCCATTGAACTGTGTCCTTTTTTCCTTCTGTACCCCTCGCTGCCCCCATTTTTCCCTGTGTCCATTTTGTCCATTTTCCTTCTGTACCCCTCGCTGCCCCCATTGAACTGTGTCCTTTTTTTCCTTCTGTACCCCTCGCTGGCCCCATTGAACTGTGTCCTTTTTTTTCCTTCTGTACCCCTCGCTGCCCCCATTTGAACTGTGTCCATTTTGTCCATTGTGTCCTTTTTCCTTCTGTACCCCTCGCTGCCTCTCTCCACTCGCGCCGCTGCGTCCCCTGCGGCCCCGCCCCCCTGACTGCCCATTCGCTGCCCCTGCCTCCCGCCTCCTCCTCCCTCCCACCTCCCCATATATGGCGGCCGCTGCGCAGTGAGGAGAGCGACCCTTGACCTTGCCAGGTAGGTCGCTCCCCCACCACACAGCTCCGCCTGTGTTGTCCGCCCGCTGCTGCTGCTGGTAAGCTCGCCCCTCTGCTTGTGGCCTCGGTGCCCGTTTTCCTTCTGTTTCCCCTCGCTGCCCACATTTTCCCTGTGTCCATTTTCCTTCTGTTTCCCCTCGCTGCCCACATTTTTCCTGTGTCCATTTTCCTTCTGTTTCCCCTCGCTGCCCACATTTTCCATGTGTCCATTTTCCTTCTGTACCCCTCGCTGCCCCCATTTTCCCTGTGTCCATTTTCCTTCTGTACACCTCGCTGCCCCCATTGAACTGTGTCCTTTTTTCCTTCTGTACCCCTCGCTGCCCCCATTGAACTGTGTCCTTTTTTCCTTCTGTACCCCTCGCTGCCCCCATTGAACTGTGTCCTTTTTTCCTTCTGTACCCCTCGCTGCCCCCATTGAACTGTGTCCTTTTTTCCTTCTGTACCCCTCGCTGCCCCCATTTTTCCCTGTGTCCATTGTGTTCATTTTCCTTCTGTACCCCTCGCTGCCCCCATTGAACTGTGTCCTTTTTTCCTTCTGTATCCCTCGCTGCCCCCATTGAACTGTGTCCTTTTTTCCTTCTGTACCCCTCGCTGCCCCCATTTTTCCCTGTGTCCATTTTGTCCATTGTGTCCATTTTCCTTCTGTACCCCTCGCTGCCCCCATTGAACTGTGTCCTTTTTTTCCTTCTGTACCCCTCGCTGCCCCCATTGAACTGTGTCCTTTTTTTTCCTTCTGTACCCCTCGCTGCCCCCATTTGAACTGTGTCCATTTTGTCCATTGTGTCCTTTTTCCTTCTGTACCCCTCGCTGCCTCTCTCCACTCCCGCCGCTGCGTCCCCTGCGGCCCCGCCCCCCTGACTGCCCATTCGCTGCCCCTGCCTCCCAGCTGCTCCTCCCTCCCACCTCCCCATATATGGCGGCCACGGCGCGCCTAAGGCAAGCCCGTCTGCGCCCGTCCGCGCCTGGACCGCGCCCAGCGCCAGAACCCCTGGGCCGTGCGCCCCCCACACCAGCCTCGAGGACCGACGCCGCTACGATGCCACCACACTCCACGCTCTCAACCCCGGACGGACGCACAACTGCTTCAAGGCCGCCCCGAAACGCACCCACGGTCCCTTCACCTGCCGGAACTGCAGCTACACCAGCCTCAGAGCCACCGAAGCGCCCACCAAGAAGGACCTCAACCACCTCCGATGCATCCTACTGAACACCCGCTCCGCACGCAAACACGCCGTCGAGCTCTGGGACCTGCTCAACACATCATCACCAGACGTCGCCTTCCTGACAGAGACCTGGATGAACGACTCCTCCGCCCCCGACATCGCCATAGCCATCCCAGACGGCTATAAGATCACCCGCAGAGACCGCGTCAACGCAGTAGGAGGAGGAATCGCCATCGTCCACAAGAACACCATCAGGGTCTCGACCAGCACCGACGACACTCTCAGCACCGCCGAACACATGCACTTCCAGATCCACACGGACCCCAACACCACCCTTAGAGGCACCCTTGTCTACAGACCCCCTGGGCCCCGACCCCAGTTCAGCGACTCCATCGCCGACTTCATCAGCACGCACGCCCTGACCTCTACCGACTACATCCTCCTCGGAGACCTGAACTTTCACCTGGAGAACAACAACGACAGCAACTCCACCACCCTGATCGACAACCTCGGTCTGAGCCAGCTCGTCACAACACCGACCCATTCCGCCGGCCACACGCTTGACCCCATCTTCTCCTCAAGCTCCCACGTCTCCTTCAGCCACACCACGGAACTCCTCTGGACCGACCACCGCTGCATCCATTTCACCTTCCAGAAACCCACCACACACCACCGCACCCAACAGATCCCACGCTGCTGCTGGAGCAAAGTCACCGAAGACCAACTACGGGCAACCCTCGCTGTCAGCCCTCCCTCCGACCCATCCAACACCGACGACGCCGCCTGCAACCTCAGACGATAGATAGACGACTGTGCCAACACCCTCGCCCCGCTGAAAAAACTCACCTACAGTGACACCACCAAAAGAGCCAGCTGGTTCACCTCGGAACTCCTAGCTTCCAAGCGCACCTGCCGGAAACTAGAGAAGAAGTGGCACAGTGGTAAGACACCGGACAGCCACGCAGCCCACAAAGACGCCATCCGTAACCACCACCACCTCATCAAGTCCGCCAAGAGAATCTCCTTCAAAGACCGCCTCGACAACAACGCACACAACAGCAAGGAGCTTTTCAACATCGTGAAGGAACTCTCCAACCCCAGCTCCAACACCAACGACATCCCGCCGTCGCAACCCCTGTGCAATTCCCTCGCCACCTTCTTCCACCGCAAGATCGCCAACATCCACGACAGCTTCAACACCCAGACAGCCCCAACTAAGATCGATGCACCAGACCCACCGCACACCATCGTCCACGATCCCCTGCCAGCCTGGGCCAGCGTAAACATTGAGGACACCATCAAGACCATGAGCACAATACACTCCGGCTCCCCGTCAGACCCGTTCCCGCACCACATCTTCAACAAAGCCAGCAGCTCCATCGCACCCCACCTGTGCAACGTCATCAATCTCTCCTTCGAGACCGCGACCTTCCCAGAGAGCTGGAAACACGCAGAGATCAACGCCCTACTCAAAAAACCCAAGGCGGACCCGAGAGACCTCAAGAACTTCCGGCCCATCTCCCTGCTTCCGTTCCCAGCCAAGGTCATCGAGAAGATCGTCAACAAACAGCTAACCCGATACCTCGAAGAAAACAGCATCCTGGACCCATCCCAATCGGGGTTCCGCAGCAACCACAGCACTGAGACTGCCCTCATCGCCGCCACCGACATCAGGATCCTGCTGGACAATGGTGATACCGCAGCCCTCATCCTGCTGGACCTCTCCGCCGCCTTCGACACTGTCTGCCACTGCACTCTACGCGCACGCCTCCACGACGCAGGGATCCGAGACAAGGCCCTGGAATGGGCCACCTCCTTCCTCACCGGCAGAACCCAGAGAGTCCGCCTCCCACCATTCCGATCCGAAGCCTCCGAGATCATCTGCGGCGTACCCCAGGGATCGTCCCTCAGCCCAACACTGTTCAACATCTACATGGCCCCGCTCGCACGCATCGCCAGACAGCACGACCTCAACATAATCTCCTACGCCGACGACACTCAACTGATCCTCTCCCTCACCAAGGACCCCCTCGCCGCCAAATCCAACCTCCATGAAGGAATGAAGGCCGTCTCCGATTGGATGAAAATCAGCCGACTAAAACTGAACACGGAGAAGACAGAGGTCCTCATCCTCGGCTCCAACCCCTCGGCCTGGGACGACTCCTGGTGGCCAACGACGCTGGGAGCAGCCCAGACACCCACCGACCACGCACGCAACCTGGGAGTCATCCTCGACTCAACGCTCTCCATGGCCAGGCAAGTCAACGCAGTCTCATCCTCCTGCTTCAACACCCTCCGCATGCTTCGCAAGATCTACAGGTGGATCCCGACAGACACAAGAAGAACAGTCACCCAGGCCCTCGTCAGCAGCAGACTTGACTATGGGAACGCCCTCTACGCGGGAGCCCCGGCCAAGCTCATCAAGCGACTGCAACGCATACAAAACGCCTCCGCACGCCTGATCCTCGATGTACCACGCCACAGCACCCCCACCTGAGGAACCTGCACTGGCTCCCCGTCGACAGGAGAATCTCCTTCAAACGCCTCATCCACGCACACAAGGCACTCCACAAGACTGGCCCAGCCTACCTCAACAGACGACTCCTCTTCTACGTCCCCAACCGCCAACTCCGCTCCGCCGACCTCTCCCTCGCCACCGTCCCTCGCATTCGAAGAACTACCACCGGCGGCAGATCCTTCTCCCACCTCGCCGCCAAGACCTGGAACACCCTTCCACTAAGCCTACGACAGACCCAAGACCTGCTGACCTTCAGGAGGCTACTCAAGACCTGGTTGTTCGACCAGTAGCAGCACCCCCCTTTTTTTTCTCCCCAGCGCCTTGAGACCCTCGCGGGTAAGTAGCGCGCTTTACAAATTCTGATTGATTGATTGATTGGTTGCCAAGATGACATTGCAGACTTCAGGCGAAAGGTCGAAAGCTGTCAACTGCCGCTGCTCGATCTCCATGCGAGGAGGCTGGACACGTTTAGGTGAAAAACCGTCCCCTGCTGCTGCAACAGAAGATCCTCCCGAAGGAGCAGTCTGATCGAAGGTTTGATGGCTATGCTCAGTATGCTGGTGTACCAGACTCTTCGTGCCCAATACGGAGCTACAAGAATAACTTGAGCCAGGTCGTACTTCATCTTCATGAGCACAAGTGGTACAGTCAGAAAGGGGTACAAGAGGTTGAAGCTCCACTCACAAAGAAAAGCATCGCCAAGCGATCACTGCCTTGGAAACTCCAACGCACAATACTGCTGACATTGCATGTTCTCTTCGGAGGTGAGCCGATCTAACCAAGGCTCTCCCCACCGCTGAAAGAGACCTTGCGCCACTTCCGGATGTAGATGGCATTCGTGATCAACCAGGCACCGACGGCTGAGTTGGTCCGCTCTGGCGTTCAGAGAGCCCGCCAGGTGTTGAACCACCAGGGTTATGCCCTGATGTTCCAGCCATGTCCAGACCCCATGCCACCCGGTTTGTTGCAGTACCACTTGGCAGTTGTGCAGTCTGTGAACACCTGCACCACTTTCCATTTGAGAGAGAAAAGGAATGCTTTCAGTGCCAGTCTGATTGCCCGGAACTCCAGAAGGTTGAAATGGAGATCAGACTGTGCTGAAAACCTGATGCCTCTGATCTCCGCCTGTCCCAGATGGCCGCCCCATCACAGGAGTGACGCATATGTCACCACCGTCAGATCTGGTTCGGGATGGGAGAGGTATCTGCCTGTGACCCAATCTTGGTTCGTTAACCACCACTGCAGTTGCTGTGCAGTCCCCTCCGAGATCTGGATGTAGTCTGAAAGATTCCCCTGATGCTGTGCCCACTGGAACTTCAGAGTCCGCGTATGCCATCTGGCATGATCCACCAGCAGGATGCAGGAGGCCATGAGGCCCAGCAGCCTCAGGTTCATTCTCACCGAAATCCAGAATAGAGGCTGAAACATTGGTATCATAGCACAAATATCCTGGACTCGCTGCTCCAAAGGATAGGCCCAAAACTGCACAGAGTCCAGAATGGCTCAGATGAAAGGGAGCGTCTGAGAGGGAATCAGGTGTGACTAAACTGTTCCCAATTGGAAGACTGAAGGGATTATTGAATCGCCTGTTGTTGGACTGTCATTGGTGATTTCAAGCTTCCATTATGTCGGCATCCGTGTCAAAGATGATGTCGATGACTACAAGATGAACATGGCAAGGGTGATAGACTGCCTTCGGTCCTTTATCAAATTTTAGAACACACTACAGTTATATGTGATGCTTATAGTTGCACTAGCTAAATGTTTTTTCTTGCTGCGATCACTACGTACTACTAAATATATTGTGCATAGTCCACAAAGAGGGTTTGCTGAGCTAGATAAACTATTTGTGGAATTAGCTTGGACCGGTGAAAGAATTAGAGTGAAACTAACCACCCTAAAGCAGGGGTGGACAGAAGTGAGTTGGAGATCCCGGATATAGAGTTCTTTTAAATAGCAGCCCATCTGCAACACGCTGTGCACTGGCTCAATGAGGGTGTGAATTACTAAAAGAGATTACTGATGGCTACACACGCGAACATCCCACAGAAAACCTATTGATGAGGGGCAAGGAGGGTTCCAATCCACATGCCATTTATAGCTAGACAAGTTAGTGGAACATGGGATCAGGTGGTTAAAAAAATTCTTAAGCGACCTACATTATCGCTGCACATGCTTATTCGTTGAGTGTCCTCTTTCGCACAGATTGCCCAGACTATAACGATTGATGGACTGTTTGACGTGATGGCCTGCCAGTGGAGGAGGTGAAGGCAAATCCTGCCTCCAACTGGCTGATGATGGGCCTGAAACGTCGGACTAGGAAGGTTTGGAGGCTGGGGGAGGGACGGGTGGACTGGGCCACCCTCTGGCTCCCTGACCTGCGAGGACGCTGGGTCCCACGTCTGCAGCCACGCAGAGGCTGGACAGCTTGAGTGTACCGGTGGCTGGGATGGACAGGACATGGCTGGGTGCCCCTTCCGTAGCCACGAAAGGGATGAAAAGCAGACTAAGGGGACCGGTTGCCTCCGTGAGGCCCAAGGATCTGGCCATAGCTCGAGAATCCTTAAAGCACTCAAGAGCCGGGTTTGCTTTGTCGCCAAAGAGGCGAGTGCCACCAACAGGAACGTCCATCAAGGTTTTTGTTTTTTTTTAAAACTTGTTTTTATTGTATTTTTTCAAGTAATCATACAGAGAAAGAAAATTACATCGTTATCGCTGTGTGGCTCACTTGAACCACTCTTTGACAAATTATGTTGAAAAACCATTTGGCCACACATAGCATCAATTGCACAATGATTATGAACAACAAAACAATAATACAGGCTCATGTAACAAAAATATATTAGGCCTCCCGATCCATGTGACCGGTCAGGCAACCCAGCAATCATAACATCATTGGATACTTTTCAGTCTGAGAGTTCCGGATGGGATAATAGATAGGAGTGGAGCGGCTGCCAAATATTTTTTGGGGCGGGAAGCCGGTGGGAGTAGGGATGCATATACATCACTGGTTGTATCACAGTACAACATATCTCTGAGCCATGCCCCAGCTTGCGGCGTCGCCTTTCCACCCCAAGACAGGGACACCTGCCTTCTAGCCAGCACTAGCGCAATAGCGGTGAAGCGTCTTATCCCCTTGCTCAGCGGTAGCACATACCTCAGCAGGGCAAGCAACAGTTAAGTGTAACCTTAAGCATTTGTTCAAGATGCCCAAACACCACCTCCCAGTAGGCCAGCACCACAGGGCCAAATGAATGAAGTCGGCATGCGCCATCGCACATCTCTGACAGCAACCTGTCTTCGTACAGTCCATCTTTGCAAGCAACACAGGGGTGACATAGATTCTGTGTATGTATTTGAAGTGCAGGAGTTTATGTTTATAATTATTGGACACTAAGCGTGTCTGTTCATAACAGTAGGCCCACATCTTCTCAGTCATAGGCTGCGCTAGATCCCTCTCCCATGCCGCGCGTGCTCCACCACCCATCATTGGTCGGGGTGCCTGCGCCTGTCGATACAGCCAGGAAACTAAATGCGCGCCATCGGGCGCTGTAATAATCGTTGTTAGTGGGGGGAAGTCTGTAGGCTCCTCTGTCTCAGGGCATAGCGCAGTGACCAAAGCCACTCTCGTTCTATGTACAAGGAAGCAGTGCAATGTGTTAATGTCCCGGTCTGCTGTTAAGTCTGCCAGTGTACGTAGTTGACCGTCTCTGAACATGCCGCCCATGTTGTGAATTTGACAGCGGGTGAGCACTCTTTGCTCACTCAGTTTTTCAGTCGTGGGCGCTAGCCAGGGATTATTGAGAATCGGTAAATGTGGGGAATACAATCGCTCAGCCACCAGATATCTGCGCAAGCGCTCCCATGCCCATCCTGTGCTTTGTAAGGTATGTATCTCAGTCAGCGTTCTCCTCAGCCCGTTTGGAAGGATGGTGGATAGAGGGTAAGGGCGGACCTGCGTGTGCTCGGGCCTTAGGAACTGCAAACGTGCGTCTGGATGGTACAAAAAGTAGGGACAGTGGGCCTGCGCAACTAAATAATATAGGTAGAAGTCGGGTACCCCAAACCCCCCCTCTCAAAGGGTTGAGTAAGAGTTTTCCAACCCACCCGCGCCTGCCCCCTCCCACCCAGATCAGTCGGGCGGGCAGTGTGATCCAGCAATCTACTTGTCCAGATAGTCGATCAATTGACGGCCCATAGTTTAGCCGCACTACCTCAGAGGCCGTGCAGTGGATAATTACTCCGAGATACCTGGGGGGGATCGTCACACCAGCGCAACGGGAACTCCAGTGTGAATGGTGTAGTGGCGTCTGTCAGAAGAAATATTTCAGATTTTTTCCAATTAATGACCAGGCCAGAAAAGACACCGAAACGCACCACCTCTCTCATAATGGGAAGAAGATTTAAAGCGGGCTCACGGACGAACAAAAGGATGTCGTCCGCATATAATGACGCAAGTAATGGACCTTGGTGGAATCCTATGCCTCGCTGTAGATGCCGCACTAGGGGGTCCATCGCGATGATAAAGAGTAGGGGCGAGAACGGGCATCCTTGACAGGGTAAATTTATCAGATAATACCCCATGGATATGTAGTTGTGCGACTGGCCTAGTATACAGTAGGCGGACCAGCGACCGAAAATTTTGAGGGAAGCCTAGCTTGGTTAGCGGTGCATGCAAAAAATCCCATTCTAGGGAATCAAATGCTTTTTCGGCATCTAATAATATCGCCGCGGCAGAGAGCGCTGGGTTGATCTGATTGATGATTGCAAACAGCGTACGTAAGTTTACTGAGGTGGGCCTGTTTGGCATAAACCCAGATTGAAAGGGGGATATAATTTGCCCAATTATGAGTGAAATACGTGTGGCCAAGACTTTAGCTAGTATTTTATAATCCTGGTTTAGGAGAGATCGTGGCCTATAGGAGGGACAATGCTCAGCCGGCTTGCCCGGTTTCAAGAGCAATGTTACTATTGCCTCGCGCATAGTTTGGGGAGGTGGGGGGGGTTCACCAGACTCTAGCGCCTCTGCATAAACTTCCAATAATTGCGGTACAAGGTGTTCCTTGTATGTTTTATAAAACATGCCAGTGAGACCATCCGTGCCAGGGGTCCGTGAACCGTCCAGGCTATGGCCTCAAGGATCTCATCTGCACCGATAGGTGAGGCAAGGAACTCTTGCTGCCCCCTCTCTATCCACACCATTGCTATTTCATTTAGATAATCTGTCAGCACTTCACCAGTGGGTGGCGAGCACGTTGCATAGAGGTAAGTATAATAGGACAAAAATTTCGATTGTATGTCAGCTCCATCCGTGAGATGCGTCCCGTTTGCATCCTGGAGCTGCGTCATGTATGTAGCCTGATGCTTGGGAGTGAGTAACCGTGCCAAGGTGCGTCCCGGCCGCTCCCCCTCCCCGTATACCTGGGCACGAGCGTACTTCCCCAGATAAGCTGTTTCCCGCTGTGCCAGCTCTTGAAATTCCCCCAATAGTTTAGCACGGTGGTGCAGTGGAGAAGGGTCCACACCTGCC
Source organism: Calotriton arnoldi (assembly GCA_963921515.1). NCBI lineage: Eukaryota > Metazoa > Chordata > Amphibia > Caudata > Salamandridae > Calotriton > Calotriton arnoldi. The sequence continues at coordinate 639,008 of CAWUFW010006603.1, read as the reverse complement.
AGCATCCGGGCGTCTAGATCTCGCAATTCCCGCTCAGTAGCATCGAGTTCACGACGAATCGTACGGCGCACCCCCGCCTGTTTAGCAATGCAGATGCCCCTGATATATACTTTAAATGCCTCCCACAGAGTGGCATAGTGAGGCACTGAGCCAGTGTTTATCTGAAAATATTCGACGATCGCATCCTGTACTTCACTCCTGAAAACGGTATCCAGAAGCGCCTCAGCAGGAAAGCGCCAATATGCGGAGGGGCGCGCAACAGCGGGCAGGGTCAGAACCAACAGCACTGGCGAGTGATCCGATAGCGTGCTAGGCAGGTGGTCGACCTTTTGTATGTTGCGGAGATCAGGTGTAACATACCATCGATCTATTCGGGACCAACAACCATGAGGTGCCGAGTAGAATTTAATATCCCTGCACAGCCGGGAATCGGTGACGCCAGGCATCCTCCAGAAGATGTGCATGTATTAGTGTCTGAAGCTCCCTAGCTGAGCATGGTTTAGTGGTGTGTCCCGCGCCAGTGGTATCCGACCCGGGTTGCAGTGTAAGGTTAAAGTCCCCCCCCAAATATTATAGAGTCGATTGGAATGCCCGTAATGTGAGTTGAAATGTTAGCAAAAAAACCTTGGGCGTCTACATTGGGGGCATATACATTTATGAATACCAAGCCCTGTGCACCAATAGCTCCTGCCACCAGTAGGTAGTGGCCCTCCGGGTCACCGATCACAATCTGTGCCCTGAAGGGAAGCGATTTGCGAATTAGTATACAGACTCCCCGGAAGTAAGTACTATACCCAGCGAAGTAACGGTTGTCACCCCAGCTAGAAGCAAACCTGTTGTCTGATTTTGGGGCGTAGTGTGTCTTCTGAAGCATTGCTACCTGTATCTTGTGCCTAGCTAGATATGCAAGCACCTGCCGTCCCTTGCGCGGGTTGGACAGTCCTCTAAAGTTCCAGAACATACAGCACAGGTCAAGCCCTCCGGGTCGCCCCCCCGCTCCCGCTACAGCAGGCGAGACATTATGCAGTATACTGAAGTACTATAGTCATGCTTGGGTAGCCATTCGACATACATTCCCACGGCCTGTAAACGAACAAACAAAACAAACATATTCAACCGGAACTCCCACCCTCCCCCCCCACACCCACATCGGATATCCACCCAACCTTTATCCGGTGAATCCCAGCACATTTTAACTAAGTAGAAGAAAGGAAAAACAAAGAAATAGCCCCATACTAAGTGTAGGTAGTAGGAGTTCTCCTAGGGGGACGGCAACGCCCCGAGCTTACCACGATCTGTGATAACATTTGCTACATCATTAGTTCATAGCTGCATAAGTAAAAGAACGATATAATAAGCGTGCCCGGGGGGGGGGGTATGGCCTGCAGCCGATGAGAGCGGACGTGAGCTGAAGAGCTCCGACCGCCGCTTCCCCGTAATCACATATCCTGAGCCCCCAAATGACCCTGGGACGGCGGATTCCTAGACCGGGGGACGCCCGGTGTGGATAGTACATGGAGGCGAGTCCAAATTACCTGCAGTGCTGCTACACGAGCAGAAACCGGAGTCTGCGGGCCGGCGCAGAACGGTGACAAGATGGCGCCCATGCGGTGACTGGCGGTGCACGGCGGTCGCGGCTTGCCGCCGGGACAATTCGGCCCAACTGCGGGTCCCACCCCGCCAAGCCAGGTGTCTTAACGAATTGCCGGCGGTGTGAGAGAGCCGGAGATGGGAGCGTCTCTGCACATTGGTGGAACGACGTATGCACACTGGTGGACATGATTGCAAAATGGCGCCCGCGCCTCTGGTAGCCTGAAGCGGCCGCCATAGTGGTGAGACGCCCTTGCTTCCCTGCAGAACGCCGTAATAGAGCAACCAGAGGTGGGTGCCCGGGGAGCGCAATGCCGCGCGCACTGAGGTGGTAGAGCTGCCTGATCTGGCCTGCCCGAGCCTGGTGAATGCCATTGAGACACGCTGCGGGAACCGGCGGGGAAGGGGCCCGCACGAAGGGCAGAGCAGCGGTGTCGGGCCGGGTTCCCTGTGGGAGCACCCAGAAACGGAAAGCCGCCCCTTGCCCACACTGCTGCCGTGGGAACTCTGAAGGGCAGATGACCCTGAAAAGCAGCAGGGAGGAGACGCGGACTGCAAAATGGCGGCTGCGCCATAGCTGAACTGTAGCGAGTGCCGCGGCGGTGAGACGCCTCTGCTCCACCAGAAGGCCCCGGAGCACCACGAGTAGCGCTAAGAACCTAAGGAGCACAGTACCACACAAGAGGCACCAGTGTCACCTGTCAAGGCCCGCCTGAACCTAGCGACTGTGACTGGGAGACCCTGAGAAGTGAGGTCAGACCGGCACCCGCTCCAGTGTGTGCTCGGATTTACCGAACCAGGCCCCCGTGAGAGGTGAGCAGTGACAGGGAGCCTTCACCCGCCTGCATAGTCACTGTTGGTATGACACAAGAAGATTGAGGGCCTGCAGGGGTAAATCGCAGATGGGCGCTCATGCTGAGAACGAGATCTAACAACTGCCGAGGCCTGCCACCACCGGAACAGGCCCCAGAAGAAGGCCTCATTCCACCCAACGGCCACCCCAACCTCTAGGCACAACAGAGAGAACAAGCACCCGCACTGTGGGGAACTAGAAGGAGCCTGCGCTTGGCGGTGGAGTACTGCAGCGCCATCACCGGTGAGTGGGGTGTGCCTGAGCGGTGATTGTGTGGAGTGCGTCAGATTGTCTGCCCTCCAAGTATGCCAACGAGAAAGGGCCGCAGACAGTGACCAGGGCGAACAGACGCAGACGAGCCCTGGGAGGCCTCTGCCAGGACCCGCGGACCGCTGGGCGTTATTTCCTTCGGTGGGACCACTCGACCCACGGCACCTGCAGTGCATGAGGCCACCAGAAGTACCTGCGATATATTGCATGCGAGTTGGAGGCGTGAGGTGTGGCAGCCCAATGGAATTGGGGGCACTCGGACGCGCTACCCACAGTGGGCACAGAAGTCGGTCCAAAACCACACCAGTACGTAGCAGGTTGGCAATGGGGAGAACGCAAAAGAAACGGGGGTTCGCTGCCCTTAGTGTGGATGTCCCAGGACCCCATTCTGAAGAGGAGGAGGAGGACGACTTGCCCGAAACAAGTGGCGACCTGACCTCCCGGAAACCTACTCTGGCTGACATCAGGCAGGCCATAACGGCCTCTAGAGAGGCGCTGGAAGGGAAAAATCGATGCTATTGGGACGGACCTTAGCCTGCTAAAGGACAATCATCGCAAGCTGAAGGACAGAGTGTCCAGCAATGAAAAGGAGATCAGCGGCCTGCCAGAATCTGTCCACGAGATACGCCAATCCCTCGCTATCCTGGAATCTAAAGTGAAAACCCTGGAGATGCGCGCCGAGGACAGTGAAGGGAGGTCGAGACGGAACAACATCCGAGTTATTGGGATTCCAGAAAAAACGGAAGGGGCGAACATGGTCCGGTACCTGGAGGACTGGTTCCGCTCTGCAGCGGCTCCAACAGGGCTCTCCCCCTTCTACGCCCTGGAACGGGCTCACAGAGCCATCAAAACCAGGGGCTCCTCCCCGACCTATTGTGGCCAGACTCCTACACTTTCGAGACAGGGATCACATCTTGCAAAGTGCCCGCCAAAAACAGGAACTGCGCATTGACAATAACAATATCATGATTTTCCCAGATTTCACGAGGGAGGTTCAGCGAAGCAGAGCGTCCTTCGCAGCTGTTAAGGCTAAATTACGCAAATTGAACCTGCCCTATGCAATGTTATTTCCTGCTCGACTTCGGGTGGCAGACCCGGTGGGAGTGCGTTTCTTTAACACGCCACAAGAGGCTTGGGACTGGCTTGAAACACGATCAATCGACATGCTTCGACTCCCGGGACCCCACAGCAGCGTCCTCGCAGCCCTAGGGTTGGAGACAAGACCCCTTTGCCTAGGGAACTCAGCCTTGAACGTCGCAAAGCGCTGCAGGCAGTGATATCGCACAGCCAAAAAAGCCCTGACTCCCCTCTGAGTGGGAGTGGACACCACACTGGCAGATCGGAGACCTCGCCAGACCACAGCGACAACGACAGCATGGGACCGGACATGCCACAGGTTACACCCCAAACAGCTGATGATCTTGTGTGAAGACCATGGTGGGACACCAAACACGGCGACTTCCCGGGACCTTTCATCCCTCCACCACTGGGGCAGTGCCAGTGGACTTATACCTTCCCTACATTGCATTATGAGTAATATCCAGCTGACTTGGGGCTTGATATCTAGATCAGTTACGGGGGGGGCGGCACTATGGGGTACTTAACAAGGTTCTTGTCGGGTGACCACCCTTTCCACTGTCACAGGACGATGGTTTGTTCAAATACGGTTTGGACGGGGATTCTTGTTTGGATACCTGTCCTGGGGAGTTGGGGTTTTTTAAGGGGAACCAGGCGTGTCACGGGGGTAAAGTGTTTTAAGGGTCGTAATTGTAGGCAACTGCAATGGGACCCCCATTAGGCTTGACTTGTCTCTCGTGGAATGTACGGGGGATGCACTCTATGATCAGGCGCCATAAGGTACACGCTTATTTGATCCGCAGAGGCATTCAAATCGCATTTCTCCAGGAAACCCATATGCTGGGAAGGCGTCGCAACGCCGTTGGAGGGGGCAGGCCTATTACACCACGTACTCCGCCTTTGCGAGAGGAGTACTGATATGGATAAGGGCAGGGGTTCCATTCCAATGCACGACACAGTTGATTGACCCAGAGGGCAGATATGTGGTGGTGACGGGGAGACTCGACGGTAGGGACCTCACACTGGAACGGCCTTCTTCTCCCTACTATCAGGAAGGTTGGCGACCGTTCTCACGGGGTCGATACTACTGGGGGGCGACTTTAATTGCACCTCTGACGTTACCCTTGACCGCTCTCATCCCCCACTCCCTAATGCACCTGCACACAAACTGGCAGAATCACGTCGCAATTGGCAACAGAAATGGGGCTTAATTGACGCCTGGAGGACGCAACACCCCATGACCCGAGATTACTCCTTCTTGGCCCTCCACGAATTACATGTCAGACTGGATGCCATCCTGTGCTCCCCTGATGTCCATGAGGGGGTTGGCTGCAGCGAATACCTCACTAGGACACTCTCTGACCACAACTCTGTCCTGGTGCAGTTACAATGGTCACGCTCACACCCCAAAATCTCCACCTGGCGTCTGCGCACAGAGGCCCTAGATGACCAAGCTTTCCGCACTGTAATAGAATCAGCTATCACTGACTACTTTCAAGACGAGGGTACAGCCACATCCTCCCTCGAGGAGTGGGATGCCTGTAAAGCAGTCCTTAGGGGGAAGTGTATTTCTGAGCTGGTTGGGGTTAGGAAGGTTCTCCTCCAAGATATAAAGAAAGATGATGAGCGCCTATGGGCCCTAGACAAAGACAGACCCGAAAACCCAGTTAAGCAACAGGAGTTACTAGAGGCTAGAGAGGCAGTAGCCGCACAGGTGGAGCGCCTGCGATGCTTTGATTACAAAAACTACATAACTCGGGCGCACTCGGAGAGGAATAAGTCGGGGGCCCTTCTGGCTTGGCTAGCAAACCCGGCCAGACGTGGGTCAGTCATTCTGGAGCTTAGAGACTAGAATGGGGTAGCTAGATATGACCAACAAGGGATTAATGACCTATTCTTGGAATATTATACTGAGGTCTATCGCAGTCAGTTGTCCCCAACGGATGAGGAACTGCAAGAGTTCACGCGTGGTGTCGCACTACCTGAACTGGATGAGGACACAGCAATCTCGCTAGGAAGAGAGATCGAAGTCAGGGAGGTGCGTGGAGCTATCAAGAGTATGGCCCGCAACAAAACCCCAGGCACTGATGGTCTACCGATTGAATTTTACCTCACATACATAGACCTCTTAGCTCCCAAACTTATACAATTATACAGTGACGCCAAGAGACTTGGAAAACTACCTGTCTCCACTAGAGAAGCGATCATCATTCCTTTGCTAAAGCCGGGCAAGCAGGGATGGGATAAAACCGCGTACCGAACTTTATCCATGCTCAATCTCGATTATAACATACCAAGTAAAATTTTAGCCTCCCGTTTGCTCCCTCACATGACCACCCTTATACATAACGATCAGTCCGGGTTCATCCCTACTAGAAACACAGCACTCAATATTAGAAGGCTTATGCGTGTCCTGGAAGTGGATACTTACCAAGTGGATACTGCAACGATATTTGCGGTGGACATAGAAAAAGCCTTCGACAGTCTAGAGTGGGCTTTCCTGTTCCATGTGATGCGGAAAATGGGGCTTGGACCTGGCTTCGTGAGTTGGACGGCTCTTTTATACACTGACTCCACCGCCAGAATTAAGACAGGGGGGGGGCTAATCTTGGATGCTTGTGAGGTGGGGCGGGGCACGCGACAGGGTTGTCCCCTCTCCCCGCGGTTTGCTCTGGCGATGGAGCCCTTGGCAGCACACGCCAGGTCGGGGCGGGCGTATCGCGGGCTCGACGTGAATGGGCAGTTTCATCATATTGCATTATATGCTGACGACCTTTTGCTTTTCCTCGCTGACTTGGGAACGGAACTCTTGGGGGTGAAAAACCTACTCTACGCTGTCAGCCGAGTGGCGGGATTGAAGGTAAACTGGTCGAAATCTTGCCTGTTTCCGGCACGTGGGGATAGGGTAGGTCCGCAAAGCAGAGAGGGTATGAACTGGGAAGACCGGTGTCTACCCTACCTGGGCACACATATTTACCACAAACAAGAGGACATCCTTGAGGATAATCTTGGGAAGGCCATCAGAGGGGCAAAAGCCAACTTCGAATTTTGGGGTTCTCTGCCGCTGTCCGTGGCGGGCCGTGTGGCCCTACTCAAAATGGTAACCCTCCAGAGGCTCTTATATTACTTTGGGACATTACCGATCTGGATCCCGGCAACGTACTTCAAGCAGCTTCGTTCAATGGTCACAGCCTTCCTTTGGGGCAAGGGCAGACGTAGGGTGGCGCTCAGTACCCTCATGCGACCACGAGCAGAGGGCGGCCTGGCGGTTCCAGACTTTGAGACCTATTATCTGGCAGCACAATTTCAATGGCTCACGCAGTGGGTGGCAAAGGCCACTAGGGGAGTTGGCGAGCACAGGGAGGACTTGGGGCCCCTGTTGTTGTCCCGCATTATTCTGCGGCTTCCGGTCAACACCGCGTCCCTCACCCTGGAAATTGCCACGGCACGAAAATGCTGGAACAGATATTTGCGTAGAACCTCTATCAAATGCATATATGCACCAGAAATACCATTGATGATGTGTAGAGCCCTGCCACATGGTGGCAATTGGCAGAGATTGGAGACTTGGGCGGAACAGGGGCTGACTACCATAGGGGACTTATATGAGGAGGGAGCCATGATCCCGTTTAATGATCTACAGACTCGCTTTGACTTGCCTGGGGGTGATTTCCTACAGTACACGGCCCTCACTGCGGCCATCAGAAAAAACTGGGGTAGGGGACTTACAGAACCTCCAACTTCCATGGGCTGCCAGTACGTAGTGTTGGCAGCAGGCACTTTTAAAGCGGTGACATGCCTCTATAGACGAATGACGATGGAATCCTTACTCCCCCTGTCGGACCTGAAGTTCAAATGGGAAGGGGATATAGGGGGGAGACATCCCAGACAAGGCATGGGAAGAGCTAGTGGAGAGAGCCTGGAAGAGCACAAGGAATGCAAGGTTTCAGCTAGTGCACTTCCATATTCTACATAGAGCATACCTTACCCCAGCAAAACTGCACGCATATTTCCCGGCCCAGTCAGCGGCCTGCCCGAGATGTAACGCGGAAAGTGCTGATTTTAAACACATGTTCTGGGCTTGCCCGTTCCTAGACAGTTATTGGGAGGAGGTAACGACAATATTGGCAGACCTCACTGATAGAGAGTTGGACCCAACCATGGCTCACTGCATTTTACACTGGTTCTCCCACACGTCAAAGAACAAAATCACTAGCAAATTTATAGATCTGGGTCTGCTCCTGGCCAAAAGGAACATCACCACCCTGTGGAAGGCGAAACAGGGCCCTAGCACAGCAAAGTGGAAAGCGGAATTCCTAAAGTGGGCTGAGTGTGAGGGAGTGATCAGGTTACAAATAGCACGGCGTACTGAGAGTGAAAAGGCCCTGGAGCGAGAGCTTGGGAAGCCCTAGTAGTGGCACTCAAATCTCCTGAAGCAGATGGGGATGATGCATCTGTGGGTGACCCTGTGGCAGCTATGGTCTAACACACAAATAGCTCTACGACCACCTCATACTGTAGCCTCACGTTTGGTAGTGGTGCTTGGCAAGCAAGCCTGATAACACTCGGCTGTAGCAGCCTACTATTCAAATAAGCAATCCCACTGAGATACTAGTTTTGCAGGCCTCTTGTAGCCTACACTTAAGTGACACACCTGGGAGGGTGGTGCCGGAGGAAGGGAGGGGGGGTTAGTCGGGATTGGGAATTTTCCAATGGTCGTAACTACTTATTGTGATGACTGTATGCAGTGTCTGAAATGTTGACATGGGCATCATTTGGTGCCGCAACTGCGCCTTACATAACCTAATTTACACTGTGATCTTACTGTCTACCTGGGGTATGTAACCGACACCCCCTTTTTGAATGTATGGAAAATCAATAAAAACTTGTTTAAAAAAATAAATAAGCGTGCCCTTGGTGGTAAAGAAAAAAGGGGGATTGCAGTCCATCATCCGACATCTTAAATGCTGCTGAGCTTGCGCCAAAGTTAACATGTCTCTGAAGAGCTAGGGAGCGCCACGTCATGAACTCCATGTTCTCAGCCCATGCCGGCCTTTCTCTCCAGGGGAGTTGACCCTGTTCGATTTATAGTGCTTCCAGCCGGCAGCCGCCTCTGTAGGCATATCAAAAATGACAGTTTTACCTCCGAGATGAACACGCAGGCGCGCCGGGTACAGCATGGCATATCGGACATTCTTATTCCTCAAAGTGCGTTTGATATGTTGAAACTTACGCCGGGCCTCCTGCACCATGGGCATAAAATCTGGGTAAAACGACGAGGTCATTCTCTGGTATTGCAGATTTTCCATTTCCCGGGCCTTTCTCAATGCAACATCCCAGTCATGGTAGTTCAGCAATCGCGCAATGACAAGCCGAGGGGGTGAACCAGGAGCAGACCTGGGGGCCAGGGACCAGTGAGCTCGCTCCACCGCAAATGTTGTTGAGAAACTGTCTCTGCCAAGCAGCTCTGATAGCATCCGTTCCACATAGGCCTCCATAGGGCCGGTGTTGGTTGATTCAGCGATCCCTGCGATACACAGGTTGTTACGGCATGATCGCGCTTCAAGGTCCTCCGCTTTTTCCGCTGGTGTTTTCAGCACGTGCTCGACACGGTCTAGGCGCTTAGACATTGCGGCCTGTGCATCATCGGCATCGGAGATGCGCTGCTCAGCAGCCTCTATGCGGGCTTCATGCTGCTCCAGGCGGCCATGCATGCCCTCCATTCGCGCGCCCAGTTCGTCGAAGCACCCATCTATGGCCTTAAATCCAGCACGCAACTCAGCCATGATGGCGGCGGCTCCCTCTGCCATTGCGCCACCAGCACCTGGATGATCAGCGTGGCCGGGGGGGGAGGGGTCATCATGCGGCGCCTCGTCTCCACCCTCCTTCCTTGGGGTCTTGGAGGCCTCGAAGGGGAGTTGCCTTTGTTTAGGGTCGCCACGCCCCATGACTGCCAACTGAATGCTGCGACAAAGTAGGGGCACCAAACCTCCCAGTCAAAAGCGCAGGACTTAATGCAACCAGGGGGGGAACTGCTACAGCCCCGCCATCTCACTGTTTATGATTTCAAGCGTAGGCAAACAGTGGATCTCAGCGGCACCCCGCAGCACCTTCTAGAAATTTCCACTGCGCATCACACCCAGCTCAGTCATTATAGGGAGGGCAGGGGGCCCCCATGCGCCAATTATACCCCGAGAGGCCGCCGCGGCCGTTGGCCGCCAAGTCTGTGGATATTAGATGGCCACCATGCGGGACGCTTCTCTCCCCTCTCCTGCACAGTGAAAGCAGGGGGAAAAAAAATAAGGGGGGGACCCCGTGCTGGACTCACCGCCGCCCTCTGGGTCGGGATTGAAGAGGTACTAGTATCTCACGGCCGTGCCAGCAGAGGCCGCAGGTCCCTGGGCTCAAGTAGTTCTCTGCGGCGGCACTCGTCAATCGCGGCCCCGCCCTCAGGCTCGCCCGCGACCCCTGACATCGTGGGGCCTCCGAGGGCCACGTCAGGCCGCGACTGTGAGGCAGCCGCTACGGCAGCCTACAGGGCACTCTCACCACCCCCGCAACTTTCTCCACTTGCCCGCAGGTCTCATCACACCAGCGCCATCCCCGGGGGCTCGATTCTTCACGCTAACACGGTCATGTGCAGAGGTAGTAGCGCGGTCGCTCGAGAGCTTCTTTGTCAAGGTACCATCTTGGTGCTCGACCAGGCCACGCCCCCCGCACGTCCATCAAGGTTGATTGGACATCCCCAGAGTAGCCAGAATTCCTCAACCAGGCGTACCGTACCGTCTGAGTGCTACCGACGTGGCAATCGTTCTGCTCAGTGAGTCGATGGTGTCCAGTCCACAACATATTGTGAATTTGGATGCGTCTCTACCATCCGCAACTGCCTGGTAGAGAATGGCCCAGGCCTCCTCCGGGCACTGAGGTAGCACCTGCACGACTGTATCCCAGATAGTATGGAAGTATTTGCCCAAGAGGCAAGCAGTATTCATGGACTGCAATGCCAAGCTGGAGGATGAGAACATCCTCTTCCCAAGATGATCCAGCTTCTTGAATACCCTATTTGGGGGAGCAGAAGGGAATGCGCCTTTTCAAGATAAGGCTTGGACTACCAAGGGGAGGGATGTTGCGTCAGGAATGCTGGCTCGCCCGGGGCGGTGGTGGGAGATTGTCCTGTCGGGAGGAGCCCCTGTGCTGGGCTTGGACCAAGTGCCCAGTAGGACATCAGTAAGGGCTACATTGAATGGCCACTGAAGGCAGCTCAAGGGCAAAGTCCTCGGCTGCCCTTCTCACCACCACAGCATATGAAGCTCCCTCCTCTGTAGCCACGGTAGGGGGAGAAAGCAAACCAGTGTCAGGAGAAGCGTCTAGACCACTGGCATCACCCAGGTCCATTCGCCAGTCCGGTTCTTGAAGCTGGTCAGATAAAGGGTTGAGCTACCCCTCCCATTCCTCATCACCACCCTCTGGCTCAAATTGAACACCAGGAATGAACATAGGAACGAAAGTTCCTTTCGGCGTCGGAATTGATGTCGGCCTGGCTCCGTGTTCACTTCGGGGACAAGGATGGGGTCGGCACAAACCGGGGGCACGGTCGGCGGCAGAAGCGTTGTCGTCGGGAAGGTCGAGTAAGATCAACCAGCGTCGATCCACAAGGGGCCCTCCGGAGTCGAGGCCAGAGCCGCCGATGTCAAAGGCCTAGGGCCCCCCAACTGACTCCGCGGGGCCCAAAGGCGCACCAGAGGAGCCAGGCTGCCCAAAAATGAGGTACAAGGCCTCATAGAACTTTTGAATTTGGGCATGAGACACTCTGCTCCCAGAATAACAGGTAGGTGCGGCGTCGTCTCAGAAGTCTGCTCCAGAGACACAGCTTTCGAGTGACGATGCTCAGAGTCCCGCGTCGCGTCGGCCGATGGACAGGGTGAAGTCGAAGTACGCCTGTGCTTCTTTGACTTCTTGTGTTTCCCCGACATACCCGAAGACCTCCCCGACGACATTGAATGCGACGAGTGTGGGCTCCGTGACTGTTCGAGACCTTCCCCTCGCGGGAGAGACGCGGAGCCCAGCGCCAGGCCTCCAATAGCTTTTGGGACTGCTCAGGCAAATGCTTCGGGTTCACGGCCCGGCACTCGGCGCATGATTTCGAGTCATGGTCGCGCTCCAGACACTAAAGGCACACGAGGTGCGAAACCGTCACGGACATCGCCCGGTGACAGGAGCCGCAGGGCTTGAAGCCAGTCAGACGTTGGGACATCCTCGACGCACCAGGAGTTCAAGACTCAAGAAAAAAAAAGTCAACAAAAGTTGAAAAAGACTAGCTGAAAAACGGCTATGGGGTAAGCTGTCTCTGGCTGGCACGGAAAAAGAAAGAACTGACAGCGCGCATGAGCAGCGTCTATATAGGTCCCACAACGTCATCCCGGCGCCCACGACGATGACGTGGAGCCAACTGACGCCACTTAAGGACGTGCAGGGGTACTGCTGAAGAAACTTTTTCAGATCCAGACTGACACCTGGGGAAATTCAAACAGTAAGGAATCTACAACTAATAGTCTCTATCAGATAGCCCACAGTAATGCAGATTTGTATTGCGTCGTGGCCTTAGCTGCAGTTCACCCAGAAATACCTATCCCCAGACCGATGTGTTCCAATTATCACCTTAACTCGTGAGAAAGGGAGTAGTAGCAAGACTATTGTTCTGAAAAAATGACTATCCCAAACTGGGGCATAGATGGAACTCAGAATGATTGTTTGATACTGTTCAGTTACTTTTATAACCACAGTGTCCTTCTGGATCTGACCACATTTGACTTACTCGTGGAAGAAGTCCCTTCAGCAGTAAAATTCCCCACCGCGCTTCAATAAGTCTTAGACATATCTGATTCCATAGCCTTTCAGGATTGTTTGCATGCATGGTGTTCCCGCCTGCCCCAGTGTTGTGTGAGCTTCTAGCTTTGTTTGTGAGTGGTGTCTCTCTTAGATCAGTGTCAAGGGTCAATACTCATTAGTAATTTTTTTATGCTTTATATAATAAGTCCATAAACATCGAGTGAAATGACTATTCAATCTCCTGAGACTAACAAGATACAGAAATACAGGAAGTTGGACTAATAAATCAGATATACAGTGGTATCAACTGATGTGGAGCTTTACTCAAAGTTTCAGGACCAGATCGGTTTGCCGTATGTGCTTGAGAAAGGGTAGGGTTGTATCGATGTGCCACCAGGGTGGATATGGCGTCGGAGTTCAATTACAGGTGAAACATCTACAGGGATTCATAGTGAAGTGCATAATCAGTCAACCTTACATAATGTGGGGTCATCTCAGAAAGAGCTTGCGGTGTATGTACTTTGAAACTGGGTGCGGTAGTAGCCAAGGGGCCCAGCATTTCCCCCATGTTACAAGTATGGCTCCTATGAACTGGCAAATAAATTACTACCTTTGACATACTTGTTATGGAACTAAAACAATTATGGTCAGTGCAGAATGAGCCGCAAATTAGTTTCCTCTTATAGGTTCCTTTTCTACCATTTGGAATGGAACACAGAGATTCACAGGGCACTCTAGCATTATAGCACAATATATTCAATAAAAAATAAGGCAGAGTTGCGTAATTACGCCACAGGTGTTACTGTCCTTGCGTACAAAGTCCATTGTTTGCAGGGAGCCAGGGGAACCAGGAATACTCTAGTTGTCAAAAGATTTATCTACTAACTGACTGCTAGAAGACCAACTTAGGTCAATGCTTCCCAAACATTTTAGAACCAGTACCCCATTTGTAGGACAAACTTTCGCGACCCACCTACCCTTTAACAGACAAGAGGCGGGCGACTTTTTAATATAGTAGTAGACATGCTTTCAAGTTGGTATGAATTACCAAAATAACACTCTTTACAATTTGTTTGCGCTCCTCTCTAAAAGCAATTCTATGTCAGGATCTGGAGACAAGGATTAGGCTTGTCTCTCTTCACTTTTATTATAATTAGAATACTCCAGCAGCCATTTTAAGTTTGTAAAAGTTCATCAAAAAAACTACATCTCCCCTGAACACTAGGGAGTAACATCAACATATTCCAACCAATGATACAACAGCCCATTATATAACATCCTGTGTAGTCCTTCTAGATTCCTCTTTCTTTGCTGCTCCAGCAGCAATCAGATAAGTGTGCTTTATTTCTGTATTTGTTTATTGGCGGTTAATTGTTGTTTACTTGTGCCATTATCGCCACGGGAGCCCTCGCTCCTACGCGGCTGTTCTTTCTTCAGGCTTGTGACGAGGTGCGGTCTTCTGACCGGCAGGGGGCCCGCTTTGTTGAATTACACGCACAGCACATCCTCTACCCCCCCGGCAGCCGGAACACGACAGTTTCTGTCTTTGAAGCTGACGCATTGTTCCGGCTGCAATTGGCAAAAGCGGGGGAAGTTTTGGAGAGCGCGCGCGTCCAAAGGGATTGAAATTGACAGAGAATCACACGCGAGCTGCTTGAGTAAATAGTCAGCTGTTTCTGCACTCGCGTAGTAATTAAAATACACAAGCCGGTGCCTGAAGGGAAAACACCCTGCAGGCTAAGGTATTTTTTCATTAAAAAAAAGGGACACCCCAGGCACTTTTACCCCACAGAAACATAAGGGGGCAGTCCCTGCAGTAATCGGTCTTTAAAGACTTGCACTAATTTAATTAGTCTTTAAGACTCTAACCCCTCTGTTTACAGGGAAATCCTTCCCTTAATTTTAATCCTCATGGAATACGAGGAAGTTGGAGACCAGTTTTGCGAGGTCATGGACGCATCCATCCTCAGGGCGGTGACGCAGGTGGTGGCCCCCGTGGAGAAGAGACTGGCGGCACTCCAGGCGCAGTGACAGCAACCCCTCAAAGTGAGGAAAGATTCTAATGGGCCCCTGGCCCCCCTACCTCCTGGACAGGCGGCTAACCCACCTTGCATCCCTCCCCAGAGTGTGAAGAAGCGTAAACACACAGGCGATCCTGGGGTTGATTTAGATGCTTTCGCATGCCTTAAGAAGGCCTTTCTGGATGCCCAACCCATCCTAGACGCCCAGACACCAGGCCCCTCGGGGGTAGTTTCGCATTCACCACAGCAGACCGACTTGGGGGATGGTGATGACTCACCCAACACTTCCGATGGTGATGGTTCTAGACCATGGCACCCGACGGCCAGTTCCTTGGGAAGGTCGGACCTCCCTGCAGACACCAACTTAACCACCCACGGGGACTTATTAAATCCAGATGACCTCCTGCCCCCTAGGTCAGCAGAATGGTGTCAGGCTCCGAAGGTGTCGGCCTACATGGCCAGTCGGCTCAGGAAGCCTTTAGATAAAGTGGTGAGGGGTTGCCTCAAGGCAGAATGTCCCCGCCCCGCCCTGGAAGGGAAGGTGGCCACAACCCCAGAGATAGACCCCAAAATGGCCACTTTTCTCGCTAAATTTGTACGCAATCCTAAAAAAGGGATTGATTGCTCCTGGCGCTCATGCCAGGATAAGCTCCTGGATGTCGCGGCTCCCTGGCAAAAATCATGGATATGGTGGAGGACGCCAAGGCTTTCGGCTCCCTCATAACCCCAGAGGTACTGTCCAACTGGGCCCAATGGGCTATAATATTTCTGGGGAACGCAAACTGCGCGATCTCCACGGAGAGGCGTAGGTCACTCCTCATTAAGATTGACCCCAAACTGGGGGAGCTCTCATCATCGGAGGCAGGGACGATAGCCCAAGGGAATTTGTTCGGGGACCCATTTATAAAGGAGCTGGGCAAATTCGCCAATACTTTCAACTCTTTGGACAAGGCGCAATCTTCAATTAAAAGAATCTTCACCCCCGTGTTTTTGCAACAGCCGGACGAGGTAGGGGGCACTTGTCCGGCCGCCCGTTCCAAACAGCCTCCAAAGGCGGCGACTCGAGGCGTGGACAATGGCAGGATCCCGGCAAATTTGGGAATTTCTATCAAACCAAATCCTACCCCCGTCGTCGGGGAGGCAGAGGCAGCCAAAGAGGCAACTTCAACAATACTCAAGGTGAGAATTCAGGATTCTACGGGAATTTCCATCGGGTGCGGTTGGCCCTTTTTCAGTCGAACTGGAGGAAGCTATCTTCAGATGCATGGGTGTTACAGACGGTGGAGGGTTTCCACATCGAATTTTATGGAACCCTGTCTCAACCCCACCCGCCCACCCCTTTGATTTTTCCACCCGAACAGAGAGCGCTGGTGGGCCAGGAAGTGGACAGTCTTTTGCAGAAAGGGGCAATAGCTTGTTCAGTAATTCATCCTCGGGGTTTCGTCAGCAACATTTTCCTGGTGGAAAAGAGGGACGGCGGACAGCGCACGGTCATCAATCTCAAGGAGTTCAACTCTTGGCTACTTTATCGGCATTTCAAAATGGAGGGTATTCACCTCCTGCGAGACCTGCTCCAAATCTCCGATTAGATGGTCCGCCTAGATTTGAAGGACGCCTATTCGGCGGTACCCATTTTTCCCCCGCACAGACGATTCCTACAGTTCTGCTGGGAGACCCAGGTTTTCGAATTCACCTCCCTTCCGTTCGGTCTCTCCTCAGCTCCTTGGTGTTTCACCAAGCTGATGAAGCCGGTTATCGAACATTTACGGGCTCGAGGGATAAGACTTATTGTTTACCTCAACGATATCCTGCTTATGGATCAATGTCCAGCTCGACTTTCCAAACGGCAATAGATTTGCTGGAGTCTTTAGGATTCGTAATAAACGAGAGCAAGTCAGCTCTGGTCCCATCCCAATTGATGGAGTTTTTGGGCTTCATAGTAAACGCAACCGAAGCAACTCTGTCTACCAACGAGAAAACTGTCCAAAATTCGGCACGAGTTACGGAGGACAATATCCAAGTCCCACTTGTCACTTCGGCAACTGGCGAGGATAGTGTGACTTCTGTCATCCTCTATTCAAGCAATTTTTCCGGGTCCTCTCCAGTACAGGACCATGCAACGTTTGAAAATCGAACATCTTCGGAAAGGTCTGTCATACTCACAGATGATTCCTCTCTCGCCCGAAGCGAAAGAAGAGATGGGTTGGTGGCTAAGCCACATGGAAGCCTGGAATGGCAGAGCAATTTTCGGCTCTCAACCCAACCTCATAATCGAGCCACATCAAGTGCTTGGAGTTGATGGCGGGATCCTTCGCGATTCGTTGTTGGACCAAACAAAGTGAAGCGTTTCGTATTTCTCAAAATGGACAATGTGGCAGCAGTACGCTACGTCAATCACCTAGGAGGGATGAGGTCAAAGACACTGTCGGACCTAGCCCGAACCCTTTGAGAGTATTGTCTAGCCAATCAAATATCATTATCAGCGGAGCATCTTCCTGGGAGCTCCAATCAGGTAGCCGACTGGCACTCTCGCCATTGGAGAGATGTCAGCCTGTGGAGGTTGAATCCACAGATCTTTCGACAAAACCAGAACAGGTGGGGTCCTTTCTGCATGAACCGATTTGCGTCCCGGCTGGACTTCCAGCTTGACAGGTATTGCAGCTGGAGGCCAGATCCACAGGCGACAGCCGTCCTATAGGATTGGAGCAAGGAACAACCGTATTTCCCCCCTTTGCCATGATAACCAGATTGACGGCACAAGTTCGCAGCCACAAGGCGGAAGTAGTGGTGATAACCGTAATTTGGAGATCTCAAGTCTGGCTTCCAGTGATGATGGAACTTTCTTGGGATTTTCCAACCCCTCTACCCCCGTTTCCGGATCTCCTCCGGGATCCCACAAGACAATCCTCACCTGCTGGTCCTAGCCAGATTTCTTCGTCTTATGGCCTGGAGGGTTAGATGCGACGTTGGCAAGTCCCAGGCCTTTCGACAGAAGCGTCTTCCTTGCTTGCTAAGGCCTGGGCAGATAATACACACAGACGATACAACTCTGCCTTTTTTTTTTACAACTTTATTAACATTTTGTTAATTACAAAGGGACAGTCGTTCTGTATACATCACAAATCATACAGCCAAATTACAGAGCATACATCATTTTTATCTGTCACGTAAACTAGGTGTAGTTGTCATTGTCTAACCTAGTTGCACATTTTAGCATACAGCTCAACATTATAATAGCAGTGCGGCAGCCTGTAACACAATACACAGGACTATCCTGCATTGTACCCGACATCCCAGCAACGTATCTAGTTCAGCTGTTATACATTCGGACCACAGGCTTATTGCAACCTTATTTACAGACTCCACCCCTACGGAGCCTCTCATTGCCTCCCCTCTGGCGCTACCGCTCTCTTCATCTCATTGTCATTAGTGAGCAGGTATGTTTTATACAGTCCCCAAAAGTTTTTAGGACGGTTACGCGGGGGGAGGATCTCGCTGTAATTTTCCGTTTGAGTGCTACAATACACCATATCTTTCGACCAGCTTGTGACAGTGGGGGTCGGGCCAGGGGACCAGCAAATCGCTACTTTGCGCTTAGCTATCAGCAGCGCCATGTCCACCAGCCGTCTGACCGCTTTTGGTACTAGTTTGGAATATCCCAATAAGGCCAGCAGGGGGTCAGGTGTCAGTGTCATATCAATGATATCTCCCAAATGTTTAAAGATCAGCACCAAAAAGTCAGCAATCCCTGGGCATAACCAAGATAGATGGAAAAAGTCCGCACCCTGCGCCCGCAGCGCTCGCACTCTGCGGATTCGCGCAATCCATACCTGTGCAGCCTCGTGTAATAGACCCTATTTAAGAATTTAAAATGAATCAGCCTATGTCTGCCGTTCAGGGAGATCCGTTTCGTGCTTTCGCAGCAGTATCTCCACGTTGTGTCATCGAGGTCTGTTCCCAGATCTGCCTGCCAAGCCAACCAGGCTTTAGTGTAGTGGTTTGCCCTATATCCCCGAGTCAGTTTGTAAATATGAGATACTATCTTGGTCGGTGAGTCGGTTTTAATCACATGAGTAAGTGCGACCACTTCAGGTGGCTCAGCAAGGTCGCTACCTAGGATTTCCAGTAGTGCCTGTCGTACTCTATGGAACTGGAATCTGATGAGCAGCGAGGCATTGTGTTCCATTGTCTCAACGTCCTCCCATTTTTTCACTATGCCCTCTGAGAACATGTCACCTATCGACAGTATATTTAGTGAGCGTAATGCCCGAGTCACCCCCCTATCTTTGCACGGCGGAAGCCAGAGACACCAATCTAGTGGAGTCAATGGAGAGTACAGAATAGCACCGGCTTGTATTTTCAGAAGGTGTTGCCATGCATGGACTGTCGTGTTAATAGAGTCTAGAATGCCCGTTCTACGATCAGGAGGATTAAATACTAGGGCCGGAAGTGGGGGGAAGGCGCAGCTACAGCTTTCTCAATCTGAATCTGAGGGGTGCCAGGGAGGCCGTACATCCAGTAATGGGCGTGCGCGCCTTGTGCCGCCCTGTAGTATAGATTCAGGTCCGGGGCACCTAAGTGGTAGGGAAGCGTGAGAGTGTCCCACTTCACCCGTGCGTGCTTCCCAGCCCATGCTAGTCTAATTAGTAAAGTATGCAGCGTGCAAAAGTAGGAGCTAGGAAGGCCCATAGGGATATTGGCAAATAAAAACAAAAATCGAGGCAGTATCACCATTTTCATAATTGAGACTCTTCCCGCTAGCGACAATGAGAGCCGAACCCATCTATCTACATCTTCTTCCAGTCTGCTGACTGCAACTCCGTAGTTTTCCCTCATCACTACCTCTGAGTTGGTATGTATCATAATTACTAAATATCGCACCGGCTCTGTCGTCCATCTCAACGGATAATCCGGTGTAAAAGGGGTCGTAGCAGGCGTAAGGGGGAAGATGATCGATTTAGTCCAATTAGCCTTCAGTCCAGACATCGTACCAAACTTAACTACCTCCAGTAGTAGTGGTGACAGGTTAAGGTCGGGATTCCTAACGTATAGCAATGTATCATCAGCATATGTGGAAATAATCAGCTCATATCCCGGGAAGCGTATACCCCTGCCACTATGGTACTCCCGAATTGCACAGGCCAGCGGCTCCGCTACCAGCGCATATAGAATCGGGGACAACGGGCACCCCTGGCGCGTGCCTCTAGTTATTCTTATCGGATCGGTGACCATGTTGCCGATTTTTATTCTGGCTGTGGGGGAATTGTAAAGGACTCCCACCAGCTGAAGAAATATCTCCCTCAGACCTAATCTCGTCAGGATATGCTTCATGAACGTCCATTCCACCGAATCAAACACTTTTTCCATATCAAGGAACACTGCAACTGCCCGCATGTCATGTCTTGTGTGCTGAATCGCCCCGAACACTGTACGGAGATTATGTCAGATTTCTACTAGGGACAAACCCTGCTTGTTCCGGTGCCACTAGCATCGGCACCAGCGGTGCTAAACGAGATGCCAAAATCTTGGCGTAGATCTTCGTGTCTACGTTTAGTAGCGAGAGGGGGCGGTATGATGCACAGTCGTTGGGCTGCTTATCTGGTTTGAGTATTGCCATTAATGCCTCCCTCATCGAGGGCGGCATTATTCCGCTCTCCCTCATCTCCTCAAATAACGTTGCTAGATGCGGGAGGAGTACCTCCTTAAACTCCTTATAGAATGCGACTGTTAAGCCATCTACACCTGGCGCGCTGCCGGTTTTCATGCCAGCCAGAGCAGCAACTATCTCTTCTGTATCAAGGGGACGCATTAAGTATTCCCGGTGTGCGTTTGTTAACCAGGGTAACTTGATGTGTGTCAAATAGTCTAGGATATCTGTTTCATTGTCCCCACTCGGCTTACTGTATAAAGTCGAGTAATACTGTTTGAATCTATCTGTGATCGCCATTGGGTCAGTTAGAGGAACCCCCTCCCGACTGTTAAGTTCAGTAACTCCTGATGTCTCCCTCCACTTTTTTAGTACTGAGGCCAGGACTGAGCCAGGGTGCTCGCCCTCTCCATATGTGCGGGCAGTCGCAAAATTCCTTAAGTGGTTAAGTTCAGCATCAGCTGCTTCGTGATACTCCTCTAACAGCGCCTGGAACTCCTCCTTAACACGGTCTTCTGGGCTAGTGAGGAACCTCTGTTCCAGTGATTTTAGGGAATTCTCCAATTGCGAGAGTCCCGTGCGGAGCGCCCGGAGGACCCCTGAATGTTTGGCCATGGCTATCCCACGGATGTAAACTTTAAACGCTTCCCATACTACTGAGAATGTGTCAACAGACCCAATGTTACATTCAAATAACGTGTCTATAGCCGCCGCTATTTCGGATTTGAAAACTGGGTCTAGCAGTGAGTATGGGGGTAATCTCCAGGTGTAAGGAGGTATATGCTTCTGCGGGCATTCCACCACCATCAGCACTGGCGAGTGATCTGAGTAGGTCCTAGGGAGTACCACACAGTCGCGAGTCTGGTTGTAAAGTGCTCTGGAAGCGAACCAATAGTCAATCCTAGTGTGTAGGTTAAGATAGGCAGAATAATGTGTATAGCCACCCTTCTCGGAGTGGCGCGCTCTCCAAACATTACAGAGTTCCAATTGTGTCATTGCATCTGCAATAATCCGAGCTGAGGCTGTCATGCGCCGCTCCGGCCCACCCGATCTATCCAGCCGAGGGTCCAAAATGCAATTGAGATCGCCACCCCATAGTTGTGTGGACCCCCCATAGCCCCGCATTTTCTCCAGTAGCATTGTATAGAATCTAGGATTGTCAAAGTTCGGGCCGTAAATGTTAACTAGGGTTAAGTCTATTCCCTTTCCCTTGCATCTCGAAATGGTGAAACGCCCCTCCGGGTTAGTGCCTAGTGGTTCGAGTTTCAATTCAGACTTTGGATTAACCCAGGTGATCAACCCCCGGGCGTGGGAGGTGAACCCCGCTACATGTGTGTAGCCCTGTAATCCTCTGCTACGGAGCATTGTACTAGAAAGGGGCAGGTGCGACTCCTGCAATAATGCTAGATCTATGTTGTGCCTGGCTAGATAAGACAGGATCTTCCTTGGTCGCGATGGTTATGTTGGGGTCATCAATACCAAACTGATCCCTTGGGGGCAGATGTTGTCCACGTGGTAAACGTCCTAGCGGGTCTGGCTTCCCAGGGTTTCGCTTATCGATCGATCAATACTTCCAGATCAGCAATTTCGGCAGGTCATTTGCATGTGGATGGTCAACCAGTCGGGGAACATCCGTTGGTCAGAAAACTGTTAAGAGGAATTAGGCTTTCAGTTCCTCCTGAACCTAAGTACACATCCTTATGGGATGTTAAAGTCCTGTCCTTATTTCAATCTTGGCCTCATAATAAATATCTGTCCAGAAAACAGCTGTCGGCAAAATTGGCAATGCTTCTATGTCTGTTATCCTGTCGCAGAGTTTCGGATGTCCGAGCCCTGGATATAACAGGTAGAGTGTTTACCCCGGAAGGTTTTTTTTCTCCATATTTCTCGCAGAACAAAGTCTAATTCTACAACTGTTTCTTACCCAGCTTTACGAGAAAATCCTAAACTGTGTGTAGTTCGCACTATTAAGGATTATGACATTATGACCTCACAAAGCGGTTTTGTCTCCTACGATTGCCAGATGGGTCAGGTGCGTCATGCAAGAAGCAGGGATTGATACTTCCCGTTTTGGAGCCCACTTAGTCAGAGGGGCCATGGCCTCAAAGGCATTCTGTCTAGGAGCTCGCCTTGAGGATATCCTCAATGCGGCAGACTGGTCAAATGACTCCCCCTTCAAGACCTTTTATTTTAGACCGGTTTCTTCTCTGGCAAGCGTGGTAGTGCATAAGCTTTGAACTAGCCTAATCCTCGCCTCCGGGTCCTGACATAGAATGAAAAATTTCCTAGCTAACGTAAAGGAAAGTTTCAATTTTATTAAGGACACGGAGGCGAGGAGTAGCCCACCCTAAGAATTCTTGAGAGAATTCTCCCTTTCCCATTATTGGAGATAAGTTGATGTTATTATGGAATGATTTATGACGTGAATATCTGTTTTGATTTATGAACCTGGTGTCATAATCTTGAGTCATGTTGTGTTATGATGCTTGAATTTTCTTTACCGTAGCAAATAATGGGTATCCCATTGTTGCAGGGGCAGATTCTAATAAACAAGAACAGTCAAAGTGGCGATTGACAGCGGTCGCAGGAAGAAAGAGGAATCTAGAAGGACTACACAGGATGTTATATAATGGACTGTTGTATCATTGGTTGGAATATGTTGGTCACTCCCTAGTGTTCATGGGAGATGTAGTTTTTTTGATGAACTTTTACAAACTTAAAATGGCTGCTGGAGTGATCTAATTATAATAAAAGTGAAGAGAGACAAGCCTAATCCTCGCCTCCGTGTCCTTAATAGAATTGAAACTTTCCTTTACGTTAGCTAGGAAATTTTTCATTGTTTTTAAATGTCACAACTATGACCAAACCCTCTAATAGGTCATTATCAGACTGTAGCCAATATATTGATATGCCCATAAAAGTGGCAGATGGTGAACTGCACTGGAGCTGGAACACTTTTCAGAGTAGGGTGCTGGTCTGTGGCACGCGCTAAACTAAAATAGGGTTCCTGAAAAATCTTGGTATCGATAGTAGGGATTTTAGCAAATTTAAAAAACTCCTTCTGCAGCAAAGTATGGGATAAGCCCTCTTTTCCATTTAAAAAAAACAAAAACTATTAGGTTTTTGTTGATACAGTTGACAAAGGTATCAGTCAGAATTTCAAAATGAAAAACATTTCATAACAATATAAAACAAGCATTGGCATAGCCAATAGGTCTCGCCTTTGGGACCTTATAAGGGTTTAGTTATCCAGCACAATATCCTTGGTGCAACAACATCAACTGTTGCATGGCTAAACACTTATAAGGTCCCAAAGGCGAGACCCATTGGCTATGCCAATGCTTGTTTTTATTAAGATCAACACAAACACGCTTAACTGGAAGCTTTTAACAAACCACATCGAGTAAAGTTATTGTAAAACTGTGTTTTAAGATATGCTGCTTGACAGGTTTCAGCCACTGGCTGGATGGGGGTTCTGGAGAGCTTTCTGCACACCCACTCGCTTCTCCGACAGAAGGACATTACAATGTCATGGCATGCTTTAACCTCTCTGGAGAGCCATTCCAGCCCAAATCTACAAGGAAATCTGACCACATTTACTGTTTTGTTTAATTGACGGAGCCTGTGTGGTCATTTTGGTAAACATATCTTTCTGGAAGTCTCCAAGTATTCCAATAGAGCGCTATAAGAAGTTTAAGCGCTTTAAACATTATTTGGAGACAGTTAACTGATTAAGCCAATACGCACTTAGGAAAAACCTCATTTGTTCACGTTGTGACAGTGACTTCCGTATCCGTATGATAGAACAGAAGATCTTCGATTAATAGGAAATTCACTTTAAAATGACCTCATAATTCAATGATCAAACAACTACTTCATCTATTTTTCAGTAAATTAATATTTCACTGATAACGCTGAAATACATTAGGTGACTGCAGTCCTTTCCCGGAGAAAGCCTAGCTTTCCTTTCAAGCAGGAACACTACTTCATATTACCTTGCAAACAAATAAAAGAGGGTGTGAAATGAAAGCACAAGGACAGACGAAAACTCAAGCAAATGTTACAATTTAAATGTACTCGTGCTGCTTTTCACCATCACATTTCCCTAACTACGAAAGAGAAGAAAAAGAAGCAAGTGTATAAAAACCAGTCCAAACACCAGAAATTATTGTTTTTCGCTTCTCAATAAATTTAACTGTCATCACAGTAATGTCAGGCTACTAAATGATGTTAGGGTGAGGTAGCCTGATGGCAATCAAATGTTTGACCAACAGTATGCACAGACGTTTCTGCAGCTGGCACATTAGTCTTGTATCTTATGCAGTGACAGTGGATAGCCAACTGACAACTTTTGCTTTGTCCCAACGGGTTCATTATGGGTCTCTGAAGTCGTGCAGTTGATTCTCACCCTGGTTGCTCATTCAGAATGGTGCTTCCATGTGAAACTGCAAGCCTGAAATGCAAAATTTGTAGAATGAAGTAGATTTTTTGCAACATTAACAGGAACATGGAGATATTTTTAGATTTCAAAACGCATTTAGGAAGGAAAATCCAGTTTAGGTGCAAATTCACCCTGAACAAAGTCAGCAGTAGTATTTTATTACATTTAACTGCAATGAGTAAAGACAGAACATTCAGTACTAAGATTTAACCGCAGGTGTGAAAGGAGTGCATCAGTTTGACATGGCAGATGGTTGACAGCACGCTAAGCTGCAAAACAACATTTTGGTGCAAAGTTAAGATGCGTAGGTGTATCTTTAGAGAGTATAAATCACTTTTCTGCTTGGTTGGCAGACATGCCGAAGGACAGAGTGAAAACACTTATGATGCGGAAGGTGATGGTGTGGGAGCTATACAAATAGAGAATTTCTGGAATATGCTGGGAGAAAAGATGCAAGTGTCTAACAGGGGGAAGGGAACGGCTGTGACTGAGACACTCCGAAGCACGTTACTCCTTCCACAGACCTTAGAAACGTTTAACTGTCGCATATTTTCAGAGGTGAAGCATTTTCAATGTTTTAATTATTTACAATAAAATCATTGTTATTCTTTATCTGATATTACTCATCAGCACTTTCAAAGCCAATGGGTCTGGTCCGTTGTAATTGTATGTTCCTTGGTACGTGACATTCGTAGATGCATTATCAGAAAACTCTAATACAACTTTTTCAGCTAGCGATAATTGTTGAAAAGGCATGAGGGTTCGCTTTGCACCGAGGCGCTTTTTAGCCTCGATGAAAAAAGCGTGCGATGGATCTCTAAATTGCTTTGGCCGATGTATGTAAGGGATGGCTTAAGCACATAAACTACTGTGTTTTCTAAAGAGTGCAACCCGACAGAAGATGTGCACGCGCGGCGTTGGGATTACACGTGACATCAGATAGGTGCTGGGGCGGGTGTTTCACGTCTGGCCTGACTGTTGTTTTCTCTCGTTTGATCGCAGCCAGGGAGCACTGTCGTCCATCCGACCAGCCTAATTCCTACAAATACATAATGCACCATTCCAAGCAACTTGTAGGAGTCGTCGATTGTTTCAGATATAGTAATAAGGAGGCCAGTTATTATTGGATGTGAAGGACAGTACATCAAGACCCCTGCAAGTGGCGCCTGTGCTGTAGAGATCGACTGGTGCGCACGTTGTCTGCTGCAGCCATAACACGAGTATCCTTAGATGTCTGCTGGGCAGAGTTTACAGAGTATCAGAAAACTCAGACACCCAAATACTGATCAGGGGTTAAACTACTTGAAGCACATGATTTTTGTTTCACGTGTTTAATCCACACATTTCATCGGCGATCGTGTTTTCTGGAAAGGATTCCTATAGGTTTCTTTGGACATGCCCCTTTATGAAACAACACGACCTTTAAATCCCCTCTTAAAGCACAGGTTGTGTTTCATGAAATATGCAGAGCGAGCATTAGCATTGCTCCTGCTGGAAGGGTCGCTTTGAGTGCTGCGGCTGCCTGCGGTGTTGTCACTCGTTCCCAATGGAATTTCGCGCCACCTCTCAACAAGCAGCAGCTGTTTGAAGCACTCGTGCTTGTGCTGGCCTCCGCCTTGCGGGAGCGAGCAGCGGCGGCGCGAGAGCCATATGTTTTCAATTAGCACGCGCGCCGCTGCTCGCTCCCGCAAGGTGGATGCCAGCACAAGCACGAATGTGCTTGAAAAGGAGCAGACCAATTTCTAAAGGTCATCTCCTAGAGCAGCGCATGCGCGCTGCCTAGGCGAGACCTAAAAAACAAGCATTTGCAATGCAATAGGTCTCGCAATGCTGAAAGTTTAAGCTGTTGGAGTTGCTAATATTAACGCAACGCCAAAAGCTCAAACTTTTGGTAATGGGAGAGCTATTGCATTGCAAATGGATCGCGGCATTCGCGCTTTAGCTTTAAACATCTTAAAATAAAGCGGGGGTGCCGCAATTGGTTCAAAAGTAAAGAAATAGAAAAACATTTTTTTCTATTTCTTTACTTTTGAAGCAATGGCGGCAACCCCGCTTTAACTTAAGGTGTTTAAAGCTAAAGCGCGGGTTCCGCGATTGTAACAAAAGTAAACAAATAGGAAAAAAATGGCAGCCAAGCTCTTTTTTTTCGATTTACTTTTGTTACAATGGCGGCACCCGCGCTTTAGCGTTAAACATCTTAAGCTAAAGCGTGTGTGCTGTGATTGCTACAAAAGTAAAGAAATTAAAAAAAAAAGTGCCATTTTTTTTCTATTTCTTTACTTATGAAGCAATCGCAGCACCCACACTTTAGCTTAAGATGTTAAAAGCTAAAGCGTGGGTGCTGCCATTATAACAAAAATTAATAAATAGAAAAAAAAACATGCAGCCGTGTTCGGCGCCGCAGAAGTCACCAAAGAGTGACATGCCGCGCTATAGAAATATATATATATATATATAAATCAATCAATGGGACATAAGGGTTGAATTGCTTAAACAATAGTTATGTGTGGGAATAAGCCTAATTTATTCTGGAGGGGTTTCTTTAAGACATACCCGACACACAAGACCATTGCTTTGAACAGATTCTTACAAAGTGAGAGCTGATTGGTCTGCTGGTGAATGGTCTAATAAGCTTTTAGATCTGGCATTAAGACGACTTCAGCTGTCTTGCCAGCCTCATGTTGTCATAATAGGGTATACTTTTTTTAAAATTACAAATATATTCATTCAATACGTGTTTTAAGTACATCTGCTTACTAGGAAAAGGAAACATGCACAGTATTCCATTAAAAATGCAATGTGATTTTTTTAACAACATTTTTATTGCATACATATGGCCACCATGTTTAGGTGGAGATGTGTATTATTTTTATTTCTGTGGCACATACAATAAAAATAAAATTTCTTTTAAAAAACACCGCATCAACTGGCCAAGAAGGGAAGACGTATTGGCTTTGCCAAAGCTTGTTTGTAATTGGATTTCTTGAATGAGAATTTGTGAATCTATGCTTTCCCATCACTTGTGAATTTCTTACTTGTTTAGTAAATCAAGCTGTGGCAAGTCTATTTCCACAAATAAGAGGTGTTGGCTATAATTTGTCAAAGTTTTTGATTGCAAGAAGGGAGGAAGCGCAGACATGGGTGTTGGAGTTAAGGGAAGAATTGATGGGGGTGGGGAGAGGAGGGTATGTTGCATGGCCAGAGAGAGGACGGAAAATAAAGTGGGGCACTTGTGGGGGAAACAAGAGAAGAGGGTGGAGGGATTGAGTGGGAAGTAGTAACATATTTTCTCCCTTCCCCCTACTGTCCTCTTGTGGAAGCATGTCTAAAACTCCCAGTCCCTCTCCAACAGCAACGTGATGCGTTTTAACTCAGACAGTTAACACGTGGCTTGGTGTTTTGTTACTACCGTGTGTCTGTCATATAATAACTGCAGACCAGTCTCTGTGCGCATGCAGGAAGCAGGGTAAATTTATCCACTCACTCGCATTGGTAAATTTGTGACAGAGTGCCGGTACCCGAAGCTCTGCTTCTACTTTGCTATCTATGTGCTTCTATATTGCACTCAAATATCTAATCTGGAAAAATAAGCTCTGTTCCCTAAAGAAATAGTCCCGGCATCCTCCCCCCCAGCCCCTCCCCCCCCACCAGCTCAAATAAAGGACTGCTCCCTTATCACAGCCAGCAACAAGGTCTCAAAGTACAATATGAGCCTGCTCCGTTCACAACATGCTCGTACAAATGACGATTGTATGCAGGAAGACAAAGAGTGGCCTTTAACTCTCATCGGGAAGCTGCAATCTAGAGGGCTAGGGCTCTCCCAGGAAACTCGAGCATGCCCAGGTCTTAAGTCATGGTGCTGGCACCAGCAAAGAGCCCAAAAGAATGGCGATAAGGTTCCCTAAAAAAAGGCCTCCCTGCTACAGGTACCCAACAGCTTCACCAGCGGTTATTGATTGCTTGTTCCTGGACAGATGCATTTCTCGCAGTCTAACCTCTAGCTACAGACGAGTTCTTTAATGAGAAAGCCGCAGGCAGAGCTCTGTTGGAACTTAATACGGATACCCAGGAATATAAGCATTT
Organism: Calotriton arnoldi; assembly: GCA_963921515.1. Lineage (NCBI taxonomy): Eukaryota > Metazoa > Chordata > Amphibia > Caudata > Salamandridae > Calotriton > Calotriton arnoldi. The sequence continues at coordinate 610,197 of CAWUFW010006603.1, read as the reverse complement.
GCAATGCAATAGGTCTCGCCTTGCTGAAAGTTTAAGCTGTTGGCGTTGCTAATATTATTGCAACGCCAATAGCTCAAACTTTCAGTAATGCAAGAGCTATTAAATTGCAAATGGATCGCGGCACTGGCGCTTTACACATCTTAAGCGAAAGCGCGGGTGCCGCGATTGCTTCAAAAGTAAAGAAATAGAAAAAAATTTGCAATGTTTTCTATTTCTTTACTTTTGAAGCAATTGCAGCACCTGCGCTTTAGCTTAAGATGTTAAAAGCTAGAGCGCTGGTGCTGCCATTATAACAAAAGTTAATAAATAGAAAAAAAAACATGGTGCCGCAAAGAAGAAACGAAAGGCACGACCATTATATCCGCTGAGGCTACCGTGCTGGTTGCATGAGACAAGAAAAAAAATCAAGCGTTGTGGGAGAGCGTGTCACGTCTGCAACAGAAGGCAGAAGAAAGACCGTTAACAAAATAGTGCTCCCTGGCTGCATTTACAAAGTACCCAGCAACAACACATGTAACAGGGGGTGTCCTCATGGGAGGTTACAAGAAGAGAAAAGGCGGTACTAAGGAGGGACTACTAAGCCTATTGACCAATAAAAAGCCACCATTTACAAAGGACAGATAGGAGCCAATAAAAAAAAATGGGCGGGAAGTGGGCGGAGCTTCAAGTCCATACCTGAATACAGCATGTCTCGAAGAGACAGCGCAAGCGCTGCCTTAGACGAGAACCAAAAATACATCTCAGCTACATTAGCCATATGTTGTTCCACAGGAATTGAACTATGTTCTCTTTGGCCAAATGAGCTACGAGATGGTGAATTGCTATTGCAGTATTGTACTGTTGATTGAGCACTTGTTAATAAAAAGATTTTTTTTAAATTGAACACGTGTGTGTCTGTCCTTCCTTCCTTCTGGCAATAGCCAGTAGGTAGTTCAAGTTAAGACCAAGGTTTCCATAGGAAAAATGTTTTTTTGTTTTGCCAATAACTTTGGCGCCGCGTCATGAATCTTCACAACATTTACAAAAATCATACCTTTCTTGGCTGAGCTGCTGTGTTGAAAGTTTAGGTGTGATCCGTCAAGTGGGGGCAGAGAAAAAACGGGGGTCCCAAAATGAGTTTCCCCCATGTTATGTCTATTTTTCATTTTTTGAACACGACTACAGCCCAAACCGCTTAACGGGATTACACCAGATTTGACAGAAATTTGATTGGCTGCCAACACTTCAACCAGGAAGTGTTGGCAGCCATCTTAGGACTCTGCTTGAAGCGGAGTCCCCCAAAAAATGTAAAAAATAAAATAAAAAAAAGGGGGGCAGGGTAGGAATACCCTGACCCCCCCCCAGATATGGTGGGGGGATTAAAAGCATTTTTTAAAATTGAATTTTGTCACAAATTTGCAGGTGGACCAGCGGATCCGCAGCAAAACAAAAAAAATAAAAAGACACATAGGAGCTTCCACGCATCTTTTTCATGAAGCCCTTGGGAGGGCCAAATCCCTGAGGCGGTGTTTTATAATAAGGTGGGGGCACCCCCGTGCCCTGGGGACTGCCACCTCCCCCGGGCAAACATAAGTAAACTGATGTGGGGAGACTGCACGCCCCCCCTGTAGGAAAGTGGGTTTCTGTTGCAGTAACCCCCCCACTTTTTGCCTGATAACTGATGCACTTTTCCTTGGTGTGCCCTGGATCCCTGCCAATCAGGTACCCAGGGCCTGTGTTCCTTCCCTAAAAACTGTACTCAGCCTAAACCCAATTGGCATCTCTGGCCACAGGTAAGCCTCTGGTAAATGGTACCCTAGGTACCCAGGGCACTGTGACCAGAGAAGACCCCTAAGGGCTGCAGCACTTATTGTGCCACCCTTAGAGGCCCTGTACCCTGACACACACACACTGCCCTTGCAGGCTGAGTGTCTTGGTGCAGAACAAAACAGAGAGTCGACATGGCACACATCCCTGTGTGCCATGCCCACAAACACACTGCCCTGGCATACCTCAGTCACCCCTCTAGCTGGGTGCCCTATGCCAGTGGTGAGGGCACAGGTGCATGAGCCCTGTGCCCCTACAGTACCCAGGCCCATTCCTGGGCACTGTAAGTGCAGGGCTGCCATTCCGAGTATATGGTGCTGGGAGGTCGTCAGCACGTACTCCACAGCACCATGATGGCTGCACTGAAGACTGAGAAGTTTGGTATCAAACTCCTCAGCACAGTAAACCCACACTGATGCCAGTGTGGGATTTACTGTAAAATGCACGTCAGAGGGCAACTTAGAGTTACCCCCTGAACCTAACCTACAATCCACGTCTTGTCTGAGGGGCTGCCTAGGCTGCCACACAGCAGACATGTTGCTGGACCCCTGGGTAGAGAGCCATCCGCTCTCCCGGGCCTGCAACAATGCACGTCCTGGGTGAGGTGCTAGGCCCCCTCCCCCAGGATGGGCAGGGGAAGCTTCAAAGGCATTCCGCCTTTGTGAGCTTCCCCAGACCACTTGCTGTACTCAGCAACTGGTCCCCACCGGTTCCTCCCCCATCCTGGTGGGAAGACTGGAGGGAAACACCAAGGGAGGAAAGGGGTGTGCCACCCTCTGCCAACCCCACCCCTCAGGTGGGGGAGGCGAGGTGAAGCACATCTCCGGGCTCTCGCCATCTTGAAGATGGGGAGCCCTGCCCAATCAGGACTAGGCTCCTGCCCCCTCCCACAGGAGAGTGGCAGGATAGGGGTGTACCCACCCCAGGGCAGGGACCCATTGGTCCCTGCCCTTTACCTACCTGTAACGCCCCTAAATCTAGTATTTAGGGGCACCCTGAACCTTCCTTCCTTAGATTCCCGCAACCTAAGAAGAAAAAGGACGAAAGAAGACGCCCAGCAGAGGAGACTGCAGAGAACAACTGACTTGGCCCCAGCCCTACCGGCCCGTCTGCAGTTTCCAGAGATCCTGCGCCAAAAATAGTCTTGTCCTGCAGCCAGCGACCTCCAGAACCCCAGGGAGGACTGACTGCCTTCAACAAAGACCGGATCTCCTGTGAACAGCAGCTCTGTTCAAAAGAAACACCAAACAAAGACTCCGAGCCTGCTGAGGAGAAAGAAACCCGACGCCTGGAACCACCACTGCACCCGTCGCCTACAGCCCGAGTTCAAGTGGCCCACCGGTCCCAGCGAGGTCCCCCAGCTCTCCAGAGTCCGAGTCCACCGTGGGTTGACCCCTCCAGGACTCCCCGACGTCGCCTGCAGCCTCTGCACGGAGAACCCCCCAACCGCGAGTGGCCCGGTAAGGTGAAATCCGACCTCAAAAGACACCCCTGCATCCAGACGCCCTGCGCCCTGGAGAAAGGAACCCGAGGTGCACCTACGTCCCCGAGCCCTCCAACTTACCTGCCCAGCTGTTGGTTCCTCCTGGAAGTCTTCCTGGACCGAGCCAGCAGCTGAAAACCAAAACCGAAAATTTCCATTGAAATCAACAGGGCACCCGACCTCAAAACAGCACTCTGCACCCGGCCGCCCTAGTGCCGCTGAGGGTGCCTCTTTGGTGCTAACTTGGTCCCCAACGTGCCCTGAGCTTAACCCTAGGAGCTTTGCTCCCACAACCCCGTGGCCTGCTTGCCAGCCGCCACCAACCGGAGTCCCCCTATCCTCCATAGGATAACATTGGGCCTCAACACTCTGCACCCGGCCGCCCTAGTGCCGCTGAGGGTGCAACAACAGTGCATCACTGACCCTGGGAGACCCCTGAGTCTAACCCCAGAACCCTAACTCAAAAGACCGATTACTTACCTCGAGACCGATAACTCATTTTTCCTCATAGGATAACATGGACACTTTTTCTTCCAAAAGTTTCTAAGTGTCGACTTTTGAAAACAAGAATATTCTTTAAAAATCGTACAGACTACCAAAACGTAATTACTTACCTGTTTTAAGTAAATGTCCCAGGGCTGAACCTAGGAGTCCAGCACTGGATTACAAAAGTAACGTTAAAAGTAACTTACCGGCGAATTGAATTTTCTTACATAGGGATCCATTGACTGGTTTTCTGTGAAATTTCTTCTAAGTGTCCACTTTTGAAATACCAAAATATTGCTTAAAAATCACAACAGTAACGAATTCCGAATTACTCACCTACTATCAGGAGAGACCTCAGTACTGCATCTTTTAGTCCAGTACCGACCATGAAAAGTAATTTTTACCGTACTTACCAGTAACTGGAAATTCCTCTCATAGGATATCATTGCCTGCTTTTTGTTGAAAAAGTTTCTAAGTGTCAATTTCTGAATCATACAAATATTCTTTAAAAATCGTACAAACTACAAAAACGTAATTACTTACCTGTTTTAAGTAAATGTCCCAGTGCTGAACCTAGGAGTCCAGCACTGGATTACAAAAGTAACGTAAACATACTTTGCTTGCAAACTGTATTTCCTTCCCTAGGATAACATTGGTAATTTTACCCAGAAAAGTTTCTAAGTGTCAACTTTTGAAATACAGTAATATTCCTCAAAAATCACTACCATAACCAAAACGCTTTTTCTCACCTGTTTACAGGAAGTGTCCCGGGACTGAATCCAAGATCCAGTCCCGTGGTTAGAAAAGTAATCCAAAAAGTAATCTATTGCATTTAACCAGAAATTTCCATTGAGCTCAATGTATAATTGTGTTTAAAATTGTGTTGCATATTGCAACAACTGTAACTATTGCATTCAAAAGTCTATTGCCAATTGAACAGTAGTTAACTAAAGCATCTCATTCTGAGAAAGTATATTTTGACACCCATTGTTGGTTCTAAAATAAAACAACTATATTTTTATATACAAACCATTGGCCTAGAGTTCAGTTCTTGAGTGTGTGGCTTCATTTGCTGACTGAGTGTGTACAACAAATGCTTTACACTGTCCTCTGATACTGCCTTACTGCTCGACCAAGCTACCACTTTAGAGAGTAAGGTTATATCTAACTTTAGCCTCTGCCAAACCTCTGGGGACTGTGGACTCTGTGCACACTGAACCTTACTTTGGTGCAGTATATACAGAGCCACTTTCTTACATTGGTGGATCAGCGGTGGGATACAAACTTGCATTGTTGGACTACTTGGTTACCATCTGATCACACGACAGAACTCTTAAATTGCCTTTAGAATTCTGATTTTTTCAAATTGGCATTTTTTACCAAATTACTAAAAGTCTTGTTAGGGCCTTGCTTAAGTCCCTTTAAAATTGTAGAAAATAAAAAGTCACTATAGTCAAGGGTAGAGGGGTTAGAACTTTTTGTTAGAATGTCTCAAGAAAACAACCCAGCTATTAGTGAAAATAATAATGACATACAGGACATGGTTGAGGAGCTCGACCTCACCCCTTATCTTCATTTGTCTTTCAAAGAGATAAGGTCCTTATGTAAACTTAAAAATATACCAATGGGCCAGCATCCAACCAAACAAGGGCTCCAGGAGCTCCTGGCTGAGTATGCTAAGGCCCACCCCTCTGAGCATGGTGATGACCACGCAGAGGAGGAAAGGAGTGAGGAGGATGGGGATGGTAATCCACCTCCACCACTTCCTAGGGAAGACAGGGTCACTGCACCCTTATTTCCAAGAGTAAACCTCTGGGGACCTAGGGGCCACCTAGGTGGTTCAGGTCCCAGAGAGGACACTGAGGATAGCCTTAGTGAGGAGGACCACCTTTTAGCAAGGTTGGCCAAAAGACTGGACCTAGAGACCAGACTCCTGGCTCTAGAGAAGGAAAGACAGGAGATGGGTTTAGCACCCATCAATGGTGGCAGCAATACTAAAACTAAGGATAGGGAGGAAACTTCTGATCCTAAAATCCCCAAAGGGATTGTCCCTAAATTTGAGGAAGGTGATGACATCACCAAATGGTTCACAGCCTTTGAGAGGGCTTGTGAAATAAGAAAAGTAAAGAAACCTCTCTGGGGGGCACTCCTGTGGGAACTGTTCTCTGGTAACTGCAGAGACAGGCTTCTGACCCTCTCTGGGCCAGATGCAGGGTCCTATGACCTCATGAAGAATACTCTGATTGAGGGATTTGGGCTCACTACTGAGGAGTATAGAATTAGATTCAGGGGGCTCACAAAACCCAGACCCAGTCCTGGATTGACTTCGTAGACTACTCAGTAAAGACACTGGATGGTTGGTTAGCTGGACATAATGTGCAGGATTTTCCTGGACTTTACAATTTGTTTATGAAGGAACACATACTAAGTAATTGCACAAACGAAAAGTTGCATCAGCATTTGGTAGACCTAGGTCTAATTTCTCCCCAAGAATTGGGAAAGAAGGCAGACCACTGGGTCAGAACAAGGGTAACTAGGACATCCACTGGGGGTGACCAAAAGAAAGGGGTCACAAAGCCTCCCCAGAAGAAAGATAGTGAACCCCTTAAGGATAAAAGTAAGGAGTCCCAGGCAGCCCCCCAAAAACCTGTCCAGGAGGGTGGGCCCAAAGACACCTCACAAACTAAACCAGGGTACCAAGGTAAGAATTGGGATCCCAACAGAATATGGTGTCACAACTGTCAGAAGTCAGGACACCACACCAAGGACCCTAGCTGTCCTAAAAACAAGATCCCTAGTACAGCCCCAGGGGTGACTAGTGTAGCCCCAGGAGTTGCCAGTGTAGCTCTGGAGGAAGGGTCCTCAGATGAGGAAGTCCTCCTAGCTTTCAACTGGAAAATGGGCCCAAGAGGTAAGCTGGAGATCCCAGAGGGGAGTAGACACTTCCACCGCCTACTGGTGAATGGAATCCCAGCCACTGCCCTGAGAGATACCTGTGCCAGTCACACTGTGGTGCATGACAGGTTGGTACTCCCACACCAGTATGTCCCAGGGGAATCAAGGAGAGTAAGGGCTGTCCCAGGGGAGTCACTGTTAGGCCTGTGGCTGTAGTGCCCCTAGTCATAGCTGGGTCCCTTAGATGGAGAAAGGTGGTAGTCAGTAAAGACCTCCCCTTGATTGTCTCCTGGGGAATGACCACTTAGAGGTGGACCTGAGCCAAAGAGAGGCACTGGCCCAATGCCAGGCCTCACCCAAGAAACCTGGGGGGCTCAACCTGCAGTCAGTGCAGCTGAGCCCCAAAAGAGTAAAAAGGAACAGGGTAGGAAAGGTGGGCAACTGTTAGCCACAGTCCCAGAGGGCCAGGGAGATTCTATCCCAGTGAGGGAAAACTCCAGAAGTGGCCCTGGTAAAGCCCCCTAGCCAACAAGAAGACCTGACTAGTCAGGCAACTGTCCAGCCTGAGTTGGTGGCTCCTCAGCTGGCAGAACAAAGGGTGGAGGAAGGGTGCTCACTACAAAGTTTAGTGACCCCCCACCCTAAAGCAACAGGCAGACAGCCAGGACCCAAAGAGACCTGTAAGATAGCCCCTTCACTTGCCAGACAGGAGCTAAAGGTGTGGTTCTGGGCACTGACAGCTGTCAGCAGCCTCTGCTGGGTGTTAGCCTTCATGGCAGCCCTATCCTTGGCATGGTGGCCTAACCCCCTGCCAAATAACAAGCTAGGCCCCCTGACCCTATTGGTCATGGTGGGGTTGCTCAAACTGTGGGTGACCTCTGTGGGTAAGCTGGGCTTTGCCCTGGCTAAGTTAGACTTTGCAGAGGTGGGCACCTCTGAACCCAAACTTAAAAGATGGGGTGAAGACACTAAAGAGCAAGGAGAGGAGCTTTGGGAATTAGGTCCTGAAACTGATGAGGTAGGCCAGCTCCCCAAAGGGACTGACCTGGACAGAAGGATATAAGGCGGAGTAGGCCCTGCAACTTTCAAACCACTTCCCCAACTCTTCCTCGCCTGAAAGACTAGACAGGCTCTCCCAGCGTTGGCTGAGTCTCCTGGCCTTTGGGCTGGGGGGGCTTGTGTAGGAAAGTGGGTTTCTGTTGCAGTAACCCCCCACTTTTTGCCTGATAACTGATGCACTTTTCCTTGGTGTGCCCTGGATCCCTGCCAATCAGGTACCCAGGGCCTGTGTTCCTTCCCTAAAAACTGTACTCAGCCTAAACCCAATTGGCATCTCTGGCCACAGGTAAGCCTCTGGTAAATGGTACCCTAGGTACCCAGGGCACTGTGACCAGAGAAGACCCCTAAGGGCTGCAGCACTTATTGTGCCACCCTTAGAGGCCCTGTACCCTGACACACACACACTGCCCTTGCAGGCTGAGTGTCTTGGTGCAGAACAAAACAGAGAGTCGACATGGCACACATCCCTGTGTGCCATGCCCACAAACACACTGCCCTGGCATACCTCAGTCACCCCTCTAGCTGGGTGCCCTATGCCAGTGGTGAGGGCACAGGTGCATGAGCCCTGTGCCCCTACAGTACCCAGGCCCATTCCTGGGCACTGTAAGTGCAGGGCTGCCATTCCGAGTATATGGTGCTGGGAGGTCGTCAGCACGTACTCCACAGCACCATGATGGCTGCACTGAAGACTGAGAAGTTTGGTATCAAACTCCTCAGCACAGTAAACCCACACTGATGCCAGTGTGGGATTTACTGTAAAATGCACGTCAGAGGGCAACTTAGAGTTACCCCCTGAACCTAACCTACAATCCACGTCTTGTCTGAGGGGCTGCCTAGGCTGCCACACAGCAGACATGTTGCTGGACCCCTGGGTAGAGAGCCATCCGCTCTCCCGGGCCTGCAACAATGCACGTCCTGGGTGAGGTGCTAGGCCCCCTCCCCCAGGATGGGCAGGGGGAAGCTTCAAAGGCATTCCGCCTTTGTGAGCTTCCCCAGACCACTTGCTGTACTCAGCAACTGGTCCCCACCGGTTCCTCCCCCATCCTGGTGGGAAGACTGGAGGGAAACACCAAGGGAGGAAAGGGGGTGTGCCACCCTCTGCCAACCCCACCCCTCAGGTGGGGGAGGCGAGGTGAAGCACATCTCCGGGCTCTCGCCATCTTGAAGATGGGGAGCCCTGCCCAATCAGGACTAGGCTCCTGCCCCCCTCCCACAGGAGAGTGGCAGGATAGGGGTGTACCCACCCCAGGGCAGGGACCCATTGGTCCCTGCCCTTTACCTACCTGTAACGCCCCTAAATCTAGTATTTAGGGGCACCCTGAACCTTCCTTCCTTAGATTCCCGCAACCTAAGAAGAAAAAGGACGAAAGAAGACGCCCAGCAGAGGAGACTGCAGAGAACAACTGACTTGGCCCCAGCCCTACCGGCCCGTCTGCAGTTTCCAGAGATCCTGCGCCAAAAATAGTCTTGTCCTGCAGCCAGCGACCTCCAGAACCCCAGGGAGGACTGACTGCCTTCAACAAAGACCGGATCTCCTGTGAACAGCAGCTCTGTTCAAAAGAAACACCAAACAAAGACTCCGAGCCTGCTGAGGAGAAAGAAACCCGACGCCTGGAACCACCACTGCACCCGTCGCCTACAGCCCGAGTTCAAGTGGCCCACCGGTCCCAGCGAGGTCCCCCAGCTCTCCAGAGTCCGAGTCCACCGTGGGTTGACCCCTCCAGGACTCCCCGACGTCGCCTGCAGCCTCTGCACGGAGAACCCCCAACCGCGAGTGGCCCGGTAAGGTGAAATCCGACCTCAAAAGACACCCCTGCATCCAGACGCCCTGCGCCCTGGAGAAAGGAACCCGAGGTGCACCTACGTCCCCGAGCCCTCCAACTTACCTGCCCAGCTGTTGGTTCCTCCTGGAAGTCTTCCTGGACCGAGCCAGCAGCTGAAAACCAAAACCGAAAATTTCCATTGAAATCAACAGGGCACCCGACCTCAAAACAGCACTCTGCACCCGGCCGCCCTAGTGCCGCTGAGGGTGCCTCTTTGGTGCTAACTTGGTCCCCAACGTGCCCTGAGCTTAACCCTAGGAGCTTTGCTCCCACAACCCCGTGGCCTGCTTGCCAGCCGCCACCAACCGGAGTCCCCCTATCCTCCATAGGATAACATTGGGCCTCAACACTCTGCACCCGGCCGCCCTAGTGCCGCTGAGGGTGCAACAACAGTGCATCACTGACCCTGGGAGACCCCTGAGTCTAACCCCAGAACCCTAACTCAAAAGACCGATTACTTACCTCGAGACCGATAACTCATTTTTCCTCATAGGATAACATGGACACTTTTTCTTCCAAAAAGTTTCTAAGTGTCGACTTTTGAAAACAAGAATATTCTTTAAAAATCGTACAGACTACCAAAACGTAATTACTTACCTGTTTTAAGTAAATGTCCCAGGGCTGAACCTAGGAGTCCAGCACTGGATTACAAAAGTAACGTTAAAAGTAACTTACCGGCGAATTGAATTTTCTTACATAGGGATCCATTGACTGGTTTTCTGTGAAATTTCTTCTAAGTGTCCACTTTTGAAATACCAAAATATTGCTTAAAAATCACAACAGTAACGAATTCCGAATTACTCACCTACTATCAGGAGAGACCTCAGTACTGCATCTTTTAGTCCAGTACCGACCATGAAAAGTAATTTTTACCGTACTTACCAGTAACTGGAAATTCCTCTCATAGGATATCATTGCCTGCTTTTTGTTGAAAAAGTTTCTAAGTGTCAATTTCTGAATCATACAAATATTCTTTAAAAATCGTACAAACTACAAAAACGTAATTACTTACCTGTTTTAAGTAAATGTCCCAGTGCTGAACCTAGGAGTCCAGCACTGGATTACAAAAGTAACGTAAACATACTTTGCTTGCAAACTGTATTTCCTTCCCTAGGATAACATTGGTAATTTTACCCAGAAAAGTTTCTAAGTGTCAACTTTTGAAATACAGTAATATTCCTCAAAAATCACTACCATAACCAAAACGCTTTTTCTCACCTGTTTACAGGAAGTGTCCCGGGACTGAATCCAAGATCCAGTCCCGTGGTTAGAAAAGTAATCCAAAAAGTAATCTATTGCATTTAACCAGAAATTTCCATTGAGCTCAATGTATAATTGTGTTTAAAATTGTGTTGCATATTGCAACAACTGTAACTATTGCATTCAAAAGTCTATTGCCAATTGAACAGTAGTTAACTAAAGCATCTCATTCTGAGAAAGTATATTTTGACACCCATTGTTGGTTCTAAAATAAAACAACTATATTTTTATATACAAACCATTGGCCTAGAGTTCAGTTCTTGAGTGTGTGGCTTCATTTGCTGACTGAGTGTGTACAACAAATGCTTTACACTGTCCTCTGATACTGCCTTACTGCTCGACCAAGCTACCACTTTAGAGAGTAAGGTTATATCTAACTTTAGCCTCTGCCAAACCTCTGGGGACTGTGGACTCTGTGCACACTGAACCTTACTTTGGTGCAGTATATACAGAGCCACTTTCTTACACCCCCCCCACAGCTCTGGGGACTGCCACCTCCCCAGGGCTATTTGTTAAATTAGTGCGGGGAGGCCTGTATGGCCTCACAGGCAGCCCCAGGAAAAGCCACCTCCCCGGGATTTCAGTATAAAGAAAGTTGCGGGCCGCGTGGCCACCCCACAACCCCAGGGGTCACCACCTTTCCAGGGCTTTAAATTTAAATAATGTGGAGGGCGCGCGGATCCCCCGCAGCCCCAGGAACCTCTACCTCCCTGGGGCTTACGCCAAAATAAATGCAGGGCCTCCCTCGCAGCCCCGGGTACTGCCACCTCACAAGGAGCTTTATGTATAAAGAAAGCAGGGGGCCGCGCGGACCCCCCCCGCAGCCCTGGGAACCACCGCCTCCCTGGGGCTTTAGCCAAAATAAATGCAGGCCTCCCCCGCAGCCACGCGTACCGCCCGCCCGCCACCTCCCTCGGGCTTTATGTATAAAGAAAGCGGGGGGCCGCGCGGACCACCACCTCCCCAGGGCTCAAATATAATGGAGAGGGTCTGTTGCGGACACCCAGCCACGGGGACCACTACTAAATGAAACAAAGGAAGGGGGCCGTGTGCCCCTCCCACCCTGGAGCGCAAGATGGCCCTGGGGACTGACACCCCCCAGGGCCAGCTCCTGTAATGTCCCGGGGTGCCCACCCTCATGACATAGTTGTTTGCTATAGCTTGGCTGGACCTTTACAGCTCCTGCCAAGCCACAGCAAACTGAGCTCGCTTTCAGCAAGCGAGAGCATTGAAAATGCTGTTGCTTGCTGAAAGTGAGCACAATTGCTTTGACAGACAGGGAGCTGCATGTTAGCAACACCCTCTGTGTCAAAGCAATACTGGCTTTCGCAGGAGGCAGGGACCGCGGGGGCCTTGAGGCTCCCCCGCGATTCCAAACACTCAAATGTGGGTGCCCTGGTGAACCAGGGCACCCACACTAGAGGCCGGGCCCCGGGGTCTACGGGGTCCGAAATCGGCCAGGGGTGCATGGCCCCCCTCCCCTTGTTTTTTATATGAAAAAAAAATGGGCCTCAGGAGATGGGGTCCTCAGGGCCAAAATCGGCCCCCCTCCCTTTAATACAATAAAAACTAAAGGCCGGGCCTCCCTAAAGTTATTAAATCATTTTTTAAACTAAGGCTGGGCCCCGGGGCCGAAATCGGCCTGGGAGGGGGGCCACTTGCCCCCCTCCCTTTAATAAAATGTAAGAAAAAAAAAAAAGGCCAGGCCTCCCTTAAAGTTATTAAATATATATATCTTTTTAAGAGGCGGGCCCTGAGGGATGGGGTCCCCGGGGCCGAAATCAGCCTGGGGAGGGGGCACGTGGCCCTCCTCCCCTATTCAAAATAGGCATGGACCCAGGGAATGGAGTCCCCTGGGCAAAAATTGGCCCAGGGAAAGAGGGTCATGCGCCCCCCCTGAAAAAATGAATAAAAAAAAAAAAAAAGACCAGCAAATCGTTGGAGGCCCCACCCCCTTTCTTCACCACTCTGCAAATGCGCATCCCGGTGCACTGCTGCACTGCTGCTGGTTGAAGGATTAAGTCCCCTGAGGTCAAGAGGGGCCTTGGGGGCCCACAAGCCCTCCTGTTACCTCCAGTAAGTCCCACACAGTGGGATTGCTGAGAGGTCTTCGGAGGCCGCGCCCCCTTTCTCTACCACTCTGCAAACATGGCTCCTGGCTCACTACTGATGGGGGGTGGGAGGGTTGATGAGGTCCCCTTGGCTGCAGAGGGTTCTTGGGGGCCAACTACCCGTCTTGTTACCTCCTGTAAGGCCCACACAGTGGGATTGCTGAGCGGTTGTCTGAGGCCACGCTCCCATTCTCCACCACTCTGCAAACCCATCTCCTGGTGCAATACTGGTTGAGGGATGAAGTCTTGGAAGCTGATGGGCCTTGGAGCCAAGAAGCCCTCTGTTACCTCCAGTAAGTCCCTTAAAGCCCTGGCCCCTTTCTCCACCACACTGCAAACGCGACTACCAGTTAAAAAACCCATAGAAATTCACTTACAAAATGAAGGTTACATGGATGTTTTAGTTAGGAAATAGATTTTGAAAAACCTTCGAAATTCACTGAAAAAAACCCAAAGGTGACAGGGACGTTATAAACAATGTCATCAGTATGTATGTATGTATGTATGTATGTAGAGAATTTATAGAGCGCAGGAATCACCCCTGAAGGGGTATCTCCGCGCTAACATAGAAAACAAGTCAGACAGGCACAGATTCCCATAACTCAAGCCTTGAATAATTCCGTCTTCAGGAGTTTCCTGAAGCGAGCAAGGCTAGGACATTTACGTAAAACATCTGGTAGAGAATTCCAATATTTAGGAGCCAAATAGGCAACCGTTTTGCCTCCAGATCGTATTTTCTTAACACGAGGGATCACCAGCAACCCTTTGCCTTCTGATCTGAGACATCGGGTCGGGCAGTACACTTTAAACTTATCCGCCAGATAGCTCGGGCTTGTACCATAAAGAGCTCTATGGGCAAAACAGAGCTTGAACTTAATTCTCTGGCGGAGAAGAAGCCAATGGAGAAATTTCAGTAATGGTCCAGGAGAAGTGCGAGGTGGTTTATTAAGAGCCAGGCGCGCGGCCACATTCTGGACGATCTGCAATCTGCTGAGAAGAGACTCGTTCGCGGATGCCAATAAAGCATTACAATAGTCCAGGCGACCAATGATCAAAGCCTGAATTAAGGTTCTACGTACAGTGAGGGGCAGCCACATAAACCCTCTGCGCAAAAGACTCAAGGTATGATAGCAGGTCCCTGCAGTGGCCATGACTTGATCCTTCATGACTTGATCCTTCATGGATAGCCGTGCTCAGTGATGTCACTGAGCACGTCATAAGCAGTGCATTGCGGGGGCGTAAGTTATAGTTACTCAGGTAACTATAACTGCTGAATTTCAGTGGTTTTGTACAAGGCAAATCTGAACCTAACTATAATGTCCCTGAAATCTTTGTTTTTTTCAGTGAAAAAAAATAATATATATATATATATATACACACACACATACATACACACACACACGTATACATGCGACATGCAGTAGAAATCTGAAGCCTCTAGATGTTCTGGGTACCTCATTGGTATTTTTCAATGAGGTGAATGTGCAACTTAAATAAGCATTGTTTAATGTCATTTTCTAAGGCAGATTAGGAGGTTTGCCACTTACTGCTATTGAAAGACACTGGAGGCACCCACCCTAATGAGAGGGAATGGTTCAAACATGTTAATCTTTGAAACATTTGAAGCTGGAGAAATAAAACACTTCAGATACTTACATTTTAACTAAAACCTGAAAAACAATATTCAAATATTCAGGTAAGTTTCTCGACAGATGAATAAGAAACTCACAGATTAGATATTGCAAGGCATTGCGAAACAAAAGGGCAGGCTGCCTACCTTAACTATCAGTCCTACCCCAATTAGATTGAGATGTCACCTCAGTTTTCCTTTTTTTTTTTTTTTTTTTTGAGGACTATAAAGATTTACAATTTACAGCATAACTGAAAATTGGATGCTTAAATAACTACTTACAAGGATTACATTTATATATAAAATTTAGTTACTGGTCCATTTAGCATTTATGGCTCACACCAATAGGCACATTCTGCAATTTTGAATTTCACTGATTATGAATATTTAATAACAGAACATTTTGTCATAACCAAATGCCAAACGTCCAATCTAGATTTTAGCAACAAAACAAATAATTGAAACCTAATCAAATGGGCACCACTGTCCACTGACAGGTTCATTTTATCACTATCCAGGAAACCAACCTGACACTGGCAAATACTGCAAATATTTGGATTTTACTGCAATAGTATCCTAAACAGACACTAGTTGAGCTTACCTTGCGCACGATCAGTAGCAAACCTCTGGCTTACCGCAGGCACTCATTGAAATAAACCCGAGCCACATTAAAAACTCACAACCAAACATTCCAAGCTTTCTTAAATTATGAAATTTACTTTGTTTAATTCACAAGCTTTATACAGCTCCTGTTAAAAAAATGCAACAATATTCACTGTCCAGGTCCATCTATTTGCCCTTTAAAGCCCACAGCTCTGACACATAGATAGTCTGGAAGAACCGCAATCAAACAACATGGAGGAGGTAACAAAGCAGTTGTAATGAACAGATTAATGTAATGTTAGGAGTCCCTTTGGGAACGAGCAAACTCTCCTTTAAAAAATATTTTCAATAATAAAATACAAATTAAATTCCAGTGCTTCAAATCAACTTGTTACATCAAGAAAACCCACAGTGTCCTGGCAAACTCAAAACTTTCATTTTATGATACACAACAGAAAGTACAAACCTGATTCACTTTAACACAGTCAACTTTACACACATTTTTTTAATTCAAATAGTTTGTTGACTTGAAAGTTTAACCAGTGGCTTCAATTTCAAACATGTGTAGGAACCAGAGTTCAACAGAATCATTTTACATTTTTTAACATACTCCGATGTGTATCCAACTTGTTATCAGACTTCATAAATAATGTTTTTGCAAGCTCCTTGGCATGTTTATATTCCATGTAAATCCTTGGTTTTTGAAGTACCTAATTTTATGGAAGTTACAACTATGGTGAGTGAAAGGATCTCGCTAGTACACTGTGGACACTGATGGAAATCCATGCCCATTTTATTATTTGTTTTTAATATTGTTCACCTCAACCTACCCATTACAACATACGTTATAATCTAAAGCTCAAACACATTTTAGCAACTGAAACTGAAATTTGAGGAATAGAAACCAAATAAAATATACATTATATCAAATATTTCAGTTTATGGCAGCTAAGGCTGTGGTGACACTTGAGCCTTTCTCATAGACCTCAAGGCCTTTTCTCGCAGGTGTTTTTCTAAATCATCAAGGTTTTCCTCACCATCACTTTCAGAATCCTGAAATAAAAAAAACAACTTCAGAGAAGGACTGTATGAAAATAAGTATCTAAAACAATTATAAACAAGAGGTCTTGTTCTTGGTATAATTTTTAAATACTTAATAAGTGTACAGGTATACCACACGCCGCTCTCCAGTATGGAGCTGTAGAGATTAGTTAATGTTACAGTGGAAGGTAATACAACACTCGCAGGTACTATAGTAGCTAAACTTGATAAAGCTAGTAGGTGCATATCATAAAACGCCAACACAGGTTAAGTGTTGCTTTCACTATTGTTAAAGTATATTTTTCCTAAGTCAGCATTCTTCATAATTAAAACCAAAACTAAACGCCAACACAGGTAAGTGCTGCTTTCAGTATTGTCAATGTATATTTGTCCTAAGACAGTATACTTCATCACCAAATCAAAACAATATTCATTCATTTTTATCTCATGCATTTTGGGTACTGTAGAACTACCAAGATAATCCACAATGTTTTAGGGCCCTTTTTACCAGATTAAAAAACACCTTGACAAAAGGGTAAACTTCAGAAAGAGCTGACTGTAGACAGAGTACACAAAGCTTGGTGTAGGTTTTTATCAGCTTTCAATTTTATTAATTGTCATTTCTGTACTAGTTCAGTCCACGAATTAAAATGTTTTATTGACTTGCTTGGGTTTATTAATGCAAAGGACTCACCCTTGTAAACAGAAAGATACACAATCTGTGACTCCATTATTATTGTTTTGAAAAACAGATTAGGTAAATGTGTTACAGAATGTCTACATTATAAATCCTTTTATCTGAATGGTTTGTATATTGTAATTAATTGTTTTATATTTTTTTAATCGATGTATTGTTCTGTGTAACTTTATATGGGATAAATCTAAACATAAAATATTGATGTAGGCAAGTACTGGTTTACATGTCTAAACCAGTACTTGCTTACATCTTTTTTTTTTATGATTCGATTCCTGGCTGCACAAGGTTAAACGGGTCAAAGGTACTGTGTGTTGCAGTGCTCGGCTCCATTAATACTGATGGATGAAAACCATGCTAACTTACACCTTAATTAAAGTCACTCCGACATGCTCAGGACACCATCAAAACACTTTCCTTAAGACAGGTTTACTAATCTAATCCACATTACATTTAACTTCGTCATAAATTGTGATGTTTCACCATGGCCAACTAGTAAACACTTTTTAATTAGTATTTTAGTTGTAAATTAAGTAACAGAAACCACATCTACCCTATACGTACAGAACATTCCTCCTGCAAATGCATTTGAATAATTACATATGCATCTACCCAAGCTTTAAGGGGAAGGAGGACATCATAAGGCCAATTCATGTGTCATCAGACGGCTGTAAATAGTAATGAAACAAATTTCACACCAATGGCATGAACTGTTTTAAACAATTTATTATGTTTAAGAGTCCAAGAATGGGACTGAAAAAGATTTACTTGTTAAGTGAGAAACAGGGCAAAGTAAAAAACCTGAAGAAAGGAGCAGTCTTCTGCTTGTTTAAAAAAAAATGCACGTTCAGTAAAATCGCAACAAAAATACATAAATTGGAAATACAAGAATTAAAAGATTATAAGGAACTGTTAATCACCATTTTATTAGCTATTACTTGCAGTACAGACGATGCCACACATCATTAATTTTGTGAAATGCATTAAGGTTGCAAGAGAACTGAGTCTCTGAACAGAGATTGTAAAAGGAACAGCTGGGCTCTAGTCCAGAAGTAGGTGGCTACTTGAATACCTTGTAGGGTCACAAATATGCCACACCCATCAGCAGTCAAATGGGTACAAATACTGACCCAAAATAACAGCTGACCTGGATGTATTAGTTTAACGCATCTGCTATTGTTTAGATTACTACAGAAGACAAATTAGTTCCTCCACAGATTTAACAAGTATGACAAACTTAAGCAAGAAAAGAGTGATATTGGAGAACCTGAAATGGGCATTGAAATACCAATAGTATGCATGTAGAAAGAATGGTGTTTAGCAGAGAGGGTGATCTGACAAATAGTGATAACTAGCTCTGGTGAAAGGAGATTAAGTTGTTGCAATATTGTACGTGTAAAAAAAATCGGATGTTTTCTTCTGATAGGCACTTTGTTCCTGACCCAAAGTAGCACCTTCCTGGGGAGGTGTGACTGAGTAGTGCCGACTAATCAAGGAAATCAAGCAGCACCGCCCTAGAAAGTAGTCACTGCGTGCCTGAGAAGAGAGGCAAAAATGTTTAACAAAGTATGCAAGGAACACCAAGTAGCTGTCCTGCAGAGCTCAGCCGGACTACCTCAGGGTCAGAACCAGGGAAGCAGCCATGACCCTTCAGCAGTGGACCTGAATGCAAGCTGGAGGGTCATTCTTGGTCAAGAATTGGTAAATCTTTATGCAGAGTGGAACCCAACACAAAATAGCTAACATACAGCCGCACCCTTTTCCTACTTCAGCACAACCCTCAAAAGGCTGAAAATCCACTCTATCCTGGCTGGTCAAATCGATTTAAGAGTAAACCACACACTAGGGCTCCAATCTATGCAGTCTTTTCTCCTCTTTGGTGGGATGCGCAGAAGGGAACAAAGACAGCCCAGCGATGAACCTTGTGAAAGGCAGATGCCATCTTAGGTAAAAATAAAGGGCAGAATAAGTTACTGATTTTTGACATCGCACTTTCAGGTAGATACTTTATCTAACCACAGATTACTCACCTTTAAGTACTCCTCAGGGGCTCGACGGGATCAGGAAACGCATCTCCAGCAATGCTCCTGCATGCTACTGAGTGACACTGTGCTTGCTCCGTACCGCCACAGAAGGGATGGATACTGCAACTCTGCATACTGAAGTCAGTTTCTTACTTTTCCCTTTCTGCGGCATCAGATGCAGAGTGTGAACAATGTTGGTACCAGTGTGCCAATTCCTAGCTTGCAAGCATTTGAGAGGTTTACAAAAAGAGACCACTCCACAGAAAGGGGAGGTGGGAGGGCAGTGATGATTCTGCAGTTAGATAGAACATACCTCAGAAAGAATGTTACTGAAGGTAAGCAACAAATTCTTGTGATTCATCAAACTGCAGATTCATCACCTTAGAATAGATACCAAAGGAGGACCAAGTGGACGAAATGTCCTTAACCTCAATTCTGGCTGTCAAGGCAATAGTGCTTCAGGAACATATGCACTGATGTCCGCGTAGCAGCCTGGCATATGTGAAGGACGGGTACACTGCGTGCCAACGCAGTGAGAGCAGTCTTAGCCCTGGTGGAATGAGCTCGAAGACCTTCTGTGACTGTTTCGTGGCCTATGCATAGCAGATCTTAATGCAGAGGACTATCCACTCAGACAGGGTACTCTTCTGCAGAGACTTCCCTTTCTTTAGCCTGGAGAACCCCACAAAAATCTGACTGACCACACGATGTTCCTTGGAAAAATCAATATATAACATTAAAGCGCTTTTGTAGTCCAACCAATACCACAGTGAGGTGATGCTCTAAGTCAGGACCGTAATAATTAAAGTAGATTTAAGTTGACCCCAAAAGACAAATCACTATTAACGTAGTTTCACGTACGGCTGACACTGGAGATCAAAACGTCAAGGCTGCTTTCCCTTCTTTCATATAAGATCTTTGTCCCTCGATCAATTGATCTATATAATGAACTGATTCCAAAAATACATAGAGTGGAATTTACATACATTGATCTAGTGTCTTGAAATATCAATACTTGTTTACATCATATGTACATGATTAATGTATGACAGGGTTTGTTATGCACCCTATGTTCTACGTTATTTTCAACGTAATGAATATTGATATTTTTGATCAATCTACTATTGTGTATGTCTGTTCCCTTTCCGATTGATTCATATGGTCATTCATCCTGATTCAAGATCGATTCTGCTCGTCACCATTCTGGGACAGACAATTATTTTTATTCAGAGACTATATGTCTAAACGATCCCCTTGCTTAACTCTAGTTGATACCCAAGCTCACAAGGGGTTATTGGGTTGTCCACTTTGTTGTTGTGTGCATTGATTTGCAGCAGCATTGTGTTCCCTTGGGAGGCTGAGATTAGCAGAGTGTGTATTTGCAAATAGGTGTTTTAATACCCTTTGTCCCACTTGACCCTCCTCACTGGCTTCAATGTCTACACAGTAATGTCTAGAAAAGGTGTGCACAGAAGACCACATGGCTGCCATGAAGATGTTGTTTAAAGGATACGTTAGCAGGAAAGGCAAGTGGTGCTCCCTTCTTCCTTGTCAATTGTATCCTTAACTTTTCTCCCAAAGTCACACCCACTGTTTTGTAACATGTCTGGATTGTTGGACATCCGACTAATAATGATTTGTTTGGTGACTGGAGAACCTTTTGCCTGCTTACGTAAAGTTGTTTAAAAAATGGTTCCCCTTCCTGACTGGTTATGTCTTTTGCAAGTAGCATATAATTGCCATTCAACTATCCAGTGTATGTAGGGCACTGTCGGCCTGCGTTTTCGGCTGCTGGAAGAGTGCAGTTAAGTGCATGGTTTGGTTAATATGAAAGTGTGATACCATCTTTGGGATAAACTATGGGTTTATTCTCCAACTAATCTGTCCATGCGTATTTGGAGATAAAGCTGTGTTGTGAGGGCCTGGTGTTCACTAACTCTCCTTACAGACGGGATAGCTATCAGGAAGGCGGTCTATAACATTAGATGTTAAGTCCCAGGTTATGCATGGGTTCAAACAGAGCTTTAATGAGCTGTGTCAGCAGACTGAGACTCCAAAAAGGAGCCTGCGCTGCCTCTGGAGGTACTTTTTTATTTGCTACCTCCAGGAAAATTTTGGAGAAACTTCTCCCTATTACTTCTTTTGTATACGCCAGTATTTTCAACAGGTCCTAACACGTAGATGTTCTGACCCTTCTTGTATAGATTTTGGCATAGAAAATCTAGGAGATGCAGAAAGGAAATTCGATTGCAAATTCTGCCCCTTCAAGTTAGACACAGTTCAGAAGGTAGAAAAAGACAATAGGGGTCTCCCTAAAGCGCTACCCTCCAATACTTGTATTGCGGGAAAGCCATCTACGCCTAATCTCACCTACAGGGCCTGCTTAGTCAACTGCAGGTCCCTTCCCAAACATGCAGAAGACGTTTGGCTTGCCCTCGACTCTGACCACTGGGATATAATGTTCTTGACCCAAACATGGTTAAGAGACAGTAATAACCCTGACATATCTTTGGCGATCCTGACATATCTTTGGCGATCCCACAGGGCTACAGGATAGCCATGCTCAACCGGGAAAACAGAATGGGAGGTGGACTTGCGGTAATCCTAAAGGACTCGGAGATTACACACAAAAAAATGGAGAACTTAGGATCGATTGAGGCCCTACTGTGCTGTATAAAATTCTTGCCTGCCTCATCTTTTACTGGAATACTAGTCTATAGACCACCAGACTCCCGGGCAGCTCACTTAATAGATCTGTATGACATTGTAGCAGACCTTTCACTGAGGTATGCCAAACTCACAGTGCTAGGTGATTTTAATGTACATATGGATAATGACAAATGCCCCCTCGCCTCAAAAATGGCAGACACTTTTCTAGGGTTAAATCTAACCCAAAAAGTAGCATCGCCCACTCATGTGGCAGGCCATATACTTGACTTAATCTTCACTAATGATCAATCTTTAACAGCTGAGACACCTCTACAGCTAACCTGGTCAGACCACCGGCTTATTCCATTTAATATGACCCGCATCCCTGGTTCTAAGCAGAGCGGGCCAACGTATGAGGTCAGAAGAAATTGGAAAAAAATTGTACCGGAGTCCCTTGGACCGGAACTACAGACTACATCTCCAGAGCTCACAGGCGACCCAAGCATCTGTTTTCAACTGCTGGGTCACTTCCGCGCTTGATAAAATTGCCCCCATCAAGTCCATAAAGCTGGTCAGGAACAAACCTTCAGCCCCCTGGTTTTCCACGCAACTTCGGTCAGAAAAAAGTCTATGCAAGAAGCTTGAGCGTACTTGGAGAAAAAATTATGATACTGAGGCTAAAAACATTTATAAAACGGCGTTAAAAAAAATTTCAGAGACTAAAGGCTAAATATCATCACGCCGTGCAGGGTAGTACGAACGCAGGAAAGGGCTGTCTCAGCCCCCTGGTACTCTGAAAGTCTCAAGAAGGAAAAGGCCAGGTGTAGAGGCAGAGAAAGAAAATGGAGGAAAACCAAGCGGCCAGAGGATAAACTGGCCTTTTCAGTAGCACACAAAGCCTATTTAACAAACTAACTCAGCAAGATGAGACCACCCAGGCTCGAGAATACGGGAGGCAAAGAACTCTTCTAAGGAGCTCTTAAAAATACTCAGAGTTCACAAACCCTAAAGCTAACAGTCCCTCTATACCCCCGACACAAACACTATGTGATAACATAGCAAATCATTTTAGGGATAAGGTAGACAAGATCTACAGCTCTCTAGCGGCAGGAGCAGCATCGAAGGGGTTGGCCCCTCCGAAGAGACCCCACACTACCTAGACTCGACGCTTTCACAGCTATTACCACAGAGCAAGTGGTATCAGTGTTGGCACGAACGAAATCAGGTGCCCCCTCAGACCCGGCGGTGCCATTTATAATGGCTGAACTCGCCCCAATTTTAGCTCAGTCGCTAGCTGAGGTGTGTAACATCTCCCTGGCTACGGCTGTATTTCCCAGGAAATGGAAAAAAGCGCATATAAAACCTTTGCTGAAGGCGGCTCTGGCAGACCCGGCGGATTTTCAAAATTATAGACCAATCTCCCTCCTCCCTTGCAGCTCGAAGGTCATGGAGACATTGGTAAACAAACAACTTACGGGATATCTGGAGCAGTATGGATTATTGGACCCCTCGCAATCAGGTTTCCGTGCAGCCCATAGCACGGAGGCGGCACTGGTGGAGGTCATGGATACGATCAGGATGTCACTGGACAGAGGGACGCCCACCATGCTAGTGCTCCTTGATCTATCAGCAGCCTTTGACACCATCTCTCATCGTGTCCTGTTGGACAGGTTGCGGGAGATTGGTGTCGAAGGCTTGGCATGGACGTGGCTGCAGAGCTTTCTTAACAATAGAGCACAATGTGTCCAATTAGACACATTCGTCTCTCAGACCACCGCAGTAGACAAGGGGGTCCCACAGGGCTCCATCTTAAGCCCCACATTATTCAACATCTATGTGGCACCGCTGGCCACCATCATAAGATCTTGCGGTTTTGAGACAATCTCGTATGCGGATGACACGCAGGTGATAATCCCCATCGAGACGGACCCAGCGAAAGCCAGAGCAAAGTTTAAATCCTGCATGCTGAAAATTGCCGCTTGGATGAGCGAGAATTTTCTGTAGCTCAACTCCAATAAGACGGAGATCCTTCTGTTTGGAAAGGCGACGGAAGTATGGTCGTCTGACTGGTGGCCGGAGGAATTGGGGGAGGCACCTAATCCAACCACTCAGGCACGGAATTTGGGTATCCTGTTTGATAATAAGCTCTCGATGGAGGAACACGTGAAGTCAGTTTCGGGCACATGCTTTGGCATCATGCGGATGCTGAGGAAGATTTTTCCTTGGATCCCTTTGGAGGCCAGAAAGACCCTAGTACAGGCACTACTAGTTAGTAGACTGGACTATGGGAATGCACTACTAGTAGGAATTAGGGAGGACCTTGCATCTAGGCTACAGGTAGTGCAAAATACGGCGGCCCGACTGGTCCTCAACAAACCAGTACGTACCCCCTCCCGACCTCTTTTGCAACAACTACACTGGCTGCCCATGAGGAAGAGAGCAGTGTTTAAGCTCTTGACGTCGGTGTTTAAAGCACAGCAGGGCATTGGCCCGGTCTACCTAAGGAAGAAGTTAGTTCCCTATATACCTGCCCATTTATTGAGATCTAGCAATCGTAATTTACTACGTCCCTGTAAAATCAGGAAAGTCAAAATGGGAAGGCGCGCTTTCTCACATCTAGCCCCGCTCCATTGGAACCGCTTGCCGGATGAGCTACGTGCCTGCACAAGCTTAGGGCAGTTTAAGAAGCAGTTAAAAACCTGGCTGTTCTAAATCCGCAATTTTGTCCTAGCCTTCAGCACTGTGTAGCCAAAAGCGCCGAGAGATCCCTGTGGGGATGATTCGTCACGCGATACAAATGAAAAATAAATAAAGCGTAATACTATTAGGGACTATATGGCAGAACAAATCAAATCCTCTAATAATTCGACTAAAGAGATCTTTAATCTAGTCCAGGGATTTGTTAAACCACTGGCATTGAAGAGCTCGATCGCCCCCTCAGCTACCCTCTGAAGATTTAGCCATTTATTTCCAAGAGAAAATCCAGGCAATCGATCTCTCCTTTCCACGGTCTGAGCCGTTAGACAAGCTTCCATACACACTCCAATCTTCTAACAATTGGTCAAAATTCTGCTCTTTTAGTCCGGAAGCGTCCTTGTCGGAATTAAATAGCATAAAATCCGGCTCGCCGACCGACCCTTGCCCTGCCAGATTTTTTAAGCTATTGGCCTCCTGCTTTAACCCTATACTTAACCGCATCTGGAACTCCTCCTTGAGATCAGGCTCCTTCCCTACACAGCATATGTAAGCCCTATCCTCAAGAAGGAGGATGCCGATCCGGCAGAACTCAAAAACTTTAAGCCAATCTCTCTTCTCCCAGCACCATCCAAAATTCTGGAAAAAGAGGTCCAGAAACAATTGTCAGCCTTCTTGGAGTCAAATAATCTTTTGCATGACTCCCAGTCAGGCTTCAAAGCAGGCTACAGTACGGAGACAGCTCTGCTAGAGGTAGTAGAGACTGTGCGTGCTACAGTTGACCAGGGAAACTGCAATGCTTGTGCTGCTGGATCTGTTAAAAAGGCTTGAGATGATGGGAGTGACTGGAACTGTACTTGCCTGGTTTAAATCATTTCTTGAGGACCGATTACAACAAGTGTCCCTCCATCCTCATATTTCATCTCCCAGACCGCTGACATGCGGTGTCCCCCAGGGATCGGCCTTGAGCCCTACCCTTTTTAATGTTTACCTTGCCCCTCTGGCCCCGCTAGCTGAACAATGGGGTGTGAAGGTTGTCTCCTATGCTGACGACACCCAGCTGGTGTTCTCCTTTACGGAACACACAGAGGCAGCCTGAGGCAGCCTTCACCAACTTCAAGCAGTGTCTTCTTATCTCATCTTGGATGACAGACAGCTGTTTAAAATTGAACACCGAAAAAACTGAGGTGCTGTTTTTTAACCAGGCGTATCCCCAAAGGCAGAACTCTGGTGGCCTGCTGAGCTTAATCCCCCCCCCCCCCCCCTTCACCTGTGAAGTCTGCGAGAAACCTGGGTTTTAGATTTGACTCCACACTTACAGGTAAAGCTCAGATCAGTCATGTCTCCTCCCAGTGCTTTTGGAAACTAAAAGCTCTGCGTAGATTCCTCGACTTTCTCCCAATGGATTGTAGGAAAACGATGGTACATGCACTGGTCACATCACAATTAGATTATGCTAACAGTCTGAACTTAGGCCTCCCTGCATACCTGATCAGGAAACTGCAGATTATCCAAAATGCAGCTGCGAGACTTATTAGAAATGTGCCACTTCGTCATCACATCTCCCCCCCCATCTACGAAGCCTGCATTGACTACCAGTAAGGAAAAGAATAGAATTTAAGGCTCTGACCTTAGCCTACAGAGCATTGGGGGAAAATGGTCCAAAGTACCTGAAAAAGAGAATACAGAAATATTCCCAGACCAGGGTCCTTAGATCCAACCATCAGGAACTACTGGTAACCCCACGATTCAAAAAATCCAGAATTGGTGGGCGCTCGTTTTCAGTAAAAACGGCTGCCTTATGGAACGCTATGCCTGTACACATCAGGAAGGCCAAAACAGAAAGACGATTTAGGAAAACACTGAAAACGTGGCTGTTTAGCCTACCCTGAATCTCTTCATCCGGCCTTAATCCTCGCTACTGTTGCCGTTACTAGCGCCGGGACACCCCCGTCGGAGGTAGCCGCGCGCTCTATAAATGGTAATAATAATAATGTGCTGGAAACCTCATTACCCTGTTCTGTGCCATTTCCAGTATGGCTGAAAACCATGTTTCCTTGCCCAACGGAGGTGCGATTAGAATTTGCGCCATCTTTCCTGGCTTCCATTTCTGTTTGACCAGTGGTATCAACGGAATTGGAGAAACATAGGCAAATTTCCCTGACCATGTGATCGACAGCATTCCCTATTGAACGGTGGTGCAGACACCTGCATGTGAATTTTCGGCATTTCGTGTTTCTAGGGTTGCAAATAGATCTATGTGTGGCGACTGCAGAAGACCCAATCCTCAGAGTCGTGGTGCTCTTCAGGGCACCACAGAGTATAGTATGAGGGTCCGTGGTCGACATTCGCATCCCACAGGACCCACAAGGTTTGACCCTCGAAGACATGAGAAAAAAGAACGGGGCTCACTGTTCCTTCGACAAAAAATGGTCCAAAGAGGCCCAAAAACTGCCCGAGGAACCACTCTGGGTCCATGTTGGAAGCACAGAAAAGAAGAAACTGAAGTCAGTGATGCGGAGGGTGGGGCGTACATTGACTCTGTCTACATCAAATCCAATGGACGATGTCACTACTGCGTTGCACGACGCCCTCTACCGGCGAACAGAGGTACTGCTGAAAAATGTTCTGGATCCAGTCTGGCACCTGGAGAGAATTCTAAGGTAAGGAGTCTGCGGCTAGATGTTTCTATCAGATAGCCCTGCTAAGCAAGAAACCTATGAAGCACAGAGTGTCAAAAGCAACAGAAAGGGGGCAGACATCAGAAAAGCAATAGAAAGGTGGTCAGACCCCACTCATGCCACTGAAGAAGTGCATTCAAGCAGCTCACAAACTGATTTCATGGCAGGTTTCCTGGCAACCCAGATGGTGTCCGTAACCTATTTGACATTTACAATGCCAATAGCTCAAAGTCTCGTAAATGCGAGACCTACTGCATTGCAAATGCTTGTTCTAAAATGATGGTTATGACATTTAAAAAAAAATGCTTAACTGCACAGTAACAACAAGGGCGGAAAATACTGTGGGGGTAAAAACTGCATACTGTTGCTAAGTAATCAGTTTTAGGGTGCTCATCCCCAGTTTTCCATTTTGTTTGGGACTCACTTGCTGGTAATCTTGAACTTCAACACTAGCACACTGCTATCCAGTGTGCTGAGAATGTGATCTGACCTGAAAATGTGTAAAAATTGGCTGACCAATGGCATCTGGACCATGACCATACTTTGCTGTGGGCCTCTGCCCATCACCTTGAGGTCCTGGTGGCCTTAGAAGTGTACTCGCGTGGTTGTTTGGGCACCAGTGTATGTGCCCTGATCCCAAAAGTGGTTTAAATTTTGTTTGTCACACTTACTTTTCATATAGGCCATAGTATAATGGGGCAGTAATACACCCAGGGCATGGAAAGGTAATATTCAGTTGTGGACCGCAGCACATATTGGGCCATCCACTAAAGTGGCAGTGAAAACATGGCTTTTGGCCTACTATTTGTGGCCTGACAGTAGCAGCTTGAACTCTGCTGCACAGCCCTATCACCATTACTCTTTTAAACAGGTAGAAAAACTTGTTTTAAACATTAAATAAGTCACCCTTAAGTGTGCTTAGTTGTCCACAAAGTAGGCCGCATAATATTTAAGAGAGGAACATGAGTAACAT
The DNA here is from genome assembly GCA_963921515.1 of Calotriton arnoldi. NCBI lineage: Eukaryota > Metazoa > Chordata > Amphibia > Caudata > Salamandridae > Calotriton > Calotriton arnoldi. Next base: position 582,285 of record CAWUFW010006603.1, on the reverse strand, counting down.
TTGAAATGGCATTCTCCCAGTGATTAGGCCCAAAACAACACTGTCATTGGTCAGGCTGTTGCTGGCACATAGGAATAGTCAAAGTATAGATTATACATTTCAATGTATAACTGTTGACCTGTACCAGCTAGAGACTCTATTCAAAGACTTATGTTTATATCTAATAAAAATAGAATCTAATGGTAAACTACGATTGTAATTAAATATAAGGGAAATGTAACTTTTAGTAAGCTACCTTTACCCTGCCTGAAGCTGCTGAAGGCTAATTTGCATTGGCACCCCAGCAACTACCGAGTATGTCCTTTGCCGGAATTTAGTGCGGAAGAGGTGTGAAAAGTGCTGCCAAAGTAGAGACAATGGCCTTGGTGTGGGGCGGTGTTTTCATCCCCTGGCTGTTGCGGGCCCAAGAACTTAAATACCTTCAAAGGGGCCTGCCCTATCACAAGAAAATGTCAGTTGACACATGGACAGCTTAAACTTTGGTCATCATCAGGCTGACAACAAATTCAGTGGGAGGAAAGCTACCCCCCAAACCGGTTTTGAGTGACCACAGAGGAGGGCGCTCACTAGGTCATTGAACCTTGCAAAGCTGGACCCTCACTCAGCATTCCTCAGAACACTTTCTGGACCTGCGGAAGATAAAGAGGACTGGACCTGCTGCTTGTGACCTGCAAGGAGCCCTGATGGAGAACCTGCTCCCTCTTGTACCCAAGACAAAGAATTGGACTCCAAGGATTGTGGGTTCAACTTCTGTGTGTACAGGGACAAAACAAGTTGCAAGAGGCCTTTTCCTGGAAAAACACAGATGACCAATGGCACCTGGACCTTGACCGGACTTTGCTGTGGGCCTTTGTCAGTCACCCTGAGGTCCTGGTGGCCTTAAAAGTGTACTTGTGTGGTTATTTGGACACCAGTGTATGAGCCCTGGCCCGAAAACATGTCAAAACTGGATTAAATCCTGTTTGGCACATTTAATTCTCCTATAAGGCCATAGTATAAGGTGCAGAAATATACCCATGGCATGGAAAGTTAAATACCATTTATGGACTGCATCACCTTTTGTGCCATCATCCACTACAGTAACAGTGAAAACATTGCTTCTGGCCTACTCTGTACAGCCTGACAACCGCGCTTTGAACTCTGCTGCACAGCCATGTCACTATTACCCTTTTAACAGGTAGGAAAACTTGATTGTAAATGTTACAAAAGTCACCCCTGGAAATACTCTGCTGACCAATGGCATCTGGACCTTGATCGGACTTTGCTGTTGGCCTCTGCCCTCCCCCAACGTCCTGGGGGACTTAGAAGTGTACTCCTGTGGTTCTTAGGGCACTAGAAGAAAGTTTGGAAACTTTGAAAAAAAATTCCTCCAGGGGATTTGGGGGGGGGGGGGGGGATGGGATTGGGGCCTGTAGGAAAAGAATGACTGGCAGTTTCATGAAGTATCTGGTTTTCCATTCCATGGCGGCAGCTACAATTTCAGTGGAGGCCCGCTCAAGGAGGATTTTCCTTCTCAAAGTGACAAAGCCCTTATTTGTATTTGGACTTAAAAAATGTCTGAGAACTAGGGTGTCCCCTGTCTACTGTTTTATTTGCTCCTAGTGTTGAACCTTATTCAGAAGATTCAAGTGAACCCTGACATTCAGGGACTTCAAGTAGGTGGCACACAACTGAAGATTACTATGTTTGTGGGTGACCTGCTTTGTTTTTGAACGCCACCAAGTCCTCCCTGGTTGCACTCAAAGCCGTGCTGAACAAGTTTAGAGAGTCCAGAGGCTTCTCTTGGGCCTCTACTGATTTCCACTGCTTAGGGGTGTCCATTCCGAGGGTTCCTTCAGATGTTTTTCTTTTCAATATTTCGCCGCTTTTGGATGTTCTCTTCAAGGACCCCTATAGATGGGTCCGGCTTGAGATCTCTTGGATGAGTCGAGTCAATTGCATTATGATGAACTTTCTCACACGTCTTCTTTACGTGGTTTGAGTTCTCCCACTTCAGATATCAAAATTGGTTGTTGCACTGATCCAGAGAAAGATATGGTCCTTCGTGTGGATCGACAAGCCACCTAGAGTGGTTAAAGCAGTCTTGTATCGTTCTACGTCGAAAGTGGTTTTTGTGTTCTGCATATTGCTCGATATGTTATAGCTGCCCAACTTGCCCTGGCATTGGACTGGATTTCTGCTCCTGTTAAGTCCTGGGTCCGACTGGAATAGCTGGTGTACCGACTACCCCTTAAACATTTGCCGTGGTTGCTGCTTCGTAGCCTTTCCTCTGTTGGCACTTTACTGTCCTCCATTCTGTCCAAACTCATTCACACGCGACTCGTATGCGCCAGTTCAAGCTTTACCCTTCCCCACATATTCTAGTTCTTAGCACCCCAGATTTTCCCACAGGCATGTGGGATAAGAGGTTCTGTATGTTGGATGGTGAGACTGACCTCACTCTTACAGACTTGTATGTTGATGGGCTACCTAAGACTAGAGATCAATGTGTGACTGATTTCTCATTACATCATACTGATTTATATATGTTATATAACATATATATATCATACTGATATATATATAAGTTACACAGTTGCTTCACTGGGCTCGCCAGGCTGCCACCCTTCAGGACGGCACGGCGAGAGACACATTTGTTCGAAGATATCCTAAATGGCGGAAACAAGAAGAAAGTGATCTCCCGCTTTTACAGAGCGTTGGAAGGCCCTTTAGATGTGACCAAGACAGGCTATATCATACAATGGGCAACCAATTTGTATATTGAGATTGATGAGGGGGATTGCAGGGCGATCTGACAGAGGGCAGCTAGGCCCTCTTGTGTATTCAATACAAGGAGTGCCTACAAATTGCTCCTACGATGGTATCTTACCCAGGACTGCCTGTCACACATGATGGGAACGAGCGACAACTGTTGGCAGGGTTGTGTGACTCGGGCACACATTTACATATGTGGTGGGAATGCCCGGTTGTTACTGACATTTGGAGATGTGTTTTGACATTTCTGATTACGCTCACCCCCACCCTCGTCAGACACTTTTAGGGGCCCCGGCTGAGGAGGTCCTATAGCTACTCAACACCTCTTCCAGTAAGTTGATAACCCATTGTTTGGTGGCGGCATGCCTGGTGACTACCTTTCGTTGGAAGGGCCCAGAGATTCCTACTATGCATTTGTGGTGGGCAAGGATCTGGGATATTTATGCTTTGGAGAGCCTGACGGCGACTATGAGAGACCCCAAATTGTGTTTTGACAAACTATGGACCCCTTTCCTGACCTTTGTGAAAGGTAACTCTGCAGGTGTACCCGGGGTTTGGTGGCTATCGCAGGTCTGGTGGGTAGAGACTGGGTGGAACTGGATTGAACTTGGAAGGAGGTGGGAGAGATATTGATGTAGGGGGTTTCCGTGGTCGGTTTTGAGGAGGGTGTGTAGGAAAGTGCAGTTTTTTTTTACATGGCCACCCCCACTTTTTGCCTGGTAAAGGATGTGATATCAACTGGAAGTGCACTTGGTTCCTGCTAACTAGGTTCCCAATGGTAGATCTAGGTTCTAAAAACTGTACAATTGTTCCCCCGATTGCCAATACCTTTAGCACTATAAGCCCCTAGTAAATGGTACCCCTGGTACCTAGGGCCGGATGTACTAAAGAGGGACCCCAAGGGGTGCAGCACGAATTGTGCCACCCTAAGGGATCCCTCACCAAACTCATGCAAGACTGCCATTGCAGGCTGCATGTTTTGGTGCAGACTAAAGTAAAAACACAACAGTACACAGATCCCTGTGTGCCATGTCCCCTAACACTGCATGTAATATTTGTAAGTCACCACCTACAGCAGGCCTTACAACCCTAAGGCAGGGTGCTTTATATTACATGTGAAGTCATATTTGCATGAGCTGATATGTATCTGTGCTGGTCAGTTCCATTACTGCCAGTACAAGTGAACAGGGAAGCCATTTTAAAACATGTGCTGGACACTGGTGAAAACGAGTTCCCCAGCTACATGATGGCTTCACTGAAAATAGGGATGTTTGATATCAAACATCTTGTATCCACAAACCCACCCTAATTTCAGTGGTGGATTTGTGAATATGTGCACACAGAGGGCACCTCAGAGGTGCCCCCTGAAAACCTACCAGCCTTTGGTGCGTCGGCTAACTGGTCTCTGCCAGCCTGCCACCCGAGACAAGTTTCTGACCTCCCAGGGTGAGGGCCTTTGCTCTCAAGAGGTCAGAAACAAAGCCTGCATGGGAAGAGGGTGTTCACACCCCCTCCCTCAAGATAACCGGCTGATTAGCATGCAAAGGCAGGGGAGCTTCAAAGAAGCCACCGCCTTTGAAATGCGTATCTGGTTCCCCTCACAGGAGAGGAAGTCTACCCTCTTTGTCCAGAGCCCTTTGGCACCTGGACAGGCGGGAAGATTAGCCAGTCAGGTAAGCTTGCACACCCCCAGGCTAGTACTATCCCTAAGGTGGGCACAACTTTTCAGAGTTGGCCATCTTTGTGATGGCAAACTTAGGAATTCTGCGACAGGGTTATGGCCACTTCTCACTGAAAGTGGTGATGTATGGGCCATAGTGACCCCAAGGGTAAGTAGCCCATTGCCTACTACCCTACACTGCTCTAAATGCGGTATTTAGGGAGCCCCTGGCACCAGAAAATCAGATCCTGCCGACCAGCAACTGGCATGGCGCCAACCCTGCTGGCCTGCCTGCTGATTTTGACAATTGTTCCAAAAGACAACTTGTGTTGCAGCTGCTGTGTTTCCAAAGCCTGGGAGACCTGCCAGCACTTCATCCAGGAACCAAGAACTCCGGGGGAGCTGCTTCCCTGCATCCTGGAGTCACCCAGAGACAGCAAAGACCCGATGCCTAAGGACACCACTGCACCAGTCGCTTCAAGCCTGAGTTGAAGTGGACCAAGGGTGTCAATGTGGTCTGCCAGAGACAGAGTTTGCTGTAGTTTTGCCTCTCGTGGACTTCCTGACGTCACCTGCAGCCTCTGTTTGCAGGCCCCGTCCATCACGACAGATCCTGGTAAGGAAAACCAGACACCTAAAGACACCTCTGCACCCCTTGCCCCTGGCCTGTGGACAAGAGGACAAAATGTGTCCCTACGTCCTCGAGCATCGTGAGGCCTGAGCCCCACTGTTGGTTCAGCCCGACTGACCTCCAAGTCAGAGCCTGCAGCCTTTCTAGGCGAAGATCGATCTCTACAGACTTGCACTGGGCCTCTAACGCTGTTTTGCACCCCCGCACCTGGCCGCCCTTGTGTTGCTGGTGGCGTCTTGCTGGTGCTGCCTTTGACCTTGCCCACCACTCACCTTAGCTCCTGGAGATGGGTCCCGTAAGTCGCTGTATCGTACCTGAATGTCGTACTTGTTCTTCCTCCCATAGGATAACATTGTAGCTTCTGAAAATTGCACTGTCGATGTTTGATATACAGAAGTATTTTTTTTTAAAACACCTACTTACCTGAATGAATTGCTTCTGGCGCCTAAATATATAAAAATACACGTTAGGGGGCGTGGCCGGGCAAGATGGCCAAGCGGACATAACTCGTCTCGGCTCCCGGTCTGCGCTCAAGTCTCGGGGACTTACCTGCTGACCCACGGCGCCGCCACTAATGCCAAGGTCCTCAGGCGAAAGCCCAGCGACTGGGGCATGTAGTGAACCCCAGAACTCACGGCAGGATATCCATTAATGGCCAGCACGAAGCCACACTGGCCCGGCCGCGAAGCTCCTCAAAATGGCGGCGCCATTCTCTGGACTGTCCCGATATCTGTCAGCCGCGGAGGAGACAGCGAGTAAGTGGTGCCGGAACTTCGCAACCTTGACGAAGCAGCAAGCGTAGATGGGCCCCGTTGCAGCAGCGGTAGTAGCGGAGAAGCTCAAGGGGAGAGTAACCGCCGCGGCTGGCTCGGACGCTTCACGCCACGCCGATCGAACCAAGTAGGTGAGCTGGGGCTCCCTGTATGAGGAACTGCCGAGGGGCCACAAGAGAGGGGAAATCGCGGCTTAAAACATCCTGCCTGGGTTGGGCATAATTGACAACCGGCCGATTCCCGGGAGCAGTGTGCGCCCGGTGCCTGACTTCAAAATGGCGGCCGTAGCACGAACACGCAGTGTTGTGGGTACTTTTTTCGGCACTAAGGCCAGCGCGCATCTCATGCTTGGATTCCCCGCAGCGGGGGTAGAGGGCCGGGACGGTCGCACTGCACACGGTTCAGGCAATTTGGGGATCTGAAACCGCCCCCTGCTGCTGCACTCAAACGTGGGCCATGGAAAACCTGCATGCATGAGGAAAACTATACTCAGTGCGCAAGAGGATCCCGGTCACCACACTCCCTCCAGGGTTAGAGCCGGTGATTGACTTAGCGGCATAACCGGGTCCGGTACAGCGAAGACCCTCCCCCCCTCATTGCGACAGGAACGACTGGGGAGTCCCAGCTTTGGCTAGGGGGGGAAACAGGCAAACATCTATACAGGGACGAAGATCTGCTGCTGCGGTGCGGCGGGCCTTTCCCTGGAGGGCTGCTAAGAACGCTGCGAAGGACTGACGACCTCTTGGGAGGGAGAGCACAGACCCCCGTCGCAAACCCTCCAACGGCCCCCGGCGGTAGCCGGCTGCGGGGACAAGGAGATGCGGTAGAGGACTTTCTGTGCGGAGTGTGAAGTGCACCGGGCTCGCCCCAATGCCGCTGAAGAGAGGGCTGACCAATACCACAAACAAAGTCTCTAACTTCTTCCCTCCGGCGGATAAACAACAGCCATCAGAACGCGACGCGAGCTTGGGAGTCATGGCCCTCACGAAAGATGATCTCTTGAACTCCCTACGAGATTTCAAAACGGAACTGCACAAGGAGCTTAGCCAGGATATCAAGGCCTCCATTGAACAACTGAAGACCGACCTCAATGAGAGAATGACCGCCCTCCAACAGGATGTGGATTCCGTGGGAGTCAGAGTGGTAGACTTGGAGACGCAGAAAGTCGATAAGCGAACCTCTGATATGCAGGATGAAATGCGCGCCCTCCAAGACCAATTACACCAAACACAGTTGAAAGCTGAAGACCTAGAAAACAGGGCCCGGAGAGACAACCTACGGATCCGCGACCTGGAGGAGGGTGCGGAGGGCCCAGATCTTGAAGCGTTTCTCAAAGGCCTCTTTGCAGAGATCCTAAGCCCACAAACTATTAAAATCAAGCTGGAACGGGCTCATCGAGTCAGAGGGCCGCCGGCGGGGGAATGGAGGCGTACACGGGACGTGCTTGCGAAATTTCACTCTTACAAGGTGAAAGAGGCAGTTCTAATGGCAGCCAGGAAAAGCACTACGATCTCCTTCCAGGGTCATACCTGCAGAATCTAACAGGATCTGGCACCAGCAACACTGGCAAGACGGCAGCAGTTTCGACCTATCACTTTCAAACTACGCGACGACAAAGTCAGGTACCGCTGGACATACCCGTTTGGTCTGAGCTTTGAGTACAAAAATAAACCACGTCACATTACGGATTTGAGAGAAGGGCTGGACCTACTGGGGCTTCCTGCATCCGATCTTGAGCCCTCACAAAGTAAAGGTCGAGGAACAAATGGAAATGGCGCGCCTCCATCACAATGGTCTATGAGCTCCAAGGGGACTCACAAGTGAGGCTAGAATGCCAAGCTTGCGGGGAGTGCCTTCATGAGGTCTGGGCGGTCAGGCGTTGCCCTAAACCGGTCAGTCACGAGCAGTTGAAAACTAAGGTTAAACCATATCTTGATGACAGACTTAAAGGGGGCGGATGGTTTCGAGCGGCACAGCGCCGGGGAACCGGCACTCAGGGCGACTTTTTCTACTTTCGAATCCCCGAGACGGGCGCGGATGGGGACATCGGTCACGCCATCTACCAATGCGTCCAGATAACTGATTATCTCTATGGTCGGAGCCTTACCACCGTTCCGACATGTTTCTGTTGGTAAGGTTGGGGTTTTTTTTTTCTTACTGTTTGGGGAGGGGACAAGTTAAAGGAGTGGTGGCAACTTCACTTAGATAGGCAACACACCGATCTTCTGGTCAGGGCACATCTGCTACGACAGGCATACTTGGGGGGGCCCGCACTGGTCAACTGTTGCAGCTGAACATACTGATTTCTACGGGAGGGATGTGAGAAGGGAGGAGAAGTATAATATGGGAAGATGGTAATTACTATAGGTTCGTGGAATGTTAAAGGACTAAACTCGCCACAAAAGAGACAAAAAATCTGGAAATATCTCACTGATCACCACTTTGACATAGTAGCACTTCAGGAGACACATCTCCGGAGGACCGAAGAGTCGAGGCTCAAACAAACAATACCCCCTTATCTACAGATCCTCAGCACACACTAAACACCGTGGAGTTGCATTATTATTCCATGCCTCGACGAAATTTTAGCCACTGGCTATTCAATCAGACAAGGAGGGTAGGATGGTTATGGTTAAGGGAACACTGAAGGGTAAACTATGCACCCTTATTGCGGCTTACGCGCCCAACGCTGGTCAAACGGGCTTCCTAGCTACCCTACTCGACAAAATAGATGATTTCGTGGAGGGGCCAACAATCTTTATGGGGGATTTTAATCTTACTTGGCAAGCAGATATTGACAGCACTCGCCCACACAGATCTGAAGCTAGCTCATTCACCGCAGACACTAAACAAATAATACATGATTCAGGTCTTCGTGATGCCTGGCGTACTGTGTATCCTCAGTCTAGAGACTATACATTTTACTCTCACATGCACCACACCTACTCTAGACTGGATTATATTTTTATCAGTCAAACCCTGATAGGCGCCCTCAAAGAAGCTAATATTTTCCCCCTTTCCATTTCAGACCACTGCCCTGTCTCGATTTGTTTACGATGGGGGGTGGCTTCGTCAACCACACCTAAATGGTATTTCCCGATCTCCCTCACACGAGACAGGGTACTGCGAACCGAACTCCGAGAAGCGATCACAGATTTTTTTTTTTTTTTTTTAACTTAAATAGACCAGAAGACACCTCCTTGGGTAATACATGGGATGCTTTCAAAGCAGTCATAAGGGGGAAATGTATAGAGCTCAACTCCACCTTAAATAGACAACCAGCTAAAGAAAGGGAAAACCTGGAGGCGGAACTGGAAGTAGCGGAAGCGACACACAAATCAAACCCCAATAGAACTACGCTACGCAACCTTACCGCTCTCCGAGGTAAATTAAAGGCTATCTATAATAATACAGCCGAGCTTACACTCTTGAAACTGCGTCACATCTCATATGCCCAGGAGAACAAAATAGGCAAACATCTAGCTAGACAATTGAAAGAAAAATGTGAACGGGAATATATTGGAGGCATACAGGATGGGTCCAATGAGCTAATCCACACGGATAAAGATAAGGCAGACATATTCGATTCCTTCTACAGGGCTCTTTATACTGGGGAATCACGGGATGATGGGATGCAAGATAACTATCTCCAGGCTTTAAAATTCCCCCAGGTATCGCAAGCATCGAATGACAGACTCACGGCCCCCATAACAGTAGAGGAAGTAACCGTGGCCATCAATGCCCTGAAACTACACAAGGCACCCGGCCCGAAGGCTTAACAGCCCACTTCAATAAAACCTTTGCTCTCGACCTTGTACCACACCTTACGAATCTTTTTAACCACATGGCAATGACCGGAGAGGTTACCGCTTCAATGGCACAGGCTGTTGTGACGGTCATCCCTAAGCCCGGGAAGAATGTGCATTTGTGTGCCTCCTATCGCCCAATCTCACTCTTAAATTTAGATGCGAAGCTTTATTCTGCTATCTTAGCGATCCGGCTGAATGACCTGATGCCAGACCTAATCCACCCGGATCAATCCGGATTCATCAAAGGACGTCAGACACATGATATTAGACGCACAGTTCATCTCATTGAAAAAGTCACAAAGCGCAAGATCCCGGGTGTGCTTGTTGGATTGGACGCCGAGAAGGCCTTTGATCGGGTGGACTGGTCGTTTTTATTTCGCACGTTAACGTACTTTGGCTTCGCAGATACATTTATTCAGATGATCAGGGCCAATTACACACATCCCCGCTCCAGGGTACAGGTCAATGGAGTACTCTCGGCCCATTTCTCTCTTACGAGAGGCACTCGACAGGGGTGCCCCTTGTCACCTTTACTATTCGCTCTCAGCATTGAACCACTGGCCATGTCCATTTGAGAAAGGCAAACGCTTAAAGGGATACCCTTTGGTGGCGACACCCATAAAATTTCACTTTTCGCAGACGATGTGCTACTGTCCCTCACAGAACCCTCACTATCCCTTCCCGCACTGCATTCTGAGCTGGCCAAGTTCGAGGCAGTGGCAGGCTTCAAAGTCAACCTCGATAAATCGTATATACTTAATCTCACAGTCCCAGACGATGAAGCCAGCGACATACAGTCCCGTTCCTCGCTGCAATGGACTGATCGCTCCCTTCAGTACCTGGGGATCCAGTTAACACCACGGGTAGAAGGGCTTTATAAAGCCAACTTTCCACCGGCTCTTCTATAGCTTCAAAACGATCTCAAACGCTGGAAACCATTGTTCATTTCTTGGCTTGGCCGGATACATGCGATCAAAATGACAGTACTCCCCAAATTGCTATAACTATCTGTTCCAAGCTCTGCCTATTGATCTAGGTACGGCTTTCATACCTCAAGTTAAATCCATGCTTACACGATTCATATGGCTAGGCGGGAGGGCCCGATTATCGTTTTCAATATTGAGGCGTCCCAGAACGGAGGGAGGAGTGGGTCTACCGGATCTGGGCCTGTATTACAAAGCCGCTCAGTTACGGATAGTGACGGAGTGGTTCAAAAGGGAGTCGGAGAAACACTGGCTCCATATGGACAGAGCTATTGCTGGGAGGACCATTTGGGATCTAATATGGAAGCACAAGAAGGAGAGGCCCGCAAATGCATATATCAGCATCCTTACCCGCACCACTTTGAAAGTGTGGGACTCGGTGGCGAGGAATGAACAATGGACCACATTTCCCTCCCCATACACCCCAATCCATTTCAACCCGGCCTTTCCACCAGCCTTACGGGAAGGGCCCTTTGACGCGTGGAGAGAAGGAGGATGTATTATGCTAGATCATCTATTTCACAACCACGACATTCCCACCTTCGACTCTTGTAGGCGAGAATTCCACCTCAATCCGGAGGAACACTTTCACTATCTCCAACTCCGACATTGGGCACTCACCCCCCACGTTCACGAGGCAGCTACACGGGGGAAAACAGGCTTTGAAAGGTTTGTAAGGACGGTGGGATCCATGAGGGGGGTGATTTCATTCCTATACAACTACCTGCTTTCCTCCACACACACAGCGCGTCCTCGATACATGTCTCTGTGGGAGGGGATACTACAAAGAGAAATTCTAGATAAGGAATGGGTTGCACTATGGTCCGATATCACGAAATTTAATCACTCTCTGGAACTTAGGGAAGCGCACTTAAAAACTCTGATGGACTTGTCTCTCTATCCGGCCAAACTCAAACAAATCTTCCCGACCACATCAGGCAGGTGCTGGAGGGGATGTGGTTTGCTCGGAGATTTCAAACACATTTGGTGGGACTGCCACTCCATCAGACCATTTTGGGAGGAAATTCTTGCACAAATTAAAACCATGTTAGGCTACCCCATACCAACTACTATGGAAGGAGTCCTCTTAGGCATCCGCGATCCTTCTCTTGAACACCAAACCAAAGCGGATAAAGCCATTATGTGGACATGCATAGGAGCTGCGAAAGTAGCAATAGCAGCTGCCTGGAAGAAAGAAATCAGCTCCTACTCTTTCAATATGGCACTCGCGCCTCTGGAAGTTACTTTGTTATGAGAGAATGGCAGACATCTTCCACGACGATTATAAGAGCTTTGAATACAAGTGGGGACCACTGGTAGCCTTCCTTACGAGGGGCTTGCCGCTGGCGGTTTGCCCCCCTTCTCTTAGGAATATGCACCTCTTCCAATTTTAAACAGCTAACACACGACCAGGCGGTGAAACATCCTCCATATCTAGCGTTGCCACCATCTACCTTATTGTTGGGAAGGGGTGGGTGATGTTTTTATTTTTGTTAACTGGGGTTTCTCTTTCTTTTTCTTATGATTGTGTTTTCAACTAAGGGACCTTCCCGGTTGGAAGGGCTGGATAAAATTCTGTCACAAAGAAGGACGGGTTGTTTATACGCATCTTGCGGAGGAGATATCCTAGGCCTGAACATCATTAGACACTGTACTGGACACTATAGAAGCCCTATGAGGGAAGGCCTGGATGTACGTGAACGAGCAAATGCAACCGTGCTGCCCTTCATGATACATTGCTTTGCATTTTTTTTTCTTTTTTCTTTGATTCAGATGCTTCTTTGGTTGTAATGAACGAAGTGTATGCTTTGCAGAAATGCTAATAAAAATACGTTTGACAAAAAAAAACATACGTTACTTTTATGAATTGATGTGGATCTTCTTATTGAGTCATGTGCATCATTTATTGACTATTGTGTGTATTTTCAGATGTCTAATCCTCCTCTCTGATGAGCCTAAGGCTGCTAGACCACACTACCCATAGAAGAGCACCTTGGGATTGCTAGATCAAGCCCCTGTCCACTTATAAGGGAACTCCTGGACTCTTTGCACAATATATCTCATTTTGATATATCATATCAAGAGCGCGCTTCCTACAGGGTGTTTGTCGGGGTTTCTTGTTTTTTCCCCACATGGAAGAGGGCTTACAGAGGGATCACCTCACATACCCATTGTTGTACAAGTGGTTTTTTTAAACGTTTTTTTCCTATGTATGTACTGCCTGCCCTCGTGAGAGCACATTGTTTTCATTTTTGTACTGTTCTTTCTTTTTCATGGTTTTTTTTCCTTTCTCCTTTTTTGAATACTTGTTATATGAAGTAGCTTTAAAAAAAAAAAAAAAAAACTTTAGTGACTACCAGACTTTCACCGGGACCAATCCACTATTATCCAACTGGGGTTCTATCGCGGTTGACCTCAAATCACAGCCAAGTCCTAGTCTAGTGCTTCCACAGACTAACATTGGTGCTTTCGGTGCTATTTTCCCCTTAACGTTTGCAAATTCATATCTCCATTTCCCCTTATTTGATTTTTGTCGGTTTAATCTTATTTTACTCATTGAATGTTTCTCTTTATTTGAAAATTGGTTGTGGAATTTTATTGCATTTATGTGACTTTTCCTACTGAGTATACACTGCATACTTTGAACATTACCTTTGATTTAAGCCTGACTGCTTTGTGACGTTACCAGGGATTGAGCAAAGGTGTTTATTTAATTTGTGTGACATCTAATAGGTGGTGTCCTTATGCTCTGAGGGGAACACTTGTCCACCCCAAATAATCCACCTTCCCACACATACCGCTAAAACAAATGCTGGTAGTATTTGGGAAGGATGAAAGGGGAGTCAAAAAGGTTTTAAAGCAGTAGAGCTAGCATGGATTTAGAAATGCTGGTGTTTGTGAAGGTGAAATTAGATACAGCCGTGCCCTGAAAGGAGAAATACATCTGGTGGGGTGTTCAGTTCAGCTGGAAAAACTTATAGTTTACCTGTCGGTATAGTTTTGCAGCTTGAAGAATTTCTGGATTCACATGCTGTGCACTATTATGCCATTGTAGGAAGCCATTGTAGGCTCTGTATATACTATACCAAAATGAGGTATAGTGTGCACAGAGTCCAGTGGAACCCCAAAGGTAGGCAGAGGTAAAAGTAGATAGCACCTTACTCTCCATTTGTGGTAGTGTGGGCGAGCAGTAAGGCTTTATCAGAGAGTAACATTTGTTGTACACACCCAGGCAGCAAATGATGTGTCACACTCAAAGACTGAACTCAGACCAATTTGTTTGTATCAAAAATATTAAGTTATTTGATTTCAAGAACCAAGCCAAGCCTGGTGCAGGTAAGTGAAATAATACTTTGCAAAATCGTATGCAATGCTTTACAGTTGAATGCAGGTTCAAATGCAATTGGTTGAATTACAGGTAAGCCAATATTTCGAAATTACTTTTCAGTTACTTCACAGATTACTTTGTACGTTACTTTTTAGATTACTTTTTAAGTTACTTTTACTAAATCAGAGTGATATGCCTAGACATCACACTGAGACATTTCTTAGACAAAAGGTAAGTAATTCAGTTTTAGTACATTTACAGTTTTTCAATGTTTCATACAAACCAACTCCAAACTAGGAAGAATTTTCAAGGAAAAGCAGTCAATGCAATCCTATGGAAAGAAATGAAGTTAACGGTTTGCACGCAAGTACTTATTTGTGGGAGTTGGTATTCTGGGGTTAGAATCAGGGTTCCCCCAGGGTCGAGTATGCACTCTCAGACACCCTCAGCGGCACTAGGGCGGCCGGGTGCTGAGGCCCAATGTTAATCAATAGGGGATAGGGAGCCTCCGGTTGGTGGCTGCTCACGAGCAGGCCACAAGGTTGTGGGAGCAAAGCTCAGGGCAAAGGGGGATTCGGGTTAGCACACAAAGTGCACCCACAGCGGAACAGGGGCGGCTGGGTGCATAGTGCAGTTTTGGCATCAGGTGCCCTGTGGTTTTCAATGGAGATTGCCGGTTTTGGTTTTTAGCTGCAGACTTGGTTCAGGAAGTCTTCCAGGAGGAACCAACAGCTGGGCAGGTACGTTGGAGGGCTCGGGCGGCTGGATGCAGGGGTGTCTTTTGAGGTCAGATTTCTCCTTACTAGGCCACTCGTGGTTGGGGGGGGGGGGGGTCTCCGTGCAGAGGCTGCAGGCGACGCCGGGGAGTCCTGGAGGGGTCAACCCACTCGGACTCGGGCCGTAGGGTGCAGTGGTGGTTCCAGGCGTCAGGTTTCTTTGTCCTCAGCAGGCTCAGAGTCTTTCTTGGCTGTTTCTTTTGAACAGAGCTGCTGTTCACAGGAGATCTGGTCTTTGTTGAAGGCAGTCAGTCCTCCCAGGGGTTCTGGAGGTCGCTGAGTGCAGGACTAGGTGACTTTTGGCGCAGAATCTCAGGAAACTGCAGACGGGCCGGTAGGGCTGGGGCCAAGTCAGTTCTTCACTGCAGTCTCCTCTACTGGGCGTCTTCTTTCGTCGTCCTCCTTGGTTGCGGGAATCTGTCTTCTTGGTTCAGGAATGCCCCCTAAATACTGTATTTAGGGGGTGTTTTAGGGGTCTCGAGGTCAGTAGCCAATGGGCTACTGACCTTAGGGTGACTACACCCTTGGTGTGCTCACCCCACGTAGGGGAGCGGGCACAATCCCTAATTGCTGATTGGGGAGTGCCTACCATCTGCAAGATGGCGGGCACTGAAGAGTGGGCTTCACCTCGCCTCCCCTACCTGAGGTGTGGGGTTGGCAGAGGTGGGCACACCTCCTGGGCTGGCTAATTTTTCCCGCCGGAAAGGAGGGGAGACAGGAAGGGGGCATGCTCCTGATAGCAGGAGAGGCTGGGGGTCGCATTACAAAGGCGGCATGGCCTTTGAAGCTCCCCTGCCACAGATGGCTCTTTCTGGCCTGGGGGAGGTGTGACCACCTCCACCCAGGAAAGGCTTTGTTTCTGGGCTCAGGAAGCGAAGGCTCCCACCCCAAAGGCCCAGAAACAGGTCTTGTGGTGGCAGGCTGGTGTGTACCAGTTAGGGAACCCACCAGAGGCTGGTCGTTTTTCAGGGGGCATCTCTAAGATGCCCTCTGAGTGCATTTTTCATTAAATCCCACACTGGCAGTGTGGGTTTAATGTGCTGAGAAGTTTGATACCAAACTTCTCAGTTTTCAGTAAAGCCATTATGGTGCTGTGAAGTTTGTAATGACAAACTCCTGGCACCATATACTCTTAATGGCACTACTGCACTTATAATGTCTAAGAATTGGTTTAGACACTGTAGGGGTACAGGGCTCATGCACCTGTACCCTCACCAGTGGTATAGTGCACCCAGCTAGAGGGGTGCCTTACTTATGCCATAGGTAGTGGATTGTAGGCATGGCACACAGGGATGTGTGCTATGTCGACTCTTCACTTTGTTCTGCACCAAAACACGCAGCCTGCAATGGCAGTGTGTGTTTGTAAAGGTACAGGGTCTCTAAGGGTGGCACAATAAGTGCTGCAGCCCTTAGAGGCCTTCCCTGGCCACAGTGCCCCTGGTACCCATGGTACCTTTTACAAGGGACTGACATGTGGCCAGAGAGGTCCTAATTGGGGGTACAAGGTACAGTTTTGGGAAAGAACACAGGCCCTGGGAACCTGATTGGCAGGGACCCAGGGCACATCAAGTCAAAGTGCATCAGTAGTCTGGTAAAAAGTGTGTGTGTGTGGTGGGAGGGGGGGGGGGGGTTTACTGCAACAGAAACCCAGCTTCCTACACCCATCTAGTGGTTGGGACCGGAATCTTCTTCAAAACCTTTTCGTCCTTCTACTATTTTTGTGTGTGCTGTTGGTGGGCGTTAGCATACCTCCATTTGGTGCACCTTGTGACGTTATCATGCTTCCTATGGAAGCTCCCACCTTTGTTCATCATCTTCAGATTCTTTTTTTTTTCCCTCTCTTTTTCCCTCATCTTTTTGGCGGAGGGTGGGTTCGCTTGTGAATCCAGAAATTCTTCAAGTTGCAAAACTGAACAAACAGGTAAGAAACTATACATTTTGCAGTGTGAATCTTTTCTGGATTTACATGCTGTGCATTGATTTGTACCAGTTTTTACAACAGTGGTGGTTGGGTTAAAGGTGAAAATGATTTGCAAAGAAATGTTGTAAGACCTTTTGTCCTACTTGTGCTTCTTTGTTCATCTGAATATCCACACAGTAGTGTTTTGTGAACGTGTGCACTGATGACCATGTTTCTGCCACACAAATGTCTTGAAGCGGAGTATTAGCTAGGAAAGTGATAGTAGTTCTTGTTGAGTGTGCACCAGGATTGCTTTGTAGCGTCACATCTGCCCGACTGTGGCATAATTGGATTGTTTGTGCAATCCATCTTGCAACTGAGTTTTTCGTTACTCGTCTTCCTAGGAAATTGCAAATGACAGTTGATTTGTTTTCCTATGAGCCTTTGTCCTTTCTATGTAAAAAAAACAATGATATTCGCCTTGTACCCAGAGTGTGTAATGTACTGTGTGCGTCTTTGGTTTCTGAAACTTGAACTGTGGGTCCATTCTCATTAAAATCCTGTCCTTGTGTACCTGAAAGTATGGTTTCTGTAACGTGAGTGCTTGTAACTTAACTCTGCGTAGTGAAGTAAATGCCACTAAATAATTAGTCGTTAGTGTGGGCATAAAGGTGTCTTATGTAATCGTTCAAAGGGTGCTTTCATTAATTGTGAGAGCCCGATATTTATATTTAATGCGGGAGCCGATACCCTTTTTGGGGGTGCAATTCTTTTTGCTCCTTCCAATAACCGTTTGATGACTGATGATGTGAAAAAGCTTCTTCCAATATGACCTCTAGTGTATGACACTACTGCTGCCAAATGCACCTTCAGGGATGAACATGTTTGTCTACACTCTAAAAGGTGTGTTACGAATCTTAGTACTGTCTGTTCCTTATATATTCTTTTCAAGAATCCTTCTTTCCTGCACCATAGTATCTTCTCCATTTTGTTATTTACCATTTTCTAGTTGTTGGTCTTCTTGCCTCCTTTAAGACTGCCATTATTTTTTCTGGTAGTTTTAAGTACCCAAACTATAAGTCTACAGGAGCCATGCTGTCAGACCTAAGGACTCTGGTTCTGGGTGGAACACCTTTCCTTCTTGCACTGACAAGTCTTGTCTGGTTGGTAGTCTGTAAAACCTCCCCTGTGGCAGGTTTATCAGATCTGAAAATCAAGTCTGTCTTGCCCATTGTGGTGCAATCAGTATAAGTATCATGCTGCTGTTCCTGAATTTGGCAATCAACTCGTGGAGCAGTGGTATTGGGGGAAAAGAGTACACAAATTTCCTGGGCCAGTTTATCAACAGTGCATTCCCGAGTGATCGGTAATAATGTTGTCTGGAGGCAAAGTGATGGCATTTTGCATTCTGGGCAGTTGCAAAGAGATCTTTTTCTGGTGTTCCCCATCCGTTAAAAATCTTTAAGTACTGTTTGATTCAGTTCCCACTTGCGAGACCATGAAACGTCTCTGCTCAGTCTGTCTGCTTCTGTATTGTCCTTCCCTTATAGGTGGATAGCTACAATCTGTATTTCTCTTTTGATGGCCTAGATCCATATTTCTTGTGCTAGTCTTGACAGTGGTATCGACTGGGTTCCTCCTTGTTGGTTTATACAAAACATGGTGGTTGTGTTGTCTGTTTGGATCAATATGGATTTCCCCCATGCTCTTTCTGAAAGGTTTATAAGGCTAGGAATACGGTCTTCAGTTCTAGGAAGTTGATGTGTAGACCCAACTGACTGATGTTTTTCGTGTGCGCCCCCATCCCTTCTGGGAGGCATCCGTTGTTAAAATCACTGTAGGAGTTGACTGTGTAAACTTCCTTCCTTGTAGCATGTGTGCTATGTTCACCACGCTATTTCTTTTTCTATTTTCTGCTTGAAAACCACTAGATCTTCCCAACTCCCTGTTGATTGTGACCATTGACTCTGTAAGCATTCCTGAAGTAGCCTCATGTGAAGCCTTGTGTTCGGTATTAATGTGATGGAAGAAGCCATCATTCTCATCATCTTCCCCACCGTCCTCACTGTCAAACTTGCCCCTTCCAGTAGAGTTGTATCTCCTTCAGAAGCGCTATTGTTCTCTTCTCATTTGGGAAGGCTTCCCTGTGTAATGTATTTATTCTTGCACCCAAGAATATCTTTTCCTGTTCTGACTCGGGTGAGGACTTTTCCATGTGAATTGAGAACCCTAGTTGAAATGGTGGTTTCACCTGTTGCATATGCTGTTTGCATCCTTCATATGACTTTGCTCTCACCAGCCAGTCGTCCAGGTAGAGATAGACTGCATTTCCTGCCTCCGTAGGTGTGCCACCACAGTTGCTAAGCACTTAGTGAATAGTTGTGCTGCTGACTTTATTCCAGAGGCCAATACCTTGAACTGGTAGTGTTCCTTATTTATGATAAATCTAAGGAATCTTTAGACTTTTGCATTCATGGGGATGTGTAGGTAAACGTCTAAAATCTATCATGGCCATAAAATCCCCCATTTGAATTTGTGGTATTACATTCTGTAGTGTGGTCATTTTGAACTTTTGATTTCTTATGAATTTGTTTCATAATCTGGAGGTCGAGAATTGGTCTGAGCGACCCATCTACTTTTTGGAATTAAGAAATATGTTGAGTAGTTTCCTTGTTTCCTTCCAGTCTTGGCACTAACTACAGCCCCTTTTGTCCGCAACTCCCCTACTTCCTTGAGTAGGCAGCCTGTCCCTTGTCTTGAAAGTACTCTTTTCTTGGGGGCTTTGCTTGGAGTTAATTTAATTCTATGCAATATCCAAATTGTATTAGTTTTAACACCAATTTGTCAAAGGTGACTTTCTTCCATTCTTTGAGAACATTTTGTAGTCTGCCACCTACTGGTGTTGAGTGGAGGAGTTCTTTTGTTTGCACCCTTTTTGCCCTCTTGGGTGTTATCGGGGTGCCTCTTGTGAACTGTGTAAAGCCACTTGCTTGTTGCCCCCCCCCACCCCTTCTGTGGTTGCCCTCTTCAGCGTGAACGTTTGCGAAATGACTGTTTGCCCTGTTGGTACTGCCCGCTGTGAGATCGCTGCTACTGTCCTGACTGACTACCTCCCTGAAATGACTGCTGGTACGTTTGGTGAGATGTTCTTTAGAAGGATACCCTTCCTGCAGGTCTTCGTGATGGTATTGATCCTCTGCTCATGTTACCTCTGAAATGCAGAGCACCTATCGATTTTGCGGTCTCGCTATCCTTCTTCAAATGATTCAGGGTGTCGTCCACTGCAATCCCAAGTAGCTGTTCTCCATTGAAGGGTGAATTTAGTATGTTGGCTTGCACCTCTGGTTTAAAACCGGAGATTCTGAGCGAGGCGTCTCTCTGTGATCCTTATCATTTGCCTTCCTGATGTTTCTGCTGCTTCCAATGCTGATTTCAAACAGATATTGGAGATGTTTTTACCATCTTCCACCAAGTGAGCTCCCTCCTTTGATACTGTTCCGGAAGGTGCTTCATCAGCTCCACTATTTCTACCCAATGCAGGTAGGGATAGCGATTTAGCAGTGCGTTGGAGTTAGCTATTCGCCACTGGGTCGCCGCACTTTTCTACTTTTCATCCTATGAGGTCCATTCTTTTGCTCTCCTTATCAGGAGGAGGTCCTGAGGTGCTTGGGACATTGACTCTTTTCCTGGACGTAGATGCTATAACAGAATCAGCCAGAAAAGTTCCTTTTATGTAGCTTGTTTTTTTTTAAAGAATGTCAGCCCTAGGTGCCACCACCTTACACGTAGCTGGTTCATTGAAAACAGCTTTCCCATGATCCAAAACACTTGGGAGCATTGGTAAAAATTGGCTCCTTGATTGTGTTAGAAGAGAAGAGTTTCGAGCAAAAAATATGATTGTGGCTTTTCCTCTTCGAGTTGTATCCCCATATCTCTCAACTGCCTTTCTTATTACCTAGTTATAGATGCCAATATCATCAGGTGGTGATAGTCTTGAAGGGTATGTGTCTAACCCTTCCTCTGGTGAACCCGTATCTAGATCTTGCCATTCAATTTCCTGGTACTCTGAAGACTCAGAGCCCTGTAAAACTTATTCTTCCCCTTCCTCCTCGAAGATTTTTTCTTCTTGAGGATCAGGGATTTGAGGAAGATATAGTTCCTCGAGGTCTTCATCTCTGTGCTCTTTTGAAGTCAAGGACTTGCTTGGGATACAGTATTTTTTAACACTTTCATCGGTCTTTTTTTGTGTGTAGGATATTGGCCATTTCGGCCTCGAGTATTCTCCTCTTCCTTTCGATCTCTGCCTCTTGCTGCTGGCTGTGGAGATCTTTGTGAGTTTGTTTCGTTGCAGACTCCTTAGAAGACAACGTGCTTGCTGAACTGTGTCGTTCTGTCCTGTTTCGAAGCCGAAGCATTTTTTCCTCGACCGTCCTTCGACGTCTTGGATTTTTCAGGGGTCTCTACAGCTGCGGTGTCCTTCTCAAAGGATCCAAGGGTATTTTTATCTTTGAACATGCTTGCGGTCGGCAAGTGTTTAGACGCAGTATTGGAGGTCTTAGCCTCTGATTTTTGAGTTTTGGCTACTGACTAAGGACGCGGAGTCCCTTACCTCTGATTTCAACGTCTTCTTGGCCCTTTGGTCGGTGTCCACAATCTGAATGCCTGCTTCAGCTTCCCCCTTCTGGGCCTTTGGCGACATTCAGCTAGTCCCTAGACGGGCCCAAATCTGGACGAGATGGTGTTAAATGTGGGCTCTGCATGGTATGGTGGGCTGTTTTCTGCCACTATCTTACACTCAGAGTCTTTGGGGCAAATACCGAACAGGCATTACAATCTTCGATGCAATGATCCACTGGCAGGCATAGGTTGCAGACCGGGTGCTGGTCCTTCTTGGCAAATTTATGGTGGCAGTTGTGGCAAAAATGGAATGGTGTCCTCTCCATCATTCAGTACAGGGATCCCCACTGCATGCTCATTTTCAGCATTCATTGATAAAAAATACCTTGCTCTGATCCCAGAACTTCTCCAGTATCTTCCTTCGATGACTCCTTCGCTTCGGTGTAATTTTGGCATTTTTCCTCATTTCAGTAACGTTCTTCAAGTCGTTGGAGATCTTCCTGCATACATCCAGGCCCAACAGTGGAAAAAAAATCTGAAGACGGCGACCAAAGGTGGGAGCTTTTTGAGGAAACACGACGTCACAAGGTGCGCCAAATGGAGGTACGTCAATGCCCACCAACAACAAACTACAATAGTAGAAGGACAAAAACGTTTTGGAGAAGATTCCGGAACCAACCACTAGATGGTGGAATAATGCACAGCATATGAATTCTGAAAAGATTCACTCTGCAAAACCATTTTTTAATAAAAAAAATGGTTTTAAACAGGTAGATTGTACTATTACCACACCAATCATATAATGACATTTTACTGTCATTGTGTATTATGTCATACATCGAGAACTCTGACAATCCTTAAAAGAACCCTAACTTGTTTACGTAGCAGGTTCTACACTTCTAACCCAACACCTCACCTCCCTTGACATCCGACCCCTCAATATGTGCTGAAATGAGGACCACATAGCTCTTCCTAATGGGTCCCCACCAGGGTAACAGGCTAAACCACCACTTTCAAGCCGTAACACCGACTTTCCTTGCAATCCAGGGCTCATTCCTACCCCTTTAGGTTCAACCTTATAGCTACTTACGTTTGGCTATGTTGTGAGACCCACCCCTATTTCACCTCCTCGCTTGCAAGACCCTTCTGGTTTCAGTCAGTAGGATTCACAACAGTGATTATCTGCATTCTAAAGGGATATACTCAGTCACATTCAATCACAGTGGTATAATGTTTGTGGGGAGGGGATGGGCGAGAGACTGGGAGTTAATAATAGAATCTTACATGGCCATTTCATGAAATCTTTAACTATGTTTTCATCTTGTCCCACCCATTTCATGTGAATTTCTTCCACGTTGTCCACTCCACCATATCGTTAAACCAACTATAAATGGTCAGCGAACGGACACTCAGTCACTGAGTACTTATTCGTCTTTTAGCAAGTACGCTGCTCAATATAATACATTTTCTACTTTGGCTGCTTTTTTTCTTCTTAGGGAATCGCCCCAACAAACATTACTTCATAGTAAGTTGTACAGTCGTTAGTAGACTTACCAAGCCTCTGTGTCACTTTGTATATGATGTTTCTTTGGAATGACATCTAGGACAGCTAAGAGTGCACTTGGGATGTATTGTATGTAATGTAATTGCAATCAGGTACCTCATATGCACGTAGTTATACTGGTTGAACTTCAAATAGGCATTAGTCATATAACCCCTATCAGAAAGATAAAGGTTAATGGACAGAGGTCCTCAAGGATCCAGTTATGCAGAGGGACACCTCGGGGTAACCACCGGCCCCCATGATATTTGCATTGACGATGAAGCCATTGGTGCATCAAATCGAAAGCAACTTAGGCATAAATGGAATCAAGTTTGGTGGTGAACATTATAAATTAACTATATTTGCGAATGATGTGTTGTGTTTCCTAACATTTCCAGTGACTTCACCGCTAAATCTTCTAAAGGCGCTACTGTTTGAAACAATTTTAGGGTTTCGCACCAACTATCAGAATCCAATTGGAATGGGAGTTGCTGACCCCATATACAGCTGTAAACAACTTATGGTAGCAGATTTTTCATGGGGGCGGCCTCAGTGAAATATCTAGGTACCCATCTAACCAATTACATTTATATGCTCTATGATTACAATATACCACTGTTACTTCAAATCCTCCTGAAAGACCTTTATAGATGGGGCATGTAGGAAGCTGGCTCTTTATATCGTGGAACAAAAAGAGGTACACTCTGTAAAGAGTGCAGGAAAACTCAAAAGGAATTACAGAGGCAGAAATGACACCCCAAATGCTCTCGTGTGGGTGAGCAGTTAGGCATATCAGAGTGTAGTGCTAAGCATTTATTGCATACAAAAAAGGCAGTGAGAAACACTCAAAGAAATCTGACACCAATTTATAAAAACATACTTTTATATGAATTTAGATACCAAGATCATCAGAATCAAGCAAGTACTTTTTGAGTTATTAATTTTCACAGTTTTCAAAAGTTGACTGAGCATTTTTTGGCAGCGGTAATGTTATCCTATAGGGGAAAAACATGTACTGAATTCGGGCACTTTACAGCAACTTACGAGACCAATCTCCTGGACTTAAGGTGAGTAGGGGGCAAGGTCCAAGGCCACACCAACAGGTCACCTTGGGAGGCTCTGGGGCGTTCAGGTGCAGAGGTGTGTTACGGAGTTAGATGTCCGAATCACTTTAATGGGGAACGGTCCGGTTGCAAAGAGGCTGTAAGCTGGGTCTGGGAAACCAGTCAAGCTGAACAAGGGAACTCAGGCCTCACGATGCTCGGGGATGTGGGGACTTTTGGTCGTCTTCTCCTCGGGTTAGGGCGGCCGGGTGCAGAGTTGTTCTGAGGTGTCAGGTGTTCTTCATCGGAGACACTCGTAGTAGAGGGGGCCTGCAATAAGAGGCTGCAGGCGGCATCAGCGAGTCCACTGTGGGCAAACAAGGTGGGCTTTGTCTCTGGAGGGTTGGGGGACCATGCTGGCAACATAGGCCCACTTCAACTTGGGCTAGGGGGCATAGGTGCAGTTGGGCTTTCCTGTGTCTGGTTTGCAGCGGTCCGGAGTCCTCAGTTCTTTTAGAGTGCCCGCAGGATGCACAGAAGCAGCTTCGCTACTCCACAGGAGTTCCTGGGTCTTTGTTGAAGGCAGGCAATCCTCACAGGCTTTTGGAGGCACAGCAGTTGTAGGACAAGATGACTTTAGCGCATTATGACGGGGACAGCAGACATGCTGGCAGGGTTGGCGCCAAGTCAGTTGCATCTCCAGTCCTCTTAGGTCGGCAGGAATCTGATTTCCTGGTGCTAGGGGCTCCCCTAAATGCTAGATTTAAGAGTATTAGGGAAGTGTAGGGTTGTAGCCAATGGGCTACTTACCCCTGGGGTCACTACGCCCTCTATATGATCACTTCCTGTGGGAAGTGGGCATAACCCTGCCCCAGAGTTCCTAATCCTGCCATCACCAAGATGGTAGACTTAAATTTCGTACCCACATCATGCAGCCCACTTTAGGGGTGGAACTAGCTTGAGAGTGGACACGTCTCTCCGACTACTAATTTTCCCATCTGTCCTGGTGCCAAATGTGCCCTGGTCAAGGGGGTTGGCATCCCCTCACCTCTGAGGGAAGCCAGATATGCATACCAAAGACTGTGGGCTCCTCGAGGCTCCCTGCCTTGGAATGCTAATTTACCAGACTTTCAGGCACTGTTCATGACCTCCTGAGAGCGTGGACACTCACCCCTGGGGGCCAGAAACTCTTCTGTGGTAGCAAACTGGACCAGTCAGCAGCACACTAGATGGCTGGTAGGTTACAGGGGGTACCTCTAAGGTACCTTCTGGGTGCAAGTATTAATAAATCCATTAATGGAATCAGTGTGGGTTTATTAATACGAGGTGTTTGATACCAAACACCATATGTTTCAGTGAAGCCATTTTGTAGTTGGGGAACTCGTCTTGACCAATGCCCAGTACATACCTTAAGATGGCTTGCCTATTCACTTGCAATATCCAGTAATAGAACTAGACATCACAGGGGCATATTTTCTCATGCAGATATGGCCTTACCAAAAATATAATGCACCCTGCCTTAGGGCTCAAAGGCCTGCTGTAGGGGTGACTTACATATTTTAGATGCACTGACTTTGGCATGACACACAGGAGTGTGCCATGTCATGTTTTCACTCATGGTTGGCACCATATTATGCAGCCTGCAATGGCAGTCTCTGTGGAATTTGTGTGGGGGTCCCTTAGGGTGGCATAAGATATGCTGCAGGCCTTTGGGGCCCTCTTTAGCACTCATGCCCTTGGTACCTGGGGTTCCATTTACTAGGGACTTACAGGGGGTGCTAAAGTCCTTAACCAATTGAAGCACAATTAGAAAACACCTTGTTTTGGGGAACGAGCACTGTCACTGAGGTCTGGTTAGTAGGCCTCAGTGTACTGCAGTGGCATTGAATAGCTAAAAGGGGGCAAAAAGTGGGGAGATAACTGCAACAAAAGCCCAGTTCCCTATAGCTGGAAATATCTTGGCTAGGAAGAATATGGAGTATAAGGAAAAGGCTACTTACCAGTATGCATCTGTTCTTGGCATGTAGAGCTGCAGAGTTGTACACTGTGCATAGATCGCCATCTGGTGTTGGGCTCGGATGCTTGCACTTTGTTGTTGTCTTGGAAGAGTCTTCTGTAGTCACGAGATAGGTGACTCCTCCTTTGGACGATAGTGCGCATGGGCATCGACTCCATCCTCAGATTGTTTTTCGCCAAGATGGGAAAAGATGGTCAGTAAGAAGTAAGATGTCCATGTGAATGTATCTAATTAAGATAATACAGGAACAGATACAGGTTCCGGGGAGGTGGGTGGGCGTGTACAACTCTGCAGCTCTACATGCCAAGAACAGATGCATACTGGTAAGTAGCATTTTCCGTTCGAGGCATATGAGCTGCAGATTGTACACTGTGCATAGACTGTACAGCAGTGTCTCCTTAGCGGTGGTCACCTG
Source organism: Calotriton arnoldi (assembly GCA_963921515.1). NCBI lineage: Eukaryota > Metazoa > Chordata > Amphibia > Caudata > Salamandridae > Calotriton > Calotriton arnoldi. Next base: position 556,036 of record CAWUFW010006603.1, on the reverse strand, counting down.
TATCTGTTACAGTAGTTTGAAACAATGTTTTGAGAACAGCCTGGCCTACAGAAGCTTGTTGCTTTGCCTGCACGTCAACACAATAGTGTTTGGTGAAGGTGTGTGGTGTAGACCATGTAGCTGCTTTACATATGTCATCTAAGGGAATGTTCCCTAAGAATGCCATGGAGGCCCCTAGTTTGCGTGTTGAATGCGCTCTAGGGGAATTGTCAATGTGCGTTTAGCCTTTTGGTAGCATATTTGAATGCATTTTACTATCCACCGTGCGATCCCAGCTTTGGAGATGGGGTTACCTTTATGAGGTGGGGAGAAGGCTACAAACAGTTGTTTTGCGAAAGGGCTTAGTTCTGTCAATGTAATAAAGTAGTGCCCTTTTGACGTCTAGTGTATGAAGAGCTCTGTGTGCTACAGAGTCTGGGTTTTGGAAAAACACTGGTAATTCAACCGATTGGTTAAGATGAAAAGCAGAAATGACTTTGGGAAGGAATTTTGGATTTGTTCTGAGAACCACTTTGTTATGATGTATTTGTAAGAATGGTTCTTGTATGGTTAAAGCCTGGATCTCGCTTACTCTTCTGAGAGAGGTAATTGCGACAAGGAAAGCAACTTTCCATGTGAGGAACTGAAGTTCACATTTATGTAGAGGTTCAAATGGGGGACCCATGAGCATGGTAAGGACAATGTTTAAATTCCACACTGGAGAGGGTGGCAGTCTGTGAGGAATTATTCTTTTAAGTCCCTCCATAAAGGCTTTAATTGCATGTACTCTAAATAATGACAAATGTTGTCTGTTTTGTAAATAAGCGGCGAGCGCTGCTAGATGTAATCGTATGGATGAATATGCTAGATTACATCTTTGTAAGGTGTAGCAAATAGCAAATGATGTTCTGGATGGAAGCATCCAGTGGATCAATTTGATTATTTTTGCAGTAGATGACAAATCTTTTCCATTTTGCTGCATAGCAAGCTCTAGTAGTAGGGCGTCTGGCTTCTTTAATGATGTTCATACAGTCTGGCGGAAGATTAAGATAACCGAACTCTAGGACTTCAGGAGCCAGATCGCTAGATTCAGTTGTCCTGGATCAGGGTGTTGTATCTCTCCATGGCTCTGTGTTAGCAATGTTGGGGAGAGGCGTAGTTTTTGGTGTGGAACCACTGAGAGCTCTAGTAGTGTTATGAACCATGGTTGGCGTGCCCATGTGGGACCCACCAGGATCATCTTGAGAGACTGTTGTCTGAGTTTGCGTACTACCAGGGGAATCAGTGGGAGTGGCGGAAAAGCGTACGCAAATTTGCCTGACCAGTTCATCCATATCGCATTGCCTTTGGACAATGGGTGTGGGAACCTGGCGGCAAAGGTTGGGCATTTTGCGTTTGAGTGTGTGGCGAACAGATCTATGTCTGGTTGGCCCCACATGTGGAAAAAGGGTTGGAGAACTTGGGGATGAAGTTCCCATTCGTGTATCTGCTGTGTCTGTCGACTTAGTAGATCCGCAATCTGATTGTGAATCCCCGGAAGATGTTCTGCCAGTAGTTATATATTCTGTGGAATGGCCCATCTCCAAATGTTTTGTGCGAGCTGGGACAGCTGCAGAGAATGTGTGCCTCCTTGTTTCTGTATGTAGTACATGGCTGTCATGTTGTCCGTGCGGATCAGGACAGTCTTGTGTTGTAGGTGTACTTGGAATGATTTTAATGCTAGGAATATTGCTAGTAATTCCAGGTGGTTGATATGGAGCACTTTCTGTTGAGTGGTCCATTTGCCTTGAATTGTATGGTCTAGGAGATGGGCTCCCCAACCGGTGAGTGATGCGTCTGCTGTGAGTACTATCTGTGGAACTGGCTCGAGGAACGGCCGCCCTTTGGACAGGTGTCGTGTGTTCCACCACTGCAGAGAGCGATGTGTGCGGCTGTCTACCAACACCAGATCTGTAAGTTGTCCTTGAGCTTGGTTCCACTGTCGTGCTAGGCATTCCTGTAAGGGGCGCATCTGAAGCCTTGCATGAGGTACGATAAAGATGCAAGAGGCCATCATTCCTATGAGTTGCATGAATACCCTTGCTGGGAGGGAGTGCTGCGGTTGAAATTTGCTGCTTAGGGCTTGTATACTGGCTATCCTGGCTGGACTTGGATATGCCAGAGCTTTGGAAGTGTCTACTGTGGCTCCTAGATACTGATGTATGTGGGAGGGCTGGAGATTTGACTTGGGGTAATTTACTGTGAATCCTAGGTCGTGTAGCAGCTGGATAGTTTGATGTGTGATGAACACACTGGTTGAATGACTTGGCTTTTATTAGCCAGTCGTCGAGATATGGAAAGACGTGGATTTGTTTTCTTAGGTGTGCTGCTACTACTGCAAGGCACTTTGTGAACACTCTGGGTGCGGTGGTGACCCCGAATGGTAGGACTTTGAATTGATAGTGTTGTCCGTCCACTATGAACCTTAGATACTTCCTGTGAGCAGCGTGCATGGGAATGTGGAAGTAGGCGTCCTTGAGATCTAGTGTGGCAAGGAAGTCGCCTTGTTGGAGCAGTGGAAGAACCTGTTGCAGAGTGATCATATGGAAGTGATCGGACTGTATGTAGAGATTGAGGGGTCTGAGGTCGAGGATTGGCCTTAGGGTCCCGTCCTTTTGGGGATTAGGAAATACAGTGAGTAAACCCCTGTTCCTTGATGCTGTAAGGGAACTGGTTCTATTGCATGCTTTTGAAGCAGTGAGAGAACCTCTTGTTTTAAGAGCGTAATGTGTTCTGTGGACATTGGACGCTGTTTGGGTGGAATGTTGGGTGGGGTTGCTGTAAGTTCCAGGCAGTAACCATACTGGATAATTTGTCTTACCCACTTGTCTGTTGTGATGGAATCCCAGACAGGTAGGAACTGTGAAAGTCTCCCCTCGACCGGAGTGGAATGGTCTGGAGGGAGTGGAGGGAAGTCACTGTTTAGGAGCGGGGGAGGTACGAGTGTTATTACCTCGGCCTCTCCCCTTGTTGTTATTTCCCCTGTATCCGCCTCTAAAATATCCTCTATTGGGGGACGTGTGAGTGGTGTTTTTATATGAAGAGGAGGCGGTGTCTGTTACAGTGTTTTTGGATGCTCCCCTATAGAAGGAGCGACGAAAGGAACCGCGTGTGGATGGAGACTGCAATGCTCCCATGGACTTAGCAGTCTCGGTGTCCTTCTTCATCTTTTCTAGTATGGTGTCTACAGCCGGTCCAAAAAGGTGCTCCTGATTGAACGGCTGGTTAAGGATAGCTGTTCGAACCACCGGTTTAAAACCCGAAATGCGTAACCAGGCATGTTGTCTGAGTAGCACACTAGTGTTAACAGATCTAGAGGCTGTGTCAGCTGCATCTAGGGCACACTTAATTGATGCTTTGGTTATGAGTTTGCCCTCCTGAATCAAATCATTTGCCTGGGTTTTGTATTGATCAGGCAAATGTTGTATTAGGGTCTCTAGTTGGTCGTAGTGAGCCCTATCATACCTAGCAAGTAATGCTTGGGTGTTTGCTATGCGCCAGTGATTAGCTGCTTGAGCAGCGACTCTCTTGCCAGAGGCATCTAGCAACTTAGATTCCTTATCCGGAGATGGTGTGTCACCGGAGGTTTGAGAGTTGGCGCGTTTCCTAGCGTTAGATACCACTAGTGAGTCTAAGGGTAGCTGTCCCTTGATGTAGGTGGGATCGTCAGGGGAGGGTTTATACTTTATCAATCCTGGGATTGAGAATTCTAGTCCGGACTGGGTCTCTGAATATGTCTGGGGCATGTTTAATGACCCCTTTCAACATAGGCAGGGTTTGGACAGTTTTCTGGGACTGTTCAAAGGTGTCTAGAAGGAAGTCCTCGTCTGCAGGGTCTGAATGTATGGGGACCCCATGGTACAGAGCAGCTCTATTGACCAGTTGTCCAAAACCAATGTTGTCATCTGGGGGAGATGGTTTTGTTGGATATGGCTGGGGACCAGGGAGGTCTGGGGGACCTATTGGGTCATCATAATCGTCCCAATCGTCCTGTGGTGCGTCTGTATCGGTGTCAGGATCAATGAAAGGGTCATTGATGCCTCCCCCACCCCTTAAGTCATCATCAACATTATCCTGTGGTGGTGGTGAATGTGGTGGAAGTGTTAGAGGCTGTGGAGGAGAGACAGGCTTAGGAGGAAGAACTGGCTCAGGAGGAAGGACAGGGTTAGGAGGAAGAACAGGTTGACGAGGAGAAACAGGAGAAGAGGGCCTTATAGGTGAAGTGGCACAGTCTTTTTTCTTTATAGGCACTGCAGGAGTGTCTGATGAGTCCAACTTCCTCTTCTTCTGTGGAACAGTAGCCACATGTCCTGTTTTAGGGTCTATATGCAGCTTTTTCTGCTTGGGATCGACAGGAACCGGTCGGAAAAGTTCTTCCCGTTCGGTAACCGCTTTCGGCGCCGATTTCTTCGGGTCCGAACGAGGTTTTGATTTGTGCTCGGAGGCATTAGGAATTGGTTTAGGGTCCTTCGGCTTGGCTATGGAGCCGGAAACGTTTTTTGGTTCCGAAGGTTTTGGCTTCGGAGCCGATGGTTTCGGCGTCGAGGTGGTCGGTGCCGACTTCTTTTTGGGAGTAGTTGGTCTCCCGTCTTCGGTGCCGAAGTCGCCTGCGGGACAGTGAGATATGGTTTGCTCGGTTCCGAGCTGCCGGAAGGCCTGTTCTTTGTCTTCGGAGCCGAGCCCGAGGGCGGGGCTTCTGAAGTTTGTTTTTGGTCGCGACTGGGGCCAGCAGGTGAAGTGTTGACCAGGGCCTTGGTTTTTTCGGGTGGAGTTGGGGTAGGGGCAGTAGTACTCACTCGTTGACCAGGAGTGATGTGGTCGTCTGAGTCGTCTGCTTCGGACACGATCTGCAGGTCTTCAGAATCGTCCTCTGGAACATCGGGGCCTTCATCGAAGATGTCCACTGGTGCCGGAGCTGATCTTTGCGCCATGATGCGTCGTCGGGCCCGGTGATCACGGATGGTTTTCTTGGATCGAAAAGAGGCGCAGGCCTGGCAAGTGTTCTCGTTGTGTTCGGGCGAGAGACACAGATTACAGACCTTGTGATGGTCACTGTGTGGGAATTTTGCTCCACACTCGGGGCATTTTTTAAATGGAGTCCTTTCCATGAGCTGTAGGCCCGAACGGCATCGATGGGCCCAACGGCCCGCGTCGACGACTGGAATCGAGTAGGGGAGATGCGCGTCGAAGATCACGCGATCGAAAACAATACCGTCGAGTTGTAGATAGTTTGCGCGTCGAAAAGGTTTGGAAAAACAGGTACCGAACCGGAGCGCAAAAGTTACATCCGAACCCGATGGCGGAAAAAAACAATCTGAGGATGGAGTCGATGCCCATGCGCACTATCGTCCAAAGGAGGAGTCACCTATCTCGTGACTACAAAAGACTCTTCCAAGACAACAACAAAGTGCAAGCATCCGAGCCCAACACCAGATGGCGATCTATGCACAGTGTACAATCTGCAGCTCATATGCCTCGAACAATGAATGTTTTACCAAGACCATTATATGTAACCCAAACACTAGACTTCTAGATTGCCACAGAGGTCTTAAATTCTATTAAAAATTTTTTGCTGCAGTTTGTGTGAACGACCCAACAAGAATATCTATGGAAACATTTCAGGAGACCAATCACGGGGGGCAGACTTTAGACTGCCATCATCATCCATCCACTAAGCCATGGGAAATACTCCTGCTCTCCACTGCCCTTGGACGATGTGCTGTGGATGAAGTCACAAAAAAGATATATAGACACATCATCGATGATTCTAGGTGTATCCCATTGAAATACTGCGACAAACTCACGAAAAAAAACACAGACTCACTATGCTGTCAATCTTTGAGACCGGTCCTGAAGTCTGGGTTAACACTTTGAGGGCTGGCGAATGGGAGATCCACCCCTATTAGGGGATTCTTTATCAGAAAGGAGAGGTCTTAGACAGACCAACATGTAAGCAACTCATTAACTTGATGTATTGCAATGAATGCAGACTTGCCCAGCTTATACATTGTGCAAGTTCTAGAAATATTAGGGTGCTGGGTGGCAGGGACATGATCTCTGTGAAAAATATGATACCACAGGGATCGCTTAGAAAAGGAATTACTCGCTCATATGCCACATTGACCACACTATCAAAGCAGAAACATACTTATGAACAAAAAGGGGAACAAGACTTATAAACCACTATTACTGATTGACAGTAGGCTACATAACTGGTTAATAGCACAGAAAAATTTAATCAGTTTTCAAAACTAGGATAATACATACAAGATATTATCCAGGTGGCATTTCACAACAGTATGTCTACATGATATGTTTGAAAATTCTGATGTGTGTTGGAGAGGATGTGGCAAGAAGGGCACCTACACACCCATGTGGTGGTTCTGTCCACTGGTGAAACAAATTTGGGCCGAAGTTCTTAAACAGATTCGGGACATATATAATGTAATGTGAACCTCCCACTTTGCCCATTGATTTTGTTGTTGGACCCCTCGGGAAGATAGCGTATATCCGTTTACCACAAACGGGGGTAAATTGACACTTTATAGTAGTGGCAAATCCTGGAAAAGGCCTGTCCCCACTGGACCATCACTCTGGTGGACTAAAATGTGCCATGTATGTGGTATAGAAAGACTTAGTGCCATAACATCAGACAGGATTTTTAACTTTAAGTATGGCTGCCCTTCAAGACATACTTTGAAAGAGAGGGAGAACTGGCAGTCCATGGCATGCTAGACACTCTCCGTATGCCTCTAATGGCGGTTTGTCCACACCTGAGGAGTAAGGAGGATAATGACAATGTTATAATATACGATAAACAACAAATTGGCGAGATGATATAATCTCTTGAATTGAAATGTTTGATTCACCAACATGTATGTCAAGTTGTATTTTACTGTTTGATACTAGATCATTGTTTTCCTATATTATTATAAGAAAGCATAACTAGTGGCCCTGGACTTCAACCTTAAATAAAGTGTTAAAAAAAAAAAAATGAACATTAATCAACATCGTTTTAACTACCAGGCAGACCTTGCCCCGCTCCTGGTTTGTAATTCGCTTCTTGAGTACTTAAGCCCTTCTGTCCTGTGCCATTTAGCCTCATCAGGGGTACATCTGCGCGTAGCACTCTATGTAGGCTGGTTGTTCATTTTTCACATCTGCGCAGTGCCAACAGTTCTATCATTGTGTGGGTGCAGGTGTCTCTGAAAATGTCTGTCATATTGCTCTTCCGGTAGATGCAATTTTTGTGCAATGTAAAAACCGACCAGCTGCAGTTTTATACGTTTCCCATGCCTCCCTAAGGGTCAAACATCTATTGTCCGGATAGTCAAGCTATAGTCAGGCTAGTCAAGTAGCCCCCTAGTCACTATCTATCAATCATTATAGTCTGGGCAATCTGTGCGAAAGAGGACACTTAACAAATAAGCATGTGCAGCGACCATGTAGGTCGCTTAAGAATTTTCTTAACCGCCTGATCCCATATTCCACTAACGTGTCTAGCTATGAATGGCATGTGGATTGGAACCCTCCTTGCCCCTCATCAATAGTTTTTCTGTGGGATGATCGCGTGTGTAGCCATCAGTAATCTCTTTTAGTAATTCCCACGCTCATTGAGCCAGTGCACAGCGTGTTGCAGATGGGCTGCTATTTAAAAGAACTCGACATCAGGGATCTCCAACTCACCTCTGTACCACCCCCGCTTTAGGGTGGTTAGTTTCACTCTGATGGAACGACGGCTAAGCTCCTGAGACGGCTGCAACGCATCCAGAACGCCTCTGCACGTCTTATCCTCGACATCCCCCGACGCAGCCACATCACACCCCACGAGAGACCTGCACTGGCTCCCTGTCAACAAGAGGATAACCTTCAAGCTCCTCACCCACGCACACAAAGCACTCCACAACTCCGGACCAGCCTACCTCAACAGACGACTCAGCTTCTACACCCCCACCCGCCAGCTCCGCTCGACCAGCCTCGCCCTCGCCACAGTCCCCCGCATCCGGAAAACGACCGCCGGCGGCAGATCCTTCTCCCACCTCGCCGCCAAGACCTGGAACACCCTCCCCACCAACCTCCGACAGACCCAAGACCTACTGGCCTTCAGAAGACTCCTCAAGACCTGGCTCTTCGATCAGTAGCAGCACCACCCACCTCTTCCCCCAGCGCCTTGAGACCCTCGCGGGTATGTAGTGCGCTTTATAAGTGACATGATTGATTGATTGATTTCACCAGTCCAAGCTAATTCCACAAATAGTTTATCTAGCTCAGCAAACCCTCTTTGTGGACTATGCACAATCTACTTTGTGGTACCCAATGTTAACAGCAAGAAAAAACATTTCGCTAGTGCAACTTAAACCTTTACAGATAACTACTGTGTTCTAAAATTTGATAAAGGACCGAAGGCAATCTATCACCCTTGCCATGTTCATCTTGTAGTCATCGACATCATCTTTGACACGGATGCCGACATAATGGAAGCTTGAAATCACCAATGACAGTCCAACAACAGGCAACAGGTGATTCAATAATCCCTTCAGTCTTCCAATTGGGAACAGTTTAGATTTCGAACAGTTGCTATGCAGTCCCGAGATTTTTCCATACTCAGTGCATGCAGTAATATATGGGCAGAGTAGGCCAGCAGTCAGGGATACGCCAAGAAATTGTTCTGGTACAAGAAACTACATGCAAAAAGAGAGTGGGAGCACACTGCCTCACATCCCAGCAGTTTGCCCAAAGCATCATGGTAAATGGAGTGCATGATAACACTTACTTCAGTGACAGTCTTTAGTTTTTCATCCTTGTTGGTGCAGTCAGTGCTGGGTATTTCTAGACATATGTTTATTATGATAGTTGTCCTTCAGTAGAGAGCAACACATTCTTTTGGGAGTGCTGGAAATGCTGCAAAAAGTACCACTCACTGGGCGCAGGAGCATTAGCCAGACCTTGTTAGTTAAAGGGAGCCTTTAAAAAAAAAAAAAAAAAAAAAAAAGGAGGGTGGCAGCACACTGCCTAACACACCAGCACTCAGTTCGCTGCAATGCATCATGGGGCAAATCAGCCTAGTCCTGCTTCCTAGCTCGAAGCATTCCAAGACCACCCATGCCATGTGGATCCTACTTATGTGTCTAGTATATAATAATCTGGCCACCTCAAATAGCCTCTTCCTAGGCTGACACAGTAACACCTCCCACACATACTCCCAAGTTCAAGGTTTCAAGGCTTGTTCCATGCTAAAAAATGACACAGGATATTCGTTCTCATCTATGTGCGGTGCATGAAACATGTAACAACCAGCATAGGTTGCAAAGGGTGTTCCTTCGAGGCATAAAGCGGCACTGGTCTTTGTGCATCAAGTCTGGGATCAGCTCTTGTGAGAAGCTGGGTTTCTGTTGCAGTAACCCCCCCACTTTTTGCCAGACTACTGATGCACTTTTGACTTGATGTGCCCGGGGTCCCTGCCAATCAGGTTCCCAGGGCCTGTGTTATTTGTCCCAAAACTGTACCCAAACCCAATTGGCATCTCTGGCCACAGGTCAGCCCCTGGTAAATGGTACCACAGGTACCCACGGCACTGTGACCAGGGAAGACCTCTAAGGGCTGCAGCACTTGTGACACCCTTAGAGGCCCTGCACCTTTTCACACACACACTGCCTTGGCAGGCTGCGTGTCTTGTTGCATTACAAAGTGAAGAGTCGACATGGCACACATCCCTGTGTGCCATGCCTTCAAACCACTGCCCTGGCATAGATCAGTCACCCCCCTAGCTGGGTGCACTATGCCAGTGGTCAGGGTACAGGTGCATGAGCCCTGTACCCCTACAGTGGCTAAGTCCATTCTTAGACATTGTAAGTGCAGTGCTGCCATTAAGAGTATATGGTGCTGGGAGTTTGTCATTACGAACTCCACAGCACCATAATGGCTACACTGAAAACTGAGAAGTTTGGTATCAAACTTCTCAGCACATTAAACCCACACTGATGCCAGTGTGGGATTTAATGAAAAATGCACTCAGAGGGCATCTTAGAGATGCCCCCTGAAAAACGACCAGCCTCTGGTGGGTTCCCTGACTGGTACACACCAGCCTGCCACCACGAGACACGTTTCTGGACCCCTAGGGTGGGAGCCTTCGCTCCCTGAGCCCAGAAACAAAGCCTTTCCTGGGCGGAGGTGTTTACACCTCCCCAGGCCAGGCAGAGCCATCTGTGACAGGAGAGCTTCAAAGGCCTGGCAGCCTTTGTAATGCGACCCCCAGCCTCTCCTGCTGTCAGGAGCAGACCCCCTTCCTGTCTCCCCTCCTTTTCGGCGGGAAGACAGGTGGGGAAAGTTAGCCAGCCCATAAGGTGTGCCCACATCCGCCAACCCCACCCCTCAGGTGGGGGAGGCGAGGTGAAGGCCACACTTCAGTGCCCGCCATCTTGCAGATGGCAGGCACTCCCCAATCAGGATTAGGGATTGTGCTCACTCCCCCACGTGGGGTGAGCACACCAAGGGTGTAGTCACCCTAAGGTCAGTAGCCCATTGGCTACTGACTTCGGGACCCCTAAAATGCCCCCTAAATACAGTATTTAGGGGGCAGCCCTGAACCAAGATTCCCGCAACCTAAGAAGAACAAGCATTTGCAATGCAATAGGTCTCGCATTTGCGAGAGTTTAAGCTTTTGGCATTGCAAATGACAATGCTTTTGATTTATCGGTTTTGATAATTAACACAAATAAAAGGCATTGTTATTTACAATGCCAATAGCTCAAACTCTTGTAAATGAGAGACCTATTTCATTTTAAAGAAGCGGCCGCCATTGTCCCGGGCTGCTTGGAAAGTGAAAGCATGCATGGCGCGTTGAATGTTGCCCGCCTCTGGCCTAGATACCAAGGCTGTCCACGATCCTTGTGCCACATCCAACCATGCACTGCCCATGCCCTCGGTGTCCTATCAGCCACACGCTCGCCTGGATGTACACCCCCCCACCCGCAGCTCCCGGCTGACTTTTTCAGACAGAACAGACTGCGAAAGTTGAGCTTTCGAGTTTGGAGAACAGAGCAGAGCAGATGGTGATTTGAAAGGGGCCGGTATCAGCAGATCAGGCTCCGAGCCGAGTCTGGCACCCCTGAAGCCCTGTCTGTCTGGAGTTTGGGGCAAGCCCCTGACAGACACCGACGATGGCAGGGCACGCAGGACTGCGAACAACGGCACTACTGGGACGGGCGAAGGCAGCAGGTTCACTGGTGGATGTGCGGGGGTGGGGGAGCGGGGTGGAAGTCGAGGAAACATGCAGAGGGGGACACGGGGAGGCATGTGGGAAGGAGGCACACGGGTGTACAGTAGGAACTCAGGGCGGTATGCAGGGGGGACACAGGGAGATACGCATGTGTGGAGGGCAAATTACAGTCTAGGGTGCAGGAAGGAGGTACGTACGCAGGATCACACGGGAAATTGCACAGTGGCCCCAACACAGTAGGGGGACGGAAGAAAGTTAGAAGGGTCACAGATGAGAGTATCAGGGGTCAGAGGCAGAGTTATGCATAGTCTGCATCGCAAGGGGTGCTAATAAGATATTTAGGGGTAAATGGGGAATATGCAAGTTGGTTATGGCGAGGGTGTGCTAAGGAGATATGCAGGGGAAGATATACAAAGTAAGAATCTGGCTATGCGGGGTAAGGAAAGGAGATTATATAGGGATAGAAGGGCTAGGCAGGGAACACAGGGAAATCCAGTATGAAACAGGTGGTTGCAGAGGGTGAAGCACAGTGGAGACAGTCGGGGATATCCAAGTTGGCACAGAGGTGTGTGTGCAAGACCACGGGGATATGCAGGAAAGCCACACATCGGTTTAAGGAGGGTCCGAGCATGGGTCATACAGTGGTCAGGGATGTGCACGGGAATACTTTTAGGTGAATACAAGTGGCATACCAGAGTACAGTAGTGTGAAATGCAGGGGGCAAGTGGAATAGGGAGAGACATGCTGGTTGCACAAGGGGCGTGCACTGTGGCACAACGGTGTATGCAGGATTGCCACAGCGGAAAGTTCAGAATAGATACGTGTGCATGTGAGGTGTTTGGAGGATGGGCAAAGAGGGGCTATGCAAATGACTCAGAGAGGGTATGAATGGTAGGTACAAGAGAGCCATGTAGAGGAAACGGCAGGGTGTGCAAGTGGGATGTGCAGAACAGACACGGGAAGGGTATGCACGGGTGGGCACTGGAAGGGCATGTAGAGTTGGCACAGGAGAGGCAAGCAGAGTGGGAACAAAAGTAGTCTATTTAGTGAACTCGGAAGGGGTGTGCAGAACTGACAGAGGAACGGCACAATCTGGATATGCACGGGTTGGGGGTATACAATGGAGGGTTACGACGGCGTGGAGGGACAGTGAACACCAGCCAACCTTCGCGTGTTCATCCTGAGCTCCAGGGAGAAGGTGCCTGTGCTGTGGTCTGTGCACAGTGATGCTCCCGCCCCATGAGCTCCCTGCTCGGCACAGGCGCTCCGCCCGCCACGGCACTTTCCTGGAGGGGCTCGGAAGAGGCTGTCCAGGGAGAGAGGGGGCTGCCGTCCATTCACCGCAGTGCAGGCCCGCTTCCCTCGCAGCCGGTGCTTACATGTGGATGAGCACGCTGAGCACTGACTGAAGTTTGAGCCTGAGGACTCCGGCACTGCTCGGCAGCTGGCCGGGCAGGGGAGGGGTGCGAATGAGGCTGCTCCGACGCTGACGTCACACTGCAGATGTGCAGGAGGGGGACCGAGGGCACGCTGCGCGCGTGAGCACAGGCCAGGCGAGGGGGAGGGGGCAGAGAGGTTCAGACAGGGGTAGCTGAGTACACAGAAGCAGACGGATACTGAAACTCTGAAGCACCTGGGGACGGACAAGGAACCAGAGAGAATAACTGGGGACGGAAACCAAAGTCAGGCGCTGAAACAGAAGTAGATATAGAGATCGAGAGATGCACAGACGGCAACCGAGACACGGGCACCGACACAGAAGCACAGGACTGGACATGCATGGATATTAGGACCGCGATTTCAAGACAGATACCAGCACATAAACTCCGAGACTCAACTATTAAGCGAAACATCGAGATAAAGTCACCACGAAAGTTACAGCGAACACAGACGCACAGATCCACGAACACAGACACATGTAGAGACAGACAACGAAGCACAGACACACAGGTACAAAACAAACTCCGAAACATCTTGAAATGAAAACAGATACCAAAAAACAACAATAATTGAAGCCTCCCGATCGAGTGAGATATGGAGATAAATGAGACCGGTAATTAGATATATAGACTGAAAGCTAGTAGCAAGGGCACAGACACTAAGCATTGATGCCAGGGTACAGAGAGTCAGAATCCCTTGTCCTCCCCGTGACCCCGTGCGCCGCTTAGCTCCGTGCCTGCTTCACAGCTGTTGTGGAGACTTTTCTTTTCTGCTTGTTAAATAAACAAGCAGTTAAGAAAAGTCTTCACGACACATGGAAAGCAGGCGAGCCAGTCCAAGTGGGCCGGCACAAAAAGCCAAAGGGAGGCAACATAGCTAGCTCATTTCCAATGGCTGGCCAACGTTTAGCATAAACGGTGACGCCAGCCAATGGAAATGAGGGGCGGGGCTTCAAGCCCTTTTCTAAAAGTCCTCATCTGCATTAAATCTCGCCGAGCGAGCTGCGCATGTGCGCAGCAACGCTAGGCGAGACCTAAAAAGGACAAAAGAAGACGTAGACTGTAGAGAACAACTGACTTGGAACCAGCCCTACTGGCCCGTCTGCAGTTTCCAGAGATCCTGCGCCAAAAATCGTCTTGTCCTGCAGCCAGCGTCCTCCAGAACCCCTGGGAGGACTGACTGCCTTCAACAAAGACAGGATCTTCTGTGAACAGCAGCTCTGTTCAGAAGAAACACCAAATAAAGACTCCGAGCCTGCTGAAGAAAAAGAAACCAGACGTCTGGAACCACCACTGCACCCGTCGCCTACGGCCTGAGTTAGAGTGGTCCACCGGTCCCAGCGAGGTCCCCAGCGCTACAGAGTCCGAGTCCACCGTTGGTTGACCCCTCCAGGACTCCCCGACGTCGCCTGCAGCCTCTGCACAGAGACCCCCCCAACCGTGAGTGGCACGGTAAGGTGAAATCCGACCTCAAAAGACACCCCTGCATCCAGCCGCCCTGGAGAAAAGAACCCGAGGTGCACCTACGTCTGAAGCCCTCCAACTTGCAAGCCCAGCTGTTGGTTCCTCCCGGAAGTCTTCCTGGACCGAGCCTGCAGCTAAAAACAAAAACCGAAAATCCCCATTGAAAACAACAAGGCACCCGACGCCAAAACAGCACCCTGCACCCAGCCGCCGCTGCGGGTGCACTTTGTGTGCTAAACTAGATCCCCCTTTGCCCTGAGCCTAACACCAGGTGCTTGGCTCCCACAACCTTGTGGCCTGCTCGCCAGCAGCCACCAACCAGAGGCCCCCTACCCCCCATTGGGCCTCAACACTCTGCACCCAGCCGCCCTAGTGCAGCTGAGGGTGTAACAAGAGTGCATCCTTGACCCTGGGGGACCCCTGAGTCTAACCCCAGTACACCAACTCACACAACAAAGTACTTACCTTTAAACCGATAACACTATCTTCCTCCATAGGATAACATTGACAGTTTTTCTTGGAAAAGTTTCTAAGTGTGGAGTTGGAAAAACCTAAAGAAATTCTTTAAAATTGTACTAACAAAAACGCTTTTACTTACCTGTTTACAGGAAATGTCCCAGTGCAGTATCCAGGCATACTGCACTGTGTAAGAAAAGTAATCTCAAAAGTAACTTACCTGTAATTTTACTAAAAGTCCTATTCAGAGTATATGTACTGTATTTACAAAGCATTGCATTTCTCAATAACAATACTGTAAGTCAAAACAAAGGGCATATACAATTACAATCCAAACTGTATTACAACTGTATATTTACTGCAAAGTATTTATCACTTACCTGTGCCAGGCTTGCTTGGTTCTAGGAAATAAAATAACTAAAAGAATATTTTTTATACAAAAACAATTGGTCTGAAGTTCAGTCTTTGAGTGTGTGAATTCATTTGCTGACTGTGTGTGTACAACAAATGCTTAACACTGTCCTCTGATAAAGCCTTACTGCTCCACCACACTACCACAAACAGAGTGAGGTGCTATCTACTTTACCTCTGCCTACCTTTTGGGTTCCACTGGACTGTGCACACTATACCTCACTTTGGTATAGTATATACAGAGCCAGCTTCCTACAGCTCCAACACCCTAGCTGTGAGTACTTGCTAAGGATTTCCACGCCCACATTTAGTATTGACAGTACACTACCTCGTTCTTTCAGGCATCATTCCATTCTCGAATGCTTCCATATACACCTCAAGCTGTGTCTCTGCCAACACCCTGGATTCATTTGATATAGAGCGCCAGACAGACCCATCACTCCTAGGAGTCATAGCCCTAGGCATAAATTGAATAGCAGCAACAATTTCTTCTTTAGTGAGGAGCCTTTCAGCATTTCCTGCTGTTCAAGCGTGACTCTTCTGATAGGGTGAGCAGTTAAATAGTCTTCATGCACTACCACCACATGGGGGATGGCCAAATACCCCTTGCAGCTGTGTGACGGTTTTGTTTATACCCACCTTTGTAAAAACCGCCCTCCCTTACCTTTTCTTTATCATAAGTAAGGGTGTGTCAGGGGCCTCTCTTTTAATTAGCTAGGTCAGCAAACTGGCAGACTTATCACTTTCTATGTGTAACTTCTGTCTATAAGTGACAGTTATATGGTGGTGTACTTTTCCCAAAAGTCAGCTAGTAGTTTTTTCGGGTCAACCCAGTCAGTCATATTTCCAGGGTGAAGCAGCAGCGCCGCTTCCACTTTTTGTAGGCATTTTTCCTGGAAAAGCAAAGATTTTTCCAAATGCATTTTGACACCATAAGTTTTAGCCAGCCATTCTCCTCTACATAGATTCCCAACCAATGGCTCTGCTTGAAGCACTTCCCCCAGTTATTTTAAAAACATTGCACAAAGGTCTCTGTTTGCTAACAGGACAAAATTACATTTGATAGAGCTTCCACTCGGAGTTGCCATAGTGGAACCCTTGGAGTATACCTTCTGCAATTGTAAGTAACAAATAGCGGTGAGTGGTCAGTTAAGTATCTTGCCAGATAGTTTATTATAGCAACTTTATGAACATGATGAGCTTGGACCAAAAAGAAGTTTAGGCTGTTATGAGTCCCCGAGGCAAGAGTAAATCATGAATACAATCAGTCTGTAGGGTGCTTCACACACAGTATATCTAGCAACTCCAATTCTTTACTTCCTTAAGACTATACGTCAGTGCAGATTGGATACCCACGCAGGGGCTATCCATTGCACCTGCAAGTGCACAATTTAGATCGCCCACCAAGATTAGCTCAGCATGTATATGGGGTCACAGCCCTAGGGAACTCACCCAAAAAGCCACGGTCATCATTATTTGGGGCATAAACATTAATAGGGGAAATATCTTGTGTATCTAATACACCCAACAGAAGCGGATATCTTCCTTCTGGGTATATTTTTCTATTTTAAAAGTGACACCTGGGGCCATCCATGTCAGAACCCCACTGTCCAAGCCAGAGTATGACGTTGCATAGAGCTTGCCCACCTATTTTTTTGCAAAACTTTCCAATACCATCTCTTTATTTGTGTGTCTATTGAGGTATTGCAATCCCCACTCCATACCTTTTTAAATAGACAAACTCTTTATCTGTTGGTGTGGTTATTCGGTCCACGGACATTCCAGGTCAGTAGCTTATCTATAGTAAATTGTTTCAGGTGAGGTCCTAGTGGACCCCAGTATGTTTTTGGTCTGGGACCTTAAGGTTTATTTCCGAGCTTAGATGGGACTCTCCAGCGTATGCCATGTGTATTTGCTGGATTGGAAACTTAACATTAGTAGCAGAATCCCCCCAACTAACCTCTCCTACCACAAGGTAGTGTGTGCATGAGCAGGACTAGCCACAATGAGCAGCTAACAGACTGCTGCACAACATAAAAAGGCTCTCCCAAAACAATTTCTTGTGTTTGAACTGCAGAGGACCTCAATCGAACTCTCTGAACCACAACCCAGAGCAGGGTATGCACCGGCGATTCTGAGATGCTGTCACTCAGCATCTCGCAGCACTCGATTTTGTAAGCAAACCCAACTGAACTAATTATCAATGTGTCTTTAGACACATTTGTGGGTCTGTACACTTCCAGCTTCAAAATGCAGCCTACATAATATTTTGTAGTAGACCAAATACTCTTGAGAATGTAATATCACACAATCATCCAAATCCTATCTCCAGCTGTTGGAAATGGCCCATTCTGCAGGGTCACCCCAAACTTTATGCCTTCCTCCTCCCCTTTTTGTTGGCTTTAGGACTCTGAGCACTTTACCACTGCTGACCAGTGCTGAAGTGCATGTCCTCTGTACCTACGATGTGATGACAAATCGTTTATCCATGATTGGCCTATTTGATTTACTTATAAGTCCCTAGTAAAATGCACTACCTGTGCCCAGGGCCTATAAATCAAATGCTACTAGTGGGCCCACAGCCCTGGTTGTGCCACCCACTTAAGTAGCCCTTCAACCATGTCTCAGGCCTGCCACTGCAGAGCCTGTGTGGGCAGTTTTAAACTGCCATTTCGACCTGGCAAGTTCACCTAATTGCCAGGCCCAAATCTTCATGTTCATTAAATATATAGGTCACCCCTAGAGTAGGCCCTGGACAGACCATGGGCAGAGTGCAGTGTACGTAAATGGTAGTACGTGTACTTTTGAGTTTTACATGTCCTGGTAGTGAAATCCGCTTAAAGGTCAAGTTACCTTCAGTAACGCTTTATCTGGTAGAGACATGATCTAGCCACAGATTCCTTGCCTTTGAATATCCCTGGTGTTAGACTGGATCCGGAATATTTTTCTTCAAGCAATACCCTTGGTAAATGGCGTCGGTCGACTCTGTGTGATGTCATCAGCGTCGTCCGCGCCAGAATTGCTGTCTGAGTCACCTATATAGGCACCACCTCGCCACGCTCGGTTACTTTTCACGACTTTCCACGTCAGGAGCGCGGAGCCATGAAGTGCACTGCCTTTGTGTGTTTCTGAACAACTAGGGCCCTGAAAGGGAACAGCCCAGACCCTAAAAACCTGTCCGCAGTGCGGGAAGGATGGGTGAGTCGGTAAGGAATCTGCAGCTAGATCATATCTCTACCAGATAAGGCTTTAACGAAGGTAAGTAACTTGTCCATCTGATCGAGATATCTAGCTGCAGATTCCTTAACTTTGAATAGATACCCAAGCAATACCATCCCCGGAGGAGGGACCACGGACAAGTTTAGACCAGGAAGTCCTGCAGAACAGAGCAGCCAAAAAAGCCGCCCCTTTGGACTTGACTGTCCAGGCAGCAGTGCTTGGTGAACGTGTGCAGAGATGCCCACGTTGCTGCTTGACAAATGTCGAGGACTGGGACTCCACGTTGCAATGCTGTGGTAGCAGAGTTAGCTCTGGTAGAATGAGCCCTTAATAAGCCTTCAGGAGGCTGCTTTTTGGCCAGAGCGTAGCAATGCAATGGACCACCCAATCAGAAATTGTCCTTTTCTGCACCGCACGACCCTTCTTTGCTCCCACGTACCCCACGAAGAGTTGTTCGTCCACCCGGAACTCTTTTGTGCGGTCAAGGAAGAACAATGCTCTTTTTGGGTCCAGACGGAGGAGTCGCTCCTCTTTTTTAGAGGGTTGCTCCGGAGCATAGAAAGTGGGCAGGGTGACAGACTGCCCGTCGTGGAATGGTGTTACTACTTTCGGTAAGTAATAGGCCCTAGTGCGAAGCACCAATTTATCAGGAAAGATAAACAAGTAAGGAGGCTTGAATGACAGAGCCTGCAATTCGCTCACCCTCATGGCAGAAGCGATTGCCACTAAAAAGGCTGTTTTGATGGTAAGCAGCCGAGGGGGCAGTTGTGGAAACGTTCAAAAGCAGCACACAGCAGAAAGGTGAGAACCAAATTAAGGTCCCACGGAGGCATGATGAAAGGAGCAGGTAGAAACATATGTACAAGCCCCTTGAGAGATCTATTCACAATAGCTGATTTAAATAAAGAAGGTTGGCCTCAAAAAGGCAGACATGGCCGAAAGGTAACCTTAGAGAGTGCCCGAGCAGAGCCCTGCTGGGCAAGGGTCAAAATAAATAGCAAGACTTGAGAGAGGGAAGCAGAAAGAATATCAATAGACCTTTCTGTACAATATTTTACAAATGTGTTCCACCGGCATGCATACACGGTCTTTGTGGAGGGTCTCCTGGCTGCCAAAGTTAACAGTGCAGACTTCGGTAGGAAGGTCGAACCCTATCAACTGCCACCGCTCAATCTACACGCAAGACGACGTAGAGTTAACAGGTTCATGTGGAGGACTCTCCCCTGCGACAGAAGATTCTCCCAAAAGGGGCAGCCTGATCAATACTCAATTGAAGAAGCTCAGGATACCAGACTCGCCGTACCCAGTCCGGAGCCACAAGAAAGACTTGGGGCCGGTCGCTTCTGATCTTCTTGAGCACTCTGGGCAGGAGTGGTATGGGCGGAAGGGCGTACAGGAGGCCTGAGCGCCACTCGAGACGAAAAGCGTCTCCGAGTGGCAGCCGCCTTGAAAACTCCAACGCTCAAAACTGCTGACATTGCGCGTTCTCGGCAGAGGCAAATAGATCTAACCAAGGCTCTCCCCAACGCTGAAAAAGACCTTGCGCCACCTTCGGATGGAGACTCCATTCGTGATCCGCTAAGCATCGAAGACTGAGTATGCCCTGCTGTTCCAGCCATGTCCAGAGACGCAGGGCCACCTGACAAAGGGTCCACGACCCCACCTGCACTGTTTGTTGCAGTACTACATGGCAGTGATGCTGTCCGTGAACGCCTGATCCAGCTTTCCTTTGATGGAAGGAAGAAAAGCTTTCAATGCTAAGAGAATCGCTCAGAGCTCCAGCAAGTTGATGTGGAGTCCGGATTACGCCAGAGACCAGAGTCCTCTGATCTCCACCTCTCCCAGAAGGCCGCCCCATCCTAGGAGTGACATCTGTCCCTACTGGGTCATCTGGTTGGGAAAAAGAGCGGGGTCTACCTCTGACCCAATCGCGGTTCATTAGCCACCACTTATAGGTCTCATGCAGTTTTCGCTGAGATCTGAACCATGTCGGGGAGATCACCTGATGCTGTGCCCATTGGAACTTCAGGTCCTACTGCAGAGTCCGCAAATGCCATCTGGCATGTGTTACTAGCAGGATGCAGGAGGCCCAACAGCCTCAGAGTAATTCTCCCCGAAATCCAGGATAGAGGCTGAAACATCGGTATCATAGACTAAATATAATGGACTCGCCGATCAGGAGGATAGGCCCGAAACTGCAGTGTCCAGAACAGCTTAGCTGAAAGGGAGCGTCTGAGAGGGAGTCAGGTGAAATTCTGGCACGTTGATAGTGAACCCCAGCAAAAGCAGGAGGTTCGCCATAGTCTGGAGGTGGGAGATGACAGCCTGACGCGAGCTCGCCTTCAACAGTCAGGCGTCATGATCAGAGAAGACTGGCACCCCTGATCTGTGCAGATTAACTGCGACCACCTCCATCACCTTGGTGAACACCTGAGAGGCGCTGGTGGGGAGCACCGTGAACAGAAAGGGTCCGTGGCCTAACATGAACCGCAGTTAACGCCGATGAGCGGACAGGTATGTGAAAACAGGCGTTCTGCAAGACCAACGCCACCATCCAGTCTCTGGGGTCTACGGCAGACAAGACCTGAGCCAGAGTGAGCATCTTGAACTTTTCCTTTTTGATTAAGTAGTTGAGGGCTCTCAGATCTAGGATAGGATGAGGGCCCTTCTTCTGGACCCGAAAGTAGCAGAAATAGAAACCACTGCCTACCTCTGGCACCAGAACCCTCTCTATGGCTCCCTTGGCCAAGAGAGTCCTGACTTCCTTCTGAAGCAGTTTCAGGTGGTCCTCAGTCAGTCGGTCGCAAGTTGGAGGCATGGAGGGAGAAGTAACCTCGAAGGGGAGGGAGGAGTAACCTCGAAGGGGCGGTAGTAGCCCCTTTGGACTATCTGAAGAACCCACCTGTATTTTAGTTAGTTTAGTCTGTAAATTTACATAGCACGGCTTATCATCCACAAGGGTATCCAGGCGCTGTCCATGGGCACGGGGAGATTAAGTGATTTGCCTAGAATCACAGGATGTTGCGCAGAAACAGACTCGAACCCGGATCTCCAGCAGGCTGCTCTGGCCGCTGCTCCACATCCTCTCCGACGTGATGTTTTGCCAGTGGTGGAGGTGATGGCTGAGCCAGCCACCAACTGGCAGCCTATAATCTTGAACGGCCAGACTAGGAAGGTTTGGAGGCTGCAAGGGGGCGGGAGTGGACTGACCCGACCTCTGGCTGCCCGACCAATGGGGTCGAAAGGAGCCATGTCCACAGCCACGCAGAGGTTGCTGAACTTGCGTGGTCTTGTGGCTGGGATATGGCTGGCACGGCTGAAAGCCCCTTCCATGGCCATGAAAGGGGCAAAAGGCAGACAGGGGACGGGTGGCCACTGATAGGCCCAAGGACTTGGCTGTAGCCCTGAGTCCTTAAAGTGCTCCAAAGTCCATGTCTGCCTCATCTCCGAAGAGATGGGTGCCATCAAAGGGCATGTCCATAAGGGAAGCCTGGACATCCCCAGAAAATCCAGACGTTCTCAGCCAGGCGTGCAGTCAAACAGCCACCGATGACATCGCTCTGCCCAGCGAGTCAGTCGTGTCAAGCCCACAAAGAATGGTGAACTTTGCCACATTTCTCCCATCTGATACTGCTAGGGAGAGAATGGCACCGGCCTCCTCGTGGACCTGTGGCAGCACTAGTGCAACCGTTTCCCACAAGGAGTGGGAGTAACGGCCAAATAGGCATGCGGTGTTCATCAACCACAATGCAAGACTGGAGGAAGAAAACATTTTGTTGCCCCAACTATCCAGCCTCTTGGACTCCCCACCCGGGGGTGCGAAAGGGAACACGCCTCGTGTGGTAGAGGCTTGGACCACCAAGCTCTCAGAGGTAGGGTGGTTGGTGAGGAATTTTGGGTCATCAGCGCCAGAGCAGAACCCGATGGAGCCTCCTCCGGGCCTTCTGGACCCGAAGGCGCCCAAATATGAGGCACATGATGTTATAAAATTCTTTAAGCTGGGCAGGGGCTGCTCCGGCTCCAGGAAAGGCAGGGAAGCGTGGAGCAGGTTTTGCAGAACGAGGCCTACAGCGCCGAGACTCCTCAGTCACATCAGCCGACGGACAAGGTGAAGCTAAAGCACACTTCTTGTGTTTCTTATGCCTCTTACCTGACCCACCCGACGACTTCGAGTGGGAGGACGAGAACTTAGGACTCCCGGAGCGGTGCATGGACCTTCCTCTCAACCAGGACCGAGAGCAAGGCCTCTGGGATGAATCACGTGGAACTGAGCGCTGTGCCACAAACAGCTTAAGGGACCGCTTCCTCAAAGCTTTCGGAGCCATGGCCCGGCAATCGTAGTATGACTTGGAGTCATGGTCGTGCTCCAGGCACCAAAGACACATCAAATGTGGATTCGTCACTGACACGGCGCGATAGCAGGAGTCACATGATTTGAATCCAGAAGTCTTCTTTGACGTTGGAAAAACCTGTACACCAAAAAGTCGAAAAAACATTTTTTAAAAAGCCAGTCAAAAAGTGACAGAGGGTAGCTCTTTTTATAGATCTGTGCTGGCTGGCGCGGAAAGAAAAAACGGATGTCAATATGCCGATACGCCGCCTATATAGGTGATGCAGATGTCGCTCCCGGCACGGAGCCACCTACAGGCACGGAAGGGTATTGCTCGAAGACAAATCTTCACGATCCAGTCTGACGCCTGGGAAATTCAATTTGTTAAAGATGTCTCTATCAGATTTCGTATTTCACTACTGCAAGGCTCATCTCCCCAATAGGGTAACATTGGAGCTGCATTGTAACCTTTTACAATTGTAACTTTCAATTGGGAAAAGATAGGAAAAGTAAGTTTGATGTCTCTGG
This sequence comes from Calotriton arnoldi, assembly GCA_963921515.1. Classification (NCBI taxonomy): domain Eukaryota; kingdom Metazoa; phylum Chordata; class Amphibia; order Caudata; family Salamandridae; genus Calotriton; species Calotriton arnoldi. Next base: position 532,953 of record CAWUFW010006603.1, on the reverse strand, counting down.
ACTCACAATTTAAAAACATCTTTTAGTCAAGTCACTTGTAGAAAGATGGCATTTTCTCACTTAAACCCTTTGGTGCCTTCTGCCTGTCTCTCGAATACACGTCTGGGCTGGGTGACAGCTGGCTTCCTGCATTCCCTCTAGACAGACAGACAGAAAAGATAGATAGGTGTGTTTGAGTTGTCATCTGCATGTTGATGGGTCTGCCTGAGCAGGATGTGTGGGAGGGGCTGACACTTCAACCTGAAAGGGCTAGGTCCTGCCCCTACAAAAAGGGCTTCATACCCCCCGTTTTGAGTCTGGAACCAGGGAAGGGCAGGGTCTTGTGCACTACAAAGGCCTTTCTTTGAAGTCTCCCTACTTCAAAGGCTAAAATGGGTAAAACTACTGGACCTCTGACACCATGTACTCAGTACACTTTTGGGACCTGAGGGGAGACTGCTAGGAGGAGGAGCTGTGCTGCAGGAGGAGCTGCTACTCTGCTAACTGCTTTGCTGTGTTGGCCTGCTGCCTGCTGTGCTGTAGGAGGGACTGCCACTTTGCTACTTGCTTTGCTGTGTTTGACTGCTGCCTCTTGCCTGGGCAGTGAGAAGGACTGAACTTTATCTCTACAACCTGTAGAAGAAGCTTAAGTAACTCCAAGGGCGTGTCAGCTTGCCCCTTGTTCACGAAGTCTCAGGGCCATAAAAGACTTCATTTTCATCTACATGGCTACCGAACGCTGCCATCTGCGAGTACGGTAGCTCAGCCATGCAAATATCGACGCTTAACACTTCCAAAGGCAGTGACTCCTACCCAAACTGCCAGCGGAGCAGGGCTTGCACCAATCAGTTGAGCTCTGTGCGTGAGGCTCCATTGAACCCAGAAGCCGGGCTTCATTCTGAGTGGCTGCGGAGCCCAGACGAAGAAGCAGCGAGTCACTCACGATCGCTGCATTCCTTTCCCTAAGTGTTGTCAGGGAAAAGCCTACGCCAGCGGAGTTCGGATCAAGAGAAGCATGTCCCACCTTCCTTTCCCCACACGTTGTCAGGGCAACGACGCAGACAAACGAAAACCAACACGAGTCCCTGAACTTGAGGATCTTGCCAGCGAAAGATACTGTGTGCACACAGGACCCGTGAGTTTCCTATGGCTGACCTGAACGCTATCGCAGGTGGCTGAAATCCAATAATTGCACCGGTCCCGAGAGACCTGTGCAATTCTCAGCTCCGTTCTGATGACTGTTGGATCCCGTGGCACGTGGGAACTTTGAGGAGACATATTTAACGATTCCCTACTGGGATCCGTGCCATTGAAACCTACTAATTATGTTCGATTTAAACACTGTGGTTATTGTTATACTTTTGCAAAGTGCATATCTTGAGATTCCTAAATGGGTTTTTTGTCGTGCTGGTCTGGTTTTAAAGAGTAAAGGAAGGAAAACGCTACCTACCCAGTATGCATCTGTTCTTGGCATATACAGCTGTAGATTCATATGCGTCAGCATAGATCGCCATCCGGTGTTGGGCCAGGATGTTTGCCCTTTGTTTTTCTTCGCAGAAGTAGGTGACTCCTTCTTTCGGTGATAGTGCGCATGGGCATCGACTCCGTCCTTAGATTGTTTTGCCGTAAAGGTGATGATGGAGTTAGTAGAGTAGAAAGTGATGTCCATGTATAGTGTATCTAAGTAAGATAATACTGCAACAGGTAAAGGTACCCGGGGAGGCGGGTGGGTGCATATGAATCTACAGCTGTATATGCCAAGAACAGATGCATACTGAGTAAGTAGCATTTTCCGTTCGAGGCATATGAGCTGTAGATCATAGGCGTTAACATAGACTATATAGCAGTTCTTTCCCAAGCGGTGGCTAACCTGTATCTGTTGCAGTGGTCTGAAAAAGTGTTCTTAAAACAGCTTGGCCCACACTAGCTTGTTGTTTTGCCAACACATCTACACAATAGTGTTTTGTGAATGTGTGTGGTGTAGACCATGTTGTAGCTTTGCAAATGTTTCTGAAGGGTAGGTTTCCTAAAAATGCCATGGAAGCCCCTATCTTACGTGTAGAATGCGCTTTAGGGGGGAACTGTTAAGGTGCGTTTAGCTTTGAGGTAGCATATTTGTATGCACTTAACTATCCAGTGTGCAATACCTGCTTTTGAAATGGGGTTGCCCTTATGTGGTGGTGAAAAAGCAACGAAGAGTTGTTTTGTCTTCCTAAGAGGTTTGGTTCTTTCAATGTAATACAGTATCGCTCTTTTTACATCTAATGTGTGAAGAGCACGTTTGCTACTGAGTCTGGTTGAGGAAAAAAGATGGGTAACTCAACAGACTGGTTGAGATGAAAAGCAGAAACGACTTTGGGTAAAAGTTTTGGGTTAGTCCTAAGAACCACTATATTTTGGTGAATTTGTAAAAATGGTTCTTGTATGGTTAATGCCTGGAGCCCACCAACTCTCCTAAGAGATGTGATGGCTATAAGGAAGGCTACTTTCCAAGATAGAAATTGTAATTCGCATCTGTGCATAGGCTCAAATGGTGGGCCCACGAGTCTTGTAAGGACTATATTAAGATTCCACACGGGAGAAGGTGGAAGTCTAGGAGGAATAATTCTTTTGAGTCCTTCCATAAAGGCTTTGATAGCGGGTACTCGAAACAAAGACAAGTGTTGTCTGTTTTGTAGGTAAGCCTCGATAGCGGCAAGATGTAATCGTATAGACGTATATGCTAAGTTAGCACGTTGTAGGTGTAACAGATCGCAAATGATGTTTTGAGTTGAGGCATCTAACGGATTGATTTGGTTTTTAGTACAATAAATTGCAAATCGTTTCCATATTGCTGCATAGCATGCTCTTGTGGTAGGACGTCTAGCCTCCTTAATGACGTTCATGCAGTCTGATGGGAAGTTAAGGTAGCCAAATTCTAAGACTTCAGGTGTCAGATCGCAAGGTTGAGTTGACTGGGATCTGGATGTCTTATCTCTCCATGGTTCTAAGAGAGAAGCTTGGGGGAGAGGTGTAATTTTTGGTGAGGAACTATTGATAGTTCCAACAGGGTTGTGAACCATGGTTGTCGAGCCCATGTGGGAGCAACTAGGATCATTGTGAGGGATTGTTGAGTGAGCTTCCGAACCACTAATGGAATTACCGGGAGAGGTGGAAAAGCGTAGGCAAATTTCCCTGACCAATTCATCCATAGCACATTGCCTTTGGACAATGGGTGTGGATACCTGGACGCGAAGTTTGGGCAGTTTGCGTTGTGGTGTGTGGCGAACAGATCTATTTCTGGGTATCCCCACATTTGGAAGAATGGGAGAAGTACTTGGGGATGTAGTTCCCATATGTGGATCTGTTGTCTCTGACGACTGAGTAGATCTGCAATCTGATTGTCTACTCCTGGGAGATGTTGTGCAAGGAGGTATATGTTTTGAGGAATGGCCCACCTCCAAATGCTTTGAGCTCGGTGTGAAAGTTGTAGAGAGTGTGTCCCTCCCTGTTTTTGTATGTAGTACATTGCTGTCATGCTGTCTGTACGAACTAGGACAGCTTTGCTTACTAGATGTGTCTGAAAAGCTTTTAGTGCTAGAAAAATTGCAAGCAGCTCCAGATGGTTTATGTGGAGCTGTTTTTGTTGTAGAGTCCACATGCCCTGAATGGTATGTGTTTGAAGATGAGCTCCCCAACCCGTGAGGGTTGCGTCTGCTGTTAGCACTATCTGTGGAACCGGATCGATGAATGGCCGGCCCTTGGAAAGGTTTTGTGTATTCCACCACTGCAGAGAGCGATGAGTGCGGCCGTCCACCAACACCAGATCGTTTAAGTGACCTTGAGCCTGGCTCCACTGACGTGCTAAGCATTCCTTTAGGGGACGCATTTGGAGTCTTGCGTAAGGAACAATTAGAATGCAAGACGCCATCATTCCGATCAACTGCATAAACACTCGGGCTGGTAGTGAGTGTTGCAGTTGAAATTGTGATATTAGTGTTTGCATGTTGCGTATTCTGACTGGGTTGAGGTATGCTAGAGCTTTGCGGGTGTCTATTGTAGCTCCAAGATACGCTTGCGTGTTGGAGGGATGCAGATGAGACTTGGTGAGGTTGACAGTGAATCCCAGGTCGTGAAGTAGTTGAACTGTTTTGTGAGTGTGGTGTAGGCAGCTGTGTTGCGACTTGGCTTTTATTAGCCAGTCGTCTAAGTAAGGGAAGACGTGAATCTGTTGTCTTCTTAAATGAGCTGCTACTACTGCTAGGCACTTGGTGAATACTCTTGGTGCTGTAGTGACCCCGAATGGGAGGACTTTGAAGTGGTAGTGTTGTCCGTCCACCATGAACCTGAGATATTTCCTGTGAGCGGAGTGAATGGGAATATGAAAATAGGAGTCCTTTAAATCTAGAGTGGAAAGAAAGTCGCCTTGCTGAAGCAATGGGAGCACCTGTTGTAGGGTGACCATGTGGAAGTGGTCTGATTGAATGTAGAGGTTTAGCTGTCTGAGGTCCAGTATGGGCCTGAGAGAGCCGTCCTTTTTGGGAATTAAAAAGTAAAGGGAGTAAGCTCCTGTCCCTTGGTGATGTAAGGGGACTGGTTCTATTGCATGTTTGTGTAACAGAGAGAGGACTTCTTGTTTTAACAGGGTGAGATGTTCTGGTGACATTGCCCGCTCTCTCGGAAGGATTGTTGGTGGAGTGCTGGTAAGTTCCAGGCAATAACCATTTTGGATAATTTGTATTACCCACTTGTCTGAGGTGATTGAATTCCAGACAGGTAGGAACTGTGAGAGACGTCCCCCGACGGGAGTGGAATGGTCGGGGGGAAGTCACTGTTTGTTGGCAGGGGAAGTGCGGGTGGAGTTGCCTCTTCCTCTGCCCTTGTTATTGTTTCCTCTGTAACCTCCTCGAAAATAGCCTCTGGAGGGGCTAGATTGGTTGTTCCCCTTGTAAGAGGAGGAGGGATTTTCTGACAACATTGTTTTTGAGCCACCCCTGTAGAAGGAGCGACGAAAGGAACCCCTGCTAGAAGGTAATTGTAGGGCTCCCATGGATTTAGCAGTGTCAGTATCTTTCTTCATTTTTTCTAATGAAGTATCCACTGTTGGCCCAAAAAGATGTTCTTTCTCGAAGGGCTGATTAAGTATGGCGGATTGTACTTCCTGCTTGAATCCAGAGATTCAAAGCAAAGCGTGTCTCCGCAGGAGTATGCTGGTGTTAATAGCACGTGAAGCTGTGTCTGCAGCATATAGGGCGCATTTTATGGAAGTGTTAGTGATGAGCTTCCCTTCCTGAATGAGGTCGTTAGCTTTGGCATTATGTTCTTCTGGCAAATATTTTTTTCTAATTCGTCATAATGTGCCCTGTCGTAGCGGTCCAATAGAGCTTGAGCATTGGCAATACGCCAAGTGTTGGCGGCCTGGGAAGCTACCCTTTTGCCCGAGGCATCGATAAGTTTTGACTCCTTATCAGGAGGAGGAGCGTCACCTGTTTGAGAGTTAGCTCTCTTGCGGGCATTAGACACAACAAGAGAGTCCAGTGGTAACTGACCTTTTATGTATACAGGGTCTGTAGAAGCGGCCTTGTATTTTTTTATCTACTCGAGGTGTTAGTATTCGGGCTCTAACTGGGTCCTTGAATACTTCATTAGTATGTTTTAACATGCCTTTTAGCATGGGTAGAGTGTTAGTAGACCTTTGTGAATATGTGAACGTTTCTACAAGGAAATCCTCTTCTAGAGGGTCCCTATGTAGTTCCACCCCGTGATATTGTGCAGCCCTGTTGATGAGTTGCACAAAGCCAATGTTGTCATCAGGTGGGGAAGGCCTAGAGGGATATAGATCAGGGTCATTTGGTACATCTGGATCCTTATCATAATCATCCCATGGGTCAGTGTCGTGTGGTATGTCAGGGTCTTGCGGGATATGATGATCATCATCATCCCCAATCCCATCCCCATCATCGAAATCGTCATCCTGCGAGTCAGGTGACCTTGGAGGTGGTGAATTTGATGGTGTGATGTTTGGAATAGGAGGAGGAGATGGAGGCATATAAGGGGGAGAAGGGTTGGTACCCATGTCTCTCTTTTGCTTAAGAGGTATAGGGCCCTCTTGTGGGAGGTCTAACTTCCGTTTCTTGGGAAGAGTAGCCATAAGTTGTCCAGTGTTGGGATCAATGCTGAGTTTTTTCTGTTTTGGGTCCAGAGGTGGTTCTTCAGATGGAAATTCTTTGGAAGGAGTCTGTTCCCTTTGGAGTGGATTTCGGCATCGAAGATTTTTGTTTAGTCTTTGGGTGCTGAGTGTTTGGAATCTAGTTCTTTAGTTTTAGCCGGTTTAGGCTGTGTAGCCTTCGGAGTGGTTTGTTTCGGCTCCGAACTTTTCGGCGCGGAGGTTGTCGGCTCCGAGCTTTTAGGTGTGGAGTGTTTCGGTTCCGAGGATTTCGGTTTGGACGACTTCGGTTCCGGCTCTTTTGTTTTAGAGGGTTTCGGCTCCGAGGCTTTCGGTGTCGAAGATGTCCTCGGTACCGACAACGTGGGAGGAGTCCCATGTTTGTCCTGATGTTTCGGTGCCGAAGGTGTTGGTTTGGCACCGGATTGGGATCGGCTCGAGCCCGAGCCGGAAGGCTTATGTTTGTGTTTCATAGCCGGGCCGGAGCATGTGAAACTTTTTCACGGTGTCGACCGGAGCCCGAGGGCGATACCGGAGCCTTTCCCTTAGTTTGAGTGGGCACATGGGGGTCTGTACTCACGGTCCGTTGAGCCGGAGTGACACTCGGGTCTTCTTCCATGTCGGAGTTGGCTTCGGACACGAAGACCAGTTCTTCTTCTTCGCCTTGTGCGGCAGGACTGTGTTCTGGTTCGTCGCCGAAGATATCCGGTACGGAGCCGCTGCCGCGTTGCATCTCGTGGCGTTGAGCCTGACGATCATGGATGGTCTTCTTCGACCGGAATTAACGACACGCCTCGCAGGATGATTCTTCGTGTTCTGGGGATAGGCACAGGTTACAGACCTCGTGCAGGTCGGTGCGTGGAAATTTAGCACAACACCCGGGACATAGCTTGAACGGAGTCCGTTCCATCGATTGCTGGCGTGTTCGGCACGGGTAGGCCCGACAGCCCACCTCGAAGTTCCCGATCGAAGGTTTCACAGTTTGGACGATACGCGAGGAATGGGAAAGCGCGATCGAAGACAATACCGTTGAGGGTAGAGGATTGCACGTGGAAGGGGTTCGAGAACGATACCGGAGCGCAGCAATACACATCCGAACCAGATGGCGGAAAAAAACAATCTAAGGATGGAGTCAATGCCCATGCGCACTATCAACGAAAGGAGTAGTCACCTACCTTGTGACTACAAAGACTTCTTCGAAGAAAAACAAAGTGCAAACATCCGGGCCCAACACCAGATGGCGATCTACAGCTCATATGCCTCGAACATACTACTTTTCGAATCCTGTGTGGTGTCTTTTTGTGGTGTTTTCGCTGTATTACTGTGAGTTGTGTAGCACAAATACTTTGCACATTGCCTCTTTAGTTTAGCCTGACTGCTCTGTGCCAAGCTACTAGAGGGTGAGCACAGGTAAACTTTTAGTGCATACTTCACATACTCTTAATAGTGTGGTGGTTCCTGCCTGGCCTGGTTGTATACCTCAGCTAACCAGGAACCCCATTTCTAACACTAGCAATCTCTGCTACATTACTCCCAACACTTATAGCAGGACAGAGACTTGATGCAGTTTAACGAACATTATGCCCCCTTCATCTCAATACTTTTAAGAGCAGGAAGTTAGTCACCTTAACCATCATTTGAGTCCTCGCTCAGTCGTCCTGTCATTTCTTGCCAAATAATGAAGCTTTCATTATAGTCAGATGCAGCGATTATGTTCACGAAGGTTGTAGGAAACTGGCTCTATATATACTACACCAAAATGAGGTCTAGTAGGTATAGAGTCCAGGTGACCCCAGAGGTAGGCAGAGGTTAAAGTTAGATAGGACCTTACTCTCTAATTGTGGTAGAGTGGTCGAGCAGTAAGGCAGTATCAGAGGACAGTGTTAAGCATTTGATGTACACACTCAGTCAGCAAATGAATTCACACACTCAAGAACTGAACTCTAGGCCAATTGTTTTTGTATAAAAAATATACTGTTTTATTTTTTAGAACCAAGCAAGCCTGGCACAGGTAAGCATTAAATACTTTACAGGAATAAGTTATTGATTGTAGAACATTTTGAAAATGCAATAGAAATTGTACTTTGTTTGATTTACAGGGAATGCAGTAGGTTGCAACACTTAGCAAATACAGTACATTGGAATGAATAGGCTTTTTCAGTAAATTGCAGGCAAGTTACTTTTCTCGTTACTTTTCTAACTCAGTGCTGGATACCTAGATTCAGCACTGGGACATTTCCTGAAAACAGGTAAGCAAATACGTTTTGGTTATTCGCAGGATTTTTAAAGAATATCTTTAGATTTCAAAACTCCACACTTAGAAACTTTTGGAAGAAAATTGTTAATGTTATCCTATGGAGGAAAAACAGGTTATCGGCTCACAGGTAAGTAATCGACTGTGGGAGTTAAGGTTCTGGGGTTAGACTCAGGGGTCCCCCAGGGTCAGTGATGCACTTTTGTTTCACCCTCAGCGGCACTAGGGCAGCCGGGTGCAGAGTGTTGAGGCCCAATGTTATCCTAAGGAGGATAGGGGGCCTCCGGTTGGTGGCTGCTGGCAAGCAGGCCACTGGGTTGTGGGAGCAAAGCTCCTAGGGTTTAGGTCAGGGCAAATAGGGAACCAAATTAGCACCAAAGGTGCACCCTCAGCGGCACTAGGGCGGCCGGGTGCAGGGTGCTGTTTTTGAGGTAGGGTGCCCTTTTGTTTTCAATGGAGAACCTCCGGTTAGAAGAAACACTGCAGGCTCGGGGACGAGGATCTTCTGGGTGCGACCACCACTTCGAGGGGTAAGTTGGGATGTCTTGGGTTGGTTAGGCACCGTTGGTTTGGGCACACAAGGCCGTGGGGCGTCGGGTGCAGGGGTACCTTGGGACGTCGGAAAGTCTTACCCGCTCTGGTCGCGGTAGAGGGGATCCTCCTGATTGAGGCTGCAGGCGTCGTCTGGAGGCTTGAGGTAGGTCAGGAGTCGCTGGATCTCGGGTCAGGGTCGCCGGGGTGACCTCCTCGTGGTGTTTTTCCACTCGAGCTCGGGCCGGGTTCGGCGGGTGCAGAGTGGGCTGGATTCACGGTATCCGGCCCGAGCCAGAAGCTGCAGTTTGAACAAGTTCGGTGTTCACGGGAGAAGCAGGCTTGGAAGTGAAGGCAGGCAGGTCCTCCGGGGTTTCTGAGGTTGCTGGCTGCAGGACACACCGGGATTTCGCAGGATCAGGTTCGAGAGGAGACAGGCCTGTAGGGCTGGGGCCAAGTCAGTGGGCGTCGTCCTCTGGTTAGCTCTGCACGGCTATTCGTCCTTTTCTTCTTGTTGTCAGGCTGGATCTGAGGAAGCAAGGTTCAGGGTGCCCCCTAAATACTAGATTTAGGGGCGTTACAGGTAGGTAAAGGGCGGGGACCAATGGGCCCCTTCCCTGGGGTGGGTACACCCCCTATCGTGACACTCTCCAGTGGGAGGGGGGCAGGAGCCTGTCCCTGGTTGGTTGGGTCCTCAAGCTGGCGGGGACTCAGAGTTGTGCTTCACCTCGCCTCCCCCACCTGAGGGGTGGAGTTGGCAGAGGTGGGCACACCTCTTTCCCTCACTTGTTTTTCCCGCCGGTTCTCCCGCCCAAAGTGGGGGGTAGAACCAGTGGGGACCAGTTGTTGAAAGCAGCAAATGGTCTGGGGAGGCTCACAAAGGCGGCATGCCTTTGAAGCTTCCCCTTCGTGAACCCTGCCCATCCTGGGAGAGGAGGCTTGGCACCTCGTCCCAGGATGTGCATTGTTTCAGGCCCCCGAGAGCAGCAGGCTCTCGACCCAGGGGTCCAGAAACATGTCTGTTGGTGGCAGCCTAAGCAGGCACTCAGTCAGGTCACTAGAAGTTGGTTGAGTTTCAGGGGGCATCTCTAAGATGCCCTCTGTTGTGCATTTTACATTAAATCCCACACTGGCATCAGTGTGGGTTTAATGTGCTGAGAAGTTTGATACCAAACTTCCCAGTTTTCAGTGTAGCCATTATGGTGCTGTGGAGTTCGTAATGACAAACTCCCAGCACCATATACTCTTAATGGCAGCACTGCACTTACAGTGCCCAGTAATGGACTTGGGCACTGTAGAGGTACAGGGCTCATGCACCTGTACCCTCACCACTGGCATAGTGCACCTAGCTAGAGGGGTGACTGATCTATGCCAGGGCAGTGGTTTGTAGGCATGGCACACAGGGATGTGTGCCATGTCGACTTCACTTTGCTCTGCACCAAGACACGCAGCCTGCCAAGGCAGTGTGTGTGTGAAAAGGTTCAGGGCCTCTAAAGGTAGCACAATAAGTGCTGCAGCCCTTAGGGGCCTTCCCTGGTCACAGTGCCCTGGGTACCTGTGGTACCTTTTACCAGGGGCCTACCTGTGGCCAGGGATGCCAATTGGGTTTAGGCTTCAATGCAGTTTTTAGGGAAGGAACATAGGCCCTGGGTACCTGATTAGCAGGAGCCCAGGGCACACTCAGCCAAAGTACATCAGCAATTCAGCAAAAAGTGGGGGCATACCATGCAGAAAGAGGGCACTTTCTCACAAAGGTTCCATCCGCTTGCACCTCAATCCTTCCTGTGCGCCTGAATACACCTTTGCTTCCTGCCGTTGTTGACCCACTCATCAACCGTGCTGATCAGTATTGCCACACAGAGCCCACGTCTTCCCCTAGTACTTTCCCCAGAAACGGTGCCTGACATCACCCCAGTCCATACCCATGCTTTGTCAGGATAAGAGAAGTTTTACCTTTGTGTTGAATCCATAACTTCGTCAGGAACATTAGACTGTATTTTAGGTTCATATCTATGACCTTCTTGACCAACAGAAAATCCTTGGAGAGGTCCTGCACCTTTCTAAATTAGAAAGGTGCAAGAGACAGGCTACAGCATGTAAGCGTGCTCCATTGCAAAGAATTTAAAAAGGTGCGTTGGATTCAAATTTTCCATTAGCTAGTCTTCCAGGAACAGCTCTGCAGAGGGTCTCTGTCTTTTTTAGGGAACCTAAGAAATCTCAAATTATTACGACTTGAGTGTCACTCCGCTTCTTGAACTCTTTCCTCCATCTCGACAGCCTGCGTTTTCAGGGAAGCCACTGCACCCTGCAGGCTGTTAACTTTGCATTGCAGTGTGGCTACTTATTCTTCTCTTTCAGTGAATTGGTCTATGATCCGCACAAATAAGATTGACTTCAATGGACACAGTGTCTATCTTTCCCTAGAGGGCCATTTTAGAAACCTGAATAGCAGCCATAACGTCCACTGGCGCTGGTTCAGTGCTTTGATCAGAATTTCTTGTGCCTGGAGACTGGGCATGGTATGGTTCACAATCTTATTACTCTGGGCAGGCTTAATCATCTTGTCTTTGCCCATACAGTTGCCCTTCAGTTACCTTATGAAGCACTGAACATTGGGAGTTTAATACTAGAACCACCAGCCTCCCCTCCCCAACGCCCCGGTTGTCAGTGGCACATCAGTATTATGTCCAAATTACGGGAAATTATATCTCCTAGAGGTAGCAGTGTCACAACAGGGTTCACCAATTTTAGACCCAACCCACTACATCCAGTGGGGCAACTGCCACTATTCTGGCACTTTCCTAGCAGTATCCATGGGACCCCTCGCCACTTTAACAGATTTATCAAGACGGATTATGTTGTTTTGCAATGTTACCTCATGCAGTGTTGTTCTCAGTTTATGGGCCTGTTGAGAAGGGACACTTTTCTTTTCCCCTACTGTGTCCCAGCACAATATCTCCATGGCCCTTCACAGACCCTCAGCTTGGAGTCCTCCAGGATCATAACATAAGTTAGCAGGGTTTAAATACAGTCAAGGTGCCATTCCCCTCTCGCCTAGCCTCGTCTCGCCACCAGTCCAGAATATCAGGGTACTCACTGTGTCATATCCCAAGGATCACAGTAGGTCTTAAATCTGCCAGAGTTCACCCCAATCAATGGTAGACCTAGGCGAGTGCAGTCATTCCTGTATGACCGTGCCTGTACCGGCCAAGTGCTCCAGAGCCTGCGTGTGGAGCCTGGCTCATGACACAGGCCTCGTTTGGCACTGCGTTCACCGCAACCCAGCCCCACATTTCTTTCTCAAGGCCTCACCGCTTATCCAACTTTATCAACACCACCGGTAGGTGGAAACAGGTCTAGGGAAGCTCTGGACTCAACTATAGACGAAGGGGGTCAGAGCCAGTGTTACACTAGACCTCAGTCCGCCACCAAACCTATGGACCAAATCTCATTGCACGCCAAAGTCAGCAGACAATAACAGGCCCCAGACCCGTCCGACCCCAGCAGACAATCATTCATTGTAGCCTCGCCAGCGTCAGTTCAACACTGTACTGCTCAATTATGCAGAACAGACACAGACCATCGATTAATCTGCTGCAGCAAAGTTCCTCCATAGGCTGCACCACTCGCCCTGGATAGGCAACATTCTGCCTCAGTGGGAGGGCAAGATCCTGGAACCCGCAAACCACTACACACAAACACAGATACGTCTTAAGGTTGAAGAGAGGTTTACAAATTAAGGACTTTAGCAGGATTCTTCCACGTGCTCGGTAACTCTTAGGAAACACTTTGATGCAGGCACTTTGCATGGCCACACTCCCTTTAGATGGGAAGGTTGACTCTGGTTGGAAAGACGTGCACTGGAATAATCCCCAGGGAGCTTGCCATGGCTCTTCTACTTTAGATGTGCTTCTGTGAGGAGTTGGCCATCTCTCTTAATAGCCACTCGCCATTCAAGGGCAGGTCCATGAGGGTCGCTTGAACACCGCCAGAGAAGTCAGTTGAACGTATCTAGACAGTGGTTTAGGGAGATAGCCATAGCTATGGATTGTGCCAGAATCCAGACGGCACTTCAGGATTTATTTGGAAACATCCACACCATCGCTGACCAGATCAGAAAGTGTTTTTACTTGTGGTAGGGGAGACAGAAACAGTCATTTTTGCTCCCACAGGATATGGATGTACAGGTCAAGGCGGCACATGGCAGTTCGAAGTGATAGGCTGCTAGAGGTAAAAACTTTTCAGCTCAGAGCTCAGCCTGCCAAAATCTGAAGGGACTGTAATTAAATGATATGGGTAGAGTTTTACAGAAGAGGCTGGGACCACTAGTCTCTCTGGGGAAGGATGGGAAGACAGAAACTTTGCATCACGGTTCATTTGTCTATGGATTGCTGGGCCAGAGAAGAGTTTCTCACATGCAGCCATAAAAGGTTCTAAGAGTGGCTTGTTAAATGAAAAGATTGACTATTAGCTCAAATCAGGCTGTAGAAAGCACAGCTGTACCACTGTGCATTTACAAGTGGTGCAGAAATATGCATTGAATAATTACATATAAGAGCTTCATGTGTCAACTTATACTTAGAAACTGTTTGCATGGTTGAGTGAGGACATTAAGAGGACTCAATAAATGAACAGTATTACATACAGGTGTGATCTTTTTATGTAAGTTAACACTTATGTTTAACTGGATCATCAATTCAAAACACAAACCTTTAGTCTCAACTCAAGGTGTTTTACATGGGGAAGTGCCAATACTAGAATGCCCCAAAAATATATTATGGCATGACATAGGCTCATCACATTATGTGGCAAGTCACCAGTTGGGCTTCCAATAAAAAGAAACATAGAAGTCAGCACCTGGCAAACTTACCCATTTAATTTTTGTTTACGGATATATAATGCATATTTCGAATATTGCTAAAATGTTATAGTTTACAAAAGAGGTACACTGACAAATGATACAGACATTATCAAATATATGTAGCACCTTACTGCTATTCATTTTCATCAGATACAAAAGACAGATGGGTTGAAGACAGTTTAAATGGAGGCTGGATTTATGCAGTATTTACCTTTTTAGGTAAATTATCATCGTCCATGTCTCCTCTTTCCAACAATGATGCAGGAGGGCTAGGTGCCCCCTCTGCATTAGAACCCCTTTCTTTCTTGTGCTTCTTGTGTTTTTTGTGCTTTTTATCCTTCTTATGCTTCTTATCCTTCTTTTTCTTTTTTTCTTCCCGCCACCTTCTTGGTCAGAAGTCTTTGAAAGAGAAGAGATTTTGAATGAAAATATTAATTTACATGTCTATCGTGTGGCAATAAAAATAATTCCCCAGTCAAAATCTTAATCTTGTTTGTTTAAAAAATATATTTAAATGTTATTTCAAATTAACAGATCTATTAATAAAGGAAAATGTTACCCTGTAAGCATCTGCTCATAGCGTGAAGTGCTGTAGACTCATTCTCTGCATACTCCTGCCATCTAGTGTTAGAGTAGGACGTTTGCAACTAATTTCTGTTTGAAGTCTTTCAAGTCATGAGGTATAGTGACTACACACTTAGTTGGCAATGGGCATCGGCTGCATTGTTAAACTGTTTTTCGCCCAGCGAGTGAGCGTACTGATGGAGCAGTATGCAGAACATTTTGAAGATCAAGAGTGAAAGTGTAAAAAGTCGTCAAAGAAATCTGTAGCAACCACTGGTCCCGGGGAGGCAAGTGGGCACATGTAAATCTACAGCACTACACACTCCGAACAGATGCTTACAGGGTAGGTGAAATGTTTAGTTCGTAGCATGTGTGGCTGTAGATATACATGGTCTGCATAGACTGTAAAGCAATGCTATCATAAGCGGTGGTCAGCCAGTGGTTGGTGCAGATGCTTGAAACAAAGTCCTTAAAACCATTTGACCAACTCTAGCTTATTGGCAAACTAGGACGTCCAGACAGTAATGTTCACTGAATGTAGGTGGAGTAGATCATGTAGCTGCCTTGCACATGTCAGCTTTGGTAATATTACCTAGAAAAGCCATAGTGGCTCCTTTCTTATGGGTAGAATGTGGTCTGGGCCTAGCAGGCAACGGTCTCTTGGCTTTAAGGTAGCAGGTTTGGATGCACTTGACGAT
This sequence comes from Calotriton arnoldi, assembly GCA_963921515.1. Taxonomy (NCBI): domain Eukaryota; kingdom Metazoa; phylum Chordata; class Amphibia; order Caudata; family Salamandridae; genus Calotriton; species Calotriton arnoldi. The sequence continues at coordinate 517,921 of CAWUFW010006603.1, read as the reverse complement.
CCACCTGGCTGTACCCGATTGTGACAAAGGGTGACCTTTATGAGGTTTGACAAATATAACGAAAAGTTATGTTTTGCGGAAAGTTTTGGTCCTGTCAATTTATTACATAAAGGCGCATTTTACATAAAGTGTGTGAAGAGCCCTTTCTGCAACGAGTCTGGTTTAGGGAAAAAGACGGGGAGCTTGATAGTTTGGTTGTAGTGGAAGGGAGATATAACTTTTGGTAGGAATTTGTATTTGGTCCTAAGGAGGACTCTGTCGTTATGGACCTGAAAGAAAAGCTCTTTTAAGGCGAGGGCTTGTAGTTCACCAACACGTCTTAGGGATGTGATAGAGACAAGGCAGACAACCTTCCAAGCGAGAAACTGTAGGGGCATGAGCACAGTGGTTAAAAAGAGGGCCCATAAGCCTAGTAAGAACACTACTGAGGTTCCAGACGGGCAAAAGGAACTCTAGGTGGGACGACACATTTGAGTCCCTCCAACAGAACCTTGATGACAAGGCGACCAAGTGAAGGATCATGGAGGTGTAAGCTAAATGCAACTTTTGTAGGTGAAGGAGGTTACCAACAATATCCTGAACTCTTTGTATGAGAGGGTCTAAACATTTTGAAATGTAATAGTGGACAAACCTTTTACACTTGACAGCAAAACAGGCGCGTGTAGTGGAGCTGCGTGCTTCTTTGAGAATGTCCATGCATTCTTGAGGGAGATTGACGTAACTAAACTCTAGGGCCTCAGGAGCCTAATTGCTAGATTGAGCTGCCTGGGGTCCAGGTGCCTGATCTGGATTTAATCCAGTGTGAGCTGTTCAGCCTGCTGGAGAGTTTTTCATAGGGCACAAAAGACATCTCGAGAACGGTTTAGAACTAGGGTTGTCTGGCCCATGTGGGGGCCACCAGGATGAGGGAGGGAGGTTTGCTGAAGCTTCCTGACTATGTACAGAAGGAGAGGAGGAAAAGAGTAAGCAAAAATGTCTGACTAGTTGATCCATAGAGCACTACCAAAGGACTGAGGATGTGGAAACCTGAAGGTAAAGTTTTGGTATTTAGCACTGTGTGCAGTGGAGAAGACAACAACCTTGGGGTCACCCAATAACAGAAGTACAGGAGTAGGACTCACGGGTGGAGTTCCCACTCGCGGACTTGTTGCTGCATCCTGCTGAGAAGGTCCGCAAAGTAGTTGTCCACTCCAGGGAGGTACTCCGCCAGGCAGTGTAGCTGAAGGCGAATCGCATAATGCCAAAAAACCTGCACTAGTACTGATAACGTTTGGGAGAGTGTGCCACCCTGCTTCTGTAGGTAATAAATTGTGGTCACATCGTCTGTCTTTACAAGGACCACTGTGTCGGATGACCTGAAGAAGGCCTTGAGATCCAACTGGATGGCTAAAAGCTGCAGGTTATGTGTAGGTCATGCGGATACCAAAAACCCTGAACCCTCAGATCTTGGAGATGCGCTCTCCATCCTGAAAGTGAGGTATCCATGGTGATGGTGACCTGCGGAACGGGGTCCATGAAGGACCAGCCCTGCCAAAGGTTGTTGCTGTTCCACCACTGCCATGAGCGAGAGGTGCTGGCCCGTATCAACACTAGATCTTCCCAGTGACCCTTCACCTGTGACCATTGTGCCAATAGGCACTGCTGGAGAGGATGCATGTGTAGTCTGACATGGGGGACTATGGCTATGCAGGAAGCCATCATTCCTAGAAGACTCATTACTGTTCTGACTGTTCGGTGACAATGCGGCGGAAAAAGAGGCAGTAGTCATTAGAAGGTTTGTACCCTGGCTTGGCTGGGGTAGGCTTTGGCTATGACTGACTTGAGGGTAGCCCCTAAGAAGGGCTGGAGAGGATATTTGGTGGCGTTTATGTGAATCCCAACTTGTGGAGGAGGAAGATGGTGGTCTGAGTGTGTGCCAGGCACTTTAGCTTGCCTGCACTCTTGATCAGTAAACCGTTGAGATAGGGGAACACGTAGAGGCCCCCCCTTCTGAGATGGGTGGCCTCCACAGCTAGGTATTTGGTGAACACCCTTGGGGCTGTGGTGACTCCGAACGGCCATACTTTGAACTGGTAATATTGAACAATTACCTCAAAATGTAGGTAGCAACAGTAAGTGGGATGGATAGGTATGTGGAAGCAGGTGTCCTTCAGATCGAGAGGAGTCATGAAGTTGCCTTACTGCAGCAGCGGAATGACATCCTGTAGGGTAGTCAGGTTGCAGTGTTCTGACAGGATGTACTTGCTGAGGGTCCAGTCTGGGTCTTAGGAACCTACCTTTTTTGGGGGATCAGGAAATATAGAGTACAACCCCTTGGCGAGATGCTGAGGTGGGTCTCTATGGCGCTCTTGAGGAAGAGCGCATGAACCCCCTCTTCAAGAAGGCTCTGGTGTTCTGGACTGAGGGTGTTTTTGCAGGGTGAGATGTTTGTAGTCAGTGTGAGGCAATATCCATGCTTTATGATGGTGAGAACCCACCAATGAGAGGGGATCCCTGCCTGGAGTCTACCCTTGACAGGTGTTGTGTGATGGTGATGGAGGGTGTTAGGGTAGAGGAAAGTCTGGAGTTGTTATCCTGGAAAGAACCCAGTGTTTATCCACTGCTCCCCTGATAGTGGGAGGCCTGCTGTTGGTGCTGATAGAACTGTGATTAGTTTGAGGAGGTGGTCTTGGAAGTTCCTCTACCCTGCTGTCTCCAAAAGGAGCCCCTGACTAAGGGTGTCTGAAGGGAACCTATGGCTCTAGCCTGTCTGTGTCCTTCTTAATTTTCTCTTGCGTCTAATCAACTTGTGACCTAAAAAGGTGTCCCCCATCGGAGGGCAAGTTCATGAGATGATTCTGGACTTCTGGCTTGAAGCCAGAGATGCGCAACCAGGAGTGGCGCTGTAAAGTAATGGCGATATTAAACCCTCTACCAGCAATATCTGCTGCATCCAGGGCACAATGGATAGTTTTCCCTCTTCCACTATCTTTTCACCTCGCTTCCTATGCTCAGGGATGAGGTGCTGGATCAGTTCCTCCATCTCATCCCACTGTGCACTGTCATAACGAGACAGAAGGTCCATGGAATTGGGAATGCGCCAGTCGGTTGCAGCATTACCACTACCCTCAGCATCAACCCACTTACTCTCCTTACCTGGAAAGGAAGCTTGCTCGCAGTGGCAACCACAAAGGATTTACGGGGGTGGGGTAGTTGGGGGCGAGTGGGAGATCGGAACACATGCCCTCTAATGTAGAAGCAGTCAAAAAGAGATTTCTTCTCTACTCTGGGTGCGACAACCCGGGATTTCACTTGCACCTTGAAAGCCTCTAGGGCAGCCATGAGCATTTCTTTTAGCATGGGAAGAAACTTAAGTAAACAGACAGTGTCTCTACCAAGAAGTCGTCATTCTTGGGAGTGGTGTGCATGTCTACCTTGTGGTTGGCTGCAGCACATCGAATGACCCATGGTAGACAGTTGTGTCATCTGGGGGAGAAGCAATGATTGGGACACGCTGGAGGTCGGGGTATCCTGGGGGCTCTACGTGGTCTTCCAGGGGATGTGGGTAGAGAGGGGGTTTGAAGTATGGTAGAGGGAGACGGGGACTGGGACTGTGTGTCCAAAAAGGACTGAGTCGATCCCTGAACGGGAGCTAGGAAGAGGGGCCTTTGGTGGTGGCGGTGGAAGGATGAATGGAGGGCTGGAGGCCATAGCAATGAGTGCCTTCTTGGGCACAGGAGCCAAAGGTTCTGAAGAAGGACCTGGCCCAAGACTATCCTTGAAGACTAGCCTGCGTTTCTTGCACACTTCTACACCGGGGCAGGTAGAAATCTTCCCTGTCCAGGGATGGATGACAATAGTCTTGTCGAGCTTGAGCTTTTCGAAGATAGGTCTGTTGGCGTCTTCAGAGTCAGCTGTCAAGGCCAGTTTCAGGCTGGAGTTTTCAGCACCGACTGGGCCTTAGACTTCACAGTGAGTTTGGATGTTTCAGCGCCGAGGTGTTTCTTTGAACTTGAAGGCCGATGGGGGTCAAGCGTCTTGGCTCAGACGCTTTGCCTCGATGTCAACTGGAAACGGAGGGCGGTGGAGCAGGCTTGTGCATGAGCAGGATGCCTCAGCTTCACATGGGCGTGTGATCCAACTTGGCGTGCCACTGTTACTGTGATGTGTGTTAACAGTACTCTCGTCATCATCTGTGTGCGTGGGCTGGTGTTGAGGGAGGTGAACAGAGCATCTTTTTCCTCCTCCTGTACGTGTTTGGGCTCCGAAGACTGAGTCGATGACCTCCGGACTGGGTTGATGGATGGGAATTTGTCTACCGAACCTGAATCGTCCTCTTCTTCAGCGATGATTTGGTAAGCAGTTAAGAGGGTATCTGGTGTTTCCTCAAAGCATCTTGAGATGGGACTGGCATTTATCTCTCCGCTGAATAGTCTTTTTTTGTACCTGAAGGCGAGGGAGGAAGCAAAGCGGCAGTCGTAGTGCTTTGCAGAGAGAAACAAACTGCAGACCTTGTGTGGGTCAGTCCAGAGATATTTTGCATGACACAGACGACATTTCCTGAAGGGCTTCCATTCCATCATCTCCTATGCCTCTTTCGTCTCCAGACTGGCCTCAGAAGGGAAGGGGCTCGAGGACTAGGAAGAGAAGACTGTACATGAGGCAGCTTAGGCCTATGCAAAGAGGTTGTGGAGAACTTCCAGTCAGGTTTCAATCACCACAATGCACATTTGTGTAGCCCATAAAGCCACTCAATATATGTCTCTCACATGCAATACTGAAAATTGTTGTCAGCATCACCTTGAAAAACCTAATGAAAATGGATGGGGTGCTTGGATTATGCTTAGCCACTGGGGCCACATTCCAGTTCATCTTTTTTTGTCAACTGTGCCACTCCAGTCGGGGAACCTAAAGCAAATTAGCTTTGGTCCTGCTCCAATAGGAACCCTCAAGCTAAAAAAGCCATGTCTCATACGAATGAGAACAAAAGCAACCAGAGACTAGTTTAGTTTTTGGGGATTTCACCAGTGAGGAGCTGCCAGTGTGACAGTCAGTGGTTGAGACCTTTGCAAGCATTGCATCTCGCACTCTGTTGTTTTAACAGAATACCCTAAGTGTGACAGAGATACGCCCAGTCATGGGTCCTGTGACATAGGATACAAGCTGTTTCTCGCTGATGAGGACGAACAAGACTGAAGCTAGTTTTAAGTTGTTTTGGGTTATATATAGTTGATCACTGTCTGGAGAGGGCCCGCAGACAAAAAGCACAAGTTACTAACTTGTGTAACGATATATCTGTAAGAGACAGTAGTTAGTGACAGATTCCTTACCTTAGAATATCCCCAGGCGTCAGGCTGGATCCGGAAAGTTTTTTGCGTAGCAGTACCCTTGCGCGTCGGTAGGCGGCGTCGTGCGGCTCCGCGTCCGTCGTCGGCGTTGTGATCGCCGGGATGACGTCGCGGGCAGTACTCAGGCGCCGCCCCTGCGCGCTGACGTCAGTTCTGTACACGACTTTCCGCGCCAGGAACGCAGAGCCATGCAAGAAGCTGACATAGGTGTCTGAAAAATACTATGGCCCTGAAAGGGATGTCCTTAACCCTAGAAATCAGTTCGCAGAACGGGAGGATGGGTGGGGCGGTAGGAATCTGTCACTAACTACTGTCTCTTACAGATATATGGTTACACAAGTTAGTAACTTGTGCATCTGAAAGAGACACGTTAGTGACAGATTCCTTACCTTAGAATAGATACCCCAGCAATACCAACCCCGGTGGTGGGTCTGCGAACAAAGATCAGACAAGGAAGTCCTGGAGGACAGAACGGCCAAAGAAGCCGTCCCTCCGGACCCGACTGTCAAGGCAGTAATGCTTTGTAAACGTGTGCAGCGAGGCCCACGTAGCTGCCTGACAGATAACCGGCAGCGGAACACCGCGGCCCAAGGCCGTGGTAGCAGCCGTTGCCCTGGTGGAATGGGCACGCAGCCCAACAGGAGGCTCCTTCTTAGCCAAAGAATAGCAGGTCTTGATGCACAAGGTAACCCAGCGGGAGATGGTCCTCTTGTGCACCGCCTCGACCTTTTTGGCGCCCACGTAGCCAACAAAGAGCTGGTCATCCACCCGGAAGTGTTTTGTGCGGTCGATATAGAAGGAGAGCGCACGTTTTGGGTCCAGACGGTGGAGCCTCTCTTCCTCTCTGGAAGGATGCGGAGGCGGAAAGAAGGTGGGCAAAGTGATGGTCTGCCCAATGTGGAAAGCAGTAACCACCTTTGGCAAGAAGGACGGACGCGTCCGAAGAACAACCTTGTCTGGATGAACAGACAGAAAGGGAGGTTTGCAAGATAGAGCCTGGAGCTCACTCACCCGCCGAGCGGAGGTGATGGCCACCAGAAAGGCTGTCTTCAGAGTCAGAAGACGAAGAGGACAGTTATGTAGAGGCTCAAAGGGAGCGCACATTAAAAAGGTAAGAACCAAGTTCAAGTCCCACTGAGGCATCACAAACGGAACAGGAGGGAAGAGGTGAGTAATGCCTTTAAGAACCTGTTAACAACAGGGGACTTGAAAAGGGAGGGCTGATCAGGGAGCCTGAGGAAGGCCGAGATAGCACAAAGATAACCCTTGATGGTACCCAGGGCAGAACCCTGTTGGGCCAGAGAGAGAAGGAACAGAAGGACCTCAGAAAGAGGGGCAGAAAGGGGATTCACAGCCTTTGCTGTGCACCATGCCACAAATTTGTTCCACCTGCAGGCGTATACCACCTTAGTGGAGGGACGCCTGGCTGCCAGAATCACATCACAAACTTCGGGAGGCAAGTCGAAAGGAATCAACTGCCGCCGCTCAATCTCCACGCAAGCAGGTGTAGACTGGACAGGTTCGGGTGGAGGACCGTCCCCTGCTGCTGCGACAGAAGATCCTCCCGAAGAGGCAGACGGATCGGGGATCTACGCTCATATTGAGTAGCTCGGGATACCAAACTCGTCAAGCCCAGTCCGGAGCCACAAGAATGACTTGGGCCCGGTCGTGCCGAATCTTCTTCAACACTCTGGGTAGAAGTGGTATAGGCGGAAAGGCGTACAACAGACCGCAACTCCACTCGCGACGAAAAGCGTCGCCGAGCGAGTGCCGCCTTGGAAATTCCAACGCGCAGAACTGATGACATTGCGCGTTCTCTTCGGTGGCGAATAGATCTAACCAAGGCTCTCCCCACTGTAGAAAGAGTCCTTGCGCCACTTCCGAGTGAAGACGCCATTCGTGATCCATCATGCACCTGCGGCTGAGTTCGTCCGCCCTGGCGTTCAGGGAACCTGCCAGGTGTTGAACCATCAGGAACATGCCCTGATGTTCCAGCCATGTCCAGAGGCGCAGATCCTCCTGACAAAGGGTCCAAGACCCCACCCCGCCCTGTTTGTTGCAGTACCACATGGCGGTGGTGTTGTCTGTGAACACCTGCACTACCTTCCCTTTGACAGAGGGAAGGAATGCCTTGAGTGCAAGTCGGATCGCCCGGAGCTCCAGAAGGTTGATATGGAGCCGGGACTCCGCCGGAGACCAGAGGCCTCTGATCTCCGCCTCTCCCATGTGACCGCCCCATCCCAGAAGGGACGCGTCCGTCACAACTGTATGCTCTGGCTGGGGAAGGGAGAGGGATCTGCCCATGACCCATTGCCGGTTCGAGAGCCACCACTGCAACTGTTTTGCAGTCCCCTCCGAGATCTGGACGTGATCGGACAGGTTGCCCTGGTGCTGCGCCCACTGGAACTTCAGGTCCCACTGCAGAGCCCGCATATGCCATCTGGCATGATTGACCAGCAGGATGCAGGAGGCCATGAGGCCCAGCAGCCTCAGGGTCATCCGTACCGAAACCCAGGATAAAGGCTGAAAGATCGGAATCATAGCCTGAATATCCCGGACTCGCCGTTCGGGAGGATAGGCCCGAAACTGCGTCGTGTCCAGAACTGCTCCGATGAAAAGGAGCTGTGGAGAAGGAATCAGATGCGACTTCGGCACATTGATGGAGAACCCCAGCGAGTGCAGGAGTTCGGCCGTAGTCTGGAGGTGGGAGACGACTGCCTGGGACGAGCCCGCCTTCAGCAGCCAGTCGTCGAGGTAGGGGAAGACTGAAACCCCTGCCCGGCGCAGATGAGCTGCGACCACCGCCATCACTTTCGTGAACACCCGAGGGGCACTGGTAAGGCCAAAGGGGAGCACGGTGAACTGAAAATGCTCGAGGCCTACCGTGAACCGAAGGTAACGCCGGTGGGCCGGCAGGACGGGGATGTGGAAATATGCGTCCTGCAAGTCCAACGCTACCAACCAGTCTCCAGGGTCGAGGGCAGTCAAGACCTGAGCTAGGGTGAGCATCTTGAACTTCTCCTTCCGGAGGAAGCGATTGACGTTCCGGAGGTCCAAGATAGGACGCATGTCCTCCTTGTCCTTTTTGGGCACCAGGAAGTAGTGGGAGTAGCAACCACGCCCTACTTCTGGGGTCGGAACATGCTCGATGGCCCTCTTGGCCAAGAGGGCCGTGACTTCCTTCTGCAGAAGTACCAAGTGATCCCCTGACATGCGGTGGAATTGAGGTGGCATGGCTGGGGGTGGACTCGAAGGGGAGGGAGTAGCCACTTCGGACAATGTCCAAGACCCACCTGTCCGAGGTGATGGTACGCCAGTGGGGAAGGTGATGGCGGACCCTGCCCCTACTGGCGTGCTGTGCACCTGAAAGGAGGGACTAGGAGGGTTTGGAGGCCGCGGACGGGTTGGAGGTGGTGGCCTGACCCGCACGCTGGTTGCCCGATCCGCCACGGCGGAATCCACGTCCTCGGCCACGCGAAGACGCCTGCTGCGCGGGCCGGTGGCTGGGCTGCTGACTTGAAGGGGCGCCCTACCGTGGCCACGATAGGGGCGAAAAGCAGAAGTCAGCAGAGGGCGTGTAGCAGAAAGGCCCAGGGACTTTGCAGTAGCCCGTGAGTCCTTAAAGCGCTCCAACGCATGGTCTGCTTTGGACCCAAAAAGACCGACTCCATCAAAGGGCATGTCCATGAGAGTATTCTGGACATCCCCTGAAAAATCAGTGGTTCTCAGCCAGGCGTGGCGTCGTAGCGCCACCGTCGTTGCAATAGACCTGCCCAGCGAGTCGGCGGTATCAAGGCCACATCGGATTGTGTATTTGGCCGCATCCCTTCCTTCCGCAATGGCGCGGGAAAGCAGTGTCTGGACCTCCTCAGAACACTGGGGCAAAACATTCGCCACCGAATCCCACAAGGAGTGGGTATATCGGCCCAAAAGGCAAGCGGTGTTGATGGACCGCAAGCCAGCACTGGAGGAAGAAAACCCTTCTTCCCAAACTGATCCAGGCGTTTGGATTCCCTATCCGGAGGGGCGGTAGGGAAGGCGGTTTGGGAAGCGGAGGCTTGGACAACCAAGCTCTCAGGAGTGGGGTGGACAGAGAGAAACAGGGGGTCGCCCGGAGCTGGGCGATGGCGTCGGGACACGTTCCTATCCACAGGAGCCCCTGTGTTGGGCTTGGACCAGGCGCCCAAAAGAACGTCAGTGAGGGCGTCGTTAAACGGCAGCACAGTCTCCGTAGAGGAGGCTGCCGGCTGAAGCACCTCTGTCAAGAGATTAACCTTGACCGCCACAGCAGGGAGTTGGAGATGTAAGGCTCCAGCCGCCCTACGCAACACTGTTGCAAAATTGGCTCCCTCCTCCGTAGCCACGGGAGGAGACAGCATGCCAGTGTCAGGGGAAGTATCTAGACCACTGGCATCCCCTAGACCCTCTGTCCAGTCCTCATCGTACTGACACTGTTGTGTCAGAGGGTCATCAGACCCCTCCCAGTCCTCCTGGTCCTCCTCAGGTTCAAAATAAGGGGGAGGAGGGACATTTGGGACCCAAGGTCTCATCGGCGCCGGAACCGGCGTCGAGCGACGTCGGTCCGGGTCCATGTCCGGAGCCGGAAGGAACTGGGGAACGACGCCACCCGGAGCCCCAGGCGGCGTCGAGAACGGCACCGGAGACATCGGCGCCGGCGGAGGTGTCGTTATGTCGACCGGCGTCGATGGGGGTTGCGGAGCCGGGATCGAGGCTGGAGGCACGGGCGACGCCGGGGCCGGAGCCGACGCCGGAGCAACCCCATCGGGGCCCGCGGGGCCCGAAGGCGCACCGGAGGGACCTGGAGGCCCGAAGAGGCGGGCCATGGCCGACAGGAATTCCTGCACTTTGGCCGGATCCGCCCCGAACCCGGGAAGGGCGGGTATTGCGGGGGCGACTCCACAGGCATGTCCGGGGCCGCGGGGGCGGTGCCGGGAGGGGCCTCAGCCGAGTCGTGAAACCGGCGAGGCGAAGTCCTAGAGCGATGATGCTTTTTGGACTTTTTATGTTTCGACTTACCGGACGAAGAAGACTTCGATGCCGACGACCGGTGTGGACTCCGCGATCGACCCCTGGACCTCTCACGCGACCGGGGCTTCCGCGGAGCCGAATGCCGGGCCTCGAGGAGCTTTCGAGACCGCTCTCGCAAAGCTTTCGGGTTGAGGGCCTGGCAGTCGGTACAAGACTCCGTGTCGTGGCCTCGGCCGAGGCAGAAGAGACACTCCCAATGCGGGTCGGTGACGGACATCATCCGAGCACAGGCGCCGCAACGTTTGAAACCGGGCATCCCTACGACACCTTGAAGAGAAAAACAGTGAAAAAAATTCACCAAAAAGTATGGTCAAAAAATGACCAGGGCACTGCTCTTCCCGGATCTGCGCTTGCTGGCGCGGAAAAGAAGAACTGACGTCAGCGCGCAGGGGCGGCGCCTAAGTACTGCCCGCGACGTCATCCCGGCGATCACGACGCCGACGACGGACGCGGAGCCGCACGACGCCGCCTACCGACGCGCAAGGGTACTGCTACGCAAAAAACTTTCCGGATCCAGCCTGACGCCTGGGGATATTCTAAGGTAAGGAATCTGTCACTAACGTGTCTCTTTCAGATAGGAAGGATTACTGAAATGCAGCCCGAGCAATTGCCAGTGACAAATTTTGGCAAGCACTTCACTTATCACTTTTTGCGGTTTTAGCCTGAAGTCTATTCCAAAGGACCTACATCTGAGCACACCTCTCAGTCTTAGTGCAAAGAACAAAAAAGATGAATGGCATGCTTCAATTAACTTTATCCTCTGGTAATTACGCTTTGCAGTTCATTATTTTTTTGCTCATTGTGTCACTCTCAAGATGGTCCATCAGCATGTAAAATAAACTTGTTCCATACCTCAATAGGAACAGTTCATCCCAAACTGCTAAGTCAGCACTCTAGTGTGCACAGACATCAGATGGAGGGAGAAATCCTTGCAAAATTTAACAATGGATGATACATGACATTATCCATTTTACAATAGTGGACTAGGAATGAGCATAGCTGGCATCACTGCCAACAAACCAGAGGTCAAAAGTTGGTCGAGAAGGAGGCAGGTCCTACGTTTTGTATAAATAGGAGTTAAGTTCAAGTATTTTCTTCTCAGACGAAGCAGCATGGAACTACAGGAAGAATAGTGAGAGAATGACCTCATTTGGATAGATTTGTTTTGATGAAAGAGTGATGGCTCTTCATAACATTGGTGTAGGAAGCTGGCTCTGTATATGATATTGCCACTCTGTGGCAATACCATGCACAGAGTCCAGGGTATCCCCAAAAGTGTACAGGACTCAATGTAAAACCCAAAGTGCTCTATTAGTGGTAGTCTGGGCGAGCACCTTAAGGCCTATCACAGAGGAGTATAAGACATTTATTGCACAACAGTGATCAATAATGGACACACGACTCAAGGAGGAGATCCAGACCAATTTTAGAAAAGTATACTTTGTTTGTATTCCAAAAACAAGGTCTTCATAATCAGGTAAGTACATTTTTAATTAAAAATACTTTTCACTTTGAAAACGCGCCTCTTAGAAACTTTTCAACACAGTACAATGTTATCCTATGGGGAAAAACAATATTGCGGTTAAATAGGTAAGTATTAAACTTACAATCCTAGTCTTCGGAGCCAAAAGTCAGCACAGGCCAGGGGTCAGGTAGGTACCAAAACTGCAACAACAGTGGCAAAGGGGCGGGCAGGTGCAGAGGTCAAAGTCGGAGTTCGACCCAATGCTTTCCAATGGAGACAGGAGGTGCCTGGAGCCACACTGCTTGCAGGTAAGTAGATTGGTTGCAGGGGCCAAGCTTTGGGGTTTAGCCCAAGCACGGGGGTGGGGCACAAAGCAGCACCAAACATACACCACCAGTGGCACAGGGCCGGCCAGGTGCAGGGTGCAAATTCAACGTTGGGAGCAAAATGCTTTCCAATAGGGATTCTTCTTTCGGCAAAGAGGCTGCAGGCGTGGCACCGGAGTGTGCAGGAGGAAGATCAACGACAGCAGAGGTAACTTGGGAGGTAAGGGGGGGGTCATAAGAGCACCGTTGGTTCAGCTCACCAGGGCCGAGGTGCTTCGGGTGCAGGGGTGCCTTTGAACATCGGAGTCTTCTTACCTGAGCCGGTCGGGCGGAGCCTCTAGATTCACACTGCAGGGGCCACCGTGGACGGCAGAAAAGGGCAGCCAATGCTAGACACAAGGTCAGGATCGCCAGAGAGACTTCTATGCACAGGTGAGCTACTCAAACTCGGGCTGTGGGCGTCTGGTGCAGAGTGGGCAGGAGACGCGGATCCGTCAGGATCCAGAGTACTTGGAGTTGTTTTCTTCAGGACAGGTCAGCTATTCACAGGAGATTCAAGTCTTTTTCGAAGGCAGCAGTCCTCCCAGGGGTTTCAGAGGTCGCTGGCTGCAAGACAGGTCGCAGCTTTGCAGAAGCTGGAAACAGGCAGGGGCCAAGGCAGTCTTCTCTGCTGCGCCGTCGTCTTTCTTCTTAGGTCGTCGCAGATCTGAGTTCTAGGTCTGGGGGAGCCACCTAAATACTAAATTTAGGAGGCGTTTTAGGGGAGCACAGGTAGGCCCAATGGGCACCTCACCTGAGGTGGCTCCACCCTATATTATGCCACCCTTTTGTGGGAGGGGGCATAGACCTAGCCCTGATTGGAGGAGTCTCTCCATCTTCAAGATGGTAGGGACTGAAAGTTGTGCTTCACCTCACCTCCCCTACCTTAGGGGTGGGCACACCTATTCTTTTGGATTTTTCCCGTGGGTTTTCCCGCCCAAAGTGGGGGGTGTAAACCAAGGGATTCCATCAGCTGCTAGCAGCAGAGACTGGGGGTCGCATTACAAAGGCGGCAGGCCTTTGAAGCTCCCCTCTTCGAGCACTGGCCCATCCTGGGGGAGGAAGCATGACACCTCTGGCCAGGATATGCATTGTTTCTGGTCCCAGAGAGCAGGGGCTCTCTACCCAGGGGTCCAGAAACATGTCTGGTGGTGGCTGGCTGCCTACAGCCGGTCAGAGACCACACCAGGGTTGGTAGGTGTTCAGGGGGCACCTCTGAGGTGCCCTCTTAGTACATGGTACAATAAATCCCACACTGGCATCAGTGCGGTTTTATTGTGAGGAGTGGTTTGGTACCAAACACTCCTATGTTCAGTGAAGCCATCATGGTGCTGTAGAACTCGAGGGGTCGAGTTTCCAGCCTATGTACGCTCTATGGCTTCCCTGGAACTTACAATATTAGGAAATGTACCCCAATATTGTGGGGGAATAGCTGTTCATACAGATATGCCCTCACCTGTGGTATAGTGCACCTTGCCTTAGGGCTGTGAGGCCTGCTAGAGGGGTGACTTATCTATGCCTACAGGCAGTGCTAATTGGCATGGCAGCCAGGCAGGGTGACATGTCGACTTTGTCGTTTTCTCCCTCACAGGGGCATGCAAGCTGCAAAGGCAGTGGCATGGTCCTAGGGGAGCTCCCACGCCCTAGGTATTCAGAGTACCATTTACTAGGGACTTAAAGAGGGCAGAAGTGCCAATTAGGGAATTGTTTGTAGGGAAGGAGGGACCTGGTTGCCAGGGACCCTGTGCACTACATTTGAATCCACATCAAAACCAGGCAAAAAGTGGGGGTCCAACCATGCAAAAGAGGCATTTTCCCACGTGCATCAGCACCTCTTGTTTTAGCTCCCACTAGTCTGTGGTGCTTGCTTTGCTGCTTAGCCCATCTGCTTATGTGTTGTGTGTTCCCAGTAGGTTTATTGCTGCTAGCGATATCCTGTTTTTTATTGCCTATCTTCAAATCTTCTGGGCCAAGGTCGATAGTGGGTATGACCTTGTTCCTCTGTTTGTTCAGGTTGTACAATGTCGTTGTGTTGTCTGTTTGAACTAGAACTGTCCTTCCCGTTATGTTTCTGGAAGGCCTTCAGATCTAGGAAGACTGTCTTCAGCTCTAGCACATTTATGTGCTACACTTCTTCATTAGGGTTCCAGAGGCCTGTATTTTCTGGTTGCTCGTGTGAGCTCCCCATCTTATGTGGAATGTGTCCGCTGTGATGGCTGATGAGGTTGATGGTTATTTGAATTGTTTTCCCACTGAGAAATTAAGTAGGTTCCACCACTGCATTTCTCTCTGAACCTTGTTCGTAACCACTAGATTGTCCCAACTCCTGGTTGTCAGACAATTTTTGCTGTACCCATTGCTGTATTGATCTCATCTGTAGTCTTTAATGTGTCACCAGGAGAATGAAGGAGGACATCATACCCATCATTTTTCCCACTGTCCTTATCGTCAGACATTGATCCTCACGGTAGAGGAAACTGTGCTCCACAGACACTTTGACCCTTTTGTCCATTGGTATCCATTTCATGGTCAGAGTTCAGGATAGCTCCCAGGAATTTTTTCTTCATGTCTAGGTTCTGTGACGATTTTTCATAATTGATGAAGAAACTTAGCTTGTGTAGGGTCTTTATGACCTTGCTGATATTTTTCCTGTACTGGGTGGGTCTTAGCTTGCCAGTATGGATAAACATGTATTCCCCTTTGTCTGAGATGTGGTGCAACCATAGCTAGACATTTTGTTAACACTTGTGGAGCTGATTTTATTCCGAATGGCAGACTCTTGAATTGGTAGTGTCTTGTCCATCACAAACCTGAGGAATTGCTTGTGTCGTCTATTCACTGGTATGTGTAGGCAGGCTTCTTTGAGATCTATGGTTGCCATGTAGTCTCTTTTTCCTATCAGAGTGATGAATTCTTGCACTGCTGCCATCTTGAACTTTAGTGTCCTTAGGTCCAGTATTGGTCTTAATGTCTTGCCTGGTTTTGGTACCAGGAAGTAGTCCGAGTACACCTCCTTTGAGTCTTCGTTTTGGGGGGTACATTTCTATAGCTTGTTTGCTTAATAACTCTTCCACTTCCTGCTATAGTCATTGTTGTTCATCTTCCTTTATTCTCTTTTTGGTGGTGGTAGCTTTGTTTACTCTATACAATAGCCACATCTTACATTATTTAGTATCCATTCGTCAGAGGTCATCTTTTGCCATTGCTTCAAGAATTCTCAGATTATTTCTCCTACTGGTGACTTGTGTAGGAGGGCGTACTGGGAAGCAGTCACCTGCTTGCATGGGTT
The DNA here is from genome assembly GCA_963921515.1 of Calotriton arnoldi. Classification (NCBI taxonomy): domain Eukaryota; kingdom Metazoa; phylum Chordata; class Amphibia; order Caudata; family Salamandridae; genus Calotriton; species Calotriton arnoldi. The sequence goes on along the minus strand of CAWUFW010006603.1, from coordinate 502,426 downwards.
TCCCTTTTTAGCGTTCCCCCTCTTCAGCAGCCGTGAAAGGGCTGTCTAGCACTTGTACTGAATTGGCCTTGTGGTGAAGTGGTAACCTCACTCCGTTGGTGGCTGAAAGTTCTGTGCGTGGTGTGTGGATGTATGGCTCCTATGAGGCTGTTTCTTCTTCTGAAAACTCAACACAGAGGAACCACACCTTGTCCCACCGCGTGATTGCACCCTACAAAAGTTGAAAAAAGTTGATCTATAAATGGAGGTCGAGTACTGAATTGTTAGTGCCTGGTAAAATGACGAAGAACTTTGGAGTGACGTTTTCCTACATAAAAGGCTTGAAAGAATAGGGGATTAAAATGGACTTTTTTTTAAATGAAAGACTCCACACTATTTGTTTTATCGTGCTCAAGTGTCGATTCATCAGTTTTCTTATGTTAACATGTTGAATATTTCAATGCGCAACACTGTATTGGAATTCATGGACTCATGCGCTCATTAGCAAGAATAGCCTTTCAGATCAGGTATGGGGGTTCACCACTTCTATTACTGGGTGTTGGTACGAGTTGCTAAATGTTAGAATGATTACGTTGAGAGGCATGCTGGGACATGTAGTTTTCACACATAGGAACGGATAAAAGGGAGAGTGAGAAAGGACACAGAATCCATGCCATAGTTTAGGTAATGCAGCCGCTTTCGTGATTAACCATCTGGTGACAATTGAAAGGGAAGATATAGAGTGAAGCAATACTCGCAGCAGTTGATGAGGTGGTCAGTTTTAATAGAGAATTGCGCTTCGGCACACCGTAGATTTGGAGCGACATGGTGGAAGCTAAGAGTTTTGCTGACACAATGCAGCGTTGTTGAGACGTTGGGATTTTAAAATTGAACACATGCCACAGTGAGTGGAGGAAATATTGTCGATATAGAGGGGACTATGAATGAAGGGGTAGCAGCTGAGAAAAAGGTTATGAAAAGAGGGGATTGAGGAAGGTTTTGTTAACCGTAGTCATGTGGGGGTTGAATAGAGTGGGTACCAACGAAGAGGTAGGGGCGTTATGTTGGGTCATGAGTATCATCAGGAAATGGGGAACATTTAAATACATGTTGATTTGCACGTCAATTTGAAACAGTTAATCGATCGCAGTTTAAGTTTTTCCATGTTGTCTTTCATAAAAGTTAGTAGAATAATCACGTACACTGATGGTGGTGTTTGATTATCATTTCTTGCTTTGTAGATACCCCTGACTAAGGGAATTGATATTCCCGAAATGCATTGGGTGATGCTAATAAAGTCGTGACATGTGGAAACGTACACTCCTTCTTTGGTTGCGTCATCTTTTGCAGTACGACAGACGAATGAGTAAAATAAATTGATTAGAAAATGGAAAAAGTGGTTAAAGTATACGAAATAAACAAGGAGTACAAAGAAGAAGAATTGAATACTTGATTTATTGGACTCATAACAGTCCAGGATTTGGCTGTGCAGCCGGAAGGGTTCCCAATATGTGGTTCCTCTGTGTTGAGTTTTCATTGTAAGCGCAATGGGACAGGGCGCAGACCGTGCTTGCACGCCTTCATAAACTTAAATAGTTAAACATGACGAATATCATGATGACTTCAGAATACAAATGGTGTGCATCACACTATTTTCTAATGTTTCTTCTTCTGAGCCATGCCTCCTCTGAATGTTCCCTTGTTCTGCATGGGTCTCATGATCTTGGCGGTTTCCTTTACCTTTTTCATGCGCTGTGGCCCCTCGTCCACCACCTTTCGAAACAGGCTGTCTGTCCCCCGTGAAGGGCATGTTAATTATAACTGACTAGACCTCCTGTCTGAATCCTGAGATTCTCTGCCAAGTGTGCCTCCGTAAGGTGGTGGCCGTGCAGAGTTTTTTTGCACTCTTCTGGCAGGTGTTCCATGAGCTCTTCCATCTGATCCCATTGCTGGTGTGCGTACTTGTTTAGCAGGACATTTGAGTTGGCTTTGCGCCCCTGCGTTGCTGCTGATCTCTCCATTTTTCTCCCCACCATGTCTACTCTCGTTACAGACCTTGTGTCTTTTTGGGCGTACTTGTGGTGGCACTTGGGGCAAAATCTAAAGGGGGCACGCTGTGTTGGTCTTCTCACCTTTGGTATTTCTCTGTGGTTTGTGTTCTTTCGGTTCTTTTCCTGTTTTTAACGGTCGTCACACATACCCTTTCCTCGACAGTGCTTCGAAAAACTATTCTCCTTGGTGCATATTCTTCCTCGACTCCAGAGCTCTTGCTTAAGCTTCCAGACCCAACGGCAGAAAAAAGAATCTAAAGATGGCAACTGCGTAAAAGGATTTCCAGGGCATGCGTTTGACATCACTCAAGGAGAGGTTTAAGTCCAAATGGTTGACGACGCCTACCAGAAAAAAAGAAAAGACAAAAAACGAGAGACTACAAGGAGGCAATTCCGGACCCAACCACAAGATGGTGGAATAATGCACTACATATGAATCCAGAAAAGATTCACACTACAAAACCATTGGTTCTTCCTGATAGTTTAACCCTTTCTAATATTAGGAACAAAAGATTGTACCTCGGCACTCTCAAAGTTTAAATTTCAATTCTTTGTGGCAGTATCTTTTAGGCTTACTGCCACAAAGAATTGAAATTTAAACTTTGAGAGTGCCGAGGTACAATCTTTTTGTTTTGAAGTACAATACAGGAGTTCGGCTGAACCTCCGTTAGGTGACATCCTGGGTAGTGGGGTGTTGTATTTGTTACCTTGAGGGGCACCAACAATGTTGATTCATTACTACTAACTAATATTATATTGAGTATTCTCAGGATTGATGTGCTACTGCTTTGACCACCACTACCTTGTGCATTCATTGTACCTTTCTAATATTAGTTCAAATGACACCTGAAGGACAAAGAGGTCGGAGTGAAACATTTCCTTTGGTATCACAGGCAAGATCAGTGGATGCTGATGGAGATTTAAAGTCAGATTGGCTTTTGATGGGCATGTCATTAATCGGATGGTTAATTGTCAAAGATTTTGATGACATTTTTCCTTTACCGTACTCCTCAAGAGAAGACTTTGTCAGCCTATCTGGATTCCTGTTTGAGCTCTTTAAGGCCTCTAGAGGTGGTTCTCCAGAGGTAGATAGTGGATTCTCCTCAGACTACGCTGTATGAGGCGATTTGTCCTCCTCCAGATGCCATTTAAGTTGTCTTTTAGCGTTATGGATACTATGAGAGGACCATTCATCTAAGAAGCCCTAGTTGACTTCTAGCACCAACGGAGCAAGTACTTCCTTGTCATTTATGGGTTGTTTTTTTATAATTCTTTTTATTAACCACCCAAAAAGTCGACAATACAAGGCATTAGAGATATGTACATGCACACTTAGAGTCTTAAAGCTTACATGGGTACAAATGTACAAATCACAATGAGTGACAACGGGGATTATGGCGTAAGTTGGTCGTCTGAAACAGAGTCTGGGGGTGTACAGATACATCTGCAATAGTTATTCCATTTGTTCCAAATGGAGGACCATTTTCTGGGACATCCACGGGAGACATACACTGTCTTTTCTCTGAACATGCACCAGTCCATGTCGTTTTTCCAGGAGTTCACCCTGGGTGGCTCCCTCGCCCCCCATGACTGCGCTATGTTCCGCTTAGCTATCATTTGGCTCAGCGTAGCCCATATCTTATCTCTACTATTGAGGTCGATGGGCTCCCAAATGTTTAATAGGCATCTCTTTGCCTCCGGCCGTATGACTACTCCTGACACCAGACTCATACATTCTAGCACTCTTGACCAATAGGACTAATTGAGGGGGCACTCCCATAATATGTGCATAAATGAGCCAATCTGTCCACACCCTCGCCTACAATCACCCTCATCCATCCTACCCATTTTAACCAGGGTTGGCCCGGAAACATATATCCTGTGGAGGATCTTTAATTGAACCAGGCGCAGTCTAGAGGAGATCGCAACCTCCTTTGGGGAGGCCAGTGCCTCCTGCCACTCCTCATCATCTATCTCAAGCCCATCCCCCTCCCAACGCTGTCTCAGGAGAGTCAGGGGATCCGGTGTGTTGTTAACCAACTTTTTGTATGTCAGAGATATAACCCCATCTGGTAAGTATCCATCTAGTAGTTTGTCCTCTAGTGGCGAGGCGTCCGATAAGGAGGTGTCTTTGGGTATGTGCGACTGTAGTGCGTGTCGAACTTGCAGGTATCGGAAGTACTCTGAGTCCGCAAGGTCGTAGTTCAGCTGCAAGTTAGCAAACGCTACCACCTCCCCGTTTTTCCACAGGTGTCCAACCGTAGAGATCCCGATCAGATCCCATTTGTCGAACCCCTTGGTGGTCCCCAGAGTGCCCAGCTTTTCCGAGTCCCACAAGGGAGTCGCCAGCGAAAGTTTCCCGTCCCAACCCAAGCTCCTGCTCGCCGTATGCCACACAGCCACCGAATGTTTAGTTGGGCCCGTAAGGTGGTACTTGCGGTGACTGGAGTATAGGGCTCTGTAGTATGTACCCCCCGGTAGTAGCCATTTGTCCATCCTGTAGGCAGGATCATCTCCAGGTTTATATACACAGTGATTTATGGCCGCCAGATGTGCGGCTCAGTAATATCTCTTTATGTCTGGCAGACCGATACCCCCATCGTACCAACCCAGGACCAATTTCTGTAGCGCAATCCGAGGCCTACCCTCCCACAACAAGTTTCTTTGCAGGGCTTCTATCTCTCTAAAATAGGTGGCTGGAACGAAGTCAAGGGAATTCTGCAGGGCGTATAGGAAGCGCGGCAGTGACATTTTGAATAATGCCGCCCTCCCCAGTAGCGAGAGCGGAAGTTGCTTCCAAACGGCGACATCATGCTTAAGCCTCACCAGCGGGGGGGTGGGGGAGTAGATTACGCTCGTATCGGAGCCTGGGGTCGGCCGCGATTATGATGCCCACATAACGGAAACCCTCGCTTGCTATTTGCATGGGACAATCGCGGGGTAGGGGAGGGGGGTCCCCGCTGAGAATGTACAGCAGAGACTTGCTCCAGTTGATTCTATAACCCGAGTACCTCACGAAAACAGTAAAAATGTCTAGGACAACTCGTAGGGAGGACTTGGGGGAGGCCAAAAATAAGAGGATGTCATCTGCATAAAGTAAAATGCGATCCTCCCATCCCGCCGTCCACTTGAGTCCTCGAATTGACGGACTCCAACGGATCCACGCAGCCAGGGGCTCCAAGGACAGGGCAAAAAGGAGAGGCGAAAGAGGACACCCCTGACTGGTTCCCCGGCTCAGGCCAAAGATCACTGACATTTTGTTATTGACTACTACCTGCGCCAGGGGCTCAGAATACAAGAGCCGCACCCAGGCAATGAAACCAGGGCCGAAGCCCAGTTTAGTCAGGACCGCGAAGAGATACGACCACTCCAGCATGTCGAAAAACCATCGAGGCATCCAGCGAAACCACCACCGCCTCCTCTTGAATGGTATCAATTCTGCCCAGGACGCCATGAAGGCGCCGTAAGTTTAACGCCGTATTGCAGTGGGGCATGAAGCCCGATTGGTCGGGGTGTATAAGATTACAGATTACTCGTACCAGGCGGTTTGCCAGCACCGTAGCTAGTATTTTGGGTTCTGCGTTTAACAGGGAGATGGGCCTATAGGAAGAGGGGTGATTTTTGGGCTTACCGGCCTTGTGTATCGTCACCAGAGTTGCTACACGCTGGTCGTAGGGCAGACGTCCCTCATTTCGGCTCTTGTTGAACATATTGCGCAGGTGGGGAGCAATAGCGTCCGGTTTCAGTTTGTACAGCTCGATGGGCAATCCATTAGGACCGGATGCCTTGCCGGTACGAAGGCCACGGACTGCTTGCGCCAGTTCGTCGTCCGTGAGTGCACTGTCGAGCGCATCTTTCGGCCGCTGTGAGGGACGGCATCCGGATATCCCGGAGGAGCTACTCTGATTCTGTAACGGAGAAGCTGGAAGTCGACCTATATATGGAGCTGTAGTAGTCCGCAAACGTTCATTTATGGTTTTTGACAAGAATTTCCATCATATCATACGGTGGGTAAAGGCACATTCATTGTGTGATTCATTCACTAACAATCTTCTTCCTACAGAAACCACCAGCTCTGAATAATGTCCATTTGTGAAAATGGAAGATCAGACATACCCAAAAAGAAAAAAAGATTTCCTAGCTATCACAGATCACTTTTCCTGTGGCAGAGATATACAAAATGCCAAAAAGTATAAATTCAGGGAATTCTAAGGAAAAAATGTTGTGCAGAGTAATCTCTGAGCAGAGCTCGGAGATGGACAATATTTCACAGGATGTTCAGCAGAAATCGGTTTTGCAGCATGAATCATTTCTGGACTCACATGCTATAGTAGACTCAGGGTGAACCAAAGGTCATTGTGTTTTTTTTTTGTTTTCTATGAAACTTTCTTGATACAGCTATTGAAATACCACAGTGGGCAGTCCCACCTTGACGACGGGGACAATTCAAGCATGTGAATCTATTAAAGATATAATGCTGAAGGAGTAAAACATTCCAAAGCATTACTTTTTTTGGCTGCTTTTCAAAGTATATTTTTTGAGATTTCAAAGCCTTCTTTAAAAGATATATGTTATTTCCAATATACAAGAGAAACCTAAACTCTGGCTTTTATACTTGACCTTTGACCAGGCAAAGCCTCCCCACTCCCACATTACTACTATGTTTGGTTTAGGCAAAACAGACTTTTACAATGCTAACCAGTATCACTTCAGTCCACTTCCACAAAGTGGTACAGAAAAAGTAAAATAAAATTCTGTTGCGAAAAGAAAGGCAAAGCAACTAAAATATCTCACACAAAGTCAACTACAAGAAAAGAAAATATGCAACAACTCAAAAGAAGTTAAAGTAACTGTAATCAGTTGTTAGGATGCAATAGAAAGTCAGAGACAATACTCATATAGTAGAAACAAGGAAATCTATAGGCTCTAGGTTGATTGTCTTGACATAAGAATAGCCCTGGTGTAACTAAGTGGTTCCAATGGTATGGGTAGACCAAATACTGAGGACCCTGTAGAGAATGTTACACTTGCAAAATTTATTAAAGGTTACAGGGCACACAGCTACTTTTCAAACACACCTGAACCTGAAAAATTGATTCTACGATAAAATGAGCCAAACACTCACCCTTACAGGAGATGGACTTGGTGAAGCACTTTGAACTTTCTTTGCTGGTGGTGCGGGTGACCACGTTGGCGAGGGAGTTCGTGATCTGGATGGTGATGGGGGTGGGAGCATCATTTTAGGTGGTGGCTCTGGTGATCCCGAGACGGATCTAGATGAAGACACTCTCCTCACAGGCAGTGGACTAGGAGAAGCCCTTAAAATGAAAATGGATTATCAAAAATCGCAAACAAATACATGATGTTGCCATAAAACACGTAAAACGTTGCTGTGCAATACACTTTCATATTAACGAGCAACTTTGAGTCAGCTCATCAATATGTTTAGCAAATGTGGGTGAGTCGGTCCCCAGTGGTCCTGCAAAATGTCCATAACCCGCCCAAGTGTGTAATCATTCCTCCTGGAAGTAATCTCATCACAGCACATGGTCCTTCAAACTGACCTCTTTGCTACATGTTATACAACCAACCAAGTCAAAGTCCAGACAAAAATATATCTCCCACCTACTACCTACTATACAGGGCACTGACAAAACTTTTCATGAGTTACTTTATGCACCGACATCCTTCTTCTATCACTATCCCGGGACCGAACCAGTTCCATATTAATCCCCACCCAACCAACTTATCCAAACCTATTGGCTACATAGCTACGGCCTCTCCATCACATTACCCTGATCTCCAGGATCTTTTTCTCCTTTTCCTCTGCCTCATGATAACACCTATATCCTTCCCCTATCTCCTACCTTCCCACTCTCTAGTACCTCATCTCCACCTACCTCTTCCTCATTTCTACCCTTGCCCTTCAAGAATACTCAACCCTTTCCCTTCTGACTGTATGACTCCAAACAATCACTCCCATGGCTATCCTGACTACAATCACCCTCACATGTATTGCTTCTCCTCACTAACTACTTTTAATAACCTCTCTGGTATTCTCCTATATTTTCACTTGCAAATCCTCATTTCATCTCTGTATCTTCCTCACTCCTCCACCTTTGACCCATACACCAGCAGACCGCTTATAAAGCCAAGCTCATCTTGCTCTTGACATCTCATACTGCTCCTACTCCTCTCTCCCTCAAATACCTACCCTCCAAAATCACCTCGACCTCACCACCTTTCACTGCCCCTTTTATTAGGTCACTCGCTGGTTTGCTGGTACCTGAGAATGGCTCTACGGTTCCAATCCCAATTAACCCAATCACATACTAAGAGTGGCACAACCTCAAACACTATTCACTATTCAGCACCACATTACCACATGATCCTTTAACAAAAAACGCTTGTGAATATCTTCGACCTTCTGTCAGACATGGACATTGGCCTGCTTTTTGTTAAAGAACATGGCTATTAGACGATTCTGGGCCAATCCTCCATGAAACAATACCTGCAGGCTACGGAATCCCAGCGAGACATCACACCATTATAAAGACTGGAGGAGTGGCAGTTGCGCATACCTATAAAATCCATACTAAATGTCCCACTTCAGAATGCAAATTACTTCTGGACAATGGTCTCTCAGCTCGCTCACTTCCTCCTTGATTACAGACCATGCACAGCGCTCTGCTGTCTTTTGGGTAGGTTTGCTCTACACAAAAAAACATACATACAGACCTCCCACTTACAACCACTCACTGCGAGAATTCCTAATACACTGTCTTGGATATCGCACATACTACACCCTTCTTAGCCAGTCCGTGGGAATCTTCCTCAGAACTTCAGGAATCAAGGGGATTGGGGTAAACATAATGCAGCTGAAAGTTACTTGAAAGACTGGCACTGAACATTTTCTGAAAAGGTGAACAAGTCCACCTGAGGAGTGCCCCACTGGGCGAAGATGTCCTGGACTACCTTTGGTAGGAGACGCCACTCGTGATCGGAAAGATAATGCTGACTCAGGCTGTCAGCTCCATCATTCAGAGACCCGGGTAAGTGATTGGCGAGGAGCCAAATCTCTTGACAGTGTGCCCAAGACCACAGTCTCAACGCTTCCAAGCAAAGGAGGTGAGACCTCTACTCCCCCTTGCTTGTTAACGTAGCACATCTGTCATTTTGTCCGTCAAGATAAGGATGGACTGACCTTGGATGGAGGGGAGGAAGGTTTTGACCACCAGCCAAATTGCCCACAGTTCCAGCAGTATGATTTGAAGGATGTGATCTCCAGGTGGGTTCCCCAACCTAAGGTGGAGGTATCAGTCACTACCCGTAGTAATAGTTGGAGGGTGAATGAAGGCCAACCCTCAGCTCAGGTTCGCCTAGTTACCCCACCTAGCCACTTCTGCCGTAGCACTGCGGGAGATCACAAGGGCATCAGACAGGTCCCCCCAATACTGTTGCCACTACCTGCGGAGGCACCACTGCAGGCCCCTCCTGTGACATGTGTGACTAGGAGAATGCAGGAAGCCAGCAGATTTATTAACCTGAAGACACTTACTACTGGGACTCGCTTCCTTAGTGAAAGGATGGGATAACTTCATGGAAATCTTTGATCCTCTAAAGTGTAGGAAAGGCGCGGGGAATGGAGGTGTCCAGTAACAACCCTATAAACTGGAGTTGGGAGGGAGGGCCACAGGTGAGATTTGGGCTAGTTGATGGAAAAGCCTAGGTCGAACAGAAGAGATGCTGTTGACTGCAGATAATGCAACACCACCTCTGGCAAACTGGCTTTGATTAGCCAGTCTTCCATGTATGGAAAGAGGGGAATTCCTAACCTTTTGAGACGGGCCACGACCACTGCCATCACCTTCTTGAAGACTCAAGGGGGTGTGTAGAACCTGCCACAAATCTCAAGTACTTGTGCTGTGACATCAGGTTAGTAATGTGGAAATACACCTCCTACAAGTCGAGTGACACCATCCTGTCTCCAAGTTGCAGCACCAGTAAATTTTGAGCTAGTGTCAGCATCTTGAACTTTTACTTTTAGAGGAAGAAGTTTAGTTTTCTGAAGTCCAAGGTCAGACGGGAGACCGCCGGCCTTCTTGGATACCAGAAAGGAGGATACTCCCACCACTTGCTCTGGGTGTGAATGGGGGAAGAGAACTGGTACTGCTTTTATATGGACCTCCTGGAGGGAACACGAAAATTGGTGAATTTACAGTAGTTTTGTTGAGGCTGGTTTTGTTGGAGCCATAATGAGCGAGTTATGGCTTTAACCCTGTTAAGTGCTGTCGCACAAGTTACTTACCTTCGGTAACGCTATATCTGTAAGAAACAGTTAGTTATAGATTCCTTACCTTAGAATTACCCCCAGGCGTCAGACTGGATACGGAAAGTTTTTTCGTCAGCAGTACCTCTGCGCGTCGGTCGGCTCCGCGTCCGTCGTCGGCGTCGCCGGGCTGCCGTCGCGGCAGCTACTTAGACGCCGCCCTCGCGCGTTGACATCAGTTCTGTACACAACTTTCTGCGCCAGAAACGCAGAGCCATGCAAGACACTGACTTTGGTGCACAAACCTAGGGCCCTGAAAGGACGTCCTTAACCCTAGAAATCAGTTCGCAGAACGGGGAGGATGGTTGGGGCGGTAAGGAATCTATAACTAACTAATGTTTCTTACAGACATATCGTTACCGAAGGTAAGTAACTTGTGCATCTTAAAGAAACACGTTAGTTATAGATTCCTTACCTCAGAATAGATACCCCAGCAATACCAACCCTGGTGGTGGGTCTGGGAACCTAGATCACACCAGAAAGTCCTGGAGAACAGAACGGCCAAAGAAGCCTTCTCTCCAGACTTGGCTGTCCAGACAGTAGTGTTTCGCAAATGTGTGCAGTGATGCCCACGTGGCTGCCTGACAGATGTCATTTAGAGGCACTCCCCTTCCTAAGGCAGTAGTGGCTGCCGTCGCCCTGGTGGAATGGGCGCGTAGCCCGACTGGAGGCTCCTTTTTAGCCAGAGAGTAACATATTTTAATACACAGCACGACCCATCGAGAAATGGTGTGTTTGTGTACGGCCCGACCCTTCTTTGCACCCACGTAGCCAACAAAAAGTTGATCATCCACCCGGAACTGCTTTGTGCGATCCAGATAGGAGAGTGCACGTTTTGAGTCCAGACGGTGGAGCCTCTCTTCTTCCTTTGAAGGATGCGGAGGCGGAAAGAAGGTGGGCAAAGTAATGGTCTGCCCGATGTGGAAGGCAGTGACCACCTTAGGAAGAAAGGATGGACGGGTCCGGAGAACCACCTTGTCCGGATGAACAGACAAGAAAGGAGGTTATGAAGAAAGAGCCTGGAGCTCACTCACCCTTCTAGCAGAAGTGATGGCTACCAGGAAAGCAGTCTTAAGAGTTAAGAGACGTAAAGGACAGTTATGAAGCGGCTCAAAGGGAGCGCACATTAAGTAGGTCAGCACAAGATTCAAGTCCCACTGAGGCATAACGAAAGGAATTCGAGGAAAGAGATGTGTTAAGCCTTTCAAGAAACGGTTAACTACCGGGGACTTGAAAAGAGAAGGCTGATCTGGCAGTCGAAGGAAGGCAGAGATGGCTGAAAGGCAGCCCTTGATAGTGCCCAGAGCAGAGCCCTGCTGTGCTAAAGAGAGAAAGAACAAGAGTACTTCAGAAAGAGGGGCAGAAAGGGGATCCACAGCCTTTGCTGTGCACCATGCCACAAATTTGTTCCACCGGCAGGCATATACCGTCTTTGTGGAGGGACGCCTGGCTGCCAAGATTACGTCACAGACTTCGGGAGGCAGGTCGAAAGACGTCAACTGCCGCCACTCAATCTCCACGCAAGGAGGTGGAGACTGGACAGGTTCGGGTGGAGGACCGTCCCCTGCTGCTGCGACAGAAGATCCTCCCGAAGAGGCAGTCTGATCGGAGGATCGATGGCCATGTTGAGCAGCTCGGGATAGCAGAATCTTCGTGCCCAATCCAGAGCCACAAGAATGACTTGGGCCTGGTCGCGCCTGATCTTCTTCAGCACTCTGGGCAGAAGTGGTATAGGCGGAAAGGCGTAAAACAGACCGCAACTCCACTCGCGACGAAAAGCGGCGCCGAGCGAGTGCCGTCTTGGAAATTCCAACGCGCAGAATTGCTGACATTGCGCGTTCTCTTCGGTGGCGAATAGATCTAACCAAGGCTCTCCCCACTGTTGAAAGAGACCTTGCACCACCTCCGAGTGAAGACGCCATTCGTGATCCATCATGCACCGGCGGCTGATCGGAATCATAGCCCGAATATCCCGGACTCGCTGTTCGGGAGGATAAACCCGAAACTGCGTCGTGTCCAGAACCGCTCCGATGAAGAGGGGCTTCTGAGAAGGAATCAGGTGCGACTTCGGCGCATTGATGGAGAACCCCAGCAAATGCAGGAGGTCGGCCGTAGTCTGGAGGTGGGAAACGACAGCCTGGGGCGAGCCCGCCTTCAACAGCCAGTCGTCGAGATGGGGGAAGACTGGAACCCCTGATCTGCGCAGATGAGCCGCAACCACCGCCATCACTTTCGTGAACACCCGAGGGGCGCTGGTAAGGCCAAAGAGGAGCACGGTGAACTGAAAATGCTCGTGGCCTACCGTGAACCGCAGGTAACGCCGGTGGGCCGGCAGGACAGGGATGTGAAAATAAGCGTCCTGCAGGTCCAACGCTACCATCCAGTCTCCAGGGTCGAGGGCAGACAAGACCTGAGCCAGGGTCAACATCTTGAACTTCTCCTTCCGGAGGAAGCGGTTGACGTTCCTGAGATCCAAGATAGGACGCAAGCCTTTGTCCTTCTTGGGTACCAGAAAGTAGTGGGAATAACAACCACGACCTACTTCTGGGACAGGAACGCGCTCGATGGCTCCCTTGGCCAAGAGATCCGCAACTTCCTGCTGGAGAAGGGACAGGAGATCCTCCGATATGCGATGGTACTTGGGTGGCATGGAGGGAGGGGTAGCCTCGAAGGGGAGGGAGTAGCCCCTTCAGACTATTTGCAAAACCCACCTGTCCGACGTGATGGTGCACCAGTGGGGGAGGTGATGGTGAATCCTGCCGCCCACTGGTGTTTGGTGGCCCTGAAATGTCGGACTAGGAGGGCTCGGAGGCTGTGTCGGAGGGGGCGGAGGTGGATTGGCCCGCCCGCTGGCCTCCAGAACCACGGCGTTGGTTCCCACGTTCCCGGCTGCGCTGGGATGAAAAGGTCTGTGCAGGCCTGTGGCTCTGAAAGGAATGTGGTGGGGCACCCCTTCCGTGGCCACGAAAGGGGCGAAAGGCAGACTGTGCAGGACGCAGGGTGGAAAGACCCAAGGACTTGGCCATAGCCCACGAGTCCTTGAAACGCGTCAATGCACTGTCCGCCTTGTCGCCGAACAGGCGACAGCCATCAAAAGGCATGTCCACGAAAAGCCAATCGTCCTCAACCAGGCGTGGCGTCTGATCACCACCGACGTGGAAATTGTTCTGCCCAGTGAGTCGGCGGTATCCAGCCCACACCGAATGGCGAACTTAGCTGCGTCTCTCCCTTCAGCAACAGCACGGTCCGGGCCTCCTCCGGACACTGAGGCAGCACTTGCGCCACCGAGTCCCACACAAAGTGGGAATAACGGCCCAAGAGGCATGCGGTGTTCACCAACCGCAGCCCTAAGCTGGAGGAAGAAAACAACTTCTTCCCAAGGTGATCCAGCTTCATGGATTCCCTATCCGGGGGTGCGGTAGAGAAGGCGCTCTGGGACGTGAGGCTTGGACCACCAAGCTCTCAGGGGAAGGGTGTTCGGAAAGGAACAAGGGGTCGCCCGGAGCCGGGTGGTGGCATCGGGCAATCATCCTATCCACAGGAGCCCCTGTGGTGGGCTTGGACCAAGTGCCCAAAAGGATGTCCGAGAGGGCTTCATTAAAAGGTAGCAGGGGCTCTGAAGAGCTCGCTGCCGGCTGAAGTACCTCTGTCAGGAGGTTAGTCCTGACTGCCACCGTAGGAAGCTCGAGCTTGAGAGCCTCGACCGCCCTACGCAACACCACTGCGTAAGACGCTCCCTCCTCCGTAGCCACGGTAGGAGGAGACAGCATGCCAAGGTCTGGCGAGGTGTCCAAACCACTTGCATCCCCCAGGTCCTCTCTCCAGTCCTGTTCCAGCTGTTCTGTTAAAGGGTCACCTGACCCCTCCCAATCCTCCTTCTCCTCCGCGTCCCCTGGGTGCCAATCTGGCCTAAAAGGGACTCCAGGAGTGAACAGGGGCACAAAAACCGTGCCCGGCACCGTATCCGGCGTCGGTCCGGCTCCGTGTCCTCATCCGGAAGGAGGTCGGGGTTGACGCCGGCCGGGGGGCCGACCGGCGCGGTAGTGGTGCCGCCTGAAGCGGCGCCGGTGGGGGTGTAATAAGGTCAACCGGCAGCCTGGATCCAAGGGGGGCCTGCGACGCTGGAGCCGCCGGCAATGAAGGTCCCGGCCCCCCAGCCGAGTCCGCGGGGCCCGAAGGCGCGCCGGCGGGTCCGGCTGCCCAAAGATGGCATGCATCGCCTCGTAGAACGTACGAAGCTGGGCGGGAGCCGCCCCGGGTCCCGGAAAGGTAGGGAGGGAAACCCGGAGTCGACTCTTCGGGCTCCACACTCGGAGCCGCGGGAGGGGCACCACCTGCGGGCCTCGTCGGGTCGGCCGACCGATGAGGAGAAGTCGAAGAGCGACGATGCTTCTTAGACTTCTTTTTGTGCTTCGACTTACCCGACCCCGAGTGCGAAGACTTCGGTGATTTCGATCCTGAATGGTGGTGGCCTTGCGACCGGTCCCTCGACCTCCCTCTCGACCGGGACCTCGAATGGCGCAGAGCCAACTGCCGGGGTTCAAGCAGCTTTCGGGACCGCTCCCGCAAAGCCTTCGGCGTCAACAACTGGAGCACGACTTGGGGTCGTGGTCGTGCTCCAGGCAGAAAAGGCACACGCGGTGCGGATCCGTCACCGACATCAGTCGGCTACAGGAACCGCAGGCCTTGAATCCTGGCATCCCTCGTGCACCTTTCGGAGTCGGAGACTCGAAAAAGACGTCAACAAAAGTCGAGAAAAAGTTAGTCAAAAAATGACTGAGGTACCGCTCTTCCCGGATCTGCGCTGGCTGGCGCGGAAATAGAAAGCACTGACGTCAGCACACGAGGGCGGCGTCTAAGTAGCTGCTGCGACGTCATCCCGGCGACCACGACGCCAACGCCGGACACGGAGCCGACCGACGCCACCTTCCGACGCGCAGAGGTACTGCTAACGAAAACTTTCCGGATCCAGTCTGACGCCTGGGGGTAATTCTAAGGTAAGGAATCTATAACCAACGTGTTTCTTTCAGATATAATAAATCCCACACTGGTATCAGTGTGGGTTTATTATGCGGAAAAGTTTGCTACCAAACTTACTAGAATTCAGTAAAGCCATTATGGTGCTGTGGAGTTCATAATGACAAACTCCCAGACCATATAGCCTTTATGGCTTTAGTGCACTTACACAGGTGTGTGTGCCATGTCGACTCTTTACTTTTCGCTGCACCAAAACACGCAGTCTGCAATGGCAGTGTGTGTGTTAAGGTACAGGACCTCTAAGGGTGGCACAATATGTGCTGCAGCCCTTAGAGGCCTTCCCTGGTCACAGTGTCCTTGTTACCCATGGTACCTTTTTAAAGGGACTCACATGTGGCCGAGAGGTGCCAATTGGGGGTACAAAGGTACAGTTTTGGGAAAAAACACAGGCCCTGGGAACCTGACTGGCAGGGACCCTGGGCACATCAAGTCAAAGTGCACCAGAAGTCTGGCAAAAAGTGGGGGGGGTTACTGCAACAGAAACCCACTTTCCTACACCTGTGGATTCCTCACCTTTTGAATTGAATCCCCAAGCAGTCCCGCTCTTGGAGGAGGGTGCCTGCCTGCTTGTACCAAAAAATCCTGCAACACAAAACAAGCAAAATGGCCGTCCCTCACTTTCGAATCCAAGCAATAGTGCTTTGCAAAAGTGTGGAGGGAGGCCCAAGTTGCCGCTTTGCAGATGTCAACCACAGGGACACCTCTAGCCAAAGCCGAAGAAGACGACTTAGATCTGGTAGAATGAGCACGAATAGCTTCAGGAGGCTCCAGATCTTAATGCACAGGATTATCCATCTGGACAGCGTTCTTTTGTGAACAGCCTTGCCTTTCATCTTGCCCACATATCCTATGAAGAGTTGATCATCCAGCCTGAAGTCCTTGGTTCTGTCTAAGTAGAAGCTCACTGCCCTCTTGGGGTACAGGCGATGAAGTCTCTCCTCCTCCCTAGAAGGGTGTGGGGGAGGGTAGAAAGTGGGTAAGGTGATGGACTGCCCCAAATGGAATGGAGTGACAACCTTAGGCAGGAAAGCAGCTCTGGTCCTAAGAACCATCTTATCCGCATGGAAAGATGAAAAAGGAGACTTAGAACTAAGAGCCTGCAATTCACTTACCCTCCTAGCTGAAGTGGTTGCCACTAAAATATAGTCTTAAACGTAAGAATCCTTAAAGGGCAACTAAGCAAAGGTTCAAAGGGTGAACCTGTAGGAAAGTGGGTTTCTGTTGCAGTAACCCCCCCACTTTTTGCCAGACTACTGATGCACTTTTTCTTGGTGTGCCCTGGGTCCCTGCCAATCAGGTTCCCAGGGCCTGTGTTCTTTCCCCAAAACTAACTCAATTGGCATCTCTGGCCACAAGTCAGCCCCTGGTAAATGGTAGCACAGGTACCCAGGGCACTGTGACCAGGGAAGACCTCCACACACACACACACACACACACACAGCCTTTGCAGGCTGCATGTTTTGGTGCAGAACAAAGTGAAGAGTCGACATGGCACCATGCCTACAACCCACTGCCCTGGCATAGATCAGTCACCCCTCTAGCTGGGTGCCCTATGCCAGTGGTGAGGGTACAGGTGCATGAGCCCTGTACCCCTACAGTGTCTAAGTCCATTCTTAGACATTGTAAGTGCAGTGCTGCCATTAAGAGTATATGGTGCTGGGAGCTTGTCATTATGAACTCCACAGCACCATAATGGCTACACTGAAAACTGAGAAGTTTGGTATCAAACTTCTCAGCACATTAAACCCACACTGATGCCAGTGTGGGATTTAATGAAAAATGCACACAGAGGGCATCTTAGAGATGCCCCCTGAAACTCGACCAACTTCTAGTGACCTGACTGAGTGCCTACTTAGGCTGCCACCAACAGACATGTTTCTGGACTCCTGGGTCGAGAGCCTGCTGCTCTCGGGGCCTGAAACAATGCACATCCTGGGACGAGGTGCCAAGCCTCCTCCCCCAGGATGGGCAGGGTTCACGAAGGAGAAGCTTCAAAGGCATGCCGCCTTTGTGAGCCTCTCCAGACCAATTGCTGCTTTCAGCAACTGGTCCCCACTGGTTCTACCCCCCACTTTGGGCGGGAGAGCCGGCGAGAAAAACAAGTGAGGGAGAGAGGTGTGCAAACCTCTGCCAACTCCACCCCTCAGGTGGGGGAGGCGAGGTGAAGCACAACTCTGAGTCCCCGCCATCTTGAGGATGGGGGGACCTGGCCAACCAGGGACAGGCTCCTGCCCCCCTCCCACTGGAGGGTGGCACGATAGGGGGTGTACCCACCCCAAGGAAGGGACCCATTGGTCCCTGCCCTTTACCTACCTGTAACGCTCCTAAATCTAGTATTTAGGGGGCACCCTGAACCTTGCTTCCGCAGATGCAGCAACAACAAGAACAGAAGATAAGAAGGACCGAAGAGCCATGCAGAGCTAACAAGAGGACGACACCCACTGACTTGGCCCCAGCCCTACAGGCCTGTCTCCCCTCGATCCTGCGAAATCCCGGTGTGTCCTGCAGCCAGCAACCTCAAAAACCCCGGAGGACCTGCCTGCCTTCACTTCCAAGCCTGCTTCTCCCGTGAACACCGGACTTGTTCAAACTGCAGCTTCTGGCTCTGGCCGGACACCGTGAATCCAGCCCACTCTGCTCCGGCCGAACTCGGCCGAGCTCGAGTGGGAAAACACCACGAAGTCGTCACCCCGGCGATCCTGACCCGAGATCCGGCGACTCCTGACCTGCCTCAAGCCTCCCATCGACGCCTGCAGCCTCAATCCAGAGGATCCCCTCTACCGCGACCAGAGCGGGTAAGACTTTCCGACGTCCCAAGGCACCCCTGCACCCGACGCCCCAAGGCCTTGTGTGCCCAAACCAGCGGTGCCCAACACCCCAAGACATCCCAACTTACCCCTCGAAGTGGTGGTCGCACCCAGAAGATCCTCGTCCCCGAGCCTGCAGTGTTTCTTCTAACCGGAGGCGCTCCATTGAAAACAGGGCACCTGACCTCAAAACAGCACCCTGCACCCGGCCGCCCTAGTGCCACTGAGGGTGAAACAAAAGTGCATCACTGACCCTGGGGGACCTCGGAGTCTAACCCCAGAACCTTAACTCCCACAGTCGTTTACTTACCTGCAAACCGATAATGTTATCCTATGGAGGAAACACAGGTTGACAATTTTTCTTCCAAAAAAACGACTTAGTGTGGAGTTTTGAAAACTAAAGATATTCTTTAAAAATCGTATAAATAACCAAAACGTGTTTTCTCACCTGTTTGCAGGAAATGTCCCAGTGCTGAATCTAGGCATCCAGCACCGAGTTAGAAAAAGTGCCCTCTTTCTTGCATGGTATGCCCCCACTTTTTGCTGAATTGCTGATGTGCTTTGACTGAGTGTGCCCTGGGCTCCTGCCAATCAGGTACCCAGGGCCTGTGTTCCTTCCCTTAAACTGCATTGAAGCCTAAACCCAATTGGCATCTCTGGCCACAGGTAGGCCCCTGGTAAATGGTACCACTGGTACCCAGGGCACTGTGACCAGAGAAGGCCTCCAAGGGCTGCAGCACTTATTGTGCCACCCTTAGAGGCCCTGTACCCTGACACACACACACTGCCTTCGCAGGCTGCGTGTCTTGGTGCAGAACAAAGTGAAGAGTCGACATGGCACACATCCCTGTGTGCCATGCCCACAAACCACTGCCCTGGCATACCTCAGTCACCCCTCTAGCTGGGTGCCCTATGCCAGTGGTGAGGGTACAGGTGCATGAGCCCTGTGCCCCTACAGTACCAAGGTCCATTCCTGGGCACTGTAAGTGCAGTGCTGTCATTAAGAGTATATGGTGCTGGGAGTTTGTCATTACGAACCCCACAGCACCATAATGGCTACACTGAAGACTGGGAAGTTTGGTATCAAACTTCTCAGCACATTAAACCCACACTGATGCCAGTGTGGGATTTAATGTAAAATGCACAGAGGGCATCTTAGAGATGCCCCCTGAAACTCAACCAACTCCCAGTGACCTGACTGAGTGGCTGCCGAGGCTGCCACCCCCAGACATGTTACGGGACCCCTGGGTCGAGAGCTTGCTCCTCTCGTGGGCCTGAAACAATGCACATCCTGGGACGAGGTGCCAAGCCTCCTCCCCCAGGATGGGCAGGGTTCACGAAGGAGAAGCTTCAAAGGTATACCGCCTTTGTGAGCCTCTCCAGACCACTTGCTGTACTCAGCAACTGGTCCCCACTGGTTCCACCCCCCCTTTGGGCGGGAGACCCGGCGGGAAAAACAAAGTGAGGAAGAGAGGTGTGCCCACCTCTGCCAACTCCACCCCTAAGGTGGGGGAGGCGAGGTGAAGCGCAACCTCGAGTCCCCGCCATCTTGAGGATGGGGGACCCAGCCAACCAAGGACAGGCTCCTGCCCCCCTCCCCCTGGAGAGTGGCAGAGTAGGGGGTGTACCCACCCCAGGGAAGGGACCCATTGGTCCCTTCCCTTTACCTACCTGTAACGCCCCTAAATTCAGTATTTAGGGGCACCCTGAACCTTCCTTCCTCAGATCCCGATTCCGAAACAACAAGAAGAACAAGAAGCAAGAAGACCAGCCGTGCAGCTGCTAACAAGAAGACGACACCAACTGAATTGGCCCCAGCCCTACCGGCCTGTCGAACCTCGAACCTGCTCCTGCTAAACCCCGGCCTCTTCAGTGGTCAGCAACCTCGAAAACCCCGGAGGACCTGACTGCCTTGCTCAACTAAAAGACTGGGACTCCCACGAGCAGTGGTTCTGCTCAAACCTCTGCAACCCCAGGCCCTGGCCTGAGACCGCAGATCCTGCCCACTCTGCACCCGCCGAGCCCGGCCCGAGCCAAAGTGGACAAAGACCACGAGGACGTCCCCCCGGCGACTGTGACCAAGAATCCAGCACCCAAGGACTCAACTCGACGCTCCTGACGACGCCTGCAGCCTCAACACCAGGGACCCCTCCAACCGCGACCAGCAGAGGGTAAGATTTCCCGACGCCTAAAGACACCCCTGCACCCGGCGCCCCATGGCCCCCTGTGCCCAACTCCTGGGTGTCTACCCCTCCTACAGCATCCCAACTTACCTCTCGAAGTGGTGGTCGCACCTGAAGAATCACCGTCCCCGAGTTTGCAGCCTTTGTTCGTCTTGCAGCTTTCCCATTGAAATCCATTGGGCGCCCGATGGCCCAAAAGCCCACTGCACCCGGCCGCCCAATTCCGCTGAGGGTGCACCAACTACCCTGTTCGACTTCCCCACTTGCCCTGAGTAAGTGACCAGGAGCTTTGCTCCCACAGCCGAGTGGCCTGCCTGCCAGCAGCCACCAACCAAAGGCCCCCCGCCCGCCATAGGCTAACGTTGGGCCTACTCTCTCTGCACCCGGCCGCCCCTGTGCCGCTGAGGGTGTAACAGTACAAACCTGAACCTGGGAGACCCCAGAGTCTTGCCCCAGAACCTTAACTCTGCCAGCCGAGTACTTACCTGAAAGCCGATAACTTGCATTTTCTCCATAGGGTAACATTGACTGGTTTCCACTTGGAAATTCTTCTAAGTGTCGAGTTTTGGAACTTCGAAATATTCACTAAAAATCGTCCGAATACCAAAATCGAAATTACTCACCTGTTCTCAGGAGAGATCCCAGTGCTGGATTTAGGTACCCAGCACTGACTAGAAAAAGTGATTACAACTGTGATTTTCCGGTAACTTGATTTTCCTCCATAGGATAACATTGCCTGGTTTTTGACAGAAATTCTTCTAAGTGTCGATTTTTGCAACATACAAATATTCCTTAAAAATCGCCTGTGTAACACAAACGATTTCTTTCAACTGTTTACAGGAAATGCACAAGGGCTGAATCCAGGATCCAGCCCAGAGTAAGAAAAACGTTTGTAAAGTAATTCTATTACAGTTTACTTAAAAATCCCATTGAGCTCAATGTTATAGTATACCAAGTATTGTGTTGCCTATTGCAACCCCTGTGCCATATTGCATTTAAAGTCTATTGTTCATTGAAAGTATTCAACAAACAGCATCTTATTTTGAGAAAGTATTTTTATGCAAACCTGTGGTTCTAAAATAAAAACAGTATTTTTTTATACAAAACAATTGGCCTACAGTTCAGTTCTTGAGTGTGTGGTTTCATTTGCTGACTGAGTGTGTACATCAGATGCTTTACACTGTCCTCTGATACTGCCTTACTGCTCGACCAAGCTACCACTATTAGAGAGTAAGGTTCTATCTAACTTTAACCTCTGCCTACCTTTGGGGACTCTTGGACCCTATACACACTTTACCTCACTTTGGTGCAGTATATATAGAGCCAGTTTCTTACAATTCCCATGTACTGTATTTGCTAAGTGTTGCATACTACTGCTCCCCTGTAAATCAAACAAAGTACAATTTCTATTGCATTTTCAAACTGTTCGACATTCAGTAACTTATTACTGTGAAGTATTTTATGCTTACCTGTGCCAGGCTTGCTTGGTTCTAAAATAAAACAACAATATATTTTTATACAAAAACTATTGGCCTAGAGTTCAGTTCTTGAGTGTGTGAATTCATTTGCTGACTGAGTGTGTACATCAAATGCTTAACACTGTCCTCTGATACTGCCTTACTGCTCGATCAAGCTACCACAAGTAGAGAGTAAGGTTCTATCTAACTTTAACCTCTGCCTACCTTTGGAGTCACCTGGACCCTATACACACTATACCTCATTTTGGTGTAGTATATATAGAGCCAGTTTCTTACAGAACCCATCAAAAACGTAAGTATTAGATTCAAATCCCACTGAGGCATAGTAAAGGGAGTGGGAGGAAACCTATTAGTGAGACCCTTAATGAATCTCATAACTATGAGAGATTTGAACAACGAGGGTTGATATGGTAAACAGAGAAAAGCAGACAAGGCAGATAAGTAGCCTTTAACAGTTGCTACTGCACAACCCTGTTGCGCCAAGGAGAGAGAAATGCTCAGAACATCAGATAATGGGTGTTTAAAGGTTCAATTGAGTCTCTCCACACCATTTCCCAAATCTATCCCACCTACCAGAATAAACAGATTTGGTGGAGTGTCTTCTGGCTGATAAAATAACGTCCACCACATCCGGTGAGAGAAAGAACTCAAGTTGCCCCGTTCAAACTCCAGGGATGAAGGTGCAGGCTCTGGAGGTGGGATTGTAGAACATGCCCCAGCGATTGCGAAAGGAGGTCTGCCCTGAGAGAGAGACGGAGTGGAGGGTGCACTGAGAGGTAAAGGAGTTCCAACTGTAACGCATTGCCTAATGCTCCCCGCATCGGATACTGCAGAATGACGGTCAGTGCGCGTTCTCGTGAGTAGCAAACAGGTCCAACCGAGGGAACCCCCACATTCTGAAAATGTTAAGAACCGCCTCCGGATGGAGCTGCCACTCGTGATTGGCCAAATATTGGAGACAGACTGTCCGCACACACATTCAGCTCCCCGGCCAGATGATTTGCGATTAGGCAAATCTGATGGTCCTGAGCCCAGGACCAGAGTCGTAGAGCCTCTCTACAGAGAAGATACAACCCTACTCCTCCCAGTTTGTTGATGTACCACATCGCTGTAGTGTTGCCTGTTTAGACCTGAACCGACTGACCGCAAAGGGATGGTTAGAAGGCCTGGAGAGCCGAACGTATCGCCCGCAATTCTAAAAGATTGATTTGAAACAATCTTTCCTCTGGAAACCAAAGACCCTTTGTAGGAAGCTTGCTCTGTATATACTATACCAAAGTGAGGTATAGTGTGTACAGAGTCCAGTGGAACCCCAAAGGTAGGTAGAGGTAAAAGTAGATAGCACCTTACTCTCTATTTGTGGTAGTGTGGGCTAGCGGTAAGGCATTATCAGACGGTAGTGTTAAGCATTTGTTGTACACACTCAATCAGCAAATTATTGTCACACACTCAAAGACTGAACTCAGACCAATTTTGTTTTGTATAAAAATATTCTTTGTTATTTTATTTCCTATAACCAAGCAAGCCTGGCACAGGTAAGTGATTTATACTTTCCAGTAATAATACAGTTTGAATTGCAGTTGTATATATACTTTGGTTTGATTACAGTAGAATTACTTTGTAAAGCAGTACTTTGAAATATTCTACATATACTTTGTAAAGTAATTTACTTGACATCCTATTGAAAAGTCAATACAGATTACTTTTCTTACACAGTGTAGTATACCTGGATACTGCACTGGGACATTTACTGCAAACCGGTACCATTTACCAGGGGCTGACCTCTGGCCAGAATGCCAATTGGGTTTTGTTTTCAATGCTGTTTTAGGGAAAGAACATAGGCCCTGGGTACCTGATTGGCAGGAGCCCAGGGCACACTCAGTCAAAGTACATCAGCAGTAAGTGGGCACTTTCTCACAGAGGCGGAAAGGCACGACTCACAGTAGTGTCCAGTATTGCCTCTATGAACAGGTTGCGCTGAAAGGGCACCAGGTGAGATTTGGGTACGTTTATCGATAACCCCAAGCTGAACAACAACTGTGGTGTTATTCGGAAAATGATGCAGCACAATCTCTGGCGACTTTGCTTTGAGCAGCCAGTTGTCCATATAGGGAAAAACAGGAATCCTCGACCTTCTGAGATTTGCTGCCACCACCGCCTTCACCTTTGTGAAGACCCGAGGTGTGGAAGTAAGGACCGCAAACTGAATGTTGAGACACCACCTTAAACCGGAGATACTTCCGATGCGGCTTCAGGAGGGGAATGTGAAATTATGCATCCTGCAAATCAAACTACACCATCCAGTCTTCCTTCTCCAGCGCAAGAAGAACATGAGCTTGGGTCAACATTTTGAACTTCTCCTGTTTGAGGTAAAAATTCAATAGCCTGAGGTCGAGAATCGGCTGCAAATGACCATTGTTTTTGGGAATCAGGAAGTACTGAGAGTAGCACCCCTGACCCCTTTCCTGCTCTGGAACCATCTCAATTGCACCCTTTGGGAATAATAACAGTACTTCCAGTTGAAGAAGCAGGAGATGCTCTTCCAAGCAAAGACCTTGGCGGGGAGGGAAAAGAGGGGGAAACTCCTGGAAGGGTAGGACATACCCAGTTTCTATGATGATTAAAACCCAGAGGTCTGTAGTGACAGACCTACAATGAGGTAGAAAAAAGGCCACCCCATCCTCCCACGTGACATGCATGCTCTAAGATGTAGGAGCTAGAGCTGCTTCCCTGCAACAACGGTTGTAGAGGCGGAAGAGGAGGAGGTGGTGGAGACTTGTTGCTGGGCAGAACCCCGCAGATGACCTCTGCCCCTTCCCTTGTAGGATCTATACAGAGGATTTGTCTGTTGCTGCGGCTGTTGTCTACCGCAAAAGGACAGGTTCCTCGCAAAGCCACGAAGCCTGCGAAACGATCTATAGTCCTTAGGATGGGTCTGAAGCCCCAAGGACCTTGCTGTAGCTTTGCTGTCTTTGAAACTCTGCAGCGCAGAATCCGCCTCAGCCCCAAACAAGCAGGAACCATCAAAGGGTAAATCCAGCAACATAGCCTGAACATCAGGTGAAAAGCCTGAATACCGTAACCAGGCATGCCTTCTCGTCGCTATCGAAGACCCCACTGCCCTGGCTCCAGAGTCCACCATGTCCAGGCCGGATTGGATTACCTGGAGAGCAGCAGCTTGGGCATCCGACAACAGTCCCAAAAAATGCCCTTGGACATCCGTGGGCAACTTCAGTAGAACCTCCTTGGCCGAGTCCATGAGGGAATGCATGTAACGAACCAAGAGATATTTGGCATTCGTGGATTTAAGGGCCATAGCCCACGATGAGTAAACCTTCTAGGCCGATTGCTCCATACATTTTGACTCCCTATCAGCAGGCGTGGAAGAAAATGATCCTGTCGACAGCTTAGAAGAGCAAGAAGCCTGGACCACCAAGCTTTCCGGTGAAGGGTGGTCAGACAGAAAAGCCAGATCTCATGGGCCACCTTCTACCTCCTAGCCATTGTCCTGGAAACCGCAGGAGAGTACATGGACTCCTGTCAAACATTCAAAATATGCTCCGTTAAGGCCTCATTGAAGGGCAGCAATGGTTTCAAAGCAGAAGTAGATGAATGGAGCTCTTCTATAAGAATATTTGATTTCAGTTCAGCTGTAGATAGAGAAAATTCTAAGAGGTCCGCAGCTTTTCTAATCATCGTATGATAGGAAATCACTTCAGGAGGTGGTAAGCCCTTAGGTGATGCCAACTGCCATTCAGGGGAGATATTGAGGACAATTGCCTCTAGCAAACCTTCAAATATGGGGTCAAGTTCTCCAATTTCCTCTTCTTCTGCCCTTTCCTGCTTCTCAAGATATTCCTCTTCCTCTAACAGCTTCTCTCCGAGACCTCATCTTCGGAATCGGCGCCGGTGATTTTGGTACTGGCGTCGTAGGAGGATCCAAGGGAATAGGGTTCGAAACCGGTTGAGGATGTACCGGCGCCGGTTCGGATCCGGATGGCGCCAAGGAAGACCCATCCAACGGAGCACAACCCTCCGGAAAACGTGATGGCGTTGGCAACCTCAGCCCCAGTAGAGACCAACTCCCTGGCTTCCCAGGCATCAAAGGAAAAAACAGAGACTGTGGAAAATTAGGGGGAACCCTCCCAAAGAGTAAGCTAGTGGACCCATGGGGCCAGCAGGACCATCAGATGGATTTGCAGCCTTGCGAAAATACCAAACATGGCATTTAAGAAATGCAATGGATCTGATCCCGGAGTCGGGAACACAGGATAAGGATCCGGAACAAAGTATTCTGGAGCCGTTTCTGGTAGCACCAAATTCGGCTCCAGTTGTGGAGTCTATGTTCTCGGCGCGGAAGTCTGAGATCTCGGCACTGGAGGAGTAGGAACATTCCTCGGAGTTGGAGAAGTAACAGCCCTCGGTGCCTGAGACCTCCCCGGAGAAGGAGTTGGCGAAATCTCATCCTTACGATAGCACCTTGGACACGGGGACACCGACTTCGGAGTCGCATCCTTAGAAGAACGACGTTGAGAACCATGGCGCAGCTTCTTCATGATCAATCAATCAATCAGGAGTTTGTTAAGCGCAACTACTCACCCATGAGGGGTAGGGGGGTGCAGGATCCATTCCATTAAGGAGGGGGTCTGTCGAAGAGCCAGGTTTTGACGTTTCTTGCGAAGATGGGGAGCGATGTCTGTCTGAGGTGGAGCGGAAGGGCGTTCCAGGCTTTGGCCGCGAGGAAGGAGAAGGAGCAGTCTCCTGATCTGGTCTTTCTGGTGCGGGGGACCACGGCGTGGGAGAGCTGGGCTGATCGTAGGGTCCTTTGGGGTGCGTGGAATTTGAGTCTGCTGTTCAGGTATGCTGGTCCGGTGCCGTGGAGGGCCTTGTGTGCGTGGGTCAGTATCTTGAAGGTGATTCTCGCCTCGAAGGGGAGCCAGTGGAGTGTGCGCAGGTGCTGGGAGATGTGGCAGTGTCTTGGCAGGTTGAGGACCAGTCTTGCGGCGGCATTCTGGATGTTCTGTAGCTTGCGGGTGAGGTTTTTGTTAATTCCGGCGTAGAGTGCGTTGCCGTAGTCGAGTCTGCTGGTGACCAGGGCATGAATGACAGTCTTTCTGTGTACGAGGGGGATCCATGTGAAGGTCTTACGAAGGAGGCGGAGGGTGTGGAAGCAGGAAGACGAGACGGAGTTGATCTGGCGGTCCATTTTGAGCTCGGAGTCCAGGATGATTCCCAGGTTGCGTGCGTGGTCCGTGGGGGTTGGAGGGTTTCTGAGGGTGGGGGGCCACCAGGTGTTGCTCCAGGCGTCGGGGTTTGGGCCCATGATGAGTACTTCTGTTTTGTTGGGGTTTAGTTGCAGGCAGCTGTTTTTCATCCATTTGGCGACGGCTTCCATGCCTTCTCGAAAGTTGTGTCTGGCGGTGTTGGGTCGTTGGATAGGGAGAGGATGAATTTGGTGTCGTCTGCGTATGACACAATGTTGAGTCCGTAGGTTCCGACGATGGGGGCGAGTGGAGCCATGTAGACGCTGAAGAGCGTCGGGCTGAGGGAGGAGCACTGGGGGATTCCGCAGGTGGTCGGTGTAGGGTCCGAGAGGAAAGGGGGGGAGGGGGAGGAGGAGGAGTCTGACCCGCTGCGTTCTGCCGGGGAGGAAGGAGCGGATCCAGTGTCAATTTTTGACAAAATTTTTGGTGATTTTTTCACAGTTTCTTTTCGAGTCATCTCGACTCCTAGGTGTCGGTAGGGATGCCCGGCTTCAAGCCATGCGAAGTCTGTGGTCGAATGATGTCGATCACAGACCCGAACTTAGAGTGTCTCTACTGTCTCGGCCGAGACCACGACACGAAGTCGTGTCCTGACTGCCGGGCCCTACACCCGAAGGCTTTGCGAGAGCGGTCTCGAAAGCTCCTCGAGGTCCGGCAGTCGGCTCTGCGCCAAGCCCCGGTCCCGTGAGAGGTCGAGGGGTCGGTCGCGGAGCCCCCGCCGGTCGTCGGAGTCCAAGTCTTCGCACTCCTCGGGTAAGTCGAAGCACAAAAAGTCTAAGAAGCATCATTGCTCTAAGACTTCGCCTCGCCGGTCTCGCGACTTGGCTGAGGCCCCTGTCAACACCGTCCCCGCGGCCCCGGACGTGCCTGTGGAGCCGCCCCCGCATTACCTGTCCTTTCCGGGTTCGGGGGCGACTCCGGCCCAAATACAGGAATTCCTGTCGGCCATGGCCCGCCTCTTCGGGCCTCAAGGTCCCTCCGGTGCGCCTTCGGGCCCTGATGGGGTTGCTCCGGCGTCGCCGACGACTCCGGTCCCGGCGTCGCCCGTCCCGCCAGCCTTGATCCCGGCCTCGGCTCCGGCGCCGATGTCCCCGGTGCCGTTCCTGACGCCGCCCGGGGCTCCGGGCGGCGTCGTTCCCCGGTTCTCTCCGGTTCCGGACATGGAGCCGGACCGACGTCGCTCGACGCCGGCGCCGATGAGACCTTGGGTCCCAGATGTCCCTCCTCCTCCATATTTTGAGCCAGAGGAGGACCAGGAGAGCTGGGAGGGGTCGGAAGACCCTCTCACACAGCAGTGTGAGTATGATCAGGACTGGGCAGAGGAACTTGGGGATGCCAGTGGTCTGGACACTTCTCCGGACTCTGGCATGCTGTCTCCTCCTTCCGTGGCTACGGAGGAGGGAGCAAATTTCGCAACGGTGTTGCGTAGAGCAGCTGGAGCCTTGCACCTCCAATTGCCTACTGTGGCTGTCAGGACTAACCTCCTGACGGAAGTGCTTCAGCCGGCAGCTACCTCCTCGGAGCCATTGCTGCCGTTTAATGATGCACTGTCTGACGTTCTTTTGGGCACCTGGTCCAAGCCCACCACAGGGGCTCCTGTGGATAGGAACGTGGCCCGACGCCATCGCCCTGCTCCGGGCGACCCCTTGTTTCTCTCTCAACATCCCACCACCGAGAGCTTGGTTGTCCAAGCCTCTGCCTCCCAAACCGCCTTCCCTTCCGCCCCTCCGGATAGGGAATCCAAACGCCTGGACCAATTTGGGAAGAAGGCCTTTTCTTCCTCCAGTGCTGGCTTGCGGTCCGTCAACACCGCTTGCCTTTTGGGCCGATATTCCCACACTCTGTGGGATTCGGTGGCGGCCGTTTTGCCCCAGTGTTCTGAGGAGGTCCAGACACTGCTTACCCGCACCATTGCGGAAGGTAGGGATGCGACAAAGTACACCATACGTTGTGGCCTTGATACCGCCGACTCGCTGGGCAGATCGCTCGCAACGACGGTGGCGCTGCGTCGCCACGCCTGGCTGAGAACAACTGGTTTCTCGGGTGATGTCCAGAATACACTCATGGACATGCCCTTTGATGGAGTCGGTCTTTTTGGTTCCAAAGCAGACCATGCGCTGTAGCGTTTTAAGGACTCACGGGCTACTGCCAAGTCCCTGGGCCTTTCTGCTGTGCGCCCTCCGCTAACCTCTGCTTTTCGCACGGAAGGGTCGCCCAGTCACGTCTGCTGCCCAGCCACCGGCCCACGCAGCAAGCGTCTTCGCGTGGCCGAGGACGTGGCTTCCGCCGTGGCGGGTCGGGCAACCAGCGTGCGGGTCAGGCCACCAACTCCGCCCCGTCCGCAGCCTCCAAGCCCTCCTAGTCCTTCCTTTCAGGTGCACAGCACGCCAGTAGGGGGCAGGGTCCGCCATCACCTTCACCACTGGCGTGCCATCACCTCGGACAGGTGGGTCTTGGACATTGTCCGAAGGGGCTACTCCCTCCCCTTCGAGACCACCCCCCAGCCATGCCACCTCAATTCCACCTCATGTCAGGGGATCACTTGGT
Organism: Calotriton arnoldi; assembly: GCA_963921515.1. Lineage (NCBI taxonomy): Eukaryota > Metazoa > Chordata > Amphibia > Caudata > Salamandridae > Calotriton > Calotriton arnoldi. Next base: position 472,751 of record CAWUFW010006603.1, on the reverse strand, counting down.
GCTTCTGCAGAAGGAAGTCACGGCCCTCTTGGCCAAGAGGGCCATCGAGCATGTTCCGACCCCAGAAGTAGGACGTGGTTGCTACTCCCACTACTTTCTGGTGCCCAAAAAGGACAAGGAGGACATGCGTCCTATCTTAGACCTTCGGAACGTCAATCGCTTCCTCCGGAAGGAGAAGTTCAAGATGCTCACCCTAGCTCAGGTCTTGACTGTCCTCGACCCTGGAGACTGGTTGGTAGCGTTGGACTTGCAGGACGCTTATTTTCACATCCCCGTCCTGCCGGCCCACCGGCGTTACCTGCGGTTCACGGTAGGCCTCGAGCATTTTCAGTTCACCGTGCTCCCCTTTGGCCTTACAAGTGCCCCTCGGGTGTTCACGAAAGTGATGGCGGTGGTCGCAGCTCATCTGCGCCGGGCAGGGGTTCTAGTCTTCCCCTACCTCGACGACTGGCTGCTGAAGGCGGGCTCGTCCCAGGCAGTCGTCTCCCACCTCCAGACTACGGCCGAACTCCTGCACTCGCTGGGGTTCTCCATCAATGTGCCGAAGTCGCATCTGATTCCTTCTCCACAGCTCCTTTTCATCGGAGCAGTTCTGGACACGACGCAGTTTCGGGCCTATCCTCCCGAACGGCGAGTCCGGGATATTCAGGCTATGATTCCGATCTTTCAGCCTTTATCCTGGGTTTCGGTACGGATGACCCTGAGGCTGCTGGGCCTCATGGCCTCATGGCCTCCTGCATCCTGCTGGTCGATCATGCCAGATGGCATATGCGGGCTCTGCAGTGGGACCTGAAGTTCCAGTGGGCGCAGCACCAGGGCAACCTGTCCGATCACGTCCAGATCTCGGAGGGGACTGCAAAACAGTTGCAGTGGTGGCTCTCGAACCGGCAATGGGTCATGGGCAGATCCCTCTCCCTTCCCCAGCCAGAGCACACAGTTGTGACGGACGCGTCCCTTCTAGGATGGGGCGGTCACATGAGAGAGGCGGAGATCAGAGGCCTCTGGTCTCCGGCGGAGTCCCGGCTCCATATCAACATTCTGGAGCTCCGGGCGATCCGACTTGCACTCAAGGTATTCCTTCCCTCTGTCAAAGGGAAGGTAGTGCAGGTGTTCACAGACAACACCACCGCCATGTGGTACTGCAACAAACAAGGCGGGGTGGGGTCGTGGACCCTCTGTCAGGAGGCGCTGCGCCTCTGGACATGGCTGGAACATCAGGGCATGTTCCTGATGGTTCAACACCTGGCAGGTTCCCTGAACGCCAGGGCGGACGAACTCAGCCGCAGGTGCATGATGGATCACGAATGGCGTCTTCACTCGGAAGTGGCGCAAGGACTCTTTCTGCAGTGGGGAGAGCCTTGGTTACATCTATTCGCCACCGAAGAGAACGCGCAATGTCATCAGTTCTGCGCGTTGGAATTTCCAAGGCGGCACTCGCTCGGCGACGCTTTTCGTCGCGAGTGGAGTTGCGGTCTGTTGTACGCATTTCCGCCTATACCACTTCTACCCAGAGTGTTGAAGAAGATTCAGCGCAACCGGGCCCAAGTCATCCTTGTGGCTCCGGACTGGGCTCGAAGAGTTTGGTATCCCGAGCTACTCAGTATGAGCGTCGATCCCCCGATCCGTCTGCCTCTTCGGGAGGATCTTCTGTCGCAGCAGCAGGGGACGGTCCTCCACCCGAACCTGTCCAGCCTCCACCTGCTTGCGTGGAGATTGAGCGGCGGCAGTTGATTCTTTTCGACTTGCCTCCTGAAGTTTGTGATGCAATTCTGGCAGCCAAGCGTCCCTCCACTAAGGTGGTATACGCCTGCAGGTGGAACAAGTTTGTGGCATGGTGCACAGCAAAGGCTGTGAATCCCCCCTCTGCCCCTCTTTCTGAGGTTCTTCTGTTCCTTCTTTCCCTGGCCCAACAGGGTTCTGCCCTGGGTACCATCAAGGGCTATCTTTGTGCCATCTCGGCCTTCCTCAGGCTTCCTGATCAGCCCTCCCTTTTCAAGTCCCCTGTTGTTAACAGGTTCCTAAAAGGCATTACACACCTCTTCCCTCCTGTTCCGTTTGTGATGCCTCAGTGGGACTTGAACTTGGTTCTTACCTTTCTCATGTGCGCTCCCTTTGAGCCTCTACATAACTGTCCTCTTCGTCTTCTGACTCTGAAGACAGCCTTTCTGGTGGCCATCACCTTTGCTCGGCGGGTGAGTGAGTTCCAGGCTCTATCATGCAAACCTCCCTTTCGGTCTGTCCATCCAGACAAGGTTGTTCTTAGGACGCGTCCGTCCTTCTTGCCAAAGGTGGTTACTCCCTTCCACATTGGGCAGACCATCACTTTGCCCACCTTCTTTCCGCCTCCGCATCCTTCCAGAGAGGAAGAGAGGCTCCACCGTCTGGACCCAAAACGTGCGCTTTCCTTTTATATCAACCGCACACAACACTTCCGGGTGGATGACCAGCTCTTTGTTGGCTACGTGGGTGCCAAAAAAGGTCGGGCGGTGCACAAGAGAACCATCTCCCGCTGGGTAACCTTGTGTATCAAAGCCTGCTATTCTTTGGTTAAGAAGGAGCCTCCTGTTGGGCTGCGTGCCCATTCCACCAGGGCAACGGCTGCTACCACGGCTTTAGGCCGCGGTGTTCTGCTGCAGGATATCTGTCAGGCAGCTACGTGGGCCTCGCTGCACACATTTACAAAGCATTACTGCCTTGACAGTCCGGTCCGGAGGGACGGCTTCTTTGGCCGTTCTGTCCTCCGGGACTTCCTTGTCTGATCTTTGTTCGCAGACCCACCACCGGGGTTGGTATTGCTGGGGTATCTATTCTAAGGTAAGGAATCTGTCAGTAACATGTCTCTTTCAGATGCACAAGTTACTAACTTGTGTAACGATATATCTGTAAGAGACAGTAGTTAGTGACAGATTCCTTACCGCCCCACCCATCCTCCCCGTTCTGCGAACTGATTTCTAGGGTTAAGGTCATCCCTTTCAGGGCCCTAGTATTTTTCAGACACCTCTGTCAGCTTCTTGCATGGCTCTGCGTTCCTGGCGCGGAAAGTCGTGTACAGAACTGACGTCAGCGCGCAGGGGCGGCGTCTAAGTACTGCCCGCGACGTCATCCCGGCGATCACGACGTCGAACGCGGAGCCGCACAACGCCACCTACCGACGCGCAAGGGTACTGCTACGCAAAAACTTTCCGGATCCAGCCTGACGCCTGGGGATATTCTAAGGTAAGGAATCTGTCACTAACGTGTCTCTTTCAGATTCCTGCGTCGTGGAGTCTGTGTATTAGGGTGCGGTGAGAGACTGTGTCGAACGCCGCTGAGAGGTCGAGGAGGATTAGGGCTACTGTTTCTCCTTTGTCCAGTAGGGTGCGGATGTCGTCTGTTGCGGCGAGGAGGGCGGTTTCCGAACTGTGGTTTTTTCTGAAGCCGGATTGGGAGGGGTCGAGGATGTTATGCTCTTCGATGAATTTGGCGAGTTGGCTGTTGATGGCTTTCTCGATGACTTTCGCTGGGAACGGGAGCAGGGAGATGGGTCTGTAGTTTTTGAGGTCGAAGGATCTTGAAGTATGGGGCGTCGGCGAATTCGACCAGGTCCGAGATCTCCTGCGACCCCTCTTCTGCTGCTTGGCCATGAAAAACTGGGCCTCCCTCTCCTTCAAAGCCTTTGGATTCATTTGCTTACACGAAGTGCAGGTCCCAACGTCATGATCAGAGGACAGGCACCACAAGCACTCTTCGTGCGGGTCAGTGATAGACATCTGACCACCGTCTTCTCTGCAGGGCTTGAATCCAGACTTCCTAGGAGTAATCATTTTCAGCTGGCTATAAAGTCGCAACAGTATCCAACCAAGCCCCCAAAAATGGAGAGCCTGGGGAAAAAACGCCACGTGTCGACGGCGTGGAAAAAAGGGAACTGACAGCACACCGACAAGGTCTTCTTATGGCTCTGATGACATCACACAGTCGCGTGCAAAGCCGTTCCATTGTGACATCCTCGTTGACGTGGGAGAGGTGAGGAGAAAAGTTTCTGTGGAATGCTGCACATTGGGGTAATTAAAAAGGTGAGGAATCCACAGGCAGGTGTATCCATCAGATGGCACAGGTACTGAATAGGACAGAGGCTCTGTCATTTTTGGGCACCAAAAAGTAGCGGGAATAGCAAACAACTTACTTTTGATGCTGGCACCCTCTCTATGGCCCTTTTGGCCAAAAGGGTTGACACTTCCTGGTGGGGCAAGGAGAGAGAGTCCTCATTCAGCCAGTTGTAAGTAGGTGTATTGGGTCGGGAAGTCTCTAGAAAGGGGATAGAACAAACCCTTGGGACTATTTGGAAAAACCTACCTGTCCAATGATATGGACTGCCAGTGGGGCAGATGATCCTATCTCCCACTTGGTGCCTGTGCAGGTATAAAGGCAAACAAAAGGTGTTTGGAGGCTGCAGCTGTCTTGGGGTGGATGGACAAGACCAGCCTGGTAGTTCCAAGCGGCCTGTGGGAACCCGAACCCACTGCCACAAAAAGGCTAGAAAGGCTTGGTAGCTGGACGGAAAGGGAATGTGGTTGGAACCTCCTACTGTAGCCAGGGAAGGAGTAAAGGGGTTAGCATGGGGCCATAGACCGGCCCAAGGGACAGCTGTAGCTCTGCTGTCAAACTCCAGCGCAAGTTCACCTTCTCACCAGAGGTGAGAGCAACCACAGGACATGTCCATGAGCGAATATTTGATATCCCCTGAAAAGCCAGTAGTTCTCAGACAGGCCTGGTGTTTGTGTGACACCGACTATGAAATCACGCTGTCCATTGAGTCGGCTGTCTCAAGCCCACTCCTGATGGTGAACTTTGCTGCATCTTTCCTGTCAGCAATAGCTTAGGAGAGTATGGCTCGGGGTTCCTCTGAGACCACAGGCAGCACTGGTGCAACCAAACCTCACAGAAAGTGGGTGGTTCGCCCACAAAGGCACACGGTGTTCACTGGTTGCAGTGCCAGGCTAGCAGCAGAGAAAAACCTCTTACTGGAGGTATCCAGCCTTTTGGATTCCCTATCCGGTGGAGTGGTAGGGAACGCGCTGGAGATCCTGAAGTGAAGGCATGGACAACGAAGCGCTTCGGGGTGGGGAAAACGTGGATCCCCAGGAGCGGGACAATGGCGGCTGCAATTCTCCTGCGCACAAGGCCCTATGGAAGACATCTGTAAAGGTTTCGTTGAAGGAGAGTAAGGGTTCAGAGGGGGCGACTCCCGGCTGAAGCACCTCTATTAAGACGTTTGTCTTGACTGCCACTGTGAGAAACTGAAAGTCTAAGACATCGGCTGCCTTACGCACCACCATTGCAAATGAGTCACCCTCCTCTGTAGCCACTGTAAGGGGAGAGACCAGGCCAGTGTCTGGTGAGGTATCCAAACCACTGGCATCTGCAAGTTCATCGTACCAGTTGAATATTCCAAGGTAAGGAAGCTGCAGCTAGAAGTTTCTATCAGATACCTCTGGCTGTGTTGTTGATGCTGTTGCCGATGGTATGGTAAATGAGGAAAGAGATCCCCTTCAAGTGAAGTACCTTTCCTCTTTAGTCTTAAATGAATGCCTAAAGAATCATTTTTTTTTCCCACCAGCCCTACAGCTTTTAGGGTTTATGCTTCATTTTTCATCCTAAGCATCTTCTTTAGTCTGTTGACCAACCAAAGCTGTGCCTAAGAAAGGGAGATTAATGATTTTTGTGTGCATCTGGTTTCCAAGTAGTTTACCTTAGCCAGAATGACCTGCGTGAGGAGATCCCCTGGCAGGATCCTACTGCTGCAAGCTTTGCCCTACCCACACTGACACAGATTACCTGGTTTGCAACCAGTGACCCTTCATTAACCATCTCCTTGAAACCTTGCTGTCTTGGTAGATCCTCTACATAAGATGTAATTACACCCCATATCTCTATCCCACCGACCCAGCAGAGCTGTTGCGCTGGTGTTCTGCAAAGAAGCAACCGCAGTACTGCATACCCAGTCACATCAATTCAGGCCTCGAAAAAAATCTGAATAATTTTACTAGACCTCCCGGTCTAGTGACTTGAATAATCTACTCAACTTAACTGTAATGTGCTTAACCCATAAACTGGTCTCAAATTGTGTAATCCTAGGTAGATATTTTATTTCACTGAGTTGCTTTTTTCATCATTATAATATGAGAGAACCTTCAAATGTCAGTTCAGCATATCTGCTGAACACAAAACTTGTCTGATTTAATATACTAAACCTTTTCTCCATGTATAATATAATCTAGTGCACAAATAGAGCACACAATTGACCCTTGACTGGCATCTTAGTTCATTAATAGCACTGTCATCAAGGCGGGGAAAGGAATGTTTTTCAGTTCATATTCAAAAACTCACATACATTACTAAAGCATGATGTGGCAGCACATGCCATTTACAGGCATTTTATATTGAGATTGCATCAAACCTTCCTACGCACATACAGTTTTGATAAAACTATATAGCGCACAAACAATGTGTGGAAATCGTTTTACAGCAAATATTTATCATATGCACGTCACGAAGCGAACTTTTCTGATTTGTTTTGATCCTATTAAAATCTTTGTTTCCATCTCACTTCAGACGGACAAAAAAAGTGTTTTACTATCAATACAATTTCTCTTGCAGGAGAAGGAGGGTCTGATGTTGAAAACTTCAGGTCTTGTTGCCGAGGCTTATACTTCTAGAAAAGTAGAAGAGTAACTGCCTTAACGGTAGTTGGTGTCAGAAGTATATCCTTTGTAACTTCTAAGAGAACTGAAACTTAAAGGAGAAGAGGAATTGGAGAAGAGGCGTTGGAGAAGCTCTAGGTTGCAAGATCTCTAAAATTATCAACATCACCGTTTGTGGAGCCTGTGAGAAAGTGCCATCTTTCTTGCATGGTATGCCCCCACTTTTTGCTGAATTGCTGATGTGCTTTGACTGAGTGTGCCCTGGGCTCCTGCCAACCAGGTACCCAGGGCCTGTGTTCCTTCCCTAAAACTGCATTGATACCTACACCCAATTGGCATCCCTGGCCACAGGTCAGCCCCTGGTAAATGGTACCATAGGTACCCAGGGCACTGTGACCAGGGAAGGCCCCTAGGGGCTGCAGCACTTGTTGTGCCACCCTTAGGGACCCTGTACCTTTACACACACACACTGCCTTTGCAGGCTGCGTGTCTTGGTGCAGAACAAAAGTGAAGAGTCGACATGGCACACATCCCTGTGTGCCATGCCTACAAGCCACTGCCCTGGCCTAGGTCAGCCACCCCTCTAGCTGGGTGCACTATGCCAGTGGTGAGGGCACAGAGGCATGAGCCCTGTGCCCCTACAGTGCCCAAGTCCATTCTTGGGCATTGTAAGTGCAGTGCTGCCATTAAGAGTATATGGTCCTGGGAGTTTGTCATTACGAACCCCACAGCACCATAATGGCCCCACTGAAAACTAAGTAGTTTGGTATCAAACTTCTCAGCACATTAAACCCCCACTGATGCCAGTGTGGGATTTAATGTAAAACGCACTCCAGAGGGCATCTTAGAGATGCCCCCTGAAACCAACCCGACCTCCAGTGTCTGGACTGAGTGGCTGCCCAGGCTGCCACCACCAGACATGTTTCTGGACCCCTGGATCGATAGCCTCTGCTGTCAGGGGCCTGAAACAATGCGCATTCTGGGGCGAGGTGCCAAAGCCTCCTCCCCAGGATGGGCAGGGGAAGCTTCAAAGGCCTGCCGCTTTTGAGCTTCCCCAGACCATTTGCTGCTCCCAGCAAACTGGTCCCCACTGGTTCTACCCCCACTTCTGGCGGGAGAACCGGCGGGAAAACCAGAGGCAGGAAATGGGTTGTGCCCACCTCTGCCAACTCCACCCCTAAGGTGGGGGAGGCGAGGTGAAGCACAAACTCGAGTCCCCGCCATCTTGAGGATGGGGGACCCAGCCAACCAGGGACAGGCTCCTGCCCCCTCCCACTGGAGAGTGGCAGAATAGGGGGTGTACCCATCCCAGGGACGGGACCCATTGGTCCCTGCCCTTACCTACCTGTAACCACCCCTAAATTTAGTATTTAGGGGCTCCCTGAACCTTCCTTCCTCAGTTCCCGAATCCAAAACAAGAAGAGAAGACGAAGCAAGAAGACCAGCCGTGCAGCTGCTAACAAGGAGGCGACGACAACTGACTTGGCCCCAGCCCTACCGGCCTGTCGACCTCCGAACCTGCTCCTGCGGAACCCCGGCCTCAGCAACCTCAAAAACCCCGGAGGACCTGACTTCTGTGCCACAGCCTTCAACCCAGGGACTCCCACGAGCAGTGGTACTGTTCAAAAGAAAAACTACAAAAGACCCGGCCCTGGCACGGAACCGCGAAACCTGCACACTGCACCCGCCGAGCCCCGCCGGTGCCTGAGTGAACAAAGACTTTGAGGACGTCCCCCCGGCGATTCTGACCTGGAATCCAGTGCCCAAGGACCCTCCTCGACGACCCAAACGACGCCTGCAGCCTCAGGACAAGGGACCCCTCCAACCGCGACCAGCAGGGGGTAAGATTTCCCGACCTCAAAAGACATCCCTGCAACCGGCGCCCCACGGCCCCCTGTGCCCAACTCCTGGGTGTCTACCTATCCTCCAAGACCCCAACTTACCTCTCGAAGTGTTGGTCGCTCCTGAAGAGTCACCGTCCCGAGCCTGCAGCCTTTTTCACCCTTCCAAGATCTCCATTGGTTAACATTGAGCGCCTGACGGCTCAAAAGCTCCCTGCACCCAGCCGCCCGAGTGCCCCTGGAAGTGCAACCTCTACCCTAACCTACTTCCCCATTTGCCCTGAGCAAGTGACCAGGAGCCCAGCTCCCACAGCCGCGTGGCCTGCTTGCCAGCAGCCACCAACCCGAGGCCCCCTGCCTGCCATAGGATAACAATGTGCCTACTCACTCTGCACCCGGCCGCCCCTGTGCCGCTGAGGGTGTAACAACTGTACTTACCTGATCCTGGGGGACCCCTGAGTCTATGCCCAGAACCTTAACTCTGCCAGTCGAGTACTTACCCAAAGACCGATAACTCACTTTTCTTCCATAGGGTAACACTGACTGGCTCCCCCTGGAATTTCTTCTAAGTGTGGAGTTTTGAAACTTTAAAATATTCACCTAAAATCAACCGAGTCACGAAAACGAAAATACTCACCTGCTATTAGAAGAGATCCCAGTGCTGGATCGGGGTGCCCAGCACTGACCCTAAAAAGTAATCACAACGTTACTTACCGCTAACTCAATTTTCTTCCATAGGGATCCATTGACTGGTTTTCTGTGAAATTTCCACTTTTGAAATACTAAAATATTGTTTAAAAATCACAACAGTAACGAATTTCGAATTACTCACCTGCTATCAGGAGAGACGTCAGTACTGCATTTTTTAGTCCAGTACCAACCATGTAAAGTAACTTTAACCGTACTTACCGGTAACTTGCAATTCCTGCCATAGGATATCATTGCCTGCTTTTTACTGAAAAAGTTTCTAAGTGTCGATTTCTGAATCTTACAAATATTCTTTAAAAATCGTGCCAACGATACAAACGTAATTACTTACCTGTTTTAGATAGATATCCCAGTGCTGACTCTGAGAACCCAGCACTGAATTACAAAAGTAACGTAAACCTACTTTGCTTGCAAACTGCATTTCCTTCCATAGGATAACATTGGTAATTTTACCCAGAAAAGTTTCTAAGTGTCAACTTTTGAAATACAGTAATATTCCTCAAAAATCACTACTATAACAAAACGGTTTTTCTTACCTGTTTACAGGAAGTGTCCCAGGACTGAATCCAGGATCCAGTCCTGTGGTTAGAGAAGTAATCTACAAAGTAATTAATTGCAATTAACCAAAACTGTCCATTGAGCTCAATGTTACATTGTGTTTGAACTTGTGTTGCCTCTTGCACCAACTGTGACTACTATCATCAAACAGTCTTTTGCCTAATTGTAAAGTGGTTAACCGAAGCATCTCATTCTGAGAAAGTATATTCTGATACCTATTGTTGGTTCTAAAATAAAACAAGCATATATTTTTATATACAAACCATTGGCCTAGAGTTCAGTTCTTGAGTATGTGGTTTCATTTGCTGACTGAGTGTGCACAACAAATGCTTTACACTGTCCTCCGATACTGCCTTACTGCTCGACCAAGCTACCACTTTAGAGAGTAAGGTTATATCTAACTTTAGCCTCTGCCAAACCTCTGGGGACTGTGGACCCTGTGCACCCTGAACCTCCCTTGGGTTCAGTATATACAGAGCCACTTTCCTACAGAGCCTTCACAGGAAATTTCAATTTAATTTATTTGCTTCCCTCACAAGTATGTGGTGGAAGAAGGTGGTATTATCCATTGGCGATACACTGGAAGGGAAAGCTGCATGTGATGTTGGAGTGTAAGAAGTTGACAACCTACCACTTGACCGTGAACAAGGCTAAGAATTTGAGGGAGACTTAGGCCTTCTCCGTTTTTTAGGAACCCGAGGGATCCCATGAGGAGAGTTTGGAGTCCTTCCTGACCAAGGCATTTCAAGAGCCACTGGCATCATCCTTAAAGAGGACACTGAAGTTGGTCACAAGAGCATTCTTGGTGGTGGCGGAGTTGGAATGAGCATGTTACAAGGTTGTGGAGAAGGAAGATTGATAAGTACCACAAGAATCTGTAGAGGATTCAAAGTGGAATAATAAAACGCAGTGCTCTCAACAGATGAGTCCCATTTACAAAGACCTTGAACTTTTTCTTTGGTGCTGGGGTATATGGCGAAATTGAAGATTTCTACATCGATTTCAGTGATATCAAAACATATGATGGCGATTCCAGTCTTGGAGAATATTAAGTCAAATGAATGGTATGATGGCGTAGGCCATGTAGAAAAATCCATCGAAGGTCTCAACGTTAATGAGGATGGTGTTGCAGTGAACAGACTTTGATGCCAGACAAGAGTATGTGCACAGTGATTTTTGGTCCATCAACTCTGAAGTAGAATGGAATGCACTGGAGTGTCTCCACATTGGTGATGCAGCTGACTTGTGACATCTATGTTTTGCAGCGATAACCCAGCCTTTGACTGCGAGAACGTTGAGGCTGAAGATCTCGATGGTGACAAAGAGATCTTCAACATCAACCGGGAGTGATACTGGGAATGAGAACAATGTAGAGGTTTATGGAATGGTATGGCTGGATGAGTTCTCAGCCTTTTTCTTCCTCAGCTCTTCCTTAGCAGCCATGTTCTCCAGTTTCTCACTCAGCCTTATGCCTCCTCTGTGTCCGAGAGTCTCTTTCGACATGGTTTGGCAGAAAGTGCATTCTTTCACAGAATAAGATGATGGTAGGCACGCATACCTTGTGAAGGGTCTGTGCCTACTTTCTTCCTGCCACATGAAAGGCACTTCAGGAAAAGTGAAGGCATTTTGATTGGAAAATGTGCTGATCAATCAAAAACAAGTTTGCTCAAAAGATGGTGACTGGAAACGTTATGTTAAGCTGGTAAAATCAAGTTTCTGAGAACATTTTGTCTGAAAAACAGATGTGTGAACCCTCCAAGTAATCGGACATCTTTCCTCACAAGCCAGAAGAAAAAACAGACTCTGGGAGGCAACTCTCAGTACAATACATCAGGAGTAGAGAAAGCTTATGGAGAGCAAAGTGACAGGAGTCTATTTTCACAGTTGTACAATGAAAGCCTACCATTCTGTACTTTCCCTCAACGGTAGACATTTTCAGCATTCTGCAAATAAAATGCTGCAATACAGTGATGAACTGGCCTCTTTTACGCCTTTCAGTCTACATTTTGGACAAATCTTGCTTTGGGTAGACTTCTGAAGGGTGCTGCTCATCATTTGGACATATGGACAATGGCACCCTGTGTACAAAATTCTAGGGTCAAGTATGTAAGATAGTTCTTGCACGTAGTGAGGGCTTATTCTAATGTTTATGACTATCTAGGAAGATCCTACAATGCAGGTCATCTACTTAATGTGCATTTGTAGTTCCCATTTAAAGCTGGATTTGCCGGATAATGTGAACTGGTCAACCCATCCTTTTACAATTCTAAATAAAAATAGCTAAATCAATTGGAAACAAGCATTGAAAATGCAATAGGTCTCGCCTTTGATTAAGTTAAAGACATTTGCTTTGCTAATGGTATTGTATAGCAAAGCAAATGGCTTTAACTTAATCAAAGGCGAGACCTATTGAATTGTCAATGCTTGTTTTATGAGAAGTGCTCGATGGAGGTTTGGGTCTACACTCATCACTGTGGATCCTGGGGGTTTTCAACAGCTCTTTGTCTTAAACACTTTGGAATTAACAGTCATGTTTAAGCCACCAGTCAGTTGCTGGAGAAATAATAAAAAGTTCTAGGCACCACGTTAACAAGAAATCGAAAAAAACAGTCATCAAAAAAATATAAAAAGATAGATGCATGCGAAAGAAACCCCTGGGTACGCATGCCGCTGGACCAACCTGGCAAGCGTGCTCGACCTGTGATCAAGGGGTGACCGGCTGTTTTTCACAAAGTAAACACAGTATATTTCCTCATTTCCCAACTCCCCGCGGTGAAGTAGTGCAGCCACTGCTCACAAGCACCCATTTGAGTAAGGAGAGCGGGCTGCCCACCCCCGAGGTCACCACCGCAGCCTGCTCTTCTGCGCCCTGGGAGAAAGGGGGCCTGGAATCAGTGGGGGGAGTCTGGGGGCGTGGGGGTGGTGCCACTAGCTCTGAATATCTAGCATTCCTCAGACCCTTTCAGCTGCCAGAGTGTGAGAAGAGGCGGCTCGCGCGTCCTGCGGGGTATTAACATACAATCCACAGCATGGCCCGCGGGAAAAGGGCATAGGGGTATTGGAGGGAAATCAGATAAGAGTGGAGGGAAATCAGATAAGAGGGGCAGGGACACAGAGCAACCAAATGACGGGGTTGATCAAGCAATGATGGGGGTGGGGGGGGCATAGGGCAATGTGGCTGGATGGCAGGGGGAGCGATCGACAGGAGGCAGGCAATACGGGAACGGATGTCGGTGGATGATGTGGGGGGTGATACAGTTTGCCACTCACGTTTTTACTTGGGAAGGCCAACCCAGTCCCGCTTAGAATCACATATGCGTAGAGCATTTAACAGTGAGGCTCATGCCACTTGGAGGGACAGGTATCTTTATTCCCTTGTAATGTATTCAGGTGTTTGGCTGTTAACTGCTTTGCTTGTGGCATTAACAGTTTGAATCAGATTCACTTTCTCATTGGCAACCACCAAAGGCGATGAAATACCGGCCGTATCTGTTCACTGATAGGAGTGTTTGTGGATCTCTGCAGCAGGCGCTTAACCCACTGAGATGTAATGCAGTCGTTTTTGGGTTGTTTTTTTTTGGGGGGGGGGAGGGGGTTGCAGTTTTTATATAGTACGAACTCGACCCGAAGGTATTGGAGCGCTTTTCATGTGCACTAGTAACATTACACACTGACATTTGTTTTTGGTAGGCACGGGGAGATTAAGGGAGTTGCCCAGAATCACAGGATGTTGAGCCAATGCTGAGACTCTACCTGGTTCACCAGCTCCAAAGTCGGTGGCTCTGACCGTTACGCCACATTCTCTAAACCAAACCGTTATCATACAATATGATTAGAAACCCATATACAGGGGGCGACGAGGGGCAAAACATAATGTTCTGGAGGGCTGAGGGCTGGCGGCCGAGGAGGCAATTACACTGAAGGAAAGAGGAGCCGCAACAAAGACAGGGTCGCAGCAGGACCCTCCTTCTCAGTGTCTCAGTCCGGGGTACTCCTTTCAACACCTCCCGGGCAAGGACCTAGAGGGGTCATATTGCGCACAAAGGCAAGAACGCACTTCATGTCATTCAACACTGCAGCGGTGCTTGTAGGCAAGGCGCTCTGACGCCCCCCCACGTGACACCAAACCAAAAACTCCAGTTAGTGCAAGAATTAACATTTACGCAATGCTTTCACAATGTTGAACCAATCAGCGCTACATAGTAAGAACTATATACATCCAATATATACATCCAAATACAATTACATCGTCCCTTGGAAGAGTTGTTTAGCGCCTCGTCATAGTCATGTACACATGTTCTCGAGGAGCTGTGAGTGATGGGTGAAGGCGCCTGTCCATCCATCAGCTGACAGTATTTGAAATTTCACTCCATCCATGTACACGTATGCACGGTTCCTACATTCAGAGTACACGCGTGAGCACACGGGAGTGCAGTATATATTATAAAATAGCTTTGTACATTAACTCAAATGCCTGGCATTGCACACCATGGCTAGTTGAAGGTGCAAATTACTTACTAGACTTTAATAAGTTAAACGCAACACGGTCTCACTGGGTCTGTTTATTTTAAAGATCGCAGCAGCCAAAAACCATCCCTTTTTTATTACATGACATCTGAGTTGACAAAAATAGCAGCTCAATTTTTAAGCGCATTAAGATTTTCATATGAGATAGGCGCTACAGAGTGGAACTAGGTGAAGTCAGCGTCACTCCGTGAGATTATAAGGGCGCGAGCAGACACAAGAAAAGTACAAACATCCGCGCAACCGCGCACCGGGCTGATCGGTGCAAAAGACAAGCAGTTTGCACTTTCCTGGCACGTTTAATTGTTCACCTTCTCTTGCAGTTGAGATGTTGTGCGGACGAACCGCACCCGCCCAAAAGCGAACTCGTCGTATTTTAGACAGTGACGTTTTCGCTCGCGATCCACCGGCACCACCCCCGCCCCAGTCCTCCCACCAGCTGAAAATGCTCAACTCGAGAAACAGAAAATCACGAACGAATTTATGATAACAAGCTACGGTAGCGCAGGCACAAAAACAGGCAACAATAGAGAGACCAGGCACAAAAAGCATGCAGGGGGCTCAGAAACGCAAACTCTTCGCCTACTACAGGACAGCCAACGCGCCACGATGGGAGTCGGCAGCAGGGCAGACGTGGTGGGTTACAGCAGTTCTATGGAACGCGCGCATGCGAGAAGAGAGGAGGAGGACTCAAGCAAATAGTGCTTACAGAGTAATTGAAGGAGGCCGTGTCCCTCCGCAAGTAAACGATCCAATCCCGGTGGGCTGGGCCAAAAGTGGACAGGGTGGCAACCCTCAGTGTAATGATTGCCTCTGGTGCAATCATTGCACTGTGTTTTGCATCATCCATGACGCAAAACGACGCGCACCAATCAGAATTGCAGGCGGAGCAGCGACACGACTTCTGGAATCGTATCGATTCCAAGAAGCCCTCGCATGGCGAGAGCAGCGCATGCGCGCTGCTAACGCCAGGCGAGACCTAAAAACAGAAGGGCATACTCCCAACGCCTTTACTCTGCAAGACCCTTCATTAGAGTAGCTTGTTCTAAAACAATTGCTTCATAAAATATGAATCTTTGAGTCTATTAATGAATAAAATATATGAAAAAAAATTAAAAGAAAATGTATAGATCGTGTTAATACCCAGGTGTCTAGGCGCTAAATCAGGGAGGGAACAACCAAACAAATAGAGAATAAGCCTGATAAAGGGTTCTAATTTTTAAAAAGCCAGGGTTTTAAGGCTTTTCTGAAAGCCAGTAGGTCAGACTTCTTAAGATCAAGAGACATGGAATTCCACAGCTTAGATGTGCAGGTCACAAAGCTCCTGCCACCCAAGTTGGATCTCTTAAATTTTGGGACAACTAGGTTAAAAGCTGAGCAAGAAAGAAGAGGTCTAGGGGGGGATATATCACTGAAGGATAAGTTACTTACCTGTAATCCTAGTTCTCTTCCAGGGGTATGCTCAAAGTCATAAGCACTGAATATTCCTGCCCATGCACGGGGACCCCGGAATATAGATCTAAAAAATTATATATGAAAACATATATACATATATATAAAACTCATATTATATAATTTTTTCCACAAACCAATGCAGCCTCCCAGAAAAAACCAAGGCTAATCGATGCTCTGAGACCTTGATTTTGCAACAAACACAGAAAAGCAGGAGGACAAGGAGACACATGAAATCTCTTTAATTAACAGCAGAAGGTTGTCCTGCATAAACACAGGCATTGTTAGCCCATAGGCTGCATTGAAAACTTAACCGCATAGAAAATTAACCCCTTCGCTGCTAGGCCTTTTCCCCTCCTGTGCTAAGCCTTTTTTTGGCTATTTGGGGTAGTTCGCGCTTAGGGCCCTGTAACTTTTTGACCACATAAGGTATCCATGCCAAATTTGCGTCCTTTTTTTCCAACATCATGGGGATTCTAAAGGTACCCAGGGTTTGTGGATTCCCCTGGAGGGGATCCAGAAATTAGCCAAAATACAGCTAAATTTTGTTTTTTTGGGGAAAAATGCGAAAAAAGGGCTACAGATGAAAGCATCTGTTTTTTTCCCTGCAAATGGCATCAAAAAAGGGGTTGTGGTGCTGAAATCACCATCTTCCCAGCTTTCAGGGACAAGCAGACTTTTGTCAGAAAACCAAAATTTTGTACACAGTTTTGGCATTTTTCTGGGACATAGCCTATTTTTGCTATTTTTTGTGCTTTCAACCTCCTTCCAGATAATGGTAGAAATGGGTATGAAAGTAATAATGGATCCTGGAAAGCCATACATTTCTGAAAAGTAGACAAAATTCTGAATTCAGCAAGGGGTCATTTGTGTAGATCCTTCAAGTTTTCTTTATAGAAACAAACAGTTAAATATAGGAAAAATTGAAAATAAATTGAAAAAACCAGCCATTTGTGTCAACGTTTTCACCTGTAACTTCTTCTAATTATGACAGCTATTTGAAAGCAATATGCCATTACATCCGCTGGACCTTTCTGGTTGTGGTGATATATAGGACTTGTAGGTTCACCAAGAACCCGACGAACCCAGAGCCAATAACTGAGCAGCGTCTTGCAATGGTTTTTTATTATGTCCCGGGTATATAGCAATTATTCTGGGAAAATTTATAAATGGAAAAATCGGTATGAAAGACACCTATGTATTTCTGAAATGGGAACAAAATATAGAGTTTAGAAACAGTAGATATTTGCACATTTCCAAAATTGGGAGTACCCATACTAGCATGAGAATTATAGGTAATTTTTCAAAATGACTTCTTTTTTACACATTGTCTTTCATTTGGAAGGCAGAAATGCATCGAAAGTCAATAGATAATAACAGTTGCTCTACAATTTTGTGTTACCCTAAGTCTCCCGATAAAAATGGTACCTCACTTGTGTGGGTAGGCCTAGTGCCCGCGACAGGAAACGGCCCAAAACGCAAAGTGGACACACCACATTTTCACAGTGAAAAATGACCCTTTTTTTGCAAAGTGCCTAGCTGTAGTTTTTGAACCCTAGCTCTGCCGGCACCTAGGGAAACCTAGCAAAACTATACATTTTTGAAAACTAGACACCCAGGGGAATCCAGGATGGGGTGACTTGACTGGCTCTCACCAGGTTCTGGTACGCAGAATCCCTTGCAAACCTAAAAAATTGTCAAAAAAACCACATTTTTCTCACTTTTCTGTGGTGGAAAGTTCTGGAATCTGCGTGGATCCACAAAATTCCACCCACCCCGCGTTCCCCAAAGTCTTACGAGAAAAATGGTACCTCACTTGTGTGGGTAGGCCTAGTGCCCGCGACAGGAAACGGCCCAAAACGCAACGTGGACACACCACATTTTCACAGTGAAAAATGACCCTTTTTTTGCAAAGTGCCTAGCTGTAGTTTTTGAACCCTAGCTCTGCCGGCACCTGGGGAAACCTATCAAACCCACACATTTCTGAAAACTAGACACCCGGGGGATTCCAGGGAGGTATGGCTTGCATGGATCCCCCCAACGTTTTCTTACCCAGAATCCCCTGCAACCCTGAACTTGTGCTGAAAAAAAAAATCACTTTTTTCACACATGTGTGTGGGAAAGTTGTGGCATCACCGGGCTGACACAAATTTCCTACCACCCAGCGTTCCCCAGGTCTCCCGATAAAAATGGTGCCTCACTCGGGTGGGAGGCCCAAGTACCCGCGACAGGCAAGGGCCCAAAACGTATTGAGGCGACATCAAACGCTGGGTGGTAGGAAATTTGTGTCAGCCCGGTGATGCCACAACTTTCCCACACACAAATGTGTGAAAAAAGTGATTTTTTTCAGCACAATTTCAGGTTTGCAGGGGATTCTGGGTAAGAAAACGTTGGGGGATCCACGCAAGCCATACCTCCCTGGAATCCCCTGGGTGTCTACTTTTCAGAAATGTGTGGGTTTGGTAGGTTTCCCTAGGTGGCCGCCGAGCCCCGGGCCAAAAAGTCATGGGAACCCCCTTGCAAAACCAGGTCGTTTTGTGATAGGCAATTTTGATGTCGCCTCAATACGTTTTGGGCCCTTGCCTGTTGCGGGTACTTGGGCCTCCCACCAGAGTGAGGCACCATTTTTATCGGGAGACCAGGGGGAATGCGGGGTGAGTGGAATTTTGTGGATCCACACAGATTCCAGAACTTTCCACCACAGAAATGTGAGGAAAATGTGTTTTTTTATACACATTTTGAGGTTTGCAAGGGATTCTGGGTAACAGAACCTGGTGAGAGCCAGTCAAGTCACCCCATCCTGGATTCCCCTGGGTGTCTAGTTTTCAAAAATGTACAGGTTTGCTAGATTTCCCTATGTGCCGGCTGCGCTAGGGCCCAAAATCCACAGGTAGGCATATTGCTAAAAACAAATCCGTGCCTAGTCGGCTTTCTGCCGCCCTGGGGGGGGATATCGGGGGGTGGGGTTGCCCCGATATGCCCCCAAGGGGGGCAGAAACACTATGGCTATTTTTTTGGGGGGTAGGGGCATTGGTATGCCCATTCTGGGCAGCCCCCACCCCCACACAAAAAAAAGCCAGCTTAATCGTTGGCGTCTAGTGGGCTTTTTGCCACCCCGGGGGGGGGGGCAGATTGGGGGCTACTGCCCCCATCTTCCCCCCAGGGGGGGCAGAAAGGCTGTAATTGTTGCGGGTGGGGGCATGGGCATGCCTGTTTTGGGAGCCCCACCCTAATTCAAATTTGTCCCCAAAAACTCCCTGGCGTCTAGTGGGCTTTTTGCCCCCTCCCAAGCGGGGCAGACGTGCGCGCTGATCCTCATGGCACAGAAACCAGGGAGGAGGCCTCAGGAGCTGGGGAAACTCTTCCCCAGCTCCCAAGGTCACAGGGGTGAAATAGAAATCCCTCTGCTGTCTGCAGCAGAGGGATTTCGTGCCCCTGGCCTCATGACGGAATGGTTCCGTCATGAGCACAGGGGCACCGATGCTCATGACGGAACCATTCCGTCATGAGCATCGAAGGGGTTAAAGCAATTGCAAGCATAAACTGGCACCGTGCCTTTAAGGCAGCCATGACCCCCCAGCTTCCCATCATGCCTCAGGGGTGACAGTTAGGTCCGGAGACCCTGAGGTCAGGGCACAAAGAGATGACATAATTATGAATCATTTGCGCGGGGAGGTGGGTGGGTTGCTTATGACTTTGATGAGCATACCCCTGGAAGAGAACTAGGATTACAGGTAAGTAATTTATCCTTCTCTTCCAGGGAATTCTCATCAATAGTCATAAGCACTGAATCGAATAGCAAGCCCATCGTCTACTCCTGCGGGCAAATGATAAGAAAACTATAGGCGCTGAATTCAGCACTGAAATACACTTCTCAAGGAGGCCTGGCCTACTTGAGTGTCTGCTCTAGTATCCGAGTTGAGACAGTAATGTCTCGTGAACGTATGTACATACTTCCAAGTGGCTGCCTTGCAGATCTCAGCAATCGGTACATTGTGCAGAAAAGCCACCGTAGCTGCCTTTCCCCTAGTGGAATGAGCCTTGGGAGAGGACAAGAGGGGCTTATTTGTCAACTGGTAATCCAGCTTGATACATGACACTATCCATCTGGAGATGGAACGCTTGGAGGCTGGGAAACCTGTACTGATGAACCATAGTTTACGAATAAATAATCAGACTTTCTAATAGCCTTGGACTTGTCTAAATAGAATCTCAAAACTCTTTTTAGATCTAAAAAGTGGAGAGACCTCTCAGCTAGAGTAGAAGGATTGGGAAAGAAAGTAGGCAGTGAGATGGTTTGATTGACATGAAAATCCGACACCAGCTTCGGAAGGAAGGGTGGGTTCTCAGAACCACTCTGTTGTGGTGAAAGACTGTACGGTTCCTTGGAGCAGAGTGCCTGAATCTCGCTCGCCCTACGAGCGGAAGAGATTGCCACCAAAAAGGCGGCTTTCCATGTAAGGTGCTAAAAGGTCGATTTGTGAATTGGCTCAAAGGGGGGACCCATGAGCTTGATAAGGACCAGGTTTAGCAACCCAGGGAGGCGAAGGAGGCCAGACTGTGGGAAAAACTTTCTTTAATCCCTGTAGGAAATCCTTAACCACATGAAGCTGAAAGAAGGTTGAGTAGGTGACTTCCTGTATGCCCTAATGGCAGCAAGGCAAGATTGCGAAGCTTTCTCCTTCAATATAAAAATTGCCAATCGCTCCACTTTTAAAGGGATACTACTTTACCGACCACCAGGAAGCAAAGTAGGTTTTCTAAATACAGTTAAATCACTGCTTGAGGCATGTGCGATTGAGAAGTCAACACATATTCTAGGTGAATTTAATTTTCATTTGGAAGATAGCTCGGACACTAATACTGACACCCTAACCGAACTTATGACAATGACAGGTCTAAGACAAATAGTCACAGGCCCTACACACCGAGCGGGGCACACCCTCAATGGTATTTTTACCAATAATGACTCCATTTCAGTCAAGGAGATCCTGCCTTTTATTTGGACATTTCACTCAGCTATCATTTTCGAGCTACTCAACCCTTCCTCTCAAGAAGGTAATTGCTCGAAACATTTAACCAGGACCTATCGTAGCTGGAAACAGGTTGACGGTAATACACTGAGTGGCCAATTATCTAAAAATCAATTTGAGCTCTCAGAAGATGTGGAAGTTGCCTCTTTACAATTCAATAATTGGCTCTCACAAGCGGCTGACAAGTTAGCCCCTTCTAAAAAAAAAAACCCAGATAA
This sequence comes from Calotriton arnoldi, assembly GCA_963921515.1. Lineage (NCBI taxonomy): Eukaryota > Metazoa > Chordata > Amphibia > Caudata > Salamandridae > Calotriton > Calotriton arnoldi. Next base: position 451,737 of record CAWUFW010006603.1, on the reverse strand, counting down.
AAGAAAATCACCTACTACCCCATGGTTCTCTGAAACTCTCAGGGCAAAAAAACAAGAATGTAGGCGACAGGAAAGGCGCTGGAGAAAGGACTACAATGCCCGGGACTTCTCCACCTACAAAACCCTTTTAACTGAATATAAAAACCTAATTAAATCAGAAAAATGTGCCTATTTCACCAAACAAATTAATTTGGCAAAGAACTCCACCAGAGAACTCTTTCAAGTGGTTTCAAAACAATCAGGTCCCCTAGAAACAAATTCCATTGAGCCATCACAAAAATTCTGTGACTCTCTAGCACAACACTTTTTAAAGAAAGTGGAGCAAATCTATGACATATCCGACAACAATACTTGCCCAGACAATCACATCTACACTAGTGTTGGCTCTTCCGATGACTTGAGCTTCTCTAAATTTGAACCAGTCACGAATTAGAAGATCACCACTTATTCAACAGGCTAAATCAGGCTCCCCCATGATCTTCTCACCCCCCCCCCCCCCCAAACGTCTTCAAGCAAGCCCCCGAGATGTTGGCTGCCTGCCTTACCGACATTTTTAATGCTATGTTCTCGCATGGTGTTTTCCCCACTATATGGAAAAAGGCATCCATATTGCCACTATTGAAAACCCTTGACCCTACACAACCCAATAATTATAGGCCAATCTCTCGTCTTCCTCTACTTGCCAAACTAGTGGAGAAAGTCATGAACGAACAGCTGACAGACTATTTACTAAAACACAACTATCTAGATAAAACACAGTTCGGTTTCAGAACAGAACACAGCACAGAAACTGCTTTAATCAAAGCCACAGATGAAATCAGAGCAATTTTGGACTCAGGGGGAGCTGCGACCCTGATTTTGCTCGATCTAGCGGCAGCGTTTGACACTGTCGACCATGATCTTCTGCTAAATCGTCTAAATTCCATCGGCATTTCTGACAAAACACTTACACTGTTGTCATCCTTTCTGTCAGGCAGAATACAATCAGTAGCCTTGGGAAGCTACAAGTCTCCGCCTTTCGTCCTCCCGTGTGGAAATCCTCAGGGCTCATCCTTGAGCCCCACACTTTTTAACATTTATGTATCAGAACTGCCTAAACTTATAAGATCTTTCGGTTTAGCGCTGACATCCTATGCAGATGATACACAAATCGTATTGTCAGTATCAAAAAACTCCGCACCACCAATGCAAAATTTTAAGGATTGCATGCTGGCAGTCAGTTCCTGGATGAACTCTCATTGTCTGAGATTAAACTCAGACAAAACAGAAGTAATCACTTTTGGCAACTTTTTGCCTAACTGGTCACAGAACTGGTGGCCGGACGAACTGGGATCGGCACCTATCCCAGCCACCAAGGCAAAGAACCTTGGTGTGATCATCGATGACAAATTGAATTTTAAACCACAGGTAAATGCGGTCTTCTCATTGAGCTTTTTTATGCTGAAAACCATTAAAACAAGCATTGGCAAAACCAATAGGTCTCGGCAATGCCCGAGCTAACAGAAATGTCAATGTGAATGTCGTTTAGATCATTTCCCATAGTAGTCTATAGCATTTGTGAGGCGTGCTTCGATGTGGCAGGCAGCTGACTAAAGTGTGTACATCTATTACAGAATATAGCGGTCATTATTAAGCCCAAATGTAGAATACAACTCACTTATTTTATTTCCTGCCTGGACATCTCTGTCCAATAACTTAAATGACTTCTTCAGAGACTTGTCCCAGGGTACCGTGCTGAGCAAATAGAAATGTGAATATCACAGAGAGGACCCCACACTTAGAATATGTCTGTTACCTTATTCCAGGTAAACAATAGAGAAAAACAATACAACCCGTTCTACTGCGCATGTTCACAATACAAGATACAACACTAAATGGTTTCGGAGTCAGCACCACAGGGGTAGGTTTATATTACAGTCTCACTGCGCATGTTGTAAACCTCCGATTTTCTACTCGCAGCACGCCTTATAGATAGATCTATAGTTCCCCACAGAGCAGATGTGCTAAGTATTCTCTTTTCAGTATGTTTTCACAGTCGCTCCAAAGTGTCAGAGACACTGAGCGTAGTATGCAATGCGAATAAAAACAATAATAATATAGCAACCATGAAGGAATTTAATTCTTTAAAGGGATTAGCCTGCAGTAAGCGCACAAAGAACAAGCAACACCAGTACACTAACATAAAAAGTGCATGCAGGTAGGCTCAACAAGAGAAGAAAATTCACTTTGTGCGTACGAGTTTGAATTAGCCAATCCCTTCTTATTAAGCGGCACTATAATATAATAATCTGCATGTGTTTCCACAAACAAGTGAATCGCATCCAAAAGCATTCGTTTCTGAAGTGTCACACTGTAGTAAACAGATCTTCACATATCACAAAGTGGGATGGCGGAATCTAAATATGAATCCCCTGCGTGGATAGCAGATCATGCGGTGACTATTAGACTGGATCTCCAAGAACAATGGTTTTCACAAGACACCAAGCGAGCTACACAAAGCGAATAAAAACAATAATAACGTGACCGCCGTCAAAGAATTTTATTTTTCAAAGGGATTGACAAGCAGTAAGTGCACAAAGAGCAAGCAACACTAGGACATTACATAAAAAATCCTCTCATGACACCGAGCGAGGGTCGCAACACACATAAAAATAATAATAATGTGACAGCAGTCAAGGGATTTAATTCTTTAAAGGGATTAGTCAGCACTAAGTGCAAAAGAACAAGCAACATCGGAACATTAACATAAGACGCGCGGCCAAGAAACGCGCTCTCTGTTGAGGGAGGAGGGGTGGAGGAGGGGTGAGGGAGGAGGGGTGGAGGAGGGGTGAGGGAGGGGGAGGAAAGGCAGATGGCGCCTCGCCAGCGATGCGAGGAATAGATGGCAGCTGTGCGCGTGCACGCCATCGTGAACGCAAGCTGGTCGCCAGCCGAAAGCCAGTGGGTTTGCACTTCCAAAACCCGCTTACTAAAACTCTCGGCCAGACCAGCGCAAGCGCTGGTGCAGGCCGAGACCTAAAAATACTACCTTTTATCCCCACGGACAGCAGGAAAACAGTGATTTCCTCTCCTGGCAAAGCTCGATTATTGCAATGGTCTCTATATTGGCCTGCCTGGAAAACAACTCAATTTGCAAATGATCCAAAATGCGGCTGCGCGTCTCCTGTTCGGTATCCCTAGGCACTTGTCAGTCCGAAATCATCTGTATAAGCTACACTGGCTCCCAGTTAGAAACCGCATTATCTTCAAAGCCCTTTGCATCACCTATAGAGCACTTCAGGATACTGGCCCCATGTTTCTGAGACGCCTACTCTATTGGTATGTTCCAAAAAGGCATTTGCGCTCGGAAGGAGCTAAACTGCTAGCAACTCTGAGAGTCTTCAAGGCCAGATGGGGAGGAAGTAGCTTCAGGGAAGCTGCCCCCAAACTCTGGAATGCACTCCCTCTCTCCATCAGAACACTTCCAACTTTATTTGCCTTTAGGAAGGCCTTGAAGACCTGGCTATTTCAGAAATAGTCCTTCGTCTTACAGATACTGGCTTAATCCACTGTTCAGCGCCAAGACACCTCCGGGTATTCGCGCGCTTAATAAATTTATTAACATAATATACTTGTATGGAAGCAAATTTTAGACCATTTTGCACACACCACATATAGAACCTTTTCCATTTAAAAGAATTGGAATGCCTTCTAGACTCTCTCAAGATGTTCATGCAGTCCTGAGGAAGACCTAGGTGTCCATACTGGAAGAACTCAGGAACCATGCTGCTAAGTTCAGCCAGGGAAGGTTGGGGTGATGGATCCTCCCGTTCATCTTGGACAGCAGGTCCGCTCTGCACGGAAGCCTCCTGTGTGGGCACTCTGAGAGATGCAGAAGGTCCGGGTACCACCGTCGTGGCCAGTCTGGTGCTATCAGTATCATCCTCGTTCTGGAGTGTGAGAGCTTGGTTATGACCTTTGGGATGAGAGGAAGAGGAGGAAAAGCGTACACAAAGTCCCCTGACCAGTTGATCAAAAGGGCATTCCCTTTCAACCCTGGCTGGTAAAACCTTGATGCAAAGTCGTGGCATTTTTTGTTTGTATCGTCCGCGAAGAGATTGATGCTTGGCTGACCCCAATGTTGGAAAATGTCTGCCACCACTTCGTCGTGCAGAACCCAGTCTTGCTGATCTTCGAAGTGACTACTTGGAGTCTGCTTGAGTGTTTTGTTCTCCTGGCAGATGGGCTGCTGTGACTGAAAGCTGCCTGGCCAGGAGCCAATGCCAGATGGCCTGAGACTCCAGGGACAAGGGGCGAGAGCAGGTCCCTCCCTGCTGGTTTAGATAGTACATAGTGGTCAGGTTGTCCGTCTGGACCAATATGGAATGGGACTAAATGAACGGGTAGAAAGGTTTGAGGGCTAGATGCACTGCCCGTAGCTTCAGCATGTTGATGTGATATGCTCGTTCCCTGATCGACCACTGGCCTTGAGTTTGCAGAGGGCCCATATACGCTCCCCAACCCTGAAGGGAGGTGTCTGTAATCAGAGATTGTGTCAGAGGAGGTTGGTGGAAGGGAACTCCCACCAGGAGATTTTTCCGAAGAGACCACAATGGGATGGATGATCTCGCAGCATGGGAAAGTAGAATCTTGTCGTCCCATCGAGCGGTTTTCTGATCCCATTTGTCTTCCAGGTCCTGCTGCAGAGGCCTAATCCTCAGCCTGGCATTGGGGACTAGGAAAATGCAAGATGCCATCGACCCCAGGAGTGATGCAAAGCTGCCGAACTGAGGGCTGGTGAGCTTGAAGCAGACGATCTCATTTCAGCCTGATTGATAATAGTCTCCCCTCCGAAGGATACACTCTTCCTGTGCTGGAGTCTAGAGTAGCACCCAGGTAATGTATTATTTGAGTGGGCTGATGAACTGATTTCTCCCGACTGACCTGAAGGCCCAGCCTCTGTAGCAAATTCGGACAGTGTGGTCTTACACACTCCGAGGAGATGAGCTCTTTAGGAGCCAATCGTCGAGGTACGGATAAACAGTCCTTGGTGACGTAGAGTGGCGGCTACTACGGCCATGCACTTGGTAAACACTCGAGGGGCTGACTTCAGACCAAACTGTAGGACTTTGTACTGACAGTGTTTGGACCCTACCATGAAGCGTAGGAACGTCCGGTGGCGTAAAGTGATTGGAACATGGAAGTACGCATCCTGAAGGTCTATCGAGCACATCCAGTCTCCTTGTTGATGAGAATATATTTTATGGAGCGCCAGCATACGAAATTTCTCTTTTCGGATGGCTTTGTTGAGGATGCGAAGATCCAATATAGGCGGCCTGCATCTTGCTTTTTGGCCTTTTCTTCATACTAGGAAGTATCTGGAGTAAACCCCCTTTCCTCGTTGTGAGGGAGGAACTTCTTCTACGGCAGCTTTTTGTAAGAGAGTGGATACCTCCTCCCTTAGCAGCGACAGTTGGCGACAGCTCGTTTTCACTGGAAGAGTGGATTGCAGTGGAAAGTGGAAAAGTAGAGCATATCCATTTTGCAGTATATTAAGTATCCATTGATCTTTGTAATGCTGCGTCACTCTTGCACATGGTAGGCGATACTTACCCCCCACCAGAGTGGGTAACGACGACAGAGGAAGCGATTGCTCAGTGTTCACCAGTGTTCTTGGTGGTGGATTGTCGAGGAGCACCATTACCACGGGAAGGCCGACGTCCTTGGTAGTGCGATTTGGTCTGGTGATACTGCCTCTGAGATCACTGAGGGGTTTGAACCCTCTGATGGAAAGGTCTGCTGTCGTACGGCCTGTACCGGCGCCAGAATTCCTTCCTCTTCTATAGACCCACCGCCTTTAGAGTGTCCAGTTCTGTTTTCATTCTGGTCATCTCTTCATCTGTATGAGCCAAAAAGGGAATGCCCTAAATACAGGAGGTTCAAAATGCGCTGCTGGGCCTCCGGTTTCAGGGCCGTAAGACGCAACCAGGAGGATCTTCTGGCGCAGATGCCAGTGGAGTGAGAGTGTGCAGCCAGAGATGCTCCATCTGCTGCCGCACTGATCTTCTGGTTCGCCACAAGAGCTCCCTCCTCGAGGATCTCTCTGAAATCCTGCCGATCCTCCTTGGGCAGTTTTTCCTTGAAGCGCTCTAGTGAGTCCCAGAATGCCCTCTCATAGCGCCCCAATATGGCTGCAGCGTTGGATACCTTCAAAGATGCAGCTGCAGAGCCACATGTCTTCCTTCCCTATGAATCCTGCACTCTGCTCTCCTTGTCTGGAGGAACCGTTGAAGCGGCTACTGCGTGAGTCTTCTTCGCAGCAGCAATGATCACAGAGTCTGCCCTGAGGAAAAGAGGATCCTGTTCTGATGGTCTGTACTTCTTTAGGATCCTAGCACGAGCTGTTTTGAGTGACGCTGGGGTGAGAAAGATATCCATGACAGGCTGTAGAAGGCCAGGAACCAAAGGCAGTAGTGGTCTGGACACTGATCTTTGGTAAGAGCCTCAAAGATAACTGACGATGGAGGAGCGGACATTTCAATATTAAATGTTTACGCTCCTCTTGCCAGTACATCGTGAAAGGTATTACTGTCATCCACCAGCGATATTCTGGAGGGTGGACTGTCCGTTAGTGTGGGAGAATAGTCCTTCTTGGAAGAGTGTGTAGAGGAGGATGACCAAGAAGGAGATCTACGCCTCTTGCGGTGGCTATGTAAAGTGGACTTCGACCTGATGGAGATGGAGTCCGATCACTTTGTCGACCTCTGGAAGGAGTGGTAGGAGAACAAGCCGCTGCCTGCTCCAAACAAGCCAGAGGAGATCTGTGGAGAGGGCTAGAATAGTCCAGAGGCGGTTGGATCTATGTAGAGGTAGTTTTCTGCCAGTGGTGTACTGGAAGGAGCCATCAGGGAGATAGGTGAATGTTAGATCTCTGCCCTTCTTCCCGTTGCGCAGAAGGAACAGTAGCCTGCGGAGTGCTCTTCTGTACTCGCCGTTCTGGAGATGGAGAAGCAGAGCTTCTCGACGTCAGAGTGGTACCTGAGGAGATCCTGCCTCCGAAACTGAAGATTCAGAGAGACCCTTTGACGCTGAGCAGTGCCTCACTGATGGCGAGCGGTGCGTCGACAGATGGAAGTGTCTTGACGTCGAGCAGCTATGTGCTACCAAGACTTGAGAAACCACCGACTGAGTTCTAGGTCTCAACATCGGGACGTGAGTATCTGCCGGAGTTTGAAGTGCTGACGTCGAGAGAGACTTTTGATGGTGATCTCGTCGACGGAGGAGCTGCCGTAGCCGATTTCTTCGTCGTTGGAGGCATTTTCGACACCAGAGAAGAACAGACTGGGACCTCACTTTTGGAATTCGACCTGGGCATTTTCTTCTTGTGCCTCACATGAGATCTGCCGCTGGAGGTAGTAGACTTTTTCTTTTCCAAGAGACTATAAAGACAGATTCGCTCTCTCTCTTTGAGAGTGCGTCTTGACAGATTCTGGCAGTGTCGGCAGGTCTCAGGGGAATGAGACTCAGGAAGGCAGAGGATACAAACAGAATGGGAATCTGTCTTCGCCTTCTTTTTACCACAAGAGGTGCAAGGATCAAAAAAACGAAGGCATCCTTGGACTGAAAAAAGCCAAATCTCTGCTAGAAAAAGGCAACTCCTTACTTCAACAGATGTAAAATGTCGAAATAACAGAAGTTACAGCAATAAAGGAGAACTTTGACAGAAAAATAAAAAGTAGAGCTAAAAATCCAGGGTCCTGACTGAAGGAGCCAGAAAGAACAACTGACCTGTCACCCCTGAGGCATGATGGGAAGCTGGGGGTCATGGCTGTGCAAAATGGTTTCCAACCTACCAAAGGGCAAGTGGAGGTAATCTTGCCTTATCGCCTACACTTGGCCAAGTCGGGTCTAAAATTTGCTTCCATAAAAGTATACCTTGCTGCCATTACGGCATACAGAAAGTCACCTACTCAACCTTCTTTCTTTCAGCTTCAGGTAGTTAATGATTTCCTACAGGGATTAAAGAAAGTTTTCCCAACAGTCTGGCCTCCTCCATAAGCAACTCACCCACCTCCCTGGGCAAATGATTCATAATTATGTCATCTCTTTGTGCCCTGACCTTCGGGGCTCCGGACCCAACGGTCACCCCTGAAGCAAGAGGGGAAGCTGGGGGTCATGGCTGCCTTAAAGGCACAGTGCCAGTTTATGCTTGCAATTGCTTTCATTTTCTATGCTGTTAAGTTTTCAATGCAGCCTATGGGCTAACAATGCCTGTGTTTTTGCAGGACAACTTTCTGCTGTTAATTAAAGAGAGTTCAAGTATCTCCATGTCCTCCTGTTTTTCTGTGTTTGTTGCAAAATCAAGGTCTCAGAGCATTGGTTAGTCTTGTTTTTTCTTGGAGGCTGCCTTGATTTATGGAAAAAATAATATATTATATATATATATATATATATAGAGCTTTATATATAGGTTTTCATATATAATTTTTTATATATATTCGGGGGTCCCCGCGCATAGGCCGGAATATTCAGTGCTCATGACTATTGATGAGGATCCCCTGGAAGAGAAAGCCCTGCATCAGATATTCAGGTCCACAGTTATGCAAGGCTTTAAATGTGATGCAAAGGGCCTTAATGTCTATGCACTTCTCGATAGTAAGCCAATGAGGCGGAAATGACCTATGAGGCATTTATGTTTGGGAATTCCAAAAAGCAGAAGAGCTGCAGAGTTCTGTAGGGTCTGTAATTTGTTGAAAAACCTTTTCTGTATATTGGTAAAAAGTGCATTACAGTAGTCCAATTTATAAGTGATAAAAGCGGACATCACAGTTTTCTGCAAATCTCTATTGACAAAAGGATGGACTTTCCTAAGTAGTTTAAGCAGAAAGGAGGAAGTGGAGGTAATGGAGTTAATCTGGCCTTCAAAAGACAACTTACTGTCAAACAGAACCCAAAGATTTTTTACTTTCGAAACAGGGCTGGAAAGATTACCAAGTTCCTGTGGCCACCAGCGGGTGGACCAAATAGAAGTGTGTCTGGCAAATACAGAACCTCAGTTTTAGCAGAGTTCAATTTCAAACAGTTTTCGCTCATCCATCTCCCAATATGTAGCATACAGTTGTGGTAACTAGTGGCGGTGGCTTCAGGGTAACTGGCCACCGACACCACAATCTGAGTGTCATCAGCATAGAACACCAGTGAAAAGTCAGATGATTTAATCAAACTTGCCAGTGGAGTCACATGTAGATTAAAAAGAGTAGGGCTTAATGATAAGCCCTGTGGGACGCCACATGGCAGTGAAAAGGAAGGTGATAGGAAATCATCAACAGATTGCTCACGATCGGTAAGATAGGATTTTATAAGAGAAAGGGCTCTGTCCTTGATTCCAATGGAGGAAAGACTATCAATAAGTAGGTCGTGATTGACCGTGTCAAATGCTGCGGAGAGGTCTAATAAAATCAAGGCAGCATTTCCTCCAGCATCAAGAGTCTGTCTTATTTCTTCTGATATCGTTATCAAAGCCAGTTCGGTGCTATGTTGAGATCTAAAGCCAAACTGGGCCAGGTCTAGAAGAGGATTGTCATTAATAAATGAAGTAAATTCCAAGTTGATTACTTTCTCGACAATTTTTGCCAGGAGCAGAAGATGCAAGATGGGCCGATAGTTGCTAGGGTCTGTGGCGTCTAAATTAGGCTTCTTGAAAAGAGGAAGGATGAAGGGATTTTTACACTCTTTAGGGAAATAACCGGTACTGAATATCTTGTTAAAAATGTTCATCAGTAAATCCTGGATTTGAGCTGAGGTTCATGTAAGGTATGAATTAAACAATTAAAACACGCCATCACTCACCGAATCCCATATATTATTGTCTACATAAGTCATTCCTTTTCTAAAGAAGGTGCTTGCATGTACTCAATGAGATCCTTCAAGACCCAAAACTATAAACACAAACAATGTTTAAAATTATCAGTTTACTTTTGAGAGAGTTCTCCTGTTCACGCGCACCTATGACAAACTGCTACCCACTTTACTTCATTAAAAAGCTACTCATTTCAGTGCTGAAAAGTCGTAAATAAAGTATAAAAAAAAAGCTACTTATCCTCAAACTATCTTGAATTAATCTCAACTTTGCAGCCCATAGCACGGGTAATGCTTGAAGAAAAATATGTAAACATGAACAGACCAATATTGAGAACTGATCAGTTTTGGTTATGAAAAATGAATTACCTTTTAATATTCTTAGGTTCAGGTGTCCGTGACACTCTCCTGATGGGCCTTGTGATTGGAGATGGTGATTGCGGTCTTCTTGGGGGTGAAGGAGAAGGTCCCCTGCGAAGAGCGGGAGGAGGAGTTGGAGAGATACGCGGAGGTCTTGACCGAGGGGAAGGCGAATGCCTTTTGTTCTGCAGTGGGGATCGCATTTCACGGTTTGACCTGCTTGGAGGGGATCCTTTTCTATGTTTTGAAGATAATGAAGGAGAGTGTCTCTTTGCCACTGGAGAAATTCTTTGTTTTGGTGGTGGAGAACGTGAAATTCTATGTTTTGGAGGTGGAGATGGAGATAGTCTTCTTTTAAGAAGTGGTGGAGGTGGGGGTGTAACAGTTCTTCTTTTGGGAGGCGGTGAAGGAGTATACCTCCTCTGTATTGGTGGAGAATACCTTCTTGGAGAAGGAGAGCGCCTCCGTGGAGGAGATGGTGTCCTAAAAAAAGAAAAACCAAAACTGAATTCATAAAAAAAAAAAAAAAAAAAAAAAAATACTTGCCAAAAATGTGCTTTCAGTTTCTAATGATATAATTACCTGCGCCTGAGAGGTGAAGGTGATCGACGTCGTCGTGGAGGAGGGGGAGGTGGTGGTGGCGGTGAAGGAGTTCGCCGCCTTCTTACTGGAGGTGGGGATGGGCTTCTTCGTCGTCTGTAAAAGATTATCAAATTCGTTTTAACCAAAAATTTTGAAAAATCTAACAATTTGAATTTTAGCACAGCTACATAACCAACAAGTGGCTTCTGATTTTAATGACGAAAATGCTGATTAATGAAGGAGATATCTTGATGGTCATGCATTTGGTCTCAGATGCATTTGAGTTTCTTCTTTCAACTGTCTATAATCTCAGATGTGTAAATGTAGCAGTACATTCCAATCAAACCTTACCAGCATTATAGTTCACACATTGTGACTGTAGCCAAACCCAGGCCGCAATCTGATTTTTGAAACCATGCAAGAACTGCCTTTTTGAAACATTTCAAGCTGCTATGTTTGGTACCTGTGTATTCCCTGAGCTACTCAGTCTTCACTTCTTGTATTTTATGGAGCTGTCGAGAGTGGTCAAAATGGAACGTGCAATGAAAGAAACCGGACATTAGTGAAAAATGTACTGGATTCACAACCATGAATAAAAGACTGGGTAAATGTGGATGATGGAAACAGAAAGTGTAACACCTACCTAAAAGTGAAAAGCCACTAAAGGACTGGAGGGGACAGTGGATAATCTAGGCTGTGTGTGAAGACGGGGCTCCTGGTATACACTTTCTAATATGCAAACAAAGCAGAACACTCCCAGCAAATGACTAAAAAAAACATATCTATCACAACAGATACTGTGTTCCATGCATCGTAAAATGCAACTAAAGGTAATTGAGGACTGACTAATACCTGCGGAATGAGGTTGAGGTCTATATATGAGAATAAAAAAAAGAGGGTACCTGGGGTTCCCTGCACATCAGAATAATTATATTTTAAATACAATAACAGAAAGAAGGTCTGGTGAATCAGAAAGAAATAATTCCACAGCAATCAACTGGATAAAGGAACTTGTTGACAAAATAGAATCCTTATAAAACGGTAAAGCCGACAGCCTCTACCTCCCTCTAGCATATGTGGAAGGGAGGGAAATGTACTGGAGACACAATCTTCAATTTTGGGAAGAGTTAGACAGCATCTTGGTCACTTGGGGTGAGTTATTTCATCTCACAAAACATGGGTGAAATGTCCTCAGATCTCAGGGCTGTTCAAGTCTACTTGTTCCCCTTTTTCTGCGTGTTCTTAACACTGCATCTTATTTCGGGTGTAAAATTCCCACCTATTCTTCAAGGGCTACAATCACCGTATCTGGAGGCACTTTTTTTTTTTAATTGAAGTTAACTGTTCCAAAAAGTATTCTCTCCACAAATTTGAACGCTACAGAGTAAATGTAAAGCCCATTTCTCTTGCTGACATCTAGATGCAAGCTTTCTCTACGGTATTTCATCAGTTATGCAACTCTTTTCCCATTTCTTTATTTTTAGCCAGTACACCGAATACGGTTGTGTATTCATTTCTCGGTTTCATAGCAGATCTGATTGATGTATGTCACTTTTTTTTTATTATTCTATGATTTGATTTCATTGACTGCAAATCTTTCATGTACAATGAAGGCAATTAAAATGTTTGCACAAGAGATGTTTGAAAACAAAAGTATAGGACATGAAGCAACGTATACCAGTTCACATATAAAGACTGTTTACAAGTTTTGGTTTACAGAAAGAGATTATCGCTATGGTAGAAGATTCTATTTCTAATTAGATACAAACCTTTTAGGCACAGGAGACTGCCACCTTTTTGCCATTTGCTGCATTCTGCAAATATGGGAAGAAAAGGGGAAAAAATGCAAGTTAGAAACATGAAAAAGCTACATACCATTGAAAATGTTCTGATGGATAATAGGCACCCTTTGCAGAGCCTGTCTTTATGAAATATCTCAGCCACCATGGAAACCAAGCATTTCGTACACACCGCACAGTGTTGCTTACGTGTTAGCCATTCCACTGACATTGTGTGACACCGCAGTTCAGTTTTCCCCATTGTAGCATCCCCTTTGAATCTTATATAGTCAACTCATTGCATTAGCTGGGTATCTGGAAAAATGTTGTGCATCATCACGCTCTAGAAGCAGTAAGGAAAGCGAATGCAAAACCCACTCAAATAAGTATGAGGGATTACACCATTGTTTAACAAAAAATGCATCTTCAAAATAAAAAGTAAACATTAAAACCTGCCACTTGAAAAAGTATTTTGTTAAACTGTTGCACAAGTTTCTACGAGGCATGTTTTAATAAATGTGTTTGATGCATGACAATATTTATAACGAAACTCAGAACGAATCTGGGTAAAACCAAAGTGTGCAACATAATAATAAGTCAGTGGCCCAATTCTTAAAGAAAGACACAAAAAGGCACCCACAGATACTTGTCCTTGCATAGGTGCAGATGTAAGACATTCGAAAATATGCAAACGTTTACTGAAGTATGGCTAGAAACTGTACTTGGAGCAAACGTTTGTGAATTCCATTTTTGAAGGAGAAAATATACATGGTTACAGGGTTCCAATCTGGCAGGTCGACTTAACCTTTCATCCTTCGGAAGTCGATAAAATGCATACCAACGAGTTGGGTAACAAACATCTGCTTCAGTGCTAAGAGACCCTAGGGGGGAAATACAGTTTACAAATACGCATGTTATGGTAGGGTATATTTGCTCATGCAAAAATCTGCGGAGTTATTTCAAATTCAATGTTTTACATCCCTTTTTTTCCACTACCCAGGAAAAAGTTCTATCCTGCCCTTGTCAATCAGAGAATCTATTATCAGAACCCTCATATAATTAGAACACTACCTTAATTTGTCACCTCACTGCATGGCAGCAAAAGGGACAAGTAGATTTCTGAAGCATCACGTCCCTTGGGCAGATAGATATTTTATAAAATTTCACACACCTGGCTCGGCGGATTATGTGACGTTACAATATAAAGAGTGTCATTTTAAGTAAGGCAGACCTACCACCAAAATATATTTTTTTAAAGTGGGCCTATTGGCTTTATGAAGGGCATATTAGCATGTATAAAGCACACCTTTTGTACTGTCGCTAATGATACTCAAAAGTATGTTTTATTCATTCACACAGTGCAACATTTAATAAAAGTGATTGCCATTAAAAAATGTTTAAAAAAAAAAAAATCAATGATGTCAGAGCCTTTTATGAAACAATTGTCAAGCTACAAAGTGCAGACATAGAAACAACCATAAGGGGGTTCAGTACTGCAGCCCGAGAGCACAGGTCTTACAAAATATGGTAAGCTCTCCTGGGTGCATGGATTTAATGACCAAGGAGACTTACTGTTTTTTTATTTTTATGTTGCTTGGGGGAGGAGGGGGGGCATGCTGCACTCCCTGCAGCCCCCTCTCCCCCCACCAAACATTTAAAAAATAAAGGTTGTGCCCCTGCCCCTTCTAGGGACACCTCCAGGCTCCAAAAATTATATTTAAAAAGTCCTTGCAGGGCATTATGGGGTGAATAATAAATGAGCGACTCCTGCTGCTCATTTATTATTCATTTTTTTAAAATTATTTATTGGGTGTCCTGGTGCCCACATGTTTAATTTTTGTTGGAGGTTGCGGAGGCGGCCCAGGGCCCCTCACTAGCTCCTTGAAAGCGGCCCCATAGCTGCGCAGGAGCCAGCAACTCTTATTTATATTTTTGAATTTTTAAAACTGGGATCCCCAGGTGTCCTGTAGGGGCACCCACAATCCACCTTTCGATGTGGACTACAGGGGAGCTTCAAGACCCCACGGCCCCAGTTAGCTCCTCAGCCAGCATCATACTGTGTGTTGCTGTGAGCCAGGATCATTCCTTTGCTGCCGTCCGGGCTAGAGCAGCATTTGTTTTCTGTCTGAGAGAGGGCAGGCAGGGCATGCCCGCACTCTCCTGGGCAGAAAACAGTAGTGTCTCGGGGATGGGGCCCCCGGGTCCAATAATCGGTTTGGGGAGGGGGGCGGTCCCCCTTCCCTTTTGTATAATACCAGCCCAAGGCCTATAAAAGACTCAGGGAGGGAGACAGCATGCCTCCTCCTCTTTTGTAAATTACAGTCCCTGGGGATGAAGTCAGTATAATGCTTAGGGAGGGGGCTGCACGCCCCTCTCCTGTTAGTATTAACGTACCGGCCCAAGGATGTGGTCCCGGGGCCCAGTCAAGGCTCGGGAAGGGGTGAAGCATGCCCCCTTCCCTTATTAATTAATATGTGCCACCACAGGCCCTTGCCCACCCCGCTACCCCCCCCCCCCCTTTTTTTTTGTAAGTGTAGGAGGCCACACTTTGTATCTGCAAATGTGTGGCAAAATAAAAAATAAAAAGATTATTTTTGCACCCGAGGGAAGAGTCCCTTCAAGCCTCTAGGACCACTCCCCTACCAACCAGGACGTGGGGGATATGTCCCCCTAGATCTTATGTTTTGCGTTTTCTGAGGACAGGGGACAGAGTCTGCGAGTCCTAAGATGGCTGCCCCCACAACGTTTTTCATTTGGTGGCTGCCAACCGGATCTCGACTTGAAATAGTTCAGCTCCACGGATTATCCGCAGCATAAAATATCTCTATATATTTTTTAGCCGTCATTTCTTGAAAACTACTGAATGGAATTGCATCAAATCACGAAAAGCACATTTTCTGGGCCAAGATCCTGCTTTCTGACAAATTTGGTGTTCTTCTGTTCGGGCTGTTGCGGGTCTAATTCTCCCCACCCCCACATATTTTGTTGGCCCTCACTTGATGGATCACCACGAAACTTTACAGGAAGGAGCTGAGTGAGGTGGAGGAGGCTATTTCTGGAACGTTTTGCACAGATTTGTCAGATGGCACCAATGTTATAAGTAACCAAAAAATTATTTTCCTAAGGAACTATGGTCTTAACTAGAACTACTAAAGATATTGCAAGCTACAGAGGAGTTCCATAACTATATAGAGGAATGTAGCCAAAGGTTGAGTTCCTTTATAAGGTTATTGAACTGTGAGATGACTTGCAATATCCTTATGTACGCCAGGGGGTACTTTATCCCATATAGTGCATGGTCACACCAACACCTTTCCCACAAACCAATAAAAACCTTGGTGCCTAGCTCTTTTATATGAAAGAACGAGCATGTTTGCAAACGAAGAATAAAAATAAAACCTCTAGTACAAAATTAAACGCATTAAAACACTGTTAGATATTTGAAAGTTCAATACAAGCAAGTTTAAAAAAAATCTGCAGTAGCTTGTAATGTCTAGAAACAAACATGCAGAAAGATTCTAGCTTTTCTCCATCTAAGGAGTGCAAAAAATTATTATATTCTCTACGCATGTCATTGTAATCAATTAAAATAGAGCAGAAGAAAGAAAAGCGATGTTCCGTTTTCGTTGCTTTAAACAGCTGCTTCAATTATGCTCTGTGACCTGACCTGCCTTTCACCTCAGCTGCTGACTGACAGCAGGCATTGCGACGTCAGAATTCAATTGAAATAACTGATTATAGTTTGTTTTAATGTAGTCTCTTCATAATAGGCGACTGGGTGCGTCACAAGTGGCTGAATATAAAGAAATTAGAGACTGAAGTTTATACAGGGATTACAGAAGCCCAAGATACACACACACACATATATATATAAAAAATACCGCAAATTAGAAGACTGTACTCCACCAATGCATCTATTCAAATTCAGGTAATTGAAAGTATTTAAACGTATTAATCAATTGCTTGATTTAATGAATTATTCTACAGAAGAAATCAATAAATTAATCAGTGTGTAAGAGTGACTTACATGTGCCAAAACATCTATGTTGAAAGTAGTTGGGCTGTGTAGCTGCAGCTAGTGTAATATACATATTATTCAGAGATTTCTTTGCCTCTTCCAAATTCCCCCAGATTTGTACTGGGAAAAAACATCTTTGCTGAACTCCAAAGACATTTTATATGGTAGGTTTAGCTGCCCTGAAGACCGTCTGTTGAGCTACTGAAAGATTTAAATCAAGAGGGGTGGGCTAATTTGCCTAGATAAAGGATTATTCAAGAGCCTTCCAACTATGCATCTTGAGCAAATGGCCCTGGAGAGAATCCACCCAACAGTGGGCTGATATGGAACAGGCAGGAGGTGCAGGACTACCAATGGATATAATGTGGCCCCATAAGCGATATAGAGTTCAGAATCTGTTTTATTACTATATCATGACTGTGTTCCATGATATCTGGGAGTGCCTGATAGCAAGGAAGTGGAGGACTCACCTCACCACAGACCCAGATACATTTTAACTCAGATTCCTCAAGTGTGATGGATGGAATGATTTTAAGAAAGCAGAGGTAGTGAGACTGTTGACTGTGGGTGGATCTACTTCCCAATGCAAAGTTTAGATCTGAAGATTGGATAAGAGTGCATGGGATACAGGAAAGCAAGAGGTTTTGCTATCAGTCGTTGCATCACTGGATGTTAAAACTGAGGTCAGGTCTGCAGCAGGTAGGCAAATCATGCAGCTTCAAACAATATCACTGGTTTCAGAGGGATAAAAGGCCTAGTGTCTCAGTTATCTAAATTGGTTAGTGCACCCTTGACAGGCACGAAATGGCGATACACAGAAAACTGGAACAAAGCATTTGGATGGGAGGTACAAAGGAGTAGAGAGGAGCACCTCTGGTGAGTCACAGGGATAGACAGCACTGCTGTACAGCATAGTGAATCCTCCCTCATCATTATGATAGTAATCTTAACCCTTGGTAGCTCAGGATACATTCAGCCTTGGTTGGATCTTTTGGCATCACGGAGAACACGCAGTGTCAAGGTTACTATGTGCTGGAGTTTCTACCAAGAAGATAATTAGGAGACACATTCCGTCTAAGATGGATTACAGACCTACTGACCGCATCCCCATCATTATCATTATCTCATCTGCCTTCAGTTTTAAAATTTCAGAACAGATTGGACCTTAGTCATCTAGATAGCCCCGGACTCCGCCATGAGAGTTCAGTACCCAGATTACCCAAGTCTTGGCATTTGCATCGCTGAAAATGCAAACCCTTGGGTAGGACTACCGGTCTCATCAAAAGTGCAGGGTCCTGCACCCGAATCACCACAATCCATACCTCCATGCATGAAGGCTGAGCAGCGACAACTCAGCATTTTGATTTGTTATGTGGTGGATGTGATCCTCACCGCTAGACACTTCTCAACCAAATCCATTCACTTGGGTGCTGGGAAAAGTTTGTGGCATGGTGTAGAAACCATCATAGTGACCCATTACAGGGCGGGTTATCAGATGTGTAATAAGCTGCTTTGTCGTTACCAAAGCCACACTTTGCAGTGGGCACGGTTTAAGGTTAAAAGTCTGCCCTTTTGGCCTATTTATGTTTGGGAGACCAGCCGTCCCGCTTCAAAACAACGGTTGTGAAGAGTTTTCTGAAAGGCTTGACTCAATTCTCACCGAAACAATTAATCATGCCTCAAAGGGACTAATTTGGAATTTAGATTCTCATCTCCTCGCCCTTTGAGCCATTGCACAGCTGTGCCTTGTGGCTTCTGGTCAAAACATTTTTTCATTGCTATCACTTCCGCATACCAAGTCAGTGAACTGCAGGCATAAGTAAGTGCAACTTGAGTACAGCACAGCCCTCCTCCCCCCAAACAAATTGCTGCTGATTGCCCAGGGTATCTTTCTTCCTAACGCGGTATCGCTCTTTCACATGGGGCAATCTATTGTCCTACCAGTGTTTTTCTCTGTGCTACACGATCAGCTGTTGGAGGGGTTAGCCTGTGACAAAAAATAAAAAGCATAACAGTAGTACCTTGTCCAAGTGGATCGTCATATGCATAAAGAATGAACTACGCTGTAGACAAGAAGGTGCTTCCTGAAGGCCTAAGGATCCATTCCACCAGAATGAAGGCCACAGTGATGGCAATAGCAGGGGTAGTTCTTATCTTGGAGCGGTGACATAGGCATCAAGTCACACACTTACCCAGCACTACTACCTTGACAGCCAGGTCTAGTCATTTTGCCCACTAAGTACAGCAGGATACTCTGGTTTCAGCTCACAACCAAGGCCCTCCACCTTTTACTAGGTACTGCCTGGGTATCCATTCTGAAGGCGAGTAATCTGTGGTTTTAAGTCAGAAGAACAAGTTACTTACTTTAAGTAGCGTTCTTTCAGGTGGACACTAACTGCAGATTCCCCAGTCTGTGGGGTGGACATCTGTACTTTCTACAAAAATCCATGTTCGTTTTTGGGCACTGTTGGACTTGGCCCTTTTTCCCAGAAATTTTTCGTTTTTCCCCTAGCCGTTTTACCATGTGTGAAACTCACTCAAGATGGCTGCCACAGGCCCCTGCTACTGCAGAGGGGCCTTACACGCATACACACTAGTAGCCAGGGTCAGGCTGGGACATAGGGATACAGTATCCATTCCGTCCCCGCCTCTGGGCCACATAGCCAGACATGTAGAAGGTTCTAGAACCTTCCGGGCTGTGGGAGGAGATATGTTTTGCCGCCTTTGGGAGAGTCACCTGACCTAGGAGTATAAAAGGCTTGGAGGGAAAACTTTCTAGTCAGTTGATGAGGCACCACTGAACCTGGGAGAACCTCCGCCGGAGTATAGGCTTTAGGGCCTAGGGGAGACCTACACTACTGCTGCTGACAGGGCTGAGGCCCTGCTGTAGTAAGATAGCTGAGGAACGCCCACCACCCACTGACCTTGCCCAGTGTGAGGGGACCCAGGGAACCACCTTCAGCGTGCGGGGAGGAACATCAAGCACTCCCAGACCACCAACTCATTCCCCCCTCATGACAAGAAACTTCTGACAAGAAACTTTGACAAGAAACTTATAATAAGGAACTTCTGACAAGAAACTCCTAACCAGAAGCGCCTAAGAAGCAACCAAGCTGGAGCAGTCGCAAGACGCCTTAATTTGAGGAGGCCTGACCGTCCAGCCAGGCCTGAAACCTAAACTGCCCAACTGGGGATCACCAGGTAAAGCGCCATACCCTGAAGCGCTAGACCTTCACCCCCTCACTATTCCTGCCTACTACTGGGCTGCCCCCAAGTACTTTTCCAGTCAGCCCTGCCCACAGGCTGCTGGTGCGTCCTGCTTTCTGGCACCCCCAGGTCACTGACCTTGTGTAGAAGATCACCGCCGCGGCCGTCGCCGCCTGAGGAGAAGTGCCGTGAGGTGAGGTGCGCCGTCGCGCCCTCACCGAAGGGAGCGCTGAGGTGAGGGAAGCCCCTCAAGTCTCTGTGGTGAGGTGCGCCGTCCGCGCCCTCACCGAAGCCTCCACAGATTGCCCCCATCGCCGCCGTCGCAACCGAAGAAATTGCCACTGGGCCCTCATCGCCGCCGTCGCGGCCGAAGTTGTCCCCGCCGCCGTCGCGGCCGAAGAAATTGCCCCCGCCGCCGTCGCGGCCCAAGAAATCGCCAGCGCGATCTACGAGGCCTCCAGGCCCCGCCGACGCCATCTCCAGGCAACCGGGGTCGCCGGGCGTGACCCCAGGAAGGCCGCGCAACGATTGGGCGCCGGCCCCGGTCACGCCCCCAGCGCCGACGGAAGCCCGGGAAGAGCCCCGGCAGTGCAGAGGGAGACGGGGAGCCGGCCGGAGAGGACTGCCGGCTCCCGCTCCCTTCCCCAAGACCCCGAGCCTGCGCAAAGACCGTACCTGAACCCGGGGGCCGGAGGAAGGTGATCCCGGCCCCCGCAACGTGCCGCAGCTGCATCCCCTTGATCCCGGGGGCCGGAGGAAGGTGATCCCGGCCCCGCAACGTCACGACAGTCCGGCCTGAAGGCCGAGGCACCCCGACCGGGCCCCGCCCTCCAGAACACGGGCCGGGCCTGGGGGAGTGCCAGTCGCAAAGGAAGCGCGATCAACGAACCAGCGACAGGTGAGCCCAGGAGGCCCCTAGGGCCCACAAAACGCCACTGGGGGCCGGGGGCCACCATTAACCCTATAATTAATTGGGTACACTTTCCCCATGAGGCGAGGCCCCGGAGAGCAGTGGGCCTAACCTAGAGTTAACCCCTAAGGGTCATAGAAGCCCCAGGATACTGGACATGTCGAGGGGTTCCCTACAGTATTTAATAACTTATTGCAGATGCCTATTGTAATTATTGCCTAGGCCATGCTTTTAACTGCGAAGTCTTTTACCACAGGGGAAAGTATTTAATTGAATTGAGTTGAAGTGTTTTATGTTACAGGTGTACTGGAATTGCGACGCCCACTGTACTGAATGTGGGCGCGCCTAGATTAATGCAGGCCTATTTAAATGTAAAGTGAAAAGCCTTCTTTTAAGTAATTGAATATGCTAAAGTGAACTGCATGTCTAGGCCCCTGTTTTATTAACGTACCTTGAGATCATTATTAAGTGCTACGTGTAGGAGATAATTCCTGCGGCCTCTTAGTGGCCTACATTGTTGATGAGCTATGATGCTTTATTTAAAATGTGCACCATTTGAGTAATGCAATGAATTTGAATGCAGATCTGAATTAATCTACCTCATCTGATGCCAACTTAATTTATTTATAAAAGATCTTGATTTTAAATACAAAAGCCTGGTGTGGTGTCATGTTATGGCGTTCGCATTTCTGAGTCAGAGTAAGAGTGTGCTGCACAACTGCCTTACACATTGCCTTCGCGTGCTTTCCCGCTTCGTGCCATGCTACCGTGGCGGACTCGGTAAACCCGGTTCCAACAGGCACACTTTCACATTCATTTTGTCACAGCTGATCCGTCTCAGAGGGTGTGGAAGACAAGATGGAAACTGACGTCAGCGTGCTGTGATGGGGCTACATGCAGCTCCATCCGTCAGGGACAGACTGAAAGAAAGAAACTGATGTCGGCAACAAGAGTGGTGCTTATATGTGGCTCTGTTCCATCAATTCTGGGGAGGAAAGAAGCCAACATGGAGCCGCACAGCACCACCGACATACACGGTGAGGCATAGCTGTGGAATCTTCTGGATTCAGTCTGGAGCCTATTTTAAAAGGTGAGGGATCTGCAGTTAGAAGTAGCCATCAGAAACAATTATAGGGTGGAAGACCGTTGAATAATGACAAGAAAGCCATCCAAACACGAGCCAAAGGGCTGACCAAAAGCCCATGGTAGGTATTGGTTTACAGACAGGAGGTCTTCAAAGACCAATAAAACTGTCGGTAAGAGAGACTTACAAAAGAACTCAAATCTTCTCTCCAATCCCAAAACATCTTTTCAAATGTAAAATCAATCGGAAAATAGGGCTGCTATCTGTGAATTTGAAATGCATGCAGCTATTTGCAAGTCCGGTAATATAAGTCTATGCGTTTACCCCCAAACATCAAATATCATTAAGCTTTGTTATCTTCATCCAAACTGTTAACGTTATGGGCCACAGTTTTAACAATATACAGCACTTCAGTCAGAAGGGCTGTGTACTTTCAATAAATGAAAAGAAATACAAATTAAGAATACGTTATACCATACTTGTAGAAAAGTAAATATCAATTCTCTGTCACGCTACAATTCAAAGGCTATGAAAATATAATTGTATTCAATGAACAAGATAATATTTAGCATTTCTAGGATTTACCGTTGACATTAGATTTGGATGTGAAACAATAAGTGGTAAATCTTCATACATGCAAAACTACACATTCTCCTGGTCACACAGACATATTTTGCATCCATAAAGACAAGTAAAAACAATATAAGGTTTAAACCAAGTTGTTAAAAAAACTGTATGTAGAGACTTGAGAAAAGAAAGAATGTTATGTAACGAAGATAGCATTTTTAAGTGAATACAGTAAGGAACATTTCTCAGAAGAATATTCTGAGCAGTTGCACTACAGATTCATCAAAGTGGACACGTTTAAGGATTGCTACTGATAATGTCTTTGCAACTTCAGGGCTGTAATATGCACATGAGCCATGAGCAAAGCAATAAGAACTGCCTGCATAAAGACCTTCCCAATGGTTCAACTATGAAAATATTAATAAAAGTATATCTTATCTAGTCCATGCATGCCATACTTCCTCAGCTCAACTACAGCTAGAACGATAACCGTCACTTGCGGATTACATAGATTTACCTAATCAGACAATTTTTTCTTTCTCTGAATCCGTTAGCTTTTCAATTCCTAACTTGCTGAAAAAAACAGTATCACATGATTAGCATAAGAAAAGTGAAGCAAGATTAAAATTAACCTGATTTTTTTTCTAAAAGAATACCAGTGGCTATTCCACCCACTAACAAAATTACGATGGGGAGACCAAAACAAACAAACCAATATGCCTCATTCAGCTGAACAGAAGATGGCCATAACAAAATAACAAATCTTGAGGAAGAAGTGTATCCATCAGAAGAAAAATGTTACTTACCCCATTAGCATGTGTGTGTGGAATGTAGTGCTGTAGATTTACATGCTATGCATACTCCTTCTGTAGGAAGCTGGCTCTATATATACCATACCAAAGTAAGGTATGGTGTGCACAGAGTCCAATGGGTCCCCAAAGGTAGGCAGAGGTAAAAGTAGATAATACCTTACTCTCCATTTGTGGTAGTGTGGGCGAGCAGTAAGGCTTTATCAGAGGGTAGTGTTAAGCATTTGTTGTACACACTCCGGCAAGAAATAATGTCTGACACTCCAAGACCAATTTGTTTGTATAAAAATATTTAGGTCTATTTTATTTTCTAGAACCAAGCCAGGCCTGGTACAGGAAAGTAGAATAATACTTTGCAAGAATAATGCAGTTAAATACAGTTTGAATGCAGTTGAATGCAACTGGATGGGTTACAGGTAAGTCATGTGTTTATAAAACAATTAAAATTACCTTACAGTTACTTTTCAGATTGCGGAGTATGTTACTTTTCAGATTACTTTTCAAGTTACTTTTTTTTTTTTTTACTCAGTGTGATATGCCTAGATATGACACTGGGACATTTCCCAGATAAAAAGTAAGTAAATCAGTTTTTGTACATATGCAGTTTCTTAAGGTTTCATACAAACCAACTCCACATTTGGAACAATTTTCACAAGAAAGCAGTGAATGCAGTCCTATGAGAAAGCAATGTTATCGGTTTATCTGTAAGTACTTAGGTTTGGGGGTTGAATTCTGGGGCTAGAACAAGGGTTCCCCGCCCCCCCCGGGTCAAGGATGCACTCTCAAAGCACCCTCAAAGGCACTAGGGCGGTAAGGTGCAGAGTGCTGAGGCCCAATGCTATCCAATGGGGCCTCCGGTTGGTGGCTGCTCGCGAGCAGGCCACAAGGTTGTGGGAGCAAAGCTCCTGGTTTTAGGCTCAGGGCAAAAGGGGACACCCACAGCGGCACAGGGGCGGCCGGGTGCATGGTGCCGTTTTGGCGTTGGGTGCCCAGTTGGTTTCAATGGGGATTCTCTGGTTGCAACAAACACTGCAGGCTCGGGGACAAAGATCTTCTGGAGGCGACCAACGGTTGGAGAGGTAAGTTGGGATGTCTTGGGATGCCCGAACACCGTCAGTTGGGCCACCCAAGGTCATGGGACGTCGGTTGCAGGGGTGTCTTTTGGCGTCGGGTTTCTCTTACCGGCTCCAGTCATCCTCCAGAAAGGGGCTGGAGGCGTCGGTTGGAGACTTGAGGTAGGTCAGGGATCACCAGATCCCAGTGGAGACCTCCTCGTGGTGTTGGGCCACTCGAACTCAGGCCGTGGGCGTAGGGTGCACAGTGGTGCAGACTCGCGGATTTGGCAGGAGCCAGAGTCTGTTGGTGAGCAAATCCAATGCTCACGGGAGACAAAGTCTTGGTTGGGAAGGCAGGGCAGGACCCTCCGGGTTCTGGGGGCTACTGGCTGCAGGACACACCGGGATTTCGCTGGAGCAGGTCGAGGTCGGGATAGGCCCGTAGGGCTGCGGCCAAGTCAGTTGGTGTCCTCCTTCAGCACAGCTCTTTGTTCCTTCTTGATTCTTCTTGTCTGAGGAGGCAAGGTTCAAGATTGCCCCTAAATACTAAATTTAGGGGCGTTACAGGTAGGTACAGGTCGGGACCAATAGGTCCCTTCCTTGGGGTCGGTACACCCCCTATTATGCCACCCTCCAGTGGGAGGGGGTCATTACACTCACTCTGGTTGGCTGGGTCCCCCATCTGCAAGATGGCCGGGATTGAGAGTTGTGCTTCTCCTCGCCTCCCCCACCTAAGGGGTGGGGTTGGCAGAGGTGGGCACACCTCTCCTCCTAACTTGGTTTTCCAGCTGATTCGCAAGCCCAAAGTGGGGGTTAGCACCGGTGGGGGCCAGTTGCTGGGAGCAGCAAATGGCTGGGGTAGCTCACAAAGGCGGTAAGCCTTTGAAGCTTTCCCTTCGTGGACCCTGCCCATCCTGGGGGAGGAGGCATGTCACCTCGTCCCAAGATATGCTTTGTTTCAGGACCCTGAGAGCGGCAGGCTCTCAAACCGGGGATCCAGAAACATGTCTGGTGATGGCAGCTGGCGAGCAGCCACTCAGCCAGGACACTAGAGTTAGGTCGTTTTTTGGGGAGGGGGGGCATCTCTAAGATGCCCTCTGTGCATTTTTAATTAAATCCCACACTGGCATCAGTGTGGGTTTAATGTGCTGAGAAGTTTGATACCAGACTTCCAAGTTTTCAGTAAAGCCATTAAAGTGCTGTGGAGTTCGTAAAGACAAATTCCCATACCATATACTCTTAAGGGCATTACTGCACTTACAATGTCTAAGAATTGTCCTAGACACTGTAGGGGTACAGGGATCATGCACCTGTATCCTCACCACTGGTATAGTGCACCCAGCTAGAGTGGTGGCTTACCTATGCCAGGGCAGGTGATTGTAGGCATGGCACACAGGGATGTGTGCCATGTCAACTCTTCACTTTGTTCTGCACCAAAACATGGGGCCTGCATTGGCAGTGTGTGTGTGTGTGTGTGTGTAAAGGTACAGGGCCTCTAAGGGTGGCGCAAAAAGTGCTGCAGCTCTTAGAGGCCTTCCCTGGTCACAGTGCCCTTGGTACCTAGGGTACCTTTTACAAGGGACTTACATGTGGCCAGAGAGTTGCCAATTGGGTTTTGCAACGGTACAGTTTAGGGAAAGAACATAGGCCCTGGGTACCTGGTTAGCAGGTACCCAGGGCACACTCAGTCAAAGTACATCAACATTAGGGAAAAAGTGGGGGGTGGGCAACCATGCAAAGAGGGGCACTTTTCTACACCTCCCATCTAGTGTTGGGTTCTGACATGTGCAAGTTGTTTTTCTTCAAAGTCGTCCTTCGAGTCACAAAATATAGTGATTTCACCCATTACTGGTAATGTGCAGGGGCAACAGCTCCAATGTTAGATTGTTTTTAGCGCCCAAAGGGTGAGGATGTAGATAGTGTGTAAAGATACAGAAAAGATGACCATGCGAAAGAATAGTACATTTAAAAGCTAAAAAGAGTGTATGTAACCTCTAAGGGCTTCCGGGGAAGAGGGTGGATGCATATGAATCTACAGCACTACATGTCACGAACAGATGCTTACAGGGTAAGTAACATTTTCCGTTTGTGGCATTTGCAGCTGTAGACATGTGCTGTGCATAGACTGTAAAGCAGTCCTCCCATAAAGCGGTGGCTAGCCTGAGGATGTTGCAGAAGACTTAAAAAATATATGCAAGACAGCCAACTTGTTGGCAAGCTAAAACATCCACACAGTAATGTTTAGTAAAAGTGTGGGGACTAAACCAAGTAGCTGCTTTACAGTTGTTAGCTATAGCAATATTACCCAAGAAAGCCATAGTAGCACCTTATGGGTTGAGTGAGGTCTGGGAGGGATAGGTAAAGGTCTTTTTACTTTGGCATAACAGGTTTGCATACATTTGACCAACCAGCGTGCGTATTCCTACTTTGGCCACAGCACATCCTTTATGTGGGCTGGAGAAATAAATAGTGAGCTGTTTTGTTTTTCAAAAGAGCTTGGTCCTGTCAAAGTAATACATAAGCGCACGTTTGACATTAAAGGTGTGAAGATCTCATTCTGCTACAGACTGAGTGTGAGAAAATGACTGGAAACTCTATAGTTTGGTTAAGGTGGAAACTAGAGTCCACCTTAGGAAGGAACATGGTGCTAGTCCTGAGGACTATCCTATTGTGAACTTGGAAAAAAGGTTCCCTCAGTGTAAGAGCCTGAGCTTGCTGACATGCTTGAGGGAAGTGACAGCTACCAAGAAAGCTATCTTTCAGGAAAGGAACTGTTAGATGCACAAATGGAGTGGCTCAAAATATGGGCCTATAAGCCTTGCTAGGACAATACTGAGGTTCCACACCAGGGCAGGCGGGACCCTTGGTGGGATAATTCTTTTGAGTCCTTCCATAAAAGCTTTGATAACTGGAACACTAAAGAACAAGTTACTTACCTTCGGTAACGATATATCTGTAAGAAACATTAGTTAGTTATAGATTTCTTACCTTAGAATTACCCCCAGGTGTCAGACTGGATCCGGAAAGTTTTATCATCAGCAGTACCTCTGCGCGTCGGAAGGTGGCGTCGGTCGGCTCCGCGTCCGTCGTTGGCGTCGTGGTCGCCGGGATGACGTCGCAGTAGCTACTTAGACGCCGCCCTCGGGCGCTGACGTCAGTTCTGTACACGACTTTCCGCGCCAGAAACGCAGAGCCATGCAAGACACTGACCACTGGTGCACAAAACTAGGGCCCTGAAAGGATGTCCTTAACCCGAGAAATCAGTTTGCAAAACGGGGAGGATGGGTGGGGCGGTAAGGAATCTATAACTAATGTTTCTTACAGATATATCGTTACCGAAGGTAAGTAACGTATAGTTTCTTACCTGTCGGTGTAGTTTTGCAGCTTGAAGACTTTCTGGATTCACTATGCTGTGCATTAATCCACCATCTAGTGGTTGGGTCCGGAATCGTAGTATTTCTTCTCTTTTTTTTTTAGGTCGAGCCTCAAGTAGCGCGCAAGCGCTGCTCTGGCGAGACTAAGTAAGGGGGTTTCAGAAGCTGACCACACGCTCGTGCGTCGTGGCCTTTTTCGGGCGGTTACGCGCGCAGGGCCGACATCTGTTTCCAATTATCGTAATTGGAAACAGATGTCTGCCCTGCGCGTAATCGCAGGCAAAAGGCCATGTCGCACGAGCGTCTGGTCAGCTCTGCAGGCTGCCGCGCTCGCTCGCCCCCGCTCCTCTCTTTTTATGATGTTGCTGGGAGCGATGCCGCCACTTTGCTCTGGGTGAAATCATGAAGGTAACAGCGGGCATTAGCAGCCGCAGAGCGCCATGCCCCCCCCCGTGGGGAACCCATGACACATTACTACCATCCCTCCAGGCAGAGCACGCCCTGCGTCACGTATTCCAAAACCCATGATGCGGATCCGTGTGCGCATTCATCTCTGCACCGGACCGGTCGCACCTGTTTGAAGCCATGTTACAGATAAATACATTGCTTCTCTTTGCTCTCAAAACAAACCGGTGCGGATGAGAGGGCATGAATGAAAGCGTAACCCCCGGTGTCTGTCATTCCCGGACTCCTCTGCCGACTGTGCGGGCTGCTGAAGGTTGACTTTCAACACAACCGGAAACCTACGCTCGCATTCGTTTAAAAAAGAAAACTGTGTGATCCTCGGCACATTCCCTCGTCTGCATCTGCCTTGGTTCCATTATCTGCTGAAGTCGGAAGTTCTAAGAAACGACAGCAGAACGTGAATAAAAATGTTACTTGTGTGTGAAGGAAATGTGGTAAAATGCGTTCTTAAAAACTATATTTGCAGTGGGTGCACAGCCGTGGTCGTTGGTTATTGCTAACAGATGCAGCGAGGGAGGGTTCGGCGGCTCAGAGAAGTCCTGTCACCCCTCGCCTTATTGCCCCCGCTCTGAAAAGACTGTGCGCTGTTATTTGGCTTATTTAATAAATAAAAACAAGCCTCCTGCCACACTTAAACAGGCTGTCTCTTTCACTTTCCAGCATGTAGCGCTTGGTCTTTGTGCTTTCAGCTACACTCCACATACATTTTCTGATAAGCTAGGTTTGACTCACCCGAAATCCACAGGCTGTCTCACACAATCCTCACGGGGGTGTCAAGTGCGATTGCTCTCTTGTTATTAGCAGTATGGCTGACGAACAGGCCGCTGGAGTGCCTAGAGGTAACACAATCTTACGGTAGAGGGTAACATTCTGTGGGGGCAGAGACGTTTTAAGGCATGTAGGCTCTGGCCCAAGTAAGGGCCCCAGTCTTTCAGCACCCCCACCCCCTCGGGATAGTTTTGCCCTGATGACTTGAACAATTCTTAAACAGATGGTTAAATACTGTTTTCCTTCAATTTATATTTAATGTGGATGATGTTTTGAGTCTATTACGGACATTTTACAGAGAAATGTTTTGTTTATATTTCACGCAACATCCATAAAAAAGTTTTTTTACATCAAAACAGAACCTCACGTGACAAATGGGAGATTGTCTGAGATTCTTTGCAGTAATATTCGTGAGCTATTGCTGTTTTAGGATATTGAAAACACGTCACTATCAGTGAACATTAAATGTAAACACATTTTTTGAACTGGACAGTGTTCCTTTGCACTGTCAGGGACCTGGCTGAATAGGGTACGAAAGAGCTGAAATTGTATCATAAATTCAAATCTGTTCCAATCAGGGTACCGCCAAATACGGCTGGCCCTGGGCACCCCAAATCCTTAAAATGCCCCTACGTGAGGGGTGCATGGAGTGTGCATGTTGGGTGAGGCAAAAAGCACTTTAAAACTCCTTTGTGTATGCACTTTAAGTGGATGATTATTAGAACGTGCTGACCGCATTCTAAAATCGTTAAGAGCATTCGCACCCTCACACGGTGCTAAGCATTTCAATTGGTTGCGGTCACAAGGTATGGGTGTTGTTCATGTCAGCAGGGTGGTGCCTTGAGTTAACCGCTAAACTGAGGGCAGCATGTACAGGGTGTGCATGATGGCGGAGGCACAAGCACGTAAGAGCATGGGCACTTTAACCCTCAGCATTCAATGCATGTTGTTCATATATAACGAGGACATGTCAGCAGGGTGGTGCTGTGTGTTAACCGCAAAACGGATGAGGGCAGCATGTCAAGTTTTAAATACTTTTTTCAGGCGAAATATGGCCTTGAGAGTTGTAAGGTTCCAGGGCACTCCTTTACACCACGAGTTGGAGCTGATGAGAGCGAATCCATGTTAGTTTCTTTTTAATATGTTTTTTACCGTTGAGGAGAAAAATGTAATTTGGTTTCTAGCCCACTGCCCATTGCCTGTCACTCCAGCCTATTTCGGATAGCACACAGAACAGAGGAATGTGGGTGTGGCATGGCTCATGCTTTGACGTCCCAGCCCCCCGCCCGCTTTGCAGGTAGGCTTTAATGTAGAACTGCTACTTGTGCCTAA
Source organism: Calotriton arnoldi (assembly GCA_963921515.1). Classification (NCBI taxonomy): domain Eukaryota; kingdom Metazoa; phylum Chordata; class Amphibia; order Caudata; family Salamandridae; genus Calotriton; species Calotriton arnoldi. Next base: position 421,591 of record CAWUFW010006603.1, on the reverse strand, counting down.
ATATATACAGTGCTCCAAAGAACACAGGGCTTTGGGACACTTGGGTATGCAGACGAGCGTCTCCCTCAACTTATTTAACCTATGGATAAGAGGTTTATATGCCTTACTTTGGTCATTGGATGTGCTCAATAATTAGAATTACAGATGGAAAATTTTGCGATGCATTTTAATGAAAATGGAATTGGATGGAATTATTTGTTTTATTGTGCATTGTACTGCAAGGGTTTTAATTAACCAAGCAATAAAAATATACCTTACCATATCATACCTTTGTTTCCATCACACTACAGAATACTAACAAGCATTGGCATAGCCAATAGGTCTCGCCTTGGGGACCTTATAAGTGTTTAGCCATGCAACAGTTGATGTTGTTGCACCAAGGATATTGTGCTGCTTAACTAAATACTTATAAGGTCCCAAAAGCGAGACCTATTGGCTATGCCAATGCTTGTTCTTTTTCCCGTGGCCCAGGTGGGCGGCGACGTCTCACCATTTGGTGTCCTTCGTGACGTCGACGCGCTTCCTGCGGAAGCTCCCACCTTTGGTCGCCATCTTCGGATTCTTTTTTTCTCCTTTTTTTTTTTTGTTGTTGTCCGCTTTGCTTGATCCTTTTAGCTATGTATGCAGTTTTAGCCTCCTTTGTACCCATGTCTCATCTTTCTGGCGGAGGAGGGTGGGATCGCTAGTGAATCCAGAAAGTCTTCAAGCTGCAAAACAACACCGACAGGTAAGAAACTATACGTTTTGCAGCGTGAATCTTTCTGGATTCACTATGCTGTGCATAGACTTAGTAGCGGTTTGTCCTTATTGTGGTGGTTGGGTGGAAGATGAGCACTGGTTACTGAAAATGTGTTGTAAGACTTTCTGACCCACTTGTGCTTCCTTATTCATTTGAATATCCACACAGTAGTGCTTAGTGAATGTATGCACTGAAGACCATGTTGCAGCATGGCAAATGTCTTGAATAGGTGTGTTCGCTAGAAACGCAATTGTTGCTCCTTTATTCCTTGTAGAGTGAGCTTGAGCTGCTCCTTGTAACTCTTGTCCTGCCCGCTTGTGGCAGAGTTGAATTGCTTGTGCAATCCACCGTGCAATGGTGTTTTTGGTGACTGGCCGTCCCAAAAAACTGCTGGCAAAGGATACAAAGAACGGTTTTGTTTTCCTGCACTCCTTTGTCCTTTCTATATAGTGCATGACAGCCCATCTGGCGTCTAGTGTGTGTAGCGCCCTTTCTGTGCTTGTAGTAGGTTTTTGGAAAAAACTCGGTATTTGGATTGTTTGGTTAATGTGGAATCGAGACACCACCTTTCGCCGAAGTGTGGGTCCGTTCTCATTACAATCCGGTCGTTGTGTATTTGTAGGTAGGGCTCTTGGAGTGTTAGCGCTTGCAATTCACTTACTCTTCGTAGCGACGTGATAGCCACTTAAGAAGGCTGTCTTTAGTGTGAGCATGTGCAGTGTTGCCTCGTGAATAGGTTCAAAGGGCGCCTTCATCAATTGAGTTAGCACCACGTTGAGGTTGCATGTCGGTGCGGGCATCCTTTTTGGGGGTGCGATCCTTTTAGCTCCTTCCAGAAATCTTTCCACTACTTGGGAGGTGAAGAAACTCTTCCCGGTTTCTCCCCTCGTATAAGCTAGTATCGCCGCTAAGTGCACCCCTAGGGATGTGTAGCTTAGTTTGCTTTGTAGCAGGTGTGTTAAGTATTTTAGTACTGTGGATTCCCTTGTGATCTTCCGTTTTAGTTTCTCCTTGATGCACCATTGGGAGAACCTTTTCCATTTTGCTATGTAGCACTTCCTTGTTGTCGGTCTCCTCGCCTCTCTGAGTACTGCCATAGTACTTGCCGGTAGTTTGAGGTGTGCAAATTCTAGGTCTTCAGGAGCCATGCTGATAGGCTGAGGCTCTCTGGCTCTGGGTGCAGTACCTTTCCGTTCTGCATTGTTAACAGGTCCCTTCTTTTTGGGAACCTGTGTGCTGGTTCTTGTGCCATTTCTACTACCTGTGAGACCCAGGACTGTCTGGCCCACTGAGGTGCTATCAGTATTAGTGTCATGTTGCTGATCCTGCATTTGTTGAGTACCCTGTGTATCAGTGGTGTCGGGGGGGAAAAGTATGCAAATGTCTTTAACCAACTTATCCATAGCGCATTCCCTTGTGACCGATGGTCTGGGTGTCTGGATGCGAAGTGTTGGAATTTTGCATTCTGGTGTGTTGCAAATAGGTCTATTTGCGGTGTTCCCCACCTTTGGAATATTTTTTCTATTTCCTGCTGGTTGATCTCCCATTCGTGGGATGCTGACGTCTGCCTGCTGAGTCGGTCCGCTTCCACATTGTCCTTCCCTGGTAGATGTATTGCTAGTAGGTCTATCCTCAGTGGAATGGCCCATGTCCATTGTGAGAAGTTGGCCTGGCATATGCTGTCCACTAATTATAGTGGGCACCTTGCACCAGTCCAAACAACCCCTTATTGGAGATAGGTTAAAGACAACCTTTATTGAAAGCTATCCTAGTGGTAGCTATGGAGAGCAGCCTTCAGGCTAAGTCTTGAAGGAATGTAAAGCAGCTTGTTTTACCAGTCTATAATCTCTTGAGTGACCAAATGAAAGAGGACCACACCAGGTATATATTCAAAATATATGTATTTATTACTAAACACACCCCTCTAGTCTCTTTATGAGGCTAGAGTTCAAGTACATACGTTACGAGTTAGTTATCTACAGTAATAGCACAAATACACGTTTGAGCCCCAGGGGCGTACCAAACCATATACCAATAAAGTGGTATAAGAACCACGACTGAGCTAGACACAAGGCCTAGAGCCTGTAGAAGTGCTTGGACCACAAGGAACCACCCAAGGCAGTGACACAGGGGACCCACGGGGGCCGCGTGCAGTGTATGAACACAACCGCGAACCACCGTTAACTTCTATGGGGAAAGTCGCGATTAGAATTTAAAAGAAAAGGGACACTTAGAGGAGGACTTGGAGCAAACCCTTTGAGAACTAGGCTGTTCTAGTGTCAATACCCACGGGAGCACCGGAGTACTCGAGTTACCCTCACCCAGGGGAACCGGGTGCATAGGTGTCTTTCGGGGTCGGGTTTCGTCGTCGCTTTCAATGGCGATCTGCTGCAAAGTGCTGCTGACGGCCAAGTCGGAAGTGTTCGGGTGGATCCAAAGGTGGATTGAAGATCTGAAGAACCTGAAAGCAGAGGGGACAGAGTCTGGGTCACTAGCCAGTGACCAGGAAGGCGATGAGCAGATGCCCACCGATGTCGAGTGCTTCAGGTAGGTTGACGGTCGTCTTGACTCTTCAGCCACGAGGTCCAGGAGGCGTCGACGACAACCAGGAGCTGGATTTGAGCTGTCCCACAACGTCTGTCGATTGCAGGGGTGTCGGCGACCAGATTGGACCCAACAAGCCTTGGCAACGGCAAGTCTCGTGGAAATCGAAGAAGGACGATGTTGCAGACCAGCAAGGTCTGGGGGACTCACCCAGCGAGGATAAGTCAGGGCACACCTGGAGCAACCAGGGAGCCCAAGCAGAAAAAGATTGGCCTTCGTGAGGGCCTACTAGCCAACGGACTAGCGACCGCGAAGGAGCCTCGAGACGGTGCACGTGGAGCTGGCTCACAGGACACTCGTGGAGTGGAGGCCAGTGATCTTCGGTGCAGTTGGTGCTGGGGCTACTCGGAGCCCAAAGCACGACTTCGTGGGAGACCCAGAAGAGGATGCACTTGCAAATGCGTTAGGTGTCCAGGGGTCACGGTTCCACGTTACCCACGACAGCTACGGGCCTCAGCTTTGCTGGGGACTCAGGGGCAGCCTCGGGAAGTCTGGAAATCCACCTCTGGTGATGCAAAGACTTCGGCGTCCGACGGGAGCTTCAGCGATGCAGACCGGACAATTGCTTCTTTGGTGCCTGCCAAGCAGGGAGTCACTCCTTGACCCCAAGGGAGATTCTTCAGTCCTCTAATCTTAAAGTAGAGCGTCGAAGGTCCAGGATTCTGTGTCAGAGTTTCGTCCAGGTAAATCTAAAGTCCTAAGGACTGGGTTCCTTACTTATACTAAGGTAGGGGGTTGGACATACTCTGTGGCCCCACCTATGGGAGGGCCAGGGCAGAGGGGTGGTTACACCCCTTTCCCTTTGTCCAGTTTCTGCGCTAGAGCAGGGGCTGGAAGCCCCTGAGCCGGTTTGAACTGGGGTATGCACAGGGACACCAAATGTGCCCCCAGTGCAGGACTTCAAAGCTCCCGCCCAGCCCCAATACACACTATCCTGTCTGGGGAGGTGGTCACACCTCCCTGGGACAGGAAACCTATTGTCCAGGCCTCCCCTGCCGGAGTTTCGGTCAGCAGCAGGAGGCCAGACTCGTGTCTGTGGCAGCGGCATCCATTTTGTGATGCCAGGGCTCTGGAAAGTCAGTACCGGGCATACCGGTGTGTACATGTCTTTCCCTCTAGAAGGGTGGAATGCTACCCCCGCCGCCAGAACTGGCGGGGGGGGGGGGGTAATATTCCAAGATGTTTGACACCAAACACGACATGTTTCCGTGCAGCCATCCCAAAGTTAGCATTTAACGCGAGGTTATAATGCGCTTAAGAGTATATGGTCAGGCTGCACTACAAACAGCATCAGAGAAGGGTCTCCGAACGCTGCAGAGGGGCCCTGCTCATGCAGGGGCACCCTCACATAGAAACCACGCACTCTGCCTTCAGGATTGATAAGGCCTGCCATAGGAGTGACTTATAGGTTTATATGTGTGTATGTGTATAGTGATATAGGTAGCCTATATCACAGTAAGGGGTGCATGCACCACCTTACCCAGGCTGCAGTAGCAGACCTGTGGTGTCAGTTTGGATGGCCTTCCAGGGGTGGCACAATACATGCTGCAGCCCCTGGTAGGCCTCTGAGGTACCTATGCCCTGGGTACATAGTATACCATATACTAGGGACTTATAAGGGCACTCCAGATTCCAATCAGAGATGTGCCTAAGGCACATGGAAACCATTTTAGAGAGGAAGCAGCTAGGCTGGGGTTCTGATTAGCAGGGCCCCAGCCAGACTAAGGTCGAAAAATAGTGAAGCATCAGCAAAAAGTGGGGGTACCCATGTGAAGCAGATCCTACTCTCCTACATCCATATCTCCTGTGCTAGCTTCGACAGCGCTACTGAGTGTGTTCCTCCTTGCTTGTTGATGTAGAACAAGGTTGTGGTGTTGTCTGTTTGAATCAACACCCTGTTCCCGTACAGCTCCTTCTGAAATGCTTCTAAGGCTAGGAACACGGTCTTTAGCTCTAGGTAGTTGATGTGTCTTACCGCATCTTTCTGTGTCCATAACCCCCCTCACCTTGAGTTGGTTCATGTGCGCTCCCCATCCCAGGTGGGAGGCATCTGTTGTGATGGTCACTGTTGGAGTTGGTGGTGTGAATGGCTTCCCCTGTGCTATGTTTTCTTTGTTCCACCACGCTATTTCCTGCTGCACTGCGTGTGTGACAACCACTAGATCTTCCAAACTCCCTGTTGCTTGTGACCATTGCTGTTGGAGCCATTCTTGGAATGGTCTCAAGTGGAGTCGAATATTTGGGACTAGGAGTATGCATGACGCCATCATTCCCATAAGCTTGCTCACCGTCCTCACTGTCAGAGCTTGCCCCTTGTGGTAGCGATGTGTCTCCTTCAGTAGTGCCTGTGTTCTCCTCGCGCTGGGGAACACCTTGCCTTGTATGGTGTTGATCTCTGCCCTTAGGAATATCTTCACCTGTTCTGGTTCTGTTGAGGATTTTCCCCAATGTATTGAAAAGCCTTGTTGCATCAGCGTTTGAGTAACCTGCTGAATGTGTTGTTTGCATTGGCTGTATGAGTTTGCCTTTACAAGCCAGTCGTCGAGGTACGGGTATACGTGCATCCCTTGCCTCCGTAGGTGTGCTGCTACCGCAGCTATGCATTTTGTGAACACCCTTGGTGCGGATTTTAGCCCGAATGCCAGGACTGTGAACTGGTAGTACGTTTCCTTGATCACAAATCTTAGTAGGTGTTTGTGTCTTTTGTTCATGGGGATGTGTAGGTAAGCGTCTTTTAGGTCTATAGTTGCCCTGTAATCCCCTTCCTGTATCTGGGGTAATACTTCTTGCAGAGATGTCATCCTGAATCTTTGAGTCCTTACGACTTTGTTTAAGAACCGTAGGTCCCAGATAGGTCTTAACGTTTCGTCTACCTTTGGTACTAGGAAGTAGTTGGAGTAGACCCCCTTGTTTCTTTCGTTGTACGGCACCGTCTCTATTGCCTCCTTCTTTAGGAGCTCCTGTGCCTCTAGCAGCAAGAGTGATAGTTCTGCTGTAGAGTGTCCCTTGTAGTTTGGCCTCTTGTTTGGAGGTGGCCTTTCTAGTTCTATGCAGTAGCCGTGTTGTATGATGTTTAGTATCCATTTGTCGGTTGTGACCTTCTTCCACTCCTGGAAGAAGTGTCTGATTCTGCCTCCTACAGGTGTTATGTGCTCGAGGAACTGTTTGTCCTGTGGTACTACTAGTTTGTCTTTTCCCTTGTATTGTCGCCCCCCTAGAGGTGTTGTGTGGGTGGGCGTCCTTCTTACAGCGGAGTCACTTGGAGGTGGGTTGCTGTCCTCTTCTTGTCCGACCTCGTCCGTTCGAGCGCCCTCAAAAGAATTGGCCCCGTGGCTGGTACTGCCAGCTTTGCTGTTGCTGTCCCAGTTGCTGTGTCGGATTGCCTCCTTGGTAACCCTGTTGGAAGGCTTGATGTGATGTTCCCGGCTGGCTGTTTCCTCTGCCTGCCGGTCTTCTTGAGGGGGTGCCCCTTCTCATCCCCCTGAACTGCAGCGCTCCCATGGACCTTGCCGTTTCATTGTCCTTTTTTAGCTGCGCAAGTTTTTTGTCAACCGGAGTACCGAACAGTTGTTCTCCGTTGAAGGGTGTGTTCAGGATGTTATTTTGGACTTCTGGCTTGAAGCCCGAGATCATCAGCCAGGCATGCCTTCTCTCCGTAACCCCAATCATCATCTGCCTACTGGATGTCTCCGCTGCATCCAGGGCCGATTTTAGGCATGTGTTGGCCATGTTCCTGCCTTCTTCCACGAGGTGGTATGCCCTCTGTTGGTACTGCTCCGGGAGATGTTTGAGCAGTTGGCAGACTTCCTCCCAATGCTGGTAGGCATGTCTGTTAATTAAGGCATTTGAGTTGGCAATGCGCCATTGAATCGCCACACTCCTCTCCATTTTCCTCCCTGTGAGGTCCATCCTCCTGCTCTCCTTGTCTGGAGGTGGTCCGGAGTTAGTGGGTACGTTGGCCCTCTTCCTAGCTGTCGATGCTATTATCGAGTCAGCAGGTACCGATCCCTGAATATATGCTGGGTCTTGTGAGGAATGTTTATTTCTTTTCCGTCCTCGGGGTCACTGACTTACATACAGCTGGCTCCCTGAAGGCCTCCCTGCCCTGGTCCAGCACACTTGTGAGCATGGGTAGGAATTGGCTCCTGGTCTGTGTAGGAAGCAGAGTCTCCAGGAGAAAACAAGCTTTGGGCTTCTCCTCCTCTAGCTTCACTCGATAAGTGGCTGCAGTGTTTTTTATGACCATATTGTATATGCCAATGTCGTCCGGCGGCGAAGGCCTCGACGGGAATGACTACACCCTATTCTGGGTTTTCGGCGTAGAGATCCTGCCACTCCAGGTCTTGCGCCTCGGAGGATGTGGAGTCCTGGTAGGTCTGTTGATCCTCTTCGCCTTCTGCCTCGAAGTAATCTAGGCCCTCTTCCCCCTGTTCTTCGGCTGGTTCTGGCGGATCAGGGTCCTCGACCCCTTCTTCGAGCTCTGCTTCGGCTGCGGGCTTCGAAGGGATGGTGTACCTGCTCATCCGGTCGTCGAAATCCTTCTTTCTCTGGAGGATGTTTGCCATTTCGGCCTAGAGCCTTCTCCTCTTCTTCTCCATCTCGGCCGCCTGTTCGGCGTCGAGAGCTCCGGCGCTTCGCTTCGTGGTCGTCGGCCTCGAAGTCGCCTTTAACTCTTTTTCCCTCGGCGTCGAGCGGTCCTTTTCAAGACTGGGCTTCGACGACCTAGGTTTCTCTAGAGTTTTCGCCGGCTGGGAGTCCATTTCGAAGGATCCGCTGGGCTGTTTGTCCTTGGGTGCAGCTGCGGGCGTCGAGAGTTTCGACGGCAGCGCCCCTTTCGAGGACTTTGCATCACTCTTTCGAGCGTTGGTTGGGGTTTTTTGGGTCGACGGCCCTCTTACCTCCTTCGCCGACTTCTTTCGGTCTCAACGACCGTGCAGTCTTCTGGTCCCTCCGCGATGTTGTCCTCTTCCCCACTGGAGAGGCCCAAGTCTCGGAGCGATGGGGGTAGTCCTTGCCCCTGCATGGTGTAGTTTGCCCTTCGCTGCCTCTCCCGAACTCTGAGGGTCTTCGGTGTGAACGCCGAGCAGGCGTTGCAGTCTTCGCTTTGATGGTCGAGCGGCAGGAAGAGGTTGCAAACTGGGTGTTGGTCCTTCTGCGCGTATTTGTGGTGGCAATTGTCGCAGAATTTGAATGGAGTTTTGTCCATCTCTGCGCACAGGGTGCCCCCTGTGTGCGCATTCTCCGTTGGACGTCGAAGTTCTTGGTGTTTGCCCTCCTCTTCGTCGTCCCGGTTGTCCGTTCTGCAGTCGGTGTGCTCAAATCTCCAATCTTCACTGGTTTGTGCTGATTTTCGTCGATTCCTTCTTCAAAAGTTTCTGGAACTCTTTTGTGACGATCCAGACCCAACGGCGGAAAAAAGAATCTGAAGATGGCGACCAAAGGTGGGAGCTTCCGCAGGAAGCGCGTTGACGTCACGAAGGACACCAAATGGTGAGACGTCGCCGCCCACCTGGGCCACGAAAAAAAAAAAAAATACTACGATTCCGGACCCAACCACGAGATGGCGGAATAATGCACAGCATAGTGAATCCAGAAAGATTCACGCTGCAAAACTTGTTCATCTGAAAGAAACACGTTAGTTATAGATTCCTTACCTTAGAATAGATACCCCAGCAATACCAACCCCGGTGGTGGGTCTGCGAACCAAGATCACACCAGAAAGTCCTGGAGAACAGAATGGCCAAAGAAGCCGTCTCTCCGGACTTGGCAGTCCAGGCAGTAGTGTTTCGTAAACGTGTGCAGCGATGCCCACGTAGCTGCCTGACAGATGTTCAGAGGAACTCCTCTTCCCAAGGCAGTAGTGGCTGCCGTCGCCCTGGTGGAATGGGCGCGTAGCCCCACTGGAGGCTCCTTTTTAGCCAGACAATAGCATGCTTTTATACACAACACCACCCATCGAGAAATGGTTCGCTTGTGTACGGCCCGACCTTTCTTGGCACCCACGTAGCCAACAAAGAGATGGTCATCCACCTGGAACTGTTTTGTGCGATCCAGATAGAAAGAAAGCGTACGTTTTGGGTCCAGACGGTGGAGCCTCTCTTCCTCTTTTGAATGATGCGGAAAGAAGGTGGGCAAAGTGATAGTCTGCCCGATGTGGAAGGCAGTGACAACCTTGGGAAGGAAGGATGGACGAGTCCTAAGGACAACTTTGTCCGGATGTACAGAGAGAAAAGGAGGCTTAGAAGAAAGCGCCTGGAGCTCACTCACTCTTCTGGCAGATGTGATGGCCACCAGGAACGCAGTTTTGAGAGTCAAAAGCCATAAAGGACAGTTGTGAAGCGGCTCAAAGGGAGCACACATTAAATAAGTTAAAACCAGGTTCAAGTCCCACTGAGGCATAACGAAGGGAATAGGAGGAAAAAGAGGAGTTATGCCTTTCAAGAAGCGGCTTACAACCTGGGACTTGAAAAGGGAAGGCTGATCTGGAAGCCGAAGGAAGGCAGAGATGGTCGAAAGATAGCCCTTGATAGTGCCCAGAGCGGAGCCCTCCTGGGCTAGAGAAAGAAGAAACAAGAGAACCTCAGAAAGAGGGGCAGAAAGGGGATCCACAGCCTTTGCTGTGCACCATGCCACAAACATGTTCCACCGGCAGGCATATACCGTCTTAGTGGAGGGACGCCTGGCTGCCAAGATTACATCACAGACTTCAGGAGGCAGGTCGAAAGACGTCAACTGCCGCCGCTCAATCTCCATGCAAGGAGGTGGAGGCTGGACAGGTTCGGGTGGAGGACTGTCCCCTGCTGCTGTGACAGGAGATTCTCCCGAAGAGGCAGTCTGATCATAGGATCGATTGCCATGTTAAGCAGCTCGGGATACCAGACTCTTCGTGCCCAATCCGGAGCCACAAGAATTACTTGGACCCGGTTGCGCCTGATCTTCTTCAGCACTCTGGGCAGAAGTGGTATAGGCGGAAAGGCGTACAACAGACCGCAACTCCACTCGCGACGAAAAGCGTCACCTAGCGAGTGCCACCTTGACTGTTGAAAGAGACCTTGCACCACCTCCGAGTGAAGACGCCCTTCGTGATCCATCATGTACCTGCGGCTGAGTTTGTCCACCCTGGTGTTCAGGGAACCTGCCAGGTATTGTACCACCAAGGATATGCCCTGATGTTCCAGCCATGTCCAGAGGCGGAGGGCCTCTTGACATAGGGTCCACGACCCCACCCTGCCCTGTTTGTTGCAGTACCACATGGCGGTGGTGTTGTCAGTGAACAGCTGCACTACTCTTCCCCGGACAGAGGGAAGGAATGCTTTCAGTGCAAGACGAATCGCCCGGAGCTCCAGAAGGTTGATGTGGAGCCCGGACTCCGCCGGAGACCAGAGGCCTCTGATCTCCGCCTCTCCCATGTGGCCGCCCCAGCCAAGAAGGGATGCGTCCGTCACCACACTGTGGTCTGGTTGGGGAAGGGAGAGGGATCTGCCATTGACCCAATCCTGGTTCGTGAGCCACCACTGCAGTTGTCGTGCAGTGCCCTCCGAGATCGGGACGCAATCGGACAGATTCCCCATATGCTGCGCCCACTGGAACTTCAGGTCCCACTGCAGAGCCCGCATATGCCACCTGGCATGATCGACCAGCAGGATGCAGGAGGCCATGAGGCCCAGCAGCCTCCGGGTCATTCTGCTCGAAACCCGGGATAGAGGCTGAAAGATCGGAATCATAGCCTGAATATCCCGGACTCGCTGTTCGGGAGGATAGACCCGAAACCGCGTCGTGTCCAGAACCGCTCCGATGAAGAGGAGCTTCTGAGAGGGAATCAGGTGTGACTTCGGCACATTGATGGAGAACCCCAGCGAATGCAGGAGGTTGGCCGTAGTCTGGAGGTGGGAGACGTCAGCCTGGGGCGAGCCCGCCTTCAACAGCCAGTCGTCGAGATAGGGGGAAGACTGAAACCCCTGACCTGCGCAGATGAGCTGCGGCCACCGCCATCACTTTCGTGAACACACGAGGGGCGCTGGTAAGGCCAAAGGGGAGCACAGTAAATTGAAAATGCTCGTGGCCTACCATGAACCGTAGGTAACGCCGGTGGGCCGGCAGGACGGGGATGTGAAAATAAGCGTCCTGCAAGTCCAACGCTACCATCAATCAATCAATCAGGGGTTTGTTAAAGCGCGACTACTCACCCGTAAGGGTCTCAAGGCGCTAGGGGTGGGGGTGTGGGTGGAGGGGTGCAGGTTCCATCCATCAAGGAGGGGGTCTGTCGAAGAGCCAGGTTTTGAGGTTTCTTGCGAAGATGGGGAGCGATGTTGTCTGTCTGAGGTGGAGCGGAAGGGCGTTCCATGCTTTGGCCGCGAGGAAGGAGAAGGAGCGGCCTCCCGATCCGGTCTTTCTGGTGCGGGGGACCACGGCGTAGGAGAGCTGGGCTGATCGTAGGGTCCTTTGGGGTGCGTGGAATTTTAGTTGGCTGCTCAGGTATGCTGGTCCGGTGCCGTGGAGGGCCTTGTGTGCATGGGTGACCATCCAGTCTTCCGGGTCGAGGGCAGACAAGACCTGAGCAAGCGTCAACATCTTGAACTTCTCCTTCCGGAGGAAGCGGTTGACGTCCCTGAGATCCAAGATAGGACGCAGGCCTTTGTCCTTCTTGGGGACCAGAAAGTAGTGTGAGTAGCAACCACAACCTACTTCTGGGACAGGAACGCGCTCGATGGCTCCCTTGACCCGGAGAGCCGTAACTTCCTGTTGGAGAAGGGCCAGATGATCCTCCGACATGCGGTGGTATCTCTGTGGCATGGCTGGAGGGGAAGTCTCGAAGGGGAGGGAGTAGCCCCTTTGGACTATTTGCAAAACCCACCTGTCCGACGTGATGGTGCGCCAGTGGGGGAGGTGATGGCGAATCCTGCAGCCCACTGGCATTTGATGGGCCTGAAAGGTCGGACTAGGAGGGTTTGGAGGCTGCTGCAGAGGGGGGGGGTTGGTGGACTGGCCCGCCCACTGGCCCCTGAAACCATGACGGTTGTTCCCACGTCCCCGGCCGCGCGAAGGTTGGGTAACTTGCTGCGGCCTGTAGCTCTGGGCGGGATGTAGCGGGGCACTCCTTACACGAAAGGGGCGAAAAGCAGACTGTGCAGGGCGGGTGGAGAGGCCCAAGGACTTGGCCGTAGCCCGTGAGTCCTTGAAACGCTCTAGAGCCAAAAAGGCGACGGCCATCAAAGGGCATGTCCATCAAGGTGTTCTGGACATCCCCTGAAAAGCCAGTCGACCTCATCCAGGCGTAGCGACGAAGTGCTACTGACGTTGAAATGGTCCTGCCCAGAGAGTCGGCGGTGTCCAGCCCACAAAGTATGGCAAACTTCGCTGCATCCCTCCCGGCGGCAACAGCCTGGGAGACCACTGCCCGGGCCTCCTCCGGACACTGAGGCAGCACCTGCGCCACCGTATCGAACACCGAGTGGGAATAACGGCCCAAGAGACATGCAGTGTTTACCGACCGCAGTCCTAAGCTGGCGGAAGAGAAAATTTTCTTTCCAAGATGGTCCAGCTTCTTGGATTCCCTTTCCGGTGGAGCGGTGTAAGAAAGTGGCTCTGTATATACTGAACCAAAGTAAGGTTCAGTGTGCACAGAGTCCACAGTCCCCAGAGGTTTGGCAGAGGCTAAAGTTAGATATAACCTTACTCTCTAAAGTGGTAGCTTGGTCGAGCAGTAAGGCAGTATCCGAGGACAGTGTAAAGCATTTGTTGTACACACTCAGTCAGCAAATGGTCTCACACACTCAAGAACTGAACTCTAGGCCAATTGTTTTGTATATAAAAATATATTGTTGTTTTATTTTTAAAACCACAGGTAGGTATAAAAATACTTTCTCAGAATGAGATGCTTTAGATATATACTTTCAGTACACAATAGACTGTTGAATGCAAGAGCTACAGTTGTTGCAATAGGCAACACAATTCAAACACAATTATAACATTGAGATCAATGGGAGTTTTTAAGTAAAAGCAGTTTCAGTTACTTTACGTATGATTTTCTTACTCAGGGTTGGATCCTGGATTCAACCCTGGTGCATTTCCTGTGAACAGTTGAAAGAAAGAAATCGTTTTTGTTACACAGGCGATTTTTAAGGAATATTTGTTTGTTTCAAAAATCGACACTTAGAAGAATTTCTGGAGAAAACCAGGCAATGTTATGCTATGGAGGAAAATCAAGTTATCGGTAAGTACAGTTGTAATTGCTTTTCAGGGTCAGTGCTGGGCACCAAGATCCAGCACTGGGATCTCTACTGATAACAGGTGAGTAATTTCGTTTTCGTTGATCGGGCGATTTTTAAGGAATATTTGAAAGTTTAAAAACTCGACACTTAGAAGAAATTTCAGTGTAAACCAGTCAATGTTACCCTATGGAGAAAATGTAGGTTATCGACTTTCAGGTAAGTACTCGACTGGCAGAGTTAAGGTTCTTGGCATAGACTCAGGGGTCTCCCAGGGTCAGGTAGGTACAGTTGGTACACCCTCAGCGGCACAGGGGCGGCCGAGTGCAGAGTGAGTTAGGCCCAATGTTAGCCTATGGCGGACAGGGAGCCCTTGGTTGGTGGCTGCTAGCAGGCAGGCCACGCGGCTGTGGGAGCTGGGCTCCTGGTCACTTACACAGGGCAAGTGGGGAAGAAAAATAGGATAGGTGTTGCACTCCCAGGGGCACTTTGGCGGCTGGGTGCAGGGTGCTTTTGAGCCGTCGGGCGCTCAATGTATTTCAATGGAGAAGCTGGAAGTTGAACAAAGGCTGCAAGCTCGGGGACGGAGATTCTTCAGGTGCGACCACCACTTCGAGAGGTAAGTTGGGTAGTTGGAGGATAGGTAGGCACCCCGGAGTTGGGCACAGGGGGCCGCAGGGCGCCGGGGTGTCTTTTCGCGTCGGGAAATCTTACCCTCTGCTGGTCGCGGTTGGAGGGGTCCCTGGTTCTGAGGCTGCAGGCGTCGTCAGGATCGTCGAGGAGGGTCCTTGGGTGCTGGATTCTGGGTAATAGTCGCCGGGGGGACGTCCTCGTGGTCTTTGTCCACTCAGGCACAGGCCGGGCTCGGCGGGTGCAGAGTGTGCAGGAGTCGCGGTTCCTGGCTGGCACCAGGGGTTTGTTACTTGCTTTGAGCAGTACCACTGCTCGTGGGAGTCCCAGTCTTTTAGAGTCACAAGGCAGTCAGGTCCTCCGGGGTTTTCGAGGTTGCTGACCATTGGAGACGCCGGGGTTTAGCAGGAGCAGGTTCGAGGGTCGACAGGCCTGTAGGGCTGGGGCCAAGTCAGTTGGTGTCTTCCTCTTTTTAGCAGCTGCATGGCAGGTCTTCTTTCTTCTTACTTGTTTCGGATTCGGGATCTGAGGAAGGAAGGTTCAGGGTGCCCCTAAATACTAGATTTAAGGGCGTTACAGGTAGGTAAAGGGCAGGGACCAATGGATCCCTTCCCTGGGGTGGGTACACCCTCTATCCTGCCACTCTCCAGTGGGAGGGGGGCAGGAGCCTAGTCCTGATTGGGCAGGGTTCCCCATCTTCAAGATGGCGAGAGCCCGGAGATGTGCTTCACCTCGCCTCCCCCACCTGAGGGGTGGGGTTGGCAGAGGCTGGCACACCCCCTTTCCTCACTTGGGGTTTCCCCGCCAGAGTGGGGGCTAGAACCGGTGGGGACCAGTTGCTGAGTACAGCAAGTGGTCTGGGAGGCTCACAAAGGCGGCATGCCTTTGAAGATTCCCCCTGCCCATCCTGGGGGAGGAGACCTAGCACCTCGCCCATGACGTGCATTGTTGCAGGCCCGGTAGAGCGGATGGCTCTCTACCCAGGGGTCCAGCAACATGTCTGCTGGGTGGCAGCCTAGGCAGCCTCTCAGGCAGGACGTGGATTGTGGGTTAGGTTCAGGGGGCAACTCTAAGTTGCCCTCTGTCGTGCATCTTACATTAAATTCCACACTGGCATCAGTGTGGGTTTAATGTGCTGAGAAGTTTGATACCAAACTTCTCAGTCTTCAGTGTAGCCATCATGGTGCTGTGGAGTTCGTGATGATGACCTCCCAGCACCATATACTCTTAATGGCAGCACTGCACTTACAGTGCCCAGGAATGGACCTGGGTACTGTAGGGGTACAGGGCTCATGCACCTGTACCCTCACCACTGGCATAGAGCACCCAGCTAGACGGGTGACTGAGGTATGCCAGGGCAGTGTGTTTGTGGGCATGGCACACAGTGATGTGTGCCATGTCGACTGTTTTGTTTTGCACCAAGACACTCAGCCTGCAAAGGCAGTGTGTGTGTGTCAGGGTACAGGGCCTCTAAGGGTGGCACAATAAGTGCTGCAGCCCTTAGAGGCCTTCTCTGGTCACAGTGCCGTGGGTACCTAGGGTACCATTTACCAGGGGCTGACATGTGGCCAGAGATGCCAATTGGGTTTAGGCTTCAATGCAGTTTTAGGGAAGGAACACAGGCCCTGGGCACCTGATTGGCAGGAGCCCAGGGCACACTCAGTCAAAGTACATCAGCAATTCAGCAAAAGGTGGGGGCATACCATGCAAGAAAGATGGCACTTTCTCACAAGCGGTAGAGAATGCGCTTTTGGAAGTGGAGGCTTGGACTACCAAGCTCTCCGGGGTGGGGTGTTGGGAGAGGAAAGTGGGGTCGCCCGGAGCCGGCCAATCATCCTGTCCACGGGAGCCCCCGTGTTGGGCCTGGACCACGTGCCCAAAAGGACGTCGGTGAGGGCCTAATTAAACGGTAGCAAGGGCTCCCAAGAGCTCGCAGCCGGTTGAAGCACCTCTGTCAGGAGGTTAGTCCTGACCGCCACCGTAGGAAGCTCGAGGTTGAGAGCCTCGGCCGCCCTACGCAACACCACTGCGTACAACGCTACCTCCTCCGTAGCCACTGTAGGAGGAGACAACATGCCAAGGTCAGGGGAGGTGTCCAAACCACTGGCATCCCCCAGTTCCTCTCTCCAGTCCTGTTCACTGTCCAACTGGTCAGTCAGAGGGTCACCTGACCCCTCCCAGTCCTCCTCCTCATCCTCTGGGTGCCATTCTGGTTGAAAAGGGACCCCAGGAGTGAACAGGTGCATAAAAACCCCTCTCGGCGTCGAACGCGGTAGTGGTGCCGGAGGAAGCGGCGCCGGTGGAGGCGTAATCAGGTCAACCGGTGCCGATCCGGATCCAGGCCTGGATCCAAGGGGGGCCTGCGGCGCCGGAGAAGGCCTAGGCCCCCAACCGAGTCCGCGGGGCCCGAAGGCGCGGCGGCGGGTTCGGTCCGCACAAAGATGGCATGCATCGCCTCGTAGAACGTACGAAGCTGGGCGGGAGTTGCTCCGGGTCCCGGAAAGGGAGGGAAACGCGGAGTCGACTCGTCGGGCTGCGCACGCGGATCCGCGGGAGTGGCACCACCCGCGTCCCTCGTCAGAGCGATGATGCTTCTTCGACTTCTTCTTATGCTTCGACTTATTCGACTCAGAGTGCGAAGACTTCGAAGACTTCAACGAATGGTTTTTAAAAAAAAAATTTTTTTTTAACGTTTTTAATATTTATTGAGGGTTTAAACCATCCGGCAACAGGAAATCTGTACAGATGCATCAAAATTCCAACATTGCATAATCTCAAGAAACAATAGAGCCATATGTTAGAACTTTTCCTTTAGGTAGCAAAAATAATAGTAAATTAGAAAATCACATATAAAGTGAACAGTGCCTGGAGGGCTAGACCGAAGATATCAACAGTGAATATCTGCATCAAAACTCTGTACAGTGCGTTTAGCAGATGAAAGTCCTCAAACTAATCCTCAAAAATTAACGTAACAAACTAACCCTCCCACCCACCCACCCTCCCTCCCAGGTCACATACATAAAATTCTTCGACTGTGTCTTATGGTACGGCATCTGACTGCATCTAAACGCAGGGGATTACGTTATACTTATCAAGGGAGTGCCCGACTGCCCCCCCAGTATCATCTTGGTCTATGTGTGTTTCCTCCGACATCTGCGTTACATCGGCCCTCTCCAGAGCGATCGCAGATATCAGAGTGTACCACGCTCTGGCATCGTCCTCCAATTTCTCATCCCTCCTAACCCTCCGCATTCGGACTAATTCCGCCTTTGCCCACTCTCGTAGATCTTTGGCCCAAAATTCCACCCTAGGGGACCGGGAGCTCATCCAGTGAATTGCTATTCTTCTTTTGGCGAGTACCAGTCCCAGTTGGAGAAATCTACGGGTAAGTTTCTTCCCCTTGGGGCAGGGGAGAAGACCCAACAGTGTCTCCTTGATGGACTGGGGTAGCGTCCAACCCGAGACTGATCGCAAATGGTCCAATATGGAGGTCCAAAATGAGTGCAGCTCTGGGCACTCCCACACCATGTGTAAGAAGGGGGCGTCATTATAGCCACAGCGGGGGCAAGAAGAGAGGCGATCAGGGTATATTTTATGAAGCACTCTTGGGGTCAAATAGGTTTGGTGAATAACATTAAATTGAATAAGTTTAAATCTAGTATTAGAACTAATTTGTTTAACCCCTTTGTGTACCCTTTTCCATTCAGGAGCCGTGAGGGGTGTTTCCAATGCTTCATCCCATCTAGCCTGGATCGGAAGCGGGTGGACAGTGAGATCCGTCCGTAGTGCCCGGTAGATATGAGAGACTAGTCTACGGCCCCCAGCCAAAGTCACAAGGGCCTGAAGGGTGGCGGTTACAGGCGGTTCCTCAGGGAACATTGGCCAGATGTCCCTTGCCACTGCTGAGAGTTTTGCATATTGGAGGTATTGACCTCTTCCCAGGTCAAATGTGGATTCTGCCTCCTCCCTAGTGAGGAACTGCTGATTCAGATATAGATCGCCCATCATCGTACAGCCTCCCTCCACCCATCTGGAGACGGACATAACTCGGCTAATTTGTCCGAACGGGACAACCGCCCACAGCGGGGCCTCCCGAGCGTAGGGCGCCCTGCGTATCGCCACTTTAATCGCAGTTTCCCAGGTGGAGGCCACATGTCTCGCAATATATGGGAGTTGCACAGGTATTCGAGAGCCCATCATCAAAAGGTCCGGGAGTGGGATATCCTGGTGAGTACCCCATAGCAATTGTTTCTCCCAGTTATCATTTTCATCGAGCCAGTGTACGGCATGTTGGAGCTGCGCTGCCATATAATAAAAATCTAGACGTGGAACCTCCAGTCCCCCCGCCTCCCAAGTTCTCTGTAATGTCCGCAGCCCCACCCTCTTCCGGTTACTACCCCATAAAAGATCAGTCAATAGACGGTCCAACTGACTTGGACGAATGGTGGTGGCTCCGCGACCGGTCCCTCGACCTCCCTCGCAACCGGGAACGGCGCGGAGCCGACTGCCGGTGCTCAAGCAGCTTTCGGGACCGCTCCCGCAAAGCCTTCGGCGCCATCGACCGGCAGTCGGAGCACGACTTGGGGTCGTGGTCACGCTCCAGGCAAAAGAGACACACGGTGCGAATCAGTCACAGACATCATCCGATGACAGGAATCGCATGGCTTGAAGCCGGGTATCCCTTGTGCACCTTTGGAGTCAAAGACTCGAAAAAAGTCGACAAAAGTCGAGAAAAAGTTAGTCAAAAAATGACTGGAGGTACCGCACTTCCCGGATCTGCGCTGGCTGCCGCAAGAAAAAAAAAAGAACTGATGTCAGCGCGCGAGGGCGGCGTCTAAGTAGCTACCGCGACGTCATCCCGGCGACCACGACGCCAATGACTGACGCGGAGCTGACCGACGCCACCTTCCGACGCGCAGAGGTACTGCTGACAAAAAAACTTTCCGGATCCAGTCTGACGCCTGGTGGTAATTCTAAGGTAAGGAACATATAACCAACGTGTTTCTTTCAGATAAAGGGATGTATGTTCCCTGTTTTGAAGGTAAGCAGCGCTGCCACCAGATGAAGCCTGATGGAAGTGTATGCAAGGCCTGACGTCTGCAAGTGGAGCAGATAACAGACAATGTCTTGTGGACTGCTGCCTGCAGATGGTCTATATGTTTAGGAAGAAAGTAGTGTCTCAACCTTTTCCATTAAGCAGTGTAACAGGCCCTGCATGGTAGCCTCTAAGGATGGTCATACATTTTGAAGGCAGATTGAGGTGTGTAGGAAGCTGGCTCTGTATGTACTATACCAAAGTGAGGTATAGTGTGCCCAGAGTCCAGTGGAACCCCAAAGGTAGGCAGAGGTAAAGTTAGATAGCACCTCACTCTCTATTCGTGGTAGTGTGGTCGAGCAGTAAGGCAGTATCAGAGGACAGAATTAAGCATTTTTTCAACACACTCAGTCAGCAAATGAATTCACACACTCAGACTGAACTTCAGACCAACTGTTTTTGTATAAAAAATTCTTTTAGTTATTTTATTTTCTAGAACCAAGCAAGCCTTGTAAGGAAGTGGGTTTCTGTTGCAGTAACCCCCCCACTTTTTGCCAGACCACTGATGCACTTTGACTTGATGTGCCCTGGGTCCCTGCCAATCAGGTTTTCAGGGCCTGTGTTCTTTCCCCAAACCTGTACCCAATTGGCATCTCTGGCCACAGGTCAGCCCCTGGTAAATGGTACCACAGGTACCCAGGGCACTGTGACCAGGGAAGGCCTCTAAGGGCTGCAGCACTTATTGTGCCACCCTTAGAGGCCCTGTACCCTGACACTCACACTCTGCAGACTGCGTGTCTTGGTGCAGAACAAAGTGAAGAGTCGACATGGCACACATCCCTGTGTGCCATGCCCACAAACCACTGCCCTGGCATACATCAGTCACCCCTCTAGCTGGGTGCCCTATGCCAGAGGTGAGGATACAGGTGCATGAGTCCTGTACCCCTACAGTACCCAGGTACATTCCTGGGCGCTGTAAGTGCAGTGCTGCCATTTAAGAGTATATGGTGCTGGGAGTTTGTCATTACGAACTCCACAGCACCATAATGGCTACACTGAAGACTGGGAAGTTTGGTATCAAACTTCTCAGCACATTAAACCCACACTGATGCCAGTGTGGGATTTAATGTAAGATGCACGACAGAGGGCAACTTAGAGTTGCCCCCTGAACCTAACCCACGTCCTGCCTGAGAGGCTGCCTAGGCTGCCACCCAGCAGACATGTTGCTGGACCCCTGGGTAGAGAGCCATCCGCTCTCCTGGGCCTGCAACAATGCACGTCCTGGGCGAGGTGCTAGGTCTCCTCCCCAGGATGGGCAGGGGGAAGCTTCAAAGGCATGCCGCCTTTGTGAGCCTCCCCAGACCACTTGCTATACTCAGCAACTGGTCCCCACCGGTTCTAGCCCCACTCTGGCGGGAAGACTGGCGGGAAACCCCAAGTGAGGAAGGGGGGTGTGCCAGCCTCTGCCAACCCCACCCCTCAGGTGGGGGAGGCGAGGTGAAGCACATCTCCGGGCTCTCGCCATCTTGAAGATGGGGAGCCCTGCCCAATCAGGACTAGGCTCCTGCCCCCCTCCCACTGGAGTGGCAGAATAGGGGGTGTACCCACCCCAGGGAAGGGACCCCATTGGTCCCTGCCCTTTACCTACCTGTAACGCCCCAAAATTTAGTATTTAGGGGCACCCTGAACCTTCCTTCCTCAGATCCTGAATCCGAAACAAGCAAGAACAAGAAGAAAGAAGACCTGCCGTGCAGCTGGTAAAAAGAGGAAGACACCAACTGACTTGGCCCCAGCCCTACAGGCCTGTCGACCCTCGAACCTGCTCCTGCTAAACCCCGGCGTCTCCAGTGGTCAGCAACCTCGAAAACCCCGGAGGACCTGACTGCCTTGTAATTTTAAAAAGACTGGGACTCCCACGAGCAGTGGTACTGCTCAAAAGCAAGTAACAAACCCCTGGTGCCACCCAGGAACCGCGACTCCTGCACACTCTACACCCGCCGAGCCCGGCCTGTGCCTGAGTGGACAAAGACCACGAGGACGTCCCCCCGGCGACTGTGACCCAGAATCCAGCACCCAAGGACCCTCCTCGACGCTCCTGACGCCTGCAGCCTCAGAACCAGGGACCCCTCCAACCGCGACCAGCCGAGGGTAAGATTTCCGACGCCTAAAGACACCCCTGCACCCGGCGCCCCACGGCCTCCTGTGCCCAACTCCTGGGTGCCTACCCTTCCTACAGCTTCCCAACTTACCTCTCGAAGTGGTGGTCGCACCTGAAGAATCACCGTCCCCGAGCTTGCAGCCTTTGTTCGTCACGCAGCTTTCCCATTGAAAACCATTGGGCGCCCGACGGCCCAAAAGCCCACTGCACCCGGCCGCCCCAGTGCCGCTGAGGGTGCACCAACTACCCTGTTCGACTTCCCCACTTGCCCTGAGTAAGTGACCAGGAGCTTTGCTCCCACAGCCGAGTGGCCTGCCTGCCAGCAGCCACCAACCAAGGGCCCCCTGCCCGCCATAGGCTAACATTGGGCCTAACTCACTCTGCACCCGGCCGCCCCTGTGCCGCTGAGGGTGTACCAACTGTACCTACCTGACCCTGGGAGACCCCCGAGTCTATGCCCAGAGCCTTAACTCTGCCAGTCGAGTACTTACCTGAAAACCGATAACCTACATTTTCTCCATAGGGTAACATTGACTGGTTTACACTGAAATTTCTTCTAAGTGTCGAGTTTTGAAACTTTAAAATAATCACAAAAAAATCGCCCGATCAACAAAAACGAAATTACTCACCTGGGTCCCGTGCTCTCCATGCCACTGGAATCAAGCTATCCTGGCTGAAGAGGGGTGAAACCCCGAAACCGGTCCTAGGATGCTTGTTTCCAGTCCAGGGAGGACCTGGCTTGGCAGTTCGGGCTGGACTGTTCCCATGAGGCACAGGGTCAAGACTGATTTGCATATGGCTGGTTTCAAACTGGAATGGCATGGTGAGCAAAAAAACGATGGATTTAGGCCCAGATCTCTGTACTGGGGTGAATGTATGACATTGTTCTGCATTCTGTCCATCAACTGTGTTTTTTGCATTTGTCACCCCGAGTGGGACGGGTATGCCCAGACGTGGGTCCCGTGCTCTCCATGCCACTGGAATCAAGCTATCCTGGCTGAAGAGGGGTGAAACCCCAAAACCGGTCCTAGGATGCTGGTTTCCAGTCCAGGGAGGACCTGGCTTGGCAGTTCGGGCTGGACTGTTCCCATGAGGCACAGGGTCAAGACTGACTTGCATATGGCTGGGTTCAAACTGGAATGGCATGGTGAGCAAAAAAACGATGGATTTAGGCCCAGATCTCTGTACTGGGGTGAATGTATGACATTGTTCTGCATTCTGTCCATCAACTGTGTTTTTTGCATTTGATCTTGGTGCCCAGCACTGACTCTGAAAAGTAATTACAACTGTACTTACCGATAACTTGATTTTCCTCCATAGGATAACATTGCCTGGTTATCTCCAGAAATTCTTCTGAGTGTCGATTTTTGAAACAAATATTCCTTAAAAATCGCCTGTGTAACGAAAACGATTTCTTTCAACTGTTTACAGGAAATACACCAGGGCTGAATCCAGGATCCAGCCCCGAGTAAGAAAATCATACGTAAAGTAATTGATATTGCATTTACTTAAAATTCTCCATTTAGCTCAATGATAAAATTGTGTTTAAATTGTGTTGCCTATTGCAACAACTGTAGCTCTTGCATTCAACAGTCTATTGTGTACTGAAAGTATATATCTAAAGCATCTCATTCTGAGAAAGTATTTTTATACCTACCTGTGGTTCTAAAAATAAAACAACAATATATTTTTATATACAAAACAATTGTCCTAGAGTTCAGTTCGAGTGTGTGAGACCATTTGCTGACTGAGTGTGTACAACAAATGCTTTACACTGTCCTCGGATACTGCCTTACTGCTCGACCAAGCTACCACTTTAGAGAGTAAGGTTATATCTAACTTTAGCCTCTGCCAAACCTCTGGGGACTGTGGACTCTGTGCACACTGAACCTTACTTTGGTTCAGTATATACCGAGCCACTTTCTTACAAGCCTGGCACAGGTAAGCAATAAATACTTTACAGTAGTAATGCAGTTTGTAAACCATATGAATTGAAATTGTATATGCACTTTGTTTTGACTTACAGTATGGTTTCAGAGAAATGCAATACTTTGTAAATACAGTACATAGACTTGAATGGGCTTTTCAGTAAAATTACAGGTAAGTTACTTTTGAGATTACTTTTCTTACTCAGAGTAGTATACCTGGATACTACTCTGGGACATTTCCTGCAAACAGGTAAGTAAAATCGTTTTTGTGAGTTAGAGCAATTTAAATAAAATTCTTTAGGTTTTCAAACTCCACACTTAGAAACTTTGTCCAAGAAAAACAGTCAATGTGATCCTATGGAGGAAAATAGTGTTATCGGTTTTAAGGTAAGTATTTGGTAGTGGGAGTTGAGGTTCTGGGGGTAGACTCAGGGGTCCCCCAGGGTCAAGGATGCACTCTCGTTAAACCCTCAGCGGCACTAGGGCGGCTGGGTGCAGAGTGCTGAGGCCCAATGTTATCCAATGGGGGATAGGGGGCCTCCGGTTGGTGGCTGCTGACAAGCAGGCCACTTAGTTGTGGGAGCAAAGCTCCTGGACTTTAGCTCTGGGCAAATGGGGAAATAAAGTAGCACCAATGGTGCACCCTCAGTGGCACTAGGGCGGCCGGGAGCATGGTGCTGTTTCGACGTAGGGCGCCCTGTTTTCAATGGGGAACCTCCGGTTTGCACAGGCACTGCAGGCTTGGGGACGAAGGTCTTCTGGGTGCGACCACCACTTCGAGAGGTAAGTTGGGAAGTTAGGGGTTAGTTAGGCACCGTCGGTTTGGGCATCTAAGGCTGTGGGGCGTTGGGTGCAGGGGTGCCTTTTGGGGTCGGATCTTCTTACCAGCTCCTGGTCGCGGTTGGGGGGACCTTCTGGATTTAGGCTGCAGACGTCGGCTGGAGGCAGGTCAGGGGTCGCTGGATCTCGGGTCAGGATCGCTGGGGTGACCGCCTCGTGGTGTTTGCCCACTCGAGCTCGGGCCGTGGATGGCGGGTGCAGAGTGGGGCAGATTCGCGGTGTCCGGCCGGAGCCAGAGGTTGCAGGTGAACAAATTTGGTGTTCACGGGAGACAAAGTCTTTGTGGTTGAAGGCAGGCAGGTCCTCCGGGGTTTTCGAGGTTGCTGGCTGCAGGACACACCGGGATTTCGCAGGAGCAGGTTCGAGGTGGAGACAGGCCGGTCGGGCTGGGGACAAGTCAGTGGGAGTCTTCCTCTTGTTAGCTGCTGCACAGCTGTTCGGTCCTTCTCCTTGTAGTTTCTTCTCATCTGAGGAAGCAAGGTTCAGGGGTGCCCCATAATACTAGATTTAGGGGCGTTACAGGTAGGTAAAAGGCAGGGACCAATGAGACCCTTCCCTGGGGTGGGTACACCCCCTAATATGCCACCCTCCAGTGGGAGGGGGGCATGAGCCTGTCCCTGGTTGGCTGAGTCCCCCCCCATCTGCAAGATGGCGGGGACAGAGTTGTGCTTCACCTTGTCTCCCCCACCTGAGGGGTGGAGTTGGCAGAGGTGGGCACACCTCTCTTCCTCACTTGTTTTTCCCGCTGGTTCTCCCGCCCAAGGTCAGAACCAGTGGGGACCAGTTGCTGAGGGCAGCAAGTGGCCTGGGGAAGCTCACAAAGGCGGCAAGCCTTTGAAGCTTCCTTTTCGTGAACCCTGCCCATTCTGGGGGAGGAGGCTTGGCACCACGTCCCAGGATGTGCATTGTTTCAGGCCCCAGAGAGCAGCAGGCTCTCGACCCAGGGGTCCAGAAACATGTCTGGTGGTGGCAGCTGAAAGCAGCCACTCAGCCTGGACACCAGTGGTAGGTTAGTTTTCAGGGGGCATCTTTAAGATGCCCTCTGTGTGCATTTTTCATTAAATCCCACACTGGCATCAGTGTGGGTTTAATGTGCTGAGCTCAGTTTTCAGTGTAGCCATTATGGTGCTGTGGAGTTCAAACTCCCAGCACCATATACTCTTAATGGCAGCACTGCACTTACAATGTCTAAGAATGGATTTAGACACTGTAGGGGTACAGGGCTCATGCCCTTGTACCCTCACCACTGGTATAGTTCACCCAGCTAGAGGGGTGACTGACCTATGCAAGGGCAGTGGGTTGTAGGCATGGCACACAGAGGTGTGTGCCATGTCGACTCTTCACTTTGTTCTGCACCAAAATACGCAGCCTGCAAAGGCAGTGTGTGTGTGTAAAGGTACAGGGCCTCTAAGGGTGGCACAATAAGTGCTGCAGCCCTTAGAGGTCTTCCCTGGTCACAGTGCCCTGGGTACCTGTGGTACCATTTACAAGGGGCTGACCTGTGGCCAGAGATGCCAATTGGGTACAGTTTTGGGGAAAGAACACAGGCCCTGGTAACCTGATTGGCAGGGACCCAGGGCACATCAAGTCAAACTTACCATTCACAACATTTCAACAAATAATAAATAAAGCAGCAAAAAGACACTCGTTAACAGAGGATAAAAATAAATTCAGCAAGCGCTCATATGCCTGGATGGTACTACAGTCATATACGATCTTACAACCGGCGGCTTACTTGAACATAACATACTCTATATATTTAAAAAGGAAATTGCTAGCAATACGTCTTGGGTCACTACCGACCAATGCTGATCAACCACTCTGGAAATATAGTGGCCCGACGTCATGTACTCTATGTGGTGCTCCGAAGCAGGATTTTGTTAATCTGATCTGTATATGTCCCGTTTTAAAATTAAATCGTCTTTTATTGCTAAAAAATCCTTTTAATGCCAGGGGAATACGCACTTGTAGATCTGCCATACTAAGGTGTCTTGATCCAAATGACCCGCAACTTAACTGCAAATTGGTAAATTTTTACTTTTATATGAGAAATTAACTTGAATTGGTATTTTAAATGGCATTTTATCAAAGAGAGGAACATTCTTGATGCACTGTTTAATATTGTCTTATCTACTTATAATTGGTTCTCTGGCGGACCATCAGCAAATCTAACATGTATATAACATTGGTGACAATACCGTCTTGATATGATTTTATCAAAAGCTGTAAACCTTATTAATGGCAATTAATGATTTTAATATGTATATTATATTTTTCTCTAGGGATTGTTTAATTTTATCGAAATTGTTATGGTTTTAATTAACTTAAACAATAAAGAATTTCACTTCTTCTAAAGTCAAAGTGCATCAGTGGTCTGGCAAAAAGTGGGGGGGGGGTTACTGCAACAGAAACCCACTTTCTTACATTTACTCACTTGAAAAAACTGATAAACTGTTAAGTACCTAATTATGAAGTTCTTGGTGTTAAAATAAATATGAAAATACCTGTTATTTTTGTAAAATCGGTCTAGAGTTTCTTCTTGAGTGTGTGCCTCATTTATTGACTGTGTATTCAACAAATGCTTAACACTACCCTCTGATCAGCCTAAACTGCTCGCCCACACTACCACAAAAGAGAGCATTTGGTATTTGTAATTTAAGCCCTGAAAAACCAATAAGGGTTGTCGGGACTTTCTATATAGTATACCTCGTTTTGGTACACTACATAAAAAGCCAGCTTCCTACAGACACCATCTCACCAACTCCTGCATTTATTTCCACTGGGCCCTATTGTGGTGGGAGAGGAGTCCTGCAGAGTTGGGTTTGCAATTCTCTTGACTGCACGTCCATCTTTTTGCTCTATCAAGCATCGGAGCATCGCCTATGGCTTGAACAGAAGCTCTATTGTAGGAAGTGTGCACAATCAGGTAGTCGAGCAGAACATGGTCCCTGATGTATGGTGTCACTGGGGGAGAGGTTATACTTAAACACTGGTGTTACTACCCTGGTCCCTTGAATATCTCTGGGGCAGACTTGAGCCGCCAGTTTAACATGGGCAGATATCGCACTGTTCACTCCAACTTTGACAATGTCATAATGGGAAAATAATCTACCTCGTGGAGGACGCATATGTCCACCTTATGGAAGGTGGTTGCCTACTGGATCACCTTATGGTAGGCTGTAGTATTATCTGAGAGAGATGCCATGAAGGGGGAATGGCCAAGGTCTAGGTCGAAATCGTAGTCATCCCAAGGATAGTCTATGGGCTGTGGCTTGGAAGATGTGTCATAGGTGTCTGCAGCCAAAAGTGTTGCCTGGGTCATAAGTGAAGTGTGTAGATTCCTCTGGTGACTGTGGAGAAGGCGGTGGAGATGGTGTTTGTGGTGGTGCAAGAGGCGGCAGTGGAAGTGGAGCATATGCTCCCTAGCTCTATGTTTCTTGGGGATGGAAGCCTGGGTGGGCCTCTGCTGCAGGATCCTTCTCAAATGCCAGCCTCCTCTTTTGAGGCAGAATCTCTGTGGATTTCGGCAGTGGTGGCTTCACTGAAATTCTCACAGTAAGGGAGGTGGATAAAGAGATGCTTCTGCCTCGTGTTGAGCTCCTCCTGTAGTCTTTGGAGGACTGGCTGCTCAGAGTCTTCGGAGCTGATTGTCAAGGGTGTTCTCACGCCTTTGATGGCTTAGGAGTCGTCCCCTAGGCACTGGTGCTGAAGTGGACTCTGGCTTGTTGGTGGTCTTGGGACTCAAATCAGAGAGGGGTTGAGAACCTTAGTATAGTCCTTTTGGATCCTAGGCCTTTGTTCGATGCCACTCGCAGGCTGAAGGCGGTGGGGGCCATGGAGGTTGTGGCTCAACACCTGACTTTCCCGGGAGCGGCACTATCTCGGCATGAGGCCTCTTGGACTGCTTTGAGTGGGCGTCTGCGGACAGTACTTATGACCTTGATGGAGGTCTTCGGCCAAGGGTCACTGGTCTTGGAAGGTCAAGGGACCCTTTTCTTTTTCCTGTGGGCCAGAGCTACTGGAAAAGACAGCCTCTAGGCTGGGCGACGGCTCATGGGGTGGGATGCCCAAAGAGGCAGTATCCTCACCTTTGATGTCGAAGGTGTCCAGTTGGTCAAAGATGTCAAGCGTGTCAGTGGCAGACGGCTAAAGCATTTTTCAGTGCATTCAAGGCTTTGTTCTTCAGTACCGTATATTTCTTTGAGCAGAAAGTGAAGCAAGCTTCACACAATAGAATGATGATGGATTAAACCCAGATCAGTTGACTGGGGGTGAGTGCTTGCAATGTTCAACACTCCGTCCATCATCCCCTTTGGTTTTGCTATGTTCGCCCTAAGTTGGCAGGTTATGCCCAGACGTGGGTCCCTTGCTCACTTTGCCACTGGATTCAAGATAGCCTGGCTGATGACGGCTGTAAGCCAGAAACCGGTCCCAGGATGCTTGTTTCCGGTCCAGGGAAGACATGGCTTGGCAGTTCGGGCTGGACTGTTCCCATGAGGCACAGGGTCAGACTGATTTGCATATGGCCATGTCTGAACTGGGGTGGCGGAGTGAGCTAAAGAATTATGGATTAAACCCAGATCAGTTGACTGGGGGTGAGTGCTTGCAATGTTCAACACTCCGTCCATCATCCCCTTTGGTTTAGCAAGCTTCACACAAGGCATCATCATAGTCGATGGAGGCAGAGATTACAAACCTTGTGGTGATCCTACACCAGGGGTGTTCCATATGGCATCAGGGGCAGTACTGAAAGGGATGCCCATTAATTTACCTTGTGGGCACCTACATTTATACAGTGTGAAAGTTGTTGATGCGAAGGGGCATGCTGTCCCGGGGAGAG
This sequence comes from Calotriton arnoldi, assembly GCA_963921515.1. NCBI lineage: Eukaryota > Metazoa > Chordata > Amphibia > Caudata > Salamandridae > Calotriton > Calotriton arnoldi. The sequence continues at coordinate 392,609 of CAWUFW010006603.1, read as the reverse complement.
CAAGAGGATCCTGGCATTCAGGGACTGGATTGGTATTGTCGAGAGATGAAACAGACAAAGGGTTTTTCAAGAGTGTGGATGTCGGAGGTTCACTGCACAGGCACAAAGAAAGATGAAGAACACGTCAGGTCTGAGAGCCCCGTTGGTGCACTTCCAAACATGATAGCGGGAAAACAATCTAACAAGCGGATGTGCAAACTAGACATGATCTACTATACAAATCTAAGAGGAAGTGCACATGAACCTGACCATAAACTCCGACTAATAACCAGTTTCACCCAGGAGAATACCAAACTTTAAAAGATATTCGACATTGGCACCTTCTACAGCTCAACAGCAATCTATCAAAACATAGACCTAACTTTCAGGATAGGTACTTACTAGTGACAATAGGTGCCCTAGTGACACAATAAAATATTGCCCTACTGCCACTAGGGACAATCAGAGATTATGTTTTTTCAAATGTGGGAATGGTATTTGCTGCTCCTACACCAGAGATAAAACCACACTCTTTGTTGGGATGCTCGACGAATTTATGATTACCAAATACATTTATTCTTGAATTGTAATACACAATACTGTGTTTATTTAATAAAATGAGCATGGGGAAAAATATATATATGGGTTGAACAAAGAGGTCTGTTAATGAACGTTGAAAAAACATTCAAGGGCTTTCAAGAAGCTGGACAGGAAATACCTAATCTCCATACACAAACATGAGTCAGAATGCTAATAACAGACCAGTTTAGATTCACAGCAATCTGTACCATAACAAAATGGCAGACGAGGTGACAACAGAAAACAGCGACTCAGGGAGAGAGTGAGTTTCTGGATTTATACGTTGTAATGTTATCACTCGCTCGTCAATTCAGTTGAATAGTTACACAATTTCTTAAAAGGCAGTGGGTCTTGAAAATAGTGTATCTGGCAATACCTTAATTTTAGTCCAGGTGTGTTGTATTAAGATAATTCTATCATAATGGACTGCCTAGTGTCCTCCTCCATAACCTTTATCACAACCTTCTCACACCTATTGCTTTGCATGGATAGACGTTTTCCTGTTTATTCACATTCCATTTAATCTTTTTCTGCATCAGTGCATGATTTTGGCATTAAGTTACTTGTTATTTTGATTTGGCTTGTCTGGGTCCACAATCGTATTTTGTGAACTATTCACCTTTTGGTTAACTCAAATACCACAACATAACTTGTACTGATCGCTCCAGCATTACAGTACCAACTTCCCATCCTGACACTGTAGGGTTCATCTCTCGACTTTTTCCCATCCAAAATAACTTTTTACAGTAATATTTTTACATTCCTTTCATGACAGTTTTGATGTTTAAGAACATTTAGCTATAGCATAGTATGTAGACACACTGATTGGCTCCATATATACTTAAACCCGATCATATCACTGAGATCAGATACTCTGCACAGACTGACGCTTTACATGTATAGCTCATACTCTTTGCCAAGATGGCGCCCACCATCTTTTATTAACGAGAAACACAATTGCTCTAGAAACAATGCCACGTCCAATCTCCTGCCCCCTCATTTTCTTTAGTTTGATTCCAAAAGCTCCAATTGGTCACACCTTGTCCACTCCCCCGTCCCCCCCCCGCCACCCCTCAACCTCAACTCCCCACCTCCCTCTGGGAAACTCAGCAGTTACTTCCTTATCCTGCAAGTGTCACCAACGGACTGTTATACATCTGGGAGGACCTGGCCTGGCAGCTCGGGCTGGACTGTTCCCATGAGGCACAGGGTCAAGACTGATTTGCATATGGCTGGGTCCAAACTGGAATGGCATGGTGAGCAAAAAAACGATTTATTTAGGCCCAGATCTCTGTACTGGGGTGAATGTATGACATTGTTCTGCCATCTGTCCATCAATTGTTCTTTATACATCTGAATCAAGACAAACCTTTTCCACTCTTTATACCCGGTAAGATTCAACTTCCATTACTGTGCTCTGTAAAAAACACTCTGCGATTTACCAGACCCGAGCGACCACAATTTGGATATCTTCTATTTTGAGCAATATGCTGAGAACTTTTGTTTTGGGGGGAAAAAAGTATCTTTTTGCTCTGGTTTACAGCAACGAATAGTTTTGTCACCGCTGCATGGAACTTACAAACCAGAGGATAGGGATTCTAAATTAGTTCTCACACAATTCTGATTGCTTTCTTCCTTTTTTGGCAATAGGCTGACAACCAATAGGTGCAAGACATTGTATGCCTTTAATCTTCCGACACTTAACTATACTCCTGGTTTCACGAGTGTTTCAACCGGATATACAATATCTTTTAATAATTGTGTTTGAGTCTACGTTATGAGTAAGCTTTTGGTTTTACTTTTTATCCAAGGAGTTCTGTCCTTTTATGTTACATGTTAAAACAATTATTTTGTTTTACATGCATATTGAATGGTTGATCTTATTTCTGTTTTTACCTTTCATTGTCTTTCGGTTTCCATTGTGTTAGTATTGTACTGATGGATCATTTCCAAATGTTTATGTATGTGCGTTTTACAAGCTCTGATGAAGCAATATTGAGATTGTCTAAGTTGTGAAACGTGTTGGCTTTGGTTTAGCGCTCAGTTTGAGCACAGAACAAATAAAGAAATTTCCATTCACCAAAAATGTTTGGTTTAACAAACTAACTTTAATTGACAGGACACACTAACTCAATCCTCTGAGCCTGTACCCCATATTTGATATTGGTAAGGGTTGGGAGGAACCCTTACACCTTCAGAGGCTCTGCATCAAGTTCAGGGTCTGGATTTCCTTCCATCTAGAACTGATATAGTGCATATTATTTATAAATATACACACACAGTAAAAGGCATGCATTGTTAAGTTGTACATCCCTCCTGCTTTGGCTTGGAATTTAAAGGGCTAAGTCAGAACGCGAAATCTTAGCCCAGGTTGAACCTTGTTGGTGTATCTGACCTGTGCTCCATAACAGTCACCAAAAATGACACCTAGGTCCCAGTCTTCTGCATCCAATGACTATCATTGACACTTCGGTGCTTTTCCTACTCAATACTTTGAAAATTCAAATTTCTGGTTCCCCTTATTGGATTCTTATTTTACTTATTACATTTTACTCTATTTTGCTGTTTTTGTTTGGGATTTTTATAGTTTTGCATTTTGACATTAAAACTATTTTGGTATTCCATAAATACCATTAGTTAGGCAGGTCTGCTCTGTGCCATACCTACCAGGGGGCTGAGCTCAGGTTTAACTTTGAGGGTTCAACCTAAGAAGGAATGTGATTATTCATTGCAGTGGGTAGTCATCCATCCCCAATAATAATCCAGTTTCCATCCACAGCAGTGCATGCTATCAGCTAGGAAGGGAAAAAAAGGAGCTTGGAGATTCAGAGACCGGTCCATGGAGGTCAGACGCATGGAACAGATCTGTCTGGTTTTATCTCAAACACTTTCCCCTCCTGCAATACAATCAACTTTCACTTCTAAAGAATGAACAATAAATTGTGTGCGACTCCATTTGTAAGACATATTTAGACCACAATTATATTTAAACGCTAAGAAAGCCTTTCTGCAAAAAATTACTCCGTTTTACCATCATACATTTTAGGTGTATACCTTCTAACAGATTTACAAGCTTGGTAACATTACAATTTTCTAAAATATAATGCAAAATAAAGGATCTATTGTGGCAAATATTATGCAAAGTATTGTTCATACGAAAAATTCATTTTTTTAGTACATTTTAAAAATGGTATACTTTTCTTGTACACAATCAGCTTCTGCTGCAATTCTCTGGCGATGGTTTGTTACATCAAACCAGTCAACAGTGAGACAACATCAATTTGCATAAAATGGGATCTGCTAGCCTCCTTGCACATGTAAGGAAAATGTAAAGCACAGAGTATCCATAGGCCTCACTTCTGCAATGAATCCAGTTGAAAACAGACAAAATTAGTTTAAAACGGATTCATAATATCCACTGCCAAAATATTACCTATACAAAAATTAACTCCTTCCAAAAACGAAGCACTAAAATGTATAGAGACAATTGTTTAACAGTGACATTAGGCGCATACTAACTTTTTTTGCACATACTTTGGTGGTAGATGTTTTGTAATTTTTTTAATTTTATTAATGTATACTCTTTTACATGATAACTCCGTACCAGCACTACAGAAGTTTACCGAAGTGGTGCCAATGTGAAAAAAACAAAGTGGCAGGGTACACTGGGGAATTAAACACTAAACTTTGGGAAATGGGAGCAGTTAGAAGAAATTAAAGCATCTGAAATGTTTTACTGGATGCTTTAAAGATTTGTACTTTTGTGAACTGTTTTTGTTTATGCTTTATTGGTGCAACAGTGCGAAGACCGGTTATATATTTTCGCAATAATTAGTGAACCAGAGCTCAATTAAATGAATCACGAGAACCAATAGCATTAAGTGGTCAGTTTAAAAAGAATGAAAGGAAGAAACAAATACCTAGGAGAGAACTCTTTTTGACGTCTTCGTGAAGGTGATGGAGTCCTTGAGCCTGAATGACGTCTGCGACGTGCCATTTCACCATTTTTCACATTTCTTTTAGGTCTCTCTTCAGAAGAGGATGATGAACCAGAATCTTAAAATTAATAAGCACAAAATAAATATTTTTGAAAAAATTCACAAGCAGCAACCAGATGGTGATTTACAGTTGAGAGTACTTAATGAAAAATGTTGAATCCAATTGCAGAGGGGAGGTAGCTGATCGTCCAGGAAAAAGGATACTTAACTAATACAATAATTCCTCATTTTGGATCATCCACGTCTGGAGAGACCTTTGCCCTCTTTTGAACTTGTGATTGCCAAATGCATAACTGCTACAGAATGCACTCTGATATCCATCATGCACAGCACATCATTTTTAAGTGATTTAGGAAAAAATACCTTCATGACGGTTTAAGTACTCTTAATCTTTGCTCTTTCTCCTTAACAATTGGAAGGACATTGCCAACAACCACTGGGAGAATAGAACAAGTTACTTACGTTTATCAACATTTCTGGTGAATCCTCTAACCACAGACTCCTCACCTCTAGCATATCCCCAGGTGCCAGACTAGATCCTTAGAATTCTTCACCAATGCTTATGTGTGCAGATAGGTGGCGCTGTGTGGCTTTGCGGTGACTCCTTATCACCATGGAAGTGACACAGTGGATCCGCATACCAGCTACACGCCTGCGTACAGACGTCAGAATCTCAAGCTTCCATGGCCTCAAACGCAGAGCACTTGAAACAAATTGCAGAAGGGTTCCAAAATCTAACTTGGAATCATCTTATGACAGTTAGGCGCCCACTCTACAGAACGGAGAGGTGGGATGGCAGTGAGGAATGTGTGGATAAAGAATCCACCAGAAGGATAATGTTACTTACCCAGTAAGCATCTGTTCTTGGCATGTACAGCTGTAGATTCACATGCTTTGCATACTCCTGCCATCTAGTGTTGGGTCCGGATGTTTACAAGTTGTTTTTCTTCAAAGAAGTCTTTCCGGTCATGAGGAAGGTGACTCCTCCTTTTGGTGATAGTGTGCATGGGCATCGACTCCATTGTTAGATTGTTTTCCCGCAGAGGGTGAGAATGGAGTTAGTAGTAAAGAATAGAGATGTCCAGGCGTATGTATGTATAATAAACGAGAGAACTGCAGCAGCTACAGGTACCCGGGGAGGCCGGTGGGCGCATGTGAATCTACAGCTGTAAATGCCAAGAACAGATGCTTACTGGGTAAGTAACATTATCCGTTCGAGGCATGTGAGCTGCAGATCACATGCTTTGCATAAATTATACAGCAGTATTCTCCCAAAGCGGTGGTTAACCTGTAGCTGCTGGAGTTGTCTGAAAAAGTGTTCCAAGTACTGCTTGGCCCACATTAGCTTGTTGTCTTGCTAACACATCTACACCATAGTGCTTGGTGAATGTGTGCGGTGTAGACCATGTTGCAGCTTTACAAATGTCAACTATGGGGATGTTTCCTAAAAAAGCCATAGTAGCCCTTATTTTAGCGAGTGTAATGTGCTCTAGGGGTACAGTTAAAGTTCTTTTGCTTTTGCATAACCAGTTTGAATACATTTAACGATCCATCTTGCAATACCTGACTTGGAGATATGATTACCCTTGTGTGGTGGTGCAAAAGCAACAAAAAGTTGTTTGGTTTTGCGAAATGATTTTGTTTTTTCAATATAATATAAAAGGGCTCTTCTGACATCTAAGGTATGTAGAGCTCGTTCTGCCACAGAATCAGGTTGAGGAAAGAATACTGGTAATTCAACTGACTGATTGATGTGAAAGGCAGATACTACCTTAGGTAGAAAGTTGGGGTTAGTACGAAGAACCACTTTGTCTCTGTGTAACTGGAAAAAAGGTTCTTTTATGGTTAGTGCCTGTAGTTCACCCACTCTCCTCAGTGAAGTGATTGCAATGAGGAAAGCAGTTTTCCAAGAGAGAAACTGTGGCTCACATTTATGCATGGTTTCAAAAGGTGTGCCCATTAACCTTATGGGTACTATGTTAAGATTCTACACTGGGGCAGGTGGAAGTCTTGATGGTATGACTCTTAAGTCCTTCCATGAAAGCTTTGATTACGGGCACTCTGAAAAGCGATACGCAGGTATTGCAGCGAGATGTAGTCGGATAGAAGTGTAAGCCTTCACCAGGAAGAGAAAAAAAAAAAGGAGAAAAGAATGAGAAAGGAACTTAAAGACAGGAATGAAATAAATAAAGGGAGGCATGGAGAAGTAAGGAAAAGAAGAGAAAAGAAGAGAATAAGGGAGAGAGGGAAGAGAAGAAAGAAAAGAGAAAGAAGAAAAAAAAATGGATCCAAACCTAAAACCCTCTGGTCTACATGCCTACACCATCGAATATCCAGCAAACCTATCCAAAAATGCGGCTACAAAGTTCAAACACCGGCTAATGAAAAATCACCCACAAACACTTATTTCTGATCCTTACTTCTGCACCAACAAGGGCATACTAACTAATGACCTCATCTTCAATACCAAAAAACGTGCTCAATGGAGGAATCTCTTCTACACCATGCTTCGAATCTCCGATTCTAGGACAACCCCACAGGCCCTCAAATTGTCGGTATCCACCTCGGACTTCTGCAATGCGAACGCAACTATATCCCTATACAACAACGGTATTATCCTTATACAAGCCTCAAATGTCAATCTTGCCCATATAGATAAGATCTTCCCTATCCTCAAGAAAGCATTGAGCAAGAAGACCTCACCTCCCATCACAAATCACCCTGTCTGTCCTGATGGTGTTCACACTCCACCACAAAGGCCTGTGACTTCATCAACTGCAATTGAAACAAATAAATTTTCGCCACCCCCCCAATGACTACCACCCATCCCTCACACCGGACACAACCACTCCACGGCCCCCAGGCCCAAAAGGGTCAAAGACCCAATCGGCTACCGACCAATCCTATGCCCACACACCCCCAACACCCTCAACCAACAATGTAGAGTGATCCAAATATGAATCCTCCCCCGCTAATCCACTCTACTCACCTATAATTGAACCGGCGCTCAAGGCCACATACGACTTACCAACAACCCTGATCTATGAACGGTCTCTCTCCATCTCGGAACATACACCCACTAATTTAACTAACCACTCCTCGACCAGATCTCTTCCACATGTCACAGGCCCTCCCACGTTACCTCCTACCCAAGCCATCGCCCATACCCGAATGGACCCCCCCCAATACGTCCTGACATACGAACCCATTCGAACCTAATATTGTCACCCCATCCAACCAGACCCAACAGGCGGACTCCCCCTTAGAGAACGCACACCTCAACACATAATTAGTTGTCCGAACTCTGATTGCATCGCACGCTTCAATGAGGTAGCCATTGGCCTGTCCCACCTCAAGTACGAAATACAGAACTGTGTTTAAGTGCCATCTTTCTTGCATGGTATGCCCCCACTTTTGCTGAATTGCTGATGTACTTTGACTGAGTGTGCCCTGGGCTCCTGCCAATCAGGTGCCCAGGGCCTGTGTTCCTTCCCTAAAACTGCATTGAAGCCTAAACCCAATTGGCATCTCTGGCCACATGTCAGCCCCTGGTAAATGGTACCCTAGGTACCCAGGGCACTGTGACCAGAGAAGGCCTCTAGGGCTGCAGCACTTATTGTGCCACCCTTAGAGGCCCTGTACTCCTGACACACACACTGCCTTTGCAGGCTGAGTGTCTTGGTGCAGAACAAAACAGAGAGTCGACATGGCACACATCCCTGTGTGCCATGCCCACTAAACTACACTGCCCTGGCACACCTCAGTCACCCCTCTAGCTGGGTGCACTATGCCAGTGGTGAGGGTACAGGTGCATGAGCCCTGTACCCCTACAGTACCCAGGTCCATTCCTGGGCACTGTAAGTGCAGTGCTGCCATTAAGAGTATATGGTGCTGGGAGGTCGTCATCACGAACTCCACAGCACCATGATGGCTACACTGAAGACTGAGAAGTTTGGTATCAAACTTCTCAGCACATTCAACCCACACTGATGCCAGTGTGGGATTTAATGTAAGATGCACGACAGAGGGCAACTTAGAGTTGCCCCCTGAACCTAACCCACAATCCATGTCCTGCCTGAGAGGCTGCCTAGGCTGCCACCGAGCAGACATGTTGCTGGACCCCTGGGTAGAGAGCCATCCGCTCTCCCGGGCCTGCAACAATGCACGTTCTGGGCGAGGTGCTAGGTCTCCTCCCCCAGGATGGGCAGGGGGAAGCTTCAAAGGCATGCCGCCTTTGTGAGCCTCCCCAGACCACTTGCTGTACTCAGCAACTGGTCCCCACCGGTTCTAGCCCCCACTCTGGCGGGAAGACTGGCGGGAAACCCCAAGTGAGGAAAGGGGGTGTGCCAGCCTCTGCCAACCCCACCCCTCAGGTGGGGGAGGCGAGGTGAAGCACATCTCCGGGCTCTCGCCATCTTGAAGATGAGGAGCCCTGCCCAATCAGGACTAGGCTCCTGCCCCCCTCCCACTGGAGAGTGGCAGGATAGAGGGTGTACCCACCCCAGGGAAGGGACCCATCGGTCCCTGCCCTTTACCTACCTGTAACGCCCCTAAATCTAGTATTTAGGGGCACCCTGAACCTTCCTTCCTCAGATCCCGAATCCGAAACAAACAAGAAGAAAGAAGACCTGCCGTGTAGCTGCTCACAAGAGGACTGACTTGTCCCCAGCCCTACAGGCCTGTCGACCCTCGAACCTGCTCCTGCTAAACCCCGGCGTCTCCAGTGGTCAGCAACCTCGAAAACCCCGGAGGACCTGACTGCCTTGTGACTCTAAAAGAACTGGGACTCCCACGAGCAGTGGTACTGCTCAAAAGCAAGTAACAAACCCCTGGTGCCAGCCAGGAACCGCGACTCCTGCACCCTCTGCACCCGCCGAGCCCGGCCTGTGCCCGAGTGGACAAAGACCACGAGACATCCCCCGGCGACTGTGACCCAGAATCCAGCACCCAAGGACCCTCCTCGACGCTCCTGACGACGCCTGCAGCCTCAGAACCAGGGACCCTCCAACCGCGACCAGCAGAGGGTAAGATTTCCCGACGAAAAGACACCCCTGCACCCGGCGCCCTGCGGCCTCCTGTGCCCAACTCCGGGGTGCCTACCTATCCTCCAACTACCCAACTTACCTCTCGAAGTGGTGGTCGCACCTGAAGAATCTCCGTCCCAGAGCTTGCAGTCTTTGTTCAACTTCCAGCTTCTCCATTGAAATACATTGAGCGCCCGACGGCTCAAAAGCACCCTGCACCCAGCCGCCCGAGTGCCCCTGGGAGTGCAACACCTATCCTATTTTTCTTCCCCACTTGCCCTGTGTAAGTGACCAGGAGCCCAGCTCCCACAGCCTCGTGGCCTGCCTACTAGCAGCCACCAACCAAGGGACCCCTGCCCGCCATAGGCTAACATTGGGCCTAACTCACTCTGCACCCGGCCGCCCCTGTGCCGCTGAGGGTGTACCAACTGTACCTACCTGACCCTGGGAGACCCCGGAGTCTATGCCCAGAACCTTAACTCTGCCAGTCGAGTACTTACCTGAAAACCGATAACCTACATTTTCTCCATAGGGTAACTGACTGGTTTACACTGAAATTTCTTCTAAGTGTCGAGTTTTGAAACTTTAAAATAATCACAAAAAATCGTCCGATCAACGAAAACGAAATTACTCACCTGTTATCAGGAGAGATCCCAGTGCTGGATCTTGGTGCCCAGCACTGACCCTGAAAAGCAATTACAACTGTACTTACCGATAACTTGATTTTCCTCTATAGGATAACATTGCCTGGTTTTCTCCAGAAATTCTTCTAAGTGTTGATTTTTGAAACAAATAATCCTTAAAAATCGTCTGTGTAACAAAAACGATTTCTTCCAACTGTTTACAGGAAATGCACCAGGGCTGAATAGGGATCCAGCCCAGAGTAAGAAAATCATACGTAAAGTAATTGATATTGCATTTACTTCAAATTCTCCATTGAGCTCAATGTTATAATTGTGTTGCCTATTGCAACAACTGTAGCTATTGCATTTAAAAGTCTATTGTGTATTGAAAGTATATAACTAAAGCATCTCATTATGAGAAAGTATTTTTATACCTACCTGTGGTTCTAAAATAAAACAATATATTTTTATATACAAAACAATTGGCCTAGAGTTCAGTTCTTGAGTGTGTGAGACCATTTGCTGACTGAGTGTGTACAACAAATGCTTTACACTGTCCTCTGATACTGCCTTACTGCTCGACCAAGCTACCACTTTAGAGAGTAAGGTTATATCCAACTTTAGCCTCTGCCAAACCTCTGGGGACTGTGGACTCTGTGCACACTGAACCTTACTTTGGTTCAGTATATACAGAGCCACTTTCTTACATCAACCATCACCAATGAGCTCCTATATTATCACATAGCCACTAGAACCACCGTGAACCAAATCTATGACCAAACGAACAGATATATCGCCCGAAAACCTAACCCCGAGTTCACGATTCATAATACCATACCCTCCCCAAACGACCCTTCTCGTCCCAAGAGACCACTTGCTGAGTTATCTGACAATGACATACGTAACCTCCTCCCATCTTATCCAGTCCGTTAGACAATAGTGAGCCTCCTCAGAATAGTATACAAACCATTCAAACAAATCTTTGCAGAGAACCCAATCACAACAACAGATCTATAAATAGCAAAACCCTCAAAAATATCGACATAGTGCAGACAGACCTCACCCACTACACTAGCAAACTGAAGTGCGTACTTCTCAATTGCAGATCAGCCAGCAAACATGCGTCCCACATCTACAACCTCATCCTCTCCAATGAGCTGGACATTGTTATCCTTACTGAAACATGGCTAAATAGCTCCTCCTCGCCTATCCTAGACCTATTGGTCCCTCCCAGCCATGACATAATCCGCTTGGAGCAGTGAAACCTGGCGGTGGGATAGCATGCATTCACCGAAACACAATCTGTTAATCAAACAGACATCATCTCTTTATCTACCTGTGAATATCTTTGCTTCAACATCACAAACAACAACTGCATCATCAGCAAACTACACATAATATATCACCCCCTGGTGATACGCTTAAACTTGGTATATACGCTTAAACTTGGTATTGTCCCCGACACCTTCAAACGTGCGGAGATCATCCAGATTCTGAAGAAACCCAACTCGGATCCCTTGGTGCTCAGTAACTATCGGCCCATCTCCCTGCTGCCTTACCTGGGGAAAATCCTAGAAGCTCATGTGGCAAACGCCTGAGTTCCTTCATCGAACAATCTCATTTCCTGGACTCTCACCAAGCAGGTTTTAGGCCAGCACATTCAACAGAGTCCGTCATCCTTGCAGTTATGGATGAACTCAGAGGGGGGATGGACAGAGGCCTCACCCAGGACCTGATTCTCCTGGATCTGTCAGCTGCTTTTGACACTGTCGATCATAAAATTCTGATCGACCGTGTCGGCAATGCCGGGATACAGGGCCTGGCGTTGAAGTGGATTTCCTCCTTTCTCAGCAACCGTTTCCAAGCTGTTCGCCTTGCTAATTTCTCCTCCCAGAAAATGAAACTAACGTGTGGGGTCCCTCAGGGGTCTTCCCTCTCGCCCCTTTTGTTTAACTTATACCTACTTCCCCTGACCTGGTCTCTGCGCGAGAGAAAGGTCGTTACTTTCAACTATGCCGACGACCTTCAGCTGGTATTTGACTTCAATCCTTCCATCTCCTCAGCGCTCAATTTCCAGTCTACGCTGAGTTTTTTCAGTGTCTGGATGAATGACAACCAATTGAAATTAAATCCCGACAAAACTGAGCTCATTCTCGCAGGTGGACCAGCAAATCCATGGAACGCTAATTTCTGGCCTCCTATGCTGGGTAGTCCCCCACTACCAGCAACCTCTGTCAAGAGTCTAGGGATTGTGATCAGCAACGATCTGTCCATGAAGGCCCAGATAGGCACAGTGGTCTCTGCGGGTTTTTTCCATCTTCGTAGAATCCGGAAGATCAGCAGATTTTTAACCACTGAGGCCTTAACCTTGGTTACCCTTGCCCTGGTAATGTCGCGTATTGATTACGCCAACTCACTTTATGCCGGCATCCCCACATATCAATTACAACGTTTGAAGCTGGTGCAAAACCATGCGGCCAGATTAATCGCTCGCCAGCCCAGACGACACCACGTTAAACCCCTGATGAAGAGCCTTCATTGGCTTCCAGTGGCTAAACGCTGTGCCTTTAAGCTGGGATGCACCACCTTCAAAGCCCTAGCGGGGAACGGCCCTACCTTCATCTCCTCCAGGATTCAGCGCTATACTCCCGCTCGAGAACTGCGCTCCTCCAACTTAAATTTGCTGACCACTCCCTTATTTAAACGCAAAAAACACGAGGGGGCTCAGATTCGCGGTATTGGCTCCGCAGCTCTGGAACTCGCTCCCTGTGGCAGTGAGACCAACAGCCCCTTATGCACAGTTCAGGAAAATGCTTAAAACCTTTCTTTTTACCCAGGCATATCAGTAAGCCAACTGCTCCGCTGTCGCAGCTCCTCTCTTGCTCTTAGCGCCATGAAACCGTTGGTGTACGTGCGCTGTATAAATAATTTTAACATAACATACGCTTCCGTTCATGGAACAGATAATGGAAGTCATCACCTCCAACGACAACCCACAAGTGGCGCAGATTTACCTAGGAGACTTCAACCTCCATTGGAACAATACAAACGATCACGCTGTAAACGGTCTTAAATCCTTCCTATCAGATCAGGATCTGACCCAATTCTGTGACAGTCCTACCCACAACAAGGGAGAAACACTGGACCTCATCATAGCCAAAATGAACGTCACATTAGATTCCATTATCCCCTGCGATTGGTCCGACCATCACATCTTCTTCTATGTCAATATTAAGGTGACCCCGAAAAGATGTCAACCTATGAAAACAAAACAATGGAAAATGAGTACTCAAAATATTAACCCAATAGAATTAGCAAATCGATGCAAAACCGACCTGATCCCCCAAGCAGGAATGGTAGACGTCCATGACCTCACAGACTTCTACAACTCCACTATTCTTGAAATACTTGACTCAACAGCCCCCCTTCAACAAAAAAACGTGTCCACCAAAATCTCTAAACCATGGTTCAACGAGAATCTGAACTCTGACCGACGCAAACTTAGAACAGCTGAAAGAATATGGAGATCGGCACCCTCTATGGAACACCTAAATCACCTTAGAGCACTGAGGAATACATACAACAGAAAAATCTTAAAGGCAAAGGCGGTCTTCTTTAGAACTCAACTGAACCAAGCCATCAACCGTCCCAAAATACTATTTGAAATAGTTAAACAACAATCGCTCAACTCATCAAATTCTACGGAACTAAGAGAGATTACTACCCCCAACTGCAAGGACCTGGCCAACTTCTTCTTAGAAAAAACAAAAACCATTGAACTCTACCTACAATCTAAGAATGCTCTCCTACCAGCTACCAATCACGAGTCTACATTCCACTCCCAGGTCAAGGACCAACTCACTGCAACGGTGGGAGTCCCAAAAAACAAAGCCTCCTGGCACACATTCACGACCTACACTGAAAATGACATCTATAACATCCTTCTAGCGATTAATCTCTCCAATCACTTCACTGAGCCACTACCTCCTGCCATATTCAAAATGATAAAAACTTCTATTCTTCCCCTATGGGCAAAAATTGTTAACGCCTCTCTTAACCAAGGCACTATACCTGACTGCCTCAAAGTAGGGCAGGTGACACCCATACTAAAAAAAAGCCAATTCCCTCTCCTCAGACCTCAACAACTTCCGCCCCATATCCAACATCCCCACTCTGGAGAAACTACTAGAAAAATGCGTGCAAACTCAACTATGCAACCACATTGAGAACTTCAATCTTCTAGACCAACACCAATCTGGCTTCCGCCAAGGACACAGCACTGAATCAGCACTCACCCACATTACGGACGACATATTAAAAATGCTAGACCACAAAGAATCGTGTCTCTTGATACTTCGACTTATCCTCCGCTTTCGACACGGTTAAACATGACAACCTATTGTCCCTACTGGAACAAAGGATGAGTTTATCTGGTCCAGTATTACAATGGTTTACCTTTTTCCTAAACAACAGAATCCAAAGAATCAAGATGAAGCAATCCCTCTCTCAACCCTCCATGGTCACCCTAGGAGTTCCACAGGGCTCTGCACTTTCACCCATCCTCTTCAATCTAATCATGGAACCCCTGGCAAACGCGTTGAACTCTGCAAACATTCTATATCACATGTATGCAGACGACACACAATTGTATATGAAAATCTCCTCCCCTGATGATTTCATCTCCCTCAACACCATTCTACATAACACTCAAAATTGGCTCACCGGCAACCACCTCATGCTCAACACCAACAAAACGGAATTCCTCATCTCGCCCCCCAACCACACACCAAAAATAGACCTCTGGCTGAAGCATCTAACAACCTTCAACTGCTCTCCCCACATCATTGACTCCGCTAAATCATTGAGAATCACCTTAGACAAACACCTGAATATGCAGGCACATATCAGTAACGCCACCAAAGGAGCTAATCATCAGATGAATATATCCTAAGGAAACTTAAACCCTTCATCCCACCGGTCGACTTAAAAATGGCGGTACAAGCCCTGGTGTTACCAAGATTGGATTACGGAAGCACCACTCTATGCGGACTTCCCAAATACAAGCTGGGCCCGCTGAGGGACTCTCTTAATGCTGCGGCCAGGCTGGTCTCCGGAACAAAAAGAAACGACCACATTTCCCCAACTTTAAAAGCATTGAACTGGCTACCTTACGAGGCAAGAATACACCTAAAGATCGCCTGCATGACCCATAAAGCCCTTCACACCAAAACCCCCAGTTACTTAGCACAAAAGCTAGAGCTGACTGGAGGTTGCAGACATTCGCGAAGCGCTAGCTCACTACTACTGAAACCACAAGCATTCCACAAAAAGAGAATAGGCTGCAGAGCCTGCTCAGGTATCGCACCGAAGATTTGGAATTCATTACCACCAGATGTTCGCAGGATCCCTTCCTCCTCCTTCAAAAAAGAAGTGAAAATGCTTCTAATGAACAAATTCACATCCTAAGACTAAGTATCACGTTACTGGTTCTCAACATATGTTATCTTACCTACCACACCTGTTAATTGAATGCATGTATATTACACTCTACCTTCTAATGTATCTGAACGATGTTATGTAAAGCGCTCCGATACCCTCTTGGGTCATGTTCGCGCTATATAAAACTTTATAATTTAAAAAAAGCCAATCCTGACTGTTGTAAGTGTAACAGGTAACAAATAATGTTTTGTATTTAAGCATCAAGAGGATTGACGTTATTGTTATTGCAGTAGATAACAAAACGTTTCCATTTAGCTGCGTAGCAGGCTCTTGTAGTAGGCCTACTGGCCTCCCTAATGATGTTCATACAGTCTGGTGGAAGATTTAGGTAACCAAACTCTATGACTTCAGGAGCCAGATCGTGAGGTTCAGTTGTTTGGGATCTGGGTGTCTGATTTCTCCATGGCTCTGTGTGAGGAGACTGGATGTTAGGTGCAGCTTTTGATGTGGAACTGGAGACCGCTCCAACAGTGTTGTTGTAGAAAGCTGGCTCTGTATATACTATACCAAAGTGAGGTATAGTGTGCACAGAGTCCAGTGGAATCCAAAAGGTAGGTAGAGGTAAAGTAGATAGCGCCTCACTCTCTATTTGTGGTAGTGTGGTCGAGCAGTAAGGCTTTATCAGAGGGTAGTGTTAAGCATTTGGTGTACATAGTCAGCAAATGGATTCACACACTCAAAGACTGAACTTCAGACCAATTGTTTTTGTATAAAAATATTCTTTTAGTTATTTTATTTTCTAGAACCAAGCAAGCCTGACATAGGTAAGCAATAAATACTTTACAGTAGTAATGCAGTTGTAACACGGGTTGGATTGCAATTGTATATGCACTTTGTTTTGATTTACAGTACTGTTACTGAGAAATGCAATGCTTTGGAAATACAGTACATATACTTTGAATGGGCTGTTTACTAAAAATTACCACTACATTACTTTCAGATTACTTTTCTTACACAGTGTAAGATATCTGGATACTACACTGGGATATGTCCTGTAAACAGGTAAGTAAAAGCGTTTTTGTTATTTAGCACAGTTGAAAAAGGTTTTCATAGATTTTCCAACTCCACACTTAAAAACTTTTCATAGAAAAACAGTCAATGTTATCCTATGGAGGAACATAGTGTTATCGGTTAATAGGGAAGTACTTTGTTGTGGGAGTTGGTATTCTGGGGTTAGACTCAGGGGTACCCCAGGGTCAGGATGCACTCTTCTTACACCCTCAGCGGCACTAGGCGGCCGGGTGCTGAGGCCCAATGTTATCCAATATGGGGATAGGGGGCCTCCAGTTGATGGCTGCTGACGAGCAGGCCACTAGGTTGTGGGAGCAAAGCTAATGGACTTAAGCTCAGGGCAAATGGGGGTTTAAGCCAGCACAAAAGATGCACCCTCAGAGGCACTGGGGTGGCCGGGTGCAGAGTGCTGTTTTGGCGTCTGGTGCCCTGTAGCTTTCAATGGGGAGTCACCGGTTTGCGCAAACACTGCAGGCTCGGGGACGAAGGTCTTCTGGGTGCGAACACCACTTGGAGAGCTAAGTTGGAATGTTGGGGGTTGGTTAGGCACCGTCGGTTGGGCCACCCAAGGCTGTGGGGCTTCGGGTGCAGGGGTGCCTTTCAGGGTTGGATCTTCTTGCCAGCTCCTGTTCGTGGTTGGGGGGACCTTCCGGGTTGAGGCTGCAGGCATCGACTGGAGGCTTGAGGCAGGTCAGGGATCACCAGATCTCGGGTCAGGATCGCTGGGGAGACCTCCTCCTGGTGTTGGGCCACTCAAACTCGGGCCGTGGGCTTCGGGTGCAGAGTGGGGCAGACCTGCGGATCTTTGCGGAGCTGAAGTCTGTTGTTGAACAAATCCGGTGTTCACAGGAGAGTCTTTTTGGGATGGAAGGCAGGCAGGTCCTCTGGATTTCTCGAGGTTGCTGGCTGCAGGACACACCGGGATTTCGCTGGAGCAGGTTCGAGGTGTGGACAGGCCAGTAGGGCTGGGGCCAAGTCAGTGGGTGTCCTCCTCTTGTTCGCTTCCGCACGGCCTGATCGGTCCTTCTTTTCTTCTTCTGGTTTCTTGTCTGAGGAAGCAAGGTTCAGGGGTGCTCCTAAATACTAGATTTAGGGGCCTTACAGGTAGGTAAAAAGGTTGGGACCAATGCATCCCTTCCCTGGGGTGGGTACACCCCCTATTATGCCACCCTCCAGTGGAAGGGGGGCATAAGCCTTTCCCTGGTTGGCTGGGTCCCCCCCATCTGCAAGATGGCGGGGACAGAGTTGTGCTTCACCTCGCCTACCCCACCTGAGGGGTGGAGTTGGCAGAGGTGGGCACACCTCTCTTCCCGCTGGTTCTCCTGCCCAAAGTGGGGGTCAGAACCAGTGGGGACCAGTTGCTGAAAGAAGCAAGAGGCCTGGGGAAGCTCACAAAGGCGGCAAGCCTTTGAAGCTTTCCCTTCGTGGACCCTGCCCATCTTGGGGGAGGAGGCTTGGCACCTCGTCCCAGGATGTGCATTGTTTCAGGCCCCCCCGAGAGCAGCAGGCTCTCGACCCAGGGGTCCAGAAACATGTCTGGTGGTGGCAGCTGAAAACAGCCACTCAGCCTGGACACTAGTGGTAGGTCGTTTTTCAGGGGGCATCTTTAAGATGCACTCTGTGTGCATTTTTCACTAAATCCCACACTAGTATCAGTGTGGGTTTAATGTGCTGAGAAGTTTGATACCAAACTTCTCAGATTTCAGTGTAGCCATTATAGTGCTGTGGAGTTCGTAATGACAAACTCCCAGCACCATATACTCTTAATGGCAGCACTGCACTTACAATGTCTAAGAATGGACAGACACTGTAGAGGTACAGGGCTCATGCACCTGTACCCTCACCACTGGAATAGGGCACCCAGCTAGAGGGGTGACTGATCTATGCCAGGACAGTGGGTTGTAGGCATGGCACACAGGGATGTGTGCCATGTCAACTCTTCACTTTGTTCTGCACCAAGACATGCAGCCTGCAAAGGCAGTGTGTGGGTGTAATGGTACAGGGCCTCTAAGGGTGGCACAATAAGTGCTGCAGCCCTTAGAGGTCTTCCCTGGTCACAGTGCCCTGGGTACCTGTGGTACCATTTACCAGGGGCTGACCTGTGGCTAGAGATGCCAATTGGGTTTGGTTTTTAATGCAGGTTTAGGGAAAGAACATAGGCCCTGGGCACCTGATTGGCAGGAGCCCAGGGCACACTCAGTCAAAGCACATCAGCAGTTCAGCAAAAAGTGGGGGCAACAATGCAGAAAGAGAGCACTTTCTCACAAATCCCCCCCACCCCTCCCTCCCCCAAACGAAAGAGGATGAGACTAACCTTTCCCTAGAGAGTCTTCATTTTCTAAGTGGAAGAACCTGGAAAGTCCCTCTGCATTGGCATGGGCAGTCCCAGGTCTGTGTTCCACTACAAAGTCCATTCCCTGTAGGGAGATTGACCACCTTAACAGTTTAGGATTTTCACCTTTCATCCGCATTAGCCATCCGAGAGGTCTGTGATCAGTTTTAACTATGAAGTGAGTACCAAACAAGTATGGTCTCAGCTTCTTCAGGTACCAAACCACAGCAAAGGCCTCCCTCTCAATGGCACTCCAACGCTGCTCCCTGGAAAGAAGCCTTCTGCTTATAAAAGCAACAGGTTGGTCTTGGTCTTCATCATTGGTCTGGGTTAGGACCGCTCCTATCCCTAGCTCAGAGGCATCAGTCTGCACAATGAACTGCTTGGCATAGTCTGGAGCTTTGAGAATTGGTGCTGAGCACATTGCATCTTTCAGGGTGTCAAAAGCCTTTTGACAGCTAACTGTCCAGTTGACCTTTTTGGGCATCTTCTTGGAGGTAAGTTCTGTGAGGGAGCCACAATGGAACCATATCCCTTCACAAACCTCCTGTAGTACCCAGTCAAGCCAAGGAATGCCCTGACTTGGGTCTGGGTTGTTGGAGTAGCCCAGTCCAGGATAGACTAGATCTTGGGCTGTAAGGGTTGCACTTGGCCTCCACCAACAAGGTGGCCCAAGTACACCACAGTTCCCTGCCCTATCGGGCATCTGGATGCCTTGATAGTTAGGCCTACAGTTTGCAGGGCATTTAAAACCTTCCCAAGGTGGATCAGGTGATCCTGCTAGGTGGAACTAAGACAGCAATATCATCTAGATAAGCTGCTCTAAAGGATTCCAATCCAGGAAGGACTTGATTCACCAACCTCTGGAAGGTGGCAGGGGCATTCTTTAAACCAAAGGGAATAACAGTAAACTGATAGTGCCCATCAGGTGTGGAGAATGCTGTCTTTTCTTTTGCGCCTGGTGCCATGCTAATCTGCCAGTACCCTGCAGTTAAGTCAAAGGTACTTTGAAATTTGTCTGCACCTAATTTGTCTATCAACTCATCTGCTCTTGGGATAGGGTGAGCATCTGTCTTGGTGACAGAGTTGAGCCCTCTTTAGTCCACACAGAACCTCATTTCTCTTTTTCCACCCTGTGGATGAGGTTTGGGCACTAGAACCACTGGGCTGGCCCAGGGGCACTCAGAGGGTTCAATAACCCCTAACTCCAGCATCTTGCTGACTTCAGCTCTGATGCTTTCCTTGACTTGATCAGACTGGCGATAGATTTTGTTGTTGACAGGTGAACTGTCACCAGTGTTCACATTATGGGTACACCAGTTTGTCTGACCAGGGGTCAAGGAAAAGAGCTTAGCAAATTGTTGCAAGACTTGCTTGCAATCAGTCTGCTGTTGGGCAGTGAGGGTGTCTGAAACGACAACTCCATCCACTGACCCATCTTTGGGGCTGTATGAGAGGAGGTCGGGGAGAGGTTCACTCTCTGTCTCCTGATCCTCATCAGTCACCATCAGCATGGTGATGTCAGCCCTGTCATGGAAAAGCCTAAGGAGGTTCACATGGATCACCCTTTTGGGTATCCTGCTTGTGCCCAGGGCAACCAAGTAGGTGACCTCACTTTTCTTTTCTAAGATGGGGTAAGGACCACTCCATCTGTCCTGGAGAGCCCTTGGTGCCACTGGCTCCAAAACCCACACCTTTTGCCCTGGTTGAAATTCTACCAGTGCAGCTTTTTGGTCATACCAGGGATTCTGAAGCTCCTGGCTGGCCTCAAGATTCTTGGATGCTTTTTCCATGTACTCAGCCATTCTGGAACTTAGGCCAAGCACATAGTCCATAATGTCTTGTTTTTGGTTCTTGGAGAGGCTTCTCCCAACCCTCTTTTACAAGATAGAGTGGTCCCCTGACAGGATGGCCAAACAGAAGTTCAAAGGGGGAAAACCCTACTCCCTTCAGAGGCACCTCTCTGTAGGCGAAAAGCAAGCATGGTAAGAGGACATCCCATCTCCTTTTGAGTTTTTCAGGGAGCCCCATAATCATGCCTTTCAATGTCTTGTTGAACCTCTCAACAAGACCATTGGTTTGTGGGTGATAGGGTGTAGTAAACTTGTACTGCACTCCACAATCTTTCCACATGTGCTTTAGGTAAGCAGACATGAAGTTGGAACCTCTGTCTGAAACCACCTCCTTAGGAAACCCTACCCTGGTGAAGACACAAAGGAGGGCCTTGGCTACTGCAGGAGCTGTAGTAGACCTAAGGGGAATTGCCTCAGGATACCTAGTTGCATGATCCACTACCACTAGTATGAATTTGTTCCCTGATGCTGTGGGAGGCTTAAGTGGACCCACTATGTCCACACCTACCCTTTAAAAGGGAACCCCAACCACGGGTAGTGGTATCAAGGGGGTCTTTGGGTGTCCACCTGTCTTGCCACGGGCTTGACAGGTGACACAGGAGCTGACAAACTCCTTTACTTTCTGAGACATCTGGGGCCAGTAAAAGGGGCTAACTAGCCTTTCCCAGGTTTTGGTTTGGCCCAGATGTCCAGCTAGGGCGATGTCATGAGCTAAAGTTAGGAGGAACTCCCTGTACTTCTGAGGCACTACCACTCTCCTAGTGGCTCCAGGGTTGGGTTTTTTGGCCTCAGTGTACAGTAGTCCCTCCTCCCAATAAACTCTGTGGGGACCACTGACATCTCCCTTTTCCTGGGTAGCAACCTGCTGCCTCAGGCTTTCAAGAGTTGGACAGTCCTGCTGTCCAAGGCACAGATCTTACCTAAGGTGTCCCCTTGGGCCTAAGAGTTCAACCTGGTACGGGTCAAGCTACATGGGCTGAGTTCCCTCTGGGGTGTCAAAGTCATCTCCCTGAGGAGAGGGGTCCTGATCCTTTTGCTGTACAGAAGCTGGTTTTCCAGTCTTCTTACCTTCTCTCTTGGAAGGTTGGGCCATACTTTCAGGCTCCAACACTTCTTTTTCACCCTGTTTTCTGCTCTGAGGTCTCGTTTTTACACACACCATCTCAGGGATATCCAGCATTGCTGCATGGGTTTTCAATTCTACCCGAGCCCATGCTGAGGTTTTTCAGGTCATTGCCAAGCAGACATGCAGCTGGAAGCTTTATTTATTTATTTATTTGAGAGTTTTATATAGCGCTGGCTAGACCCGAGGGTATCAGAGCGCTTTACAACACATAGCATTGATAGAAGGATTCACAGTTGATAGCATTCATAGGATTCACAGTTGACATAGTATAAGAGGGGAAGAAAACAGCGTAATATAAAATAAGTATCTCAAAGAGTAACAGATTTATTTGTTATTTCATTTTGACATTACAAAACAGGAACAGTTTATTAAGGCAGTGCAGTGCGTTATAGATCCAGAAGACAGTTGACTGCCATCTACGGCCAATACAGATTCAGGAGTAGATTTTTGCACTAAGGGAATTTGTAAGTGAGCTGCTAAGATGTTATCCACAAAATTCCTGTAGCTCATGGCCTCGGCTGCAAGCCATTCACCTTTTATGCATATTCAAAGTGGCAACTTCACATGTTCTATCATTGTTTCGTCATAAATGTTTAAAGAAGGGACTGTAAAACTGCTCAAAGGTATCCCTTCTATGGCCTTCGTTCCCCCTAGTTTCCCTGAACCAGATTGTTCTTTTCTTTTTCAACAATAACAATCTTGGGAGGCCCAAATCTTCCCTTGTGCTGTACTGCTTATTCAACATATTGTTCTTCTCATAGTCCAAACAAGTAGATGAATAATAGAGGGAAAAGTACCTTAAAATATCCAAAGAGGGCGTCGGCAAGACACGAGTGCCGAGAAATACCTCACATTTGTTGTCTTTTTATAGACTCTAGCAGCGAGTGAGCCAGAAAAACAGAAGGACGCCTTGCCAGGAGAAGTGCAGGAAGGGACATGACCAAAGTCTGAAGACTGGAGAAGCCGCGGAAGGGAATGCCTGATGACAACGAGGGAGCTGAAGCCAGATTTCACATAATCAGGGAAATGAAATGAGGCCAAGCAATTCTGTTGACTGTTTGTTTCTTTTTATAGCGCGACGCCCGGAGTGGAAAAAGCACGTGGTGGGAGTGCCCATATAAAAGGGCGGCCACCTTAGTGCCGCATTAGGTACATCACCACACTCTAGTCGTGGGGACCCCCGGGGAGTCCCCTAAAGTCCTGCGTCGAGGCCACATCACTTCCGGCACTCAGAGGGTAAGGGCGAGGTACTTATTCCTGTCCCAGCCCATTGGCCTTCCTCTTTGTTCCTCCTGGTCACGCTGTCTGGAGGCGTCGCATCAGGTCCTGAGTTGCAGCAGCATGGTTGGCGGCGAGTCTGCCCTCCGCCGGGGTGCCGTTGTCATTGTGTTGGGGAACCCTTACAACGCCCCCCTCTTCCCACATTGCCGGCCGGCAGCTCCTCCCATGGTCCACTTGCGGGTCGGGCGCAAATGGGTAGTATTACTGCACGGGCAGGAGGAGGGGCACCGGGGTTGGGTCACCATTTTCCTTGGGTTGCCTCCCATTTCAGGGGGGGGGCAAAGGGGCAGCCATCCCTGGTCCTGGGTTGCTTGCCTTGCCCTCAGCGGTAGGATGGGCACTGGCGGCCGCTAAGTTTTAACGCATCATTCTAACATGGGGGTCCTGCCTGCGGTGCTGAGGGGGCTGTGGCTTACCGGGCACTGTGATTGTCACGGTGTAGTGGCACATCGGGCGGCCGTGCAGGTCCCTGTGCCTCCGAGCATTGCTCCGAGGGGGGGCTCGGGCTTGCCTCTGCATCAGAGCTGTGTGTGGCGCATCGGGTGGCCGTTCAGGTCCGGGGCCTATTGCCGTTGACCCGAAGGGGCCCCATGCCTGCCTCTGTCCTCCAGCGGTGACTGGTGCAGCGGACCACCGCTCGGGTCTCCGAGGGTTCCCCCGCCGGAGACACGCATCTGCTGTGTCCCCTGGTCGGGCTACTCCGCGTGTGTCGGTTTCTGCGGTGAGTGCGGCTGGAGTTCGTCTTGGGTCCCGACTGAGTGGAGGGGGTGTGTCGGCGGGCAGGGCCAGGCTGGTTCATGAGGTCTTCACGGGTCATTGGCCCGCAGCTTGGCCATGCACAGGCCCGACGGGTTGCTGGTTGGCATGGGCACGAACCCAAAGCTGTGCTGATCCCTGCCCCCGCTCCTCTCCTGCTGTGTGGTCGCGCTTTGGAGAGACCACTACCTGTTTCAGGCCAGTAACCCCCCCACCCCCGTCTAATGTCACCACTGCCATTGCATGGTTAGTGGTAACACTGTCCGCATTGGTGACTGGGTAAGTACTCCCAATCAAGTATTGCTCAGGGGAAACCAGTGTATCTCTCACCATAATGAAACCGGCACCTGAATCCCTCAGAACTTCAATCCTAGTTACATTAGTCCAAGGGTATTGCAAACAAATACTTCTTTAAGTTGGGTGGCCACACAGCTAAAGTGGCAAACTCAACTTCCCCTTCTGAAACTAGAACTGCTTCAGTGTGCAATCCGATTTGCTCTTGGCACACTGTTTATCTCATCTGGAGACTGGCTACACCAGGAGTAGCTCTGCTAGGACTAGGCGGCTTCTTGTTAGGACAAGTAGCATCTCCAGTTAAGTGTCCCAACTTTCTACAGTTGTTACACCAGGCCTTTAAAGGATCAAAGTTCTTTCCCCTGTAATTGTTAGTAGATTGGGAAACGTTTTGGGACCCACCCCCCTGTGCAGGTTTTTGGGGCCCTTTTGAAGACTCGGGCTTTTTATCTTGGGCATTCTCACCACCTTTCCCCTGGGGAGGTTTTGTAACCCCTTTCTTTTGGTCATCCCCGTGGTTGTTTTTGTCACCCATGTCTTGACCCAATGGTCTGCCTTCTTTCCCAATTCTTGGGGAGAAATTAGACCTAGGTCTACCAAATGCTGATGTAACTTCATTAGTGCAATTACTTAAAATATGTTTTCATAAACTAATTGTAAAGGCCATTGAAATCATGCACATCGTGTCCAGTTAACCAACCATCTAGTGTTTTAACTGTAGTCTACAAAGTCAATCCAGGATTGGTTTTGGGAGCCCCCTGAATCTAATTCTATATTCCTCCGTTATGAGTCCAAATCCCTCAATCAGAGTTCTCTTCATGAGGTCATAAGACCCAGCATCTGCCCCAGAAAGGGTCAGGAGTCTGTCTCTGCAGTTACCAGAGAACAGTTCCCAAAGGAGTGCCCCCCCAGTGTGACAACTTCACTTTTCTCATTTCACAAGCCCTCTGAAAGGCTGTGAACCATTTTGTGATTTCATCACTCTTCATATTTAGGGACAATCCCTTTGGAGATTTTAGGATCATAAGATTGCTCTTTATCCTTATTAAGTAAATTGCTGCCACTGTTGATGGGTGCTAGGCCCATCTCTGCGCGCTCTCTCTCTCTCTCTAGAGCCAGCAACCTGGTCTCTAGATCCAGTCTTTTGGTGAACCTTGCTAAAAGGCTGTCCAAGGTCCTCAGTAGTGCCTGACCCACCTGTGTGGGATCTAGGTACTGAGAGGTTGATTTTTGGATTCAGGGCCACTGGGGCCCTTCTCTCCGTAGGAAGTGTGGGGGAGGGGGGGGTGTAATTGGACTGTATACCTCATCTTCCTCATCTGATTGGTCTTCACCACTTTCAGATGGGTGGTCCTTAGCATGCCCTGTGTGCGCATTTTTCATTAAATCCCACACTGGCATCAGTGTGGGTTTAATGTGCTGAGAAGTTTGATACTAAACTTCTCAGTTTTCAGGGTAGCCATTATGGTGCTGTGGAGTTCGAAATGACAAGCTCCCAGCACCATATACTCTTAATGGCAGCCCTGCACTTACAATGTCTAAGAATGGACTTAGACACTGTAGGGGTACAGGGCTCATGCACCTGTACCCTCACATCTGGCACAGGGCACCCAGCTAGAGGGGTGTCTGATCTATGCCAGGGCAGTGGGTTGTAGGCATGGCACACAGGGATGTGTGCCATGTTGACTTCACTTTGTTCTGCACCAAATCACGCAGCCTGCAAAGGCAGTGTGTGTGTGAAAAGGTACAGGGCCTCTAAGGGTGGCACAACAAGTGCTGCAGCCCTTAGAGGTCTTCCCTGGTCACAGTGCCCTGGCTACCTGTGGTGCCATTTACCAGGGGCTGACCTGTGGCCAGAGATGCCAATTGTGTTTGCTTTTTAATTCAGGTTTAGGGAAAGAACATAGACCTTGGGCACCTGATTGGCAGGAGCCCAGGGCACACTCAGTCAAAGCACATCAGCAGTTCAGCAAAATGTGGGGGCAGCCATGCAGAAAGAGGGCACTTTCTTACACTCCCATGGACAGCAGACCTGTCCAGAAGAAACCAACATTTAACGATTAAGAACTCTTCACTGAGGAACAGCGAAAGCGTCCACAAGACCCACCTCTGCACCCGACGCCCACGGCCCGAGTCCAAGTGGCCCACTGGTCCTGCGAAGGTTCCCCAGCGATTCCGAGCAATTGGGCGGACTCCTGCCGGACTCCACATCGACGCCTGCAGCCTCTGCATGATGACATACCTAACCACGACCTGCTCCAGCAAGCATTTCCCGACATCTAAGGACACCCCAGCACACGAAGCCCCTGGGGCTTGTGGAGTTCTACTTATGGTGTACCTACATTCCCAATCATCAGTACTTACCTGGGAAGCTGTTGGCTTTCTTCGTCCAGCCTCCTGGCCAGAGCCTGCAGTCTTTTTCCAAAACCGATCTCCCCCATTGATTAGCAATGGGCGCCCGACGCCATGTTGGCACTCTGCACCCGGCCGCCCATGAGCCGCTGAGGGTGTATGTTTGGTGCTGCCCTGTGGCCCCCTCAGTGCTTGTCTAAACCCCTGGAGTTTGACCCCAAACACCGCTTTTACTTACCTGTAAACAGTGCCTCTTCGATCACCCTTTGTCTCCAATGGTTAATATTGGGCGCCCAACTCCGAATTTGACCTCTGCAGCCGGCTGCCCCTGTGCCGCTGGTGGTGCAATTTTGGTGCCAACTTGAATCTTGCCTGGTGTTGGCCACCGACCCCGAAGACTGGATTTGTAACTCATGTACTTACCTGCAAATCTGCATTCTTGTTTTCCTCCCATAGGTTAACATTGTTGAACTGAAAAATTGCACTGAACGTCTACTTTTTAAAGTGAAAAGTATTTTTATTGAAAAACGTACTAACCTTTTAACGTAAATCTCAGTCTTTAAATAAATCTAGAGAGAAGCTTATTTTTCTAAAATTGGTGTGGATCTCCTGTTTGAGTCGTGTGTTGTTTAATAATCCATGTGTGTATAACAAATGTCTTACACTCCTCTGTGTTAGGCCTAAGAGTGCTCGCCCACACTACCCCAAATAAAGCACTTTGGGTTTACATTGAGCCCTGTACACTTCTGGGGAATCTCTTGACTCTTTACACAATATAACCAATTATTGGTATATCACAAAGAGCCAGCTTCCTACAACAGTGGAGACAGATGCATTGGTCCTGAGTTGGGGAGGCCATCTGGGAGAGGTGGAAATCGGAGGCCTCTGGTCTCGAGCTGAAGCTCAACTCCACATCAATTTGTTTGAGCTAAGAACAATTCACTTGGTGTTGAAGGCCTTCCTGCCCATCATTGAAAGAAGCTAGTGAAGGTGCTCACGGACGACACCACTGACGTGGTACTGAAACAAGTAGAGCGAGGTGGAGTCTTGAGTCCTGTGTCAAGAGGCTCTATGCCTACGGCTGGCTCACTAGAGAATTTCTCTGGTGGTGAATAACCTTGTGGGATTTCAAAACACCTGGGCCGAAGAACTCAGCCGTTAATGCCGACCAGACTATGAATGGCAGTTACACTCGGAGGTTGCACAGGGCATGTTCCTAAAATGGGGAGAACCGTGGCTCAATCTTTTCGCCACTGTCGAACATGGTGTCAACACGTTTGCGCACTGGAATTTCCAAGGGAATAAAAAACTATATTCTGTCCCTAAAGATGTAGTTAAAGGAGTTTTCAAAAGGTTTGAAAGGACTTCTATAGAGAAAGAAGCCAAAAAAGGTCAAGCTCAGTGCGCCAGGATCCTGTCACCAGGAGCTGGAAGAAAGAACTAGTTCAACCGCCACTGATATAGTTTTCCAGCCTTTTAGATTAAATTAGGCTACTTTGTCCTTATTTGTCAAAGTTTTCATGACACTATACTCAGTGACATTTTTCTGCCTTTTTAAATTGGCTTCTTTTTTAAAGGAATTAGGTGAAATGACCTATAAAAGCCTTTTATAGGCTGTCAAAAGTACTTTAGTTTTTAAAGAAATTGGCATTTAAAAAAAAATGCATTTACTTTTTTTTGTAAAGAGTGCTCTGGGATCACACGCACGCAGAGATGTGATCTAACGGCTAGAGCTACCGACTTTGAAACTGGAGAACCAGGTTTGTATCCTGGCATTGGCTCACTATGCTGTGATTCTGGGAGGTCACTCAACCTCCCTGCCCCTAAAAAATGTGTAAAGTCTGATTCTTATGTCAGAAGAGGTATTGCAATTTGCCCAAATTCACATAATTTATAAAACTGCAAAAAACATTTTATTTTTTAAACCAAAAAAAAAAAACTGTGCTTATGAATACAAAAGATGCACATCTGGAGGAGAACATAAGTACTATACAAAAAAAGTTATTGACACTACTTGGATATATTTAAAATGTGTATCCAATCCAACTAAAATTATATAATTAGAAATGGTCTGCATTACCTGTACCAGATGAAGACTGCCTATTTTGTCGTCTATACTGGCGCCTTTGTTGCACAGAATCTGCAGCTGCCATTCTACTCCCTTTGTCATCTTCTACAAAACAAGTGAATGCATATCAAAACTTTGCATTTAAACACATTTTAAACTGAACCGATACATACATATACACATATACATACCCACACACATGATGCCCTCTGAATGCATTTTTCATTAAATCCCACGCTGGCATCAGTGCGGGTTTAATGTGATGAGAAGTTTGATACCAAACTTCTCAGTTTTCAGTAAAGCCATTATGGTACTGTGGAGTTCGTAATGACAAACTCCCAGCACCATATACTCTTAATGGCAGTACTGTAGGAAGCTGGCTCTGTATATACTATACCAAAGTGAGGTATAGTGTGCACAGAGTCCAGTGGATCCCCAAAGGTAGGCAGAGGTAAAGTTAGGTAGCACCTCACTCTCTATTTGTGGTAGTGTGGTCGAGCAGTAAGGCAGTATCAGAGGACAGTGTTAAGCATTTGTTGTACCCACTCAGTCAGCAAATGAATTCACACACTCAAAGACTGAACTTCAGACCAATTGGTTTTGTATAAAAATATTCTTTTAGTTATTTTATTTCCTAGAACCAAGCAAGACTGGCACAGGTAAATGATAAGTACTTTGCATTAAATATATAGATTGTAACAGTTTGGATTGCAATTGTAAATGTACTTTGATTTGAATACAGTAGTGCTACTGATAATGCAATGCTTTTCAGAATACAGTACATATACTTTGTATAGGATTTTTAGTAAAATTACAGGTAAGTTACTTTTGAGATTACTTTTCTTACACAGTGCAGTATGCCTGGATACTGCACTGGGACATTTCCTGTAAACAGGTAAGTAAAAGCGTTTTTGTTAATGAGTACAATTTTAAAGAATTTCTTTAGGTTTTCAAACTCCACACAGAACTTTTTCCAAGAAAAAAAGTCAATGTTATCCTAAGGAGGAAAATAGTGTTATCGGTTTTAGGATAAGTATTCGATAGTGGGAGTTGAGGCTCTGGGGTAGACTCAGGGGTCCCCCAGGATCAAGGATGCACCCTAGTTACACCCTCAGCGGCACTAGTGCGGCTGGGTGCAGAGTGCTGAGGCCCAATGTTATCCAATGGGAGATAGGGGGCCTCCGGTTGGTGGCTGCTGACGAGCAGGCCACTCGGCTGTGGGAGAAAAGCTCCTGGACTTTAGCTCAGGGCAAATGGGGAAACAAAGTAGCACCAAAGGTGCACCCTCAGCGGCACTAGGGCAGCCGGGTGCAGGGTGCTGTTTCGACGTCAGGCGCTCTGTTTGCAATGGGAAACCTCTGGTTTGCAAAGGCACTGCAGGCTGGGGGACGAAGTTCTACTGGGTGAGACCACCAATTTGAGAGGTAATTTGGGATGTTGGGGGTTGGTTAGGCACCGTCAGTTGGGCCACCCAAGGCCGTGGGGTGCAGGAGTGCCTTTTAGGGTCGGATCTTGTTACCAGCTCCTGGTTGCGGTTGGGGGGACCTTCCGGATTTAGGCTGCAGGCGTCAGCTGGAGGTTTGAGGCAGGTCAGGGGTCGCCGGATCTCGGGTCAGAATTGCCGGGGGGACCTCCTCGTGGTGTTTGCCCACTCGAGCTCGGGCCGTGGACGGCGGGTGCAGATTCGCAGTGTCCGGCTGGAGCCAGAGGTTGGAGATGAACAAGTTACTTACCTTCGGTAATGATATATCTGTAAGAAACATTAGTTAGTTATAGATTCCTTACCTTAGAATTACCCCCAGGCGTCAGACTGGATCCGAAAACTTTGTCAGCAGTACCTCTGCACGTCGGAAGGTGGCGTCGGTCGGCTCCGCGTCCATCGTCGGCGTCGTGGTCGCCGGGATGACGTCGCGGAATCTACTTAGATGCCACCCTCGCGCGCTGACGTCAGTTCTGTACACTACTTTCTGCGCCAGAAACGCAGATCCCATGCAAGGCACTGACCACTGGTGCACAAAACTAGGGCCCTGAAAGGTAGTCCTTAACCCTATAAATCAGTTTGCAGAACGGGGCGGATGGGTGGGGCGGTAAGGAATCTATAACTAACTAATGTTTCTTACAGACATATCGTTACCGAAGGTAAGTAACTTGTTCATCTGAAAGAAACACGTTAGTTATAGATTCCTTACCTTAGAATAGATACCCCAGCAATACCAACCCCGGTGGTGGGTCTGCGAACCAAGATCACACCAGAAAACCCTGGAGAACAGAACGGCCAAAGAAGCAGCCTCTCCGGACTAGGCTGTCCAGGCAGTAGCGTTTCGTAAACGTGTGCAGCGATGCCCACGTAGCTGCCTGACAGATGTCATTTAGACGAACTTCTCTCCCCAAGGCAGTAGTGGCTGCCGTCGCCCTTGTGGAATGGGCGCATAGCCCAACCGGAGGCTCCTTTTTAGCCAGAGAATAGCATGCCTTAATACACAAAACGACCCATTGAGAAATGGTGCATTTGTGTACGGCCCGACCTTTCTTGGCGCCCACGTAGCCAACAAAGAGTTGGCCATCCACCCGGAACTGTTTTGTGCGATCCAGATAGAAAGAGAGCACGTTTTGGGTCCAGACGGTGGAGCCTCTCTTCCGCCTTCGAAGGATGCGGAAAGAAAGTGGGCAAAGTAATGGTCTGCTCGATGTGAAAGGCAGTGACCACCTTAGGAAGGAAGGATGGACGGGTCCCGAGCACCACCTTGTCCAGATAGACAGGAAAGGAGGTTTGGAAGAAAGGGACTGGAGCTCACTCACCCTTCTAGCAGAAGTGATGGCTACCAGGAAAGCAGTCTTAAGAGTCAAGAGTCTCAAAGGACAGTTATGTAGCGGCTCAAAGGGAGCGCACATTAAATATGTAAGAACAAGATTCAAGTCCCACTGAGGCATAATGAAGGGGATTGGAGGAAAGAGATGCTTTAAGCCTTTCAAGAAATGGTTAACTACCGGGGACTTGAAAAGAGAAGGCTGATCCGGCAGCCGAAGGATTGCAGAGATGGCTGAAAGATAGCCCTTGATAGTACCCAGAGCAGAGCCCTGCTGGGCTAAAGAAAGAAGGAACAAGAGAACTTCAGAAAGAGGGCCAGAAAGGGGATCCACAGCCTTTGCTGTGCGCCATTCCACAAACTTGTTCCACTGGCAGGCGTATACCGTCTTAGTGGAAGGACACCTGGCTGCCAAGATTACGTCACAGACTTCGGGAGGCAGGTCGAAAGACGTCAACTGCCGCCGCTCAATCTCCACGCAAGGAGGTGGAGACTGGACAGGTTCGGGTGGAGGACCGTCCCCGGCTGCTGCGACAGAAGATCCTCCCGAAGAGGCAGTCTGATACCAGACTCTTCGTGCCCAATCCGGAGCCACAAGAATGACTTGGGCCCGGTCGCGCCTGATCTTCTTCAGCACTCTGGGCAGAAGTGGTATAGGCAGAAAGGCGTACAACAGACCGCAACTCCACTCGCGACGAAAAGTGTTGCCTAGCGAGTGCCGCCTTGGAAATTCCAACACGCAGAATTGCTGACATTGCACGTTCTCTTCGGTGGCGAATAGATCTAACCAAGGCTCTCCCCACTGTTGAAAGACCTTGCACCACCTCCGAGTGGAGACGCCATTCGTGATCCATCATGCATCTGCGGCTGAGTTCGTCCGCCCTGGCGTTCAGGGAACCTGCCAGGTGTTGAACCACCAGGGATATGCCCTGACGTTCCAGCCATGTCCAGAGGCGGAGGGTCTCTTGACAGAGGGTCCACGACCCCACCCTGTCCTGTTTGTTGCAGTACCACATGGCGGTGGTGTTGTCCGTGAACACCTGCACTACTCTTCCCCAGACAGAGGGAAGGAATGCCTTCAGTGCAAGACGAATCGCCCGGAGCTCCAGAAGGTTGATGAGGAGCCCGGACTCCGCCGGAGACCAGAGGCCTCTGATCTCCGCCTCTCCCATGTGGCTGCCCCATCCCAGAAGGGACGCGTCCGTCACCACAGTGTGGTCTGGTTGGGGAAGGGAGAGGGATCTGAAATTGAGCCAATCCTGGTTCGAGAGCCACCACTGCAGTTGACGTGCAGTGCCCTCCGAGATCTGGACGCAATCGGACCGATTTCCCTGATGCTGCGCCCACTGGAACTTTAGGTCCCACTGCAGAGCCCGCATATGCCACCTGGCATGATCGACCAGCAGGAGGCCATGAGGCCCAGCATCCTCAGAGTCACTCTGACCGAAACCCGGGATAGAGGCTGAAAGGTCGGAATCATAGCCTGAATATCCCGGACTCGCTGCTCGGGAGAATAGACCCGAAACCGCGTCGTGTCCAGAACCGCTCCGATGAAGAAGAGCTTCTTAGAGGGAATCAGGTGTGACTTCGGCACATTGATGGAGAACCCCAGCGAATGCAGGAGGTCGGCCGTAGTCTGGAGGTGGGAGACGACTGCCTGGGGCGAGCCCGCCTTCAACAGCCAGTCGTCGAGATAGGGGAAGACTGAAACCCCTGATCTGCGCAGATGAGTTGCGACCACCGCCATCACTTTCGTGAACACCCGAGGGACGCTGGTAAGGCCAAATGGGAGCACAGTAAATTGAAAATGCTAGTGGCCTTCCGTGAACCGTAGGTAACGCCAGTGGGCCGGCAGGACGGGGATGTGAAAATGAAAATAAGCGTCCTGCAAGTCCAATGCTACCATTCAGTCTTCCGGGTCGAGGGCAGACAAGACCTGAGCAAGTGTCAACATCTTGAACTTCTCCTTCCGGAGGAAGCGGTTGACGTCCACAAGATCCAAGATAGGACGCAGGCCCTTGTCCTTCTTGGGGACCAGAAAGTAGTGGGAGTAACAGCCACGACCTACTTCTGAGACAGGAACGCGCTCGATGGCTCCCTTGGCCAAGAGAGCCGTAACTTCCTGCTGGAGAAGGGCCAGATGATCCTCCGACATGCGGTGGTATCTTGGTGGCATGACTGGAGGGGTAGTCTCGAAGGGGAGGGAGTAGCCCCTTCGGACTATTTGCAAAACCCACCTGTCCGACATGATGGTGCGCCAGTGGGGGAGGTGATGGCGAATCCTGCCGCCCACTGGCGTTTGATGGGCCTGAAAGGACGGACTAGGAGGGTTTGGAAGCTGCTGCGGAGGGGGGGGGGTTGGTGGACTGGCCCGCCCGCTGGCCCCCGGAACCACGACGGTTGTTCCCACGTCCCCGGCCGCGCGAAGGTTGGGTAACTTGCTGCGCCCTGTGTTTCTGGGCGGGACGTAGCGGGGCACCCCTTCCGTAGCCACGAAAGGGGCGAAAAGCAGACTGCGCAGGGCAGGTGGCGAGGCCCAAGGACTTGGCCGTAGCCCGTGAATCCTTTTAACGCTCTAGAGAGCATTGTCTGCTTTGTCGCCAAAAAGGCGACGGCCATCAAAGGGCATGTCCATCAAGGTGTTCTGGACATCCCCTGAAAAGCCAGTCGACCTCATCCAGGCGTAGCGACGAAGCGCTACCGACGTTGAAATGGTCCTGCCCAGAGAGTCGGTGGTGTCCAGCCCACAACGTATGGCAAACTTTGCTGCATCCCTCCCGGCGGCCACAGCCTGGGAGAGCACTGCCCGGGCCTCCTCCCAACACTGAGGCAGCACCTGCGCCACCGTATCCCACACCGAGTGGGAATAACAGCCCAAGAGACATGCGGGGTTTACCGACCGCAGTCCTAAGCTGGCGGAAGAGAAAATTTTCTTCCCAAGGTGGTCCAGCTTCTTGGATTCCCTTTCCGGGGAGCGTAGGGAATGCGCTTTTGGAAGTGGAGGCTTGGACTACCAAGCTCTCCGGGGTGGGGTGTTGGGAGAGGAAAGTGGGGTCGCCCGGAGCCGGGCAGTGGCGTCTGGCAATCATCCTGTCCACGGGAGCCCCCGTGTTGGGCCTGGACCACGTGCCCAAAAGGAAGTCGGTGAGGGCATCATTGAACGGCAGCAAGGGCTCCGAAGAGCTCGCAGCCGGTTGAAGCACCTCTGTCAGGAGGTTAGTACTGACCGCCACCGTAGGAAGCTCGAGGTTGAGAGCCTCGGCCGCCCTACGCAACACCACTGCGTACGACGCTCCCTCCTCCGTAGCCACGGTAGGAGACGACAACATGCCAAGGTCAGGGAAGGTGTCAAGACCACTGGCATCCCCCAGTTCCTCTCTCCAGTCCTGTTCACTGTCCAACTGGTCAGTCAGAGTGTCACCTGACCCCTCCCAGTCCTGTTCCTCATCCTCTGGTTGCCACTCAGGTTGAAAAGGGGCTCCAGGAGTGAACAGGGGCACAGTAACCCCTCTTGGCGCCGGATCCGGCGGCGGACGACGCCGTTCCGGCTCCTTGTCCACGTCGGGATGGAGGCCGGGGGTCGACGCCAGCCGGGGAGTATTTCCTCTAACGGAGATCCATGGCGGCCGCAGCAGGTACCGAGCAGGGCTCTAGACCTTGACGAAAGTGTGACTACAGGTCGGGCCCCCACATGGAACTCATGGGGCATTTCTCAAACTATCTGAGAATGCGCCGTTAGAGGAAATACTCCTCTACCACATATCACACCTTAGCGCGTGTCACATAATTGGTTTAAAAAAACAACTTTTTTAGACCACTCACTTTTGCACTACACATAGGTACTGAAGAAAGCCATACCATTAAAGGGAGCATGGCTGAAACATGTTGAACGACTAGGATATTGGAGTTACCTTAGACCTCCTATAATATCCACCTCTCGTTTTTACTTACTGCCAAGGGCCCATACATTAAATTAGTCATTTTTGCCCTGTGGGACCCTTAGGACAGTCTTTTTAACATCCATCTACCCACTATCACTGCACTCTCACGTTACAATACCCACTCCGCTGTATCCAGGCGTTGTAGCACACCCGAGGTGCACTCGGCGCCTTGGGTGGGGCCCAATGATGAAGCATGTCACCAACTAGGTTGGTGAGTGAGGGCTTTTTTCAAAACATAAAGTGTTTTCCTTTTCAATGCAAACAAACGCTAGGAGCACCCACTCTAGAGCTAGTTCCTTTTGATTTAAACATACAACAAATGCTTAACACTACCCTCTGATAAAGCCTTACTGCTCACCCACACTACCAGAGTCCAGTGGAACCCCAAAGGTAGGCAGAGGCAAAGTTAGATAGAATCTTACTCTCTATTTGTGGTAGTGTGGTCGAGCAGTAAGGCAGTATCAGAGGACAGTGTTAAGCATTTGTTGAACACAGTCAGCAAATGAATTCACACACTCAAAGACTGAAGTTCAGACCAATTGTTTTTGTATAAAAATATTCTTTTAGTTATTTTATTTCTAGCACCAAGCAAGCCTGGCACAGGTAAGCAATAAGGAAAATGCTACTGACCAGTATGCATCTGTTCTTGGCAAGTATAGCTGTAGATTCGTATACTTGTGCATAGATCGCCATCTGGTGTTGGGCTTGGATGTTTGCACTTTGTTTTTGTTTTGGAAGAAGTCTTTGTAGTCACGAGGTAGGTGACTCCTCCTTAGGACGATAGTGCGCATGGGCATCGACTCCATCTGCAGATTGTTTTCGCCTTGAAGGGTTATGATGGAGTTAGTAAGAAATAGAAAGATGTCCATGTGTAATGTATCTAAGTAAGATAGTACTGGAACAGATAGAGGTATCCGGGGAGGCGGGTGGGCGTATACGAATCTATAGCTCTACATGCCAAGAACAGATGCATACTGGTAAGTAGCATTTTCCATTCGAGGCATATGAGCTGTAGATCATAAACTTGTGCATAGACTATACAGCAGTTACCTCTTTAGCGGTGGCTACCTATATCTGTTGCAGTGGTTTGAAAAAGTGTTCTTAATACAGCCTGGCCCACATTAGCTTGTTGTTTTGCTTGTACATCTACACAATAGTGTTTTGTGAAAGTGTGCGGTGTAGACCAAGTTGCTGCTTTGCAGATGTCATCTAGGGGAATGTTCCCTAAGAATGCCATAGAAGCCCCTAGTTTGCGTGTGGAATGAGCTCTAGGGGGAATGGTTAATGTGCGTTTGGCTTTAAGATAGCATATTTGGATGCATTTAACAATCCACCTTGCAATCCCCGCTTTTGAAATGGGATTGCCCTTATGAGGTGGAGAAAAAGCCACAAAGAGTTGTTTAGTTTTTCTAAAGGATTTTGTCCTTTCAATGTAGTAAAGTATTGCTGTTTTAACGTCCAGAGTGTGAAGAGCCCGTTCTGCCAGAGTCTGGTTGAGGGGAAAAAACTGGGAGTTCAACAGACTGGTTAAGATGGAAGGCAGAAAGGTCTTTAGGTAAAAATTTTGGGTTAGGCCTAAGAACCACTTTATGATGGATTTGCAAAAATGGTTCTTGTATGGTTAATGCCTGGAGTTCACTAACTCTTCTAAGAGATGTGATAGCGACTAGGAAGGCTACTTTCCAAGTGAGGAACTGTAGTTCGCATTTGTGCAGAGGTTCAAATGGGGGACCCATGAGTCTGGTAAGAATAATATTTAAATTCCATACTGGAGAGGGTGGAGCTCTGGGTGGAATTATTCTTTTAAGTCCTTCCATAAATGCTTTGATAGCGGGTACTCTAAACAAAGACAAGTGTTGTCTGTTTTGGAGATAAGCTGCTATTGCGAGATGTAGTCTTATGGATGT
Source organism: Calotriton arnoldi (assembly GCA_963921515.1). Lineage (NCBI taxonomy): Eukaryota > Metazoa > Chordata > Amphibia > Caudata > Salamandridae > Calotriton > Calotriton arnoldi. The sequence continues at coordinate 355,179 of CAWUFW010006603.1, read as the reverse complement.
ATATGCTAGGTTACATTGTTGTAGGTGTAAGAGATAGCATATAATGTTTTGAATAGAAGCATCTAGTGGATTGAGTTTGTTATTTGCACAGTAAATTACAAATTGTTTCCACTTTGCGGCGTAACATGCTCTGGTGGTAGGACGTCTAGCCTCTTTAATGATGTTCATGCAGTCTGGCAGGAGATTGAGGTAGCCAAACTAAGACTTCAGGTGCCAGATCGCAAGGTTGTGATGATTGGGATCTGGATGTCTTATCTCTCCATGGTTCTGGGTGAGAAGCTTGGGTGAGAGGCGTAGCTTTTGATGAGGAACTACTGATAGTTCCAAGAGGGTTGTGAACCATGGTTGTCGGGCCCATGTTGGAGCAACCAGGATCATTGTGAGGGAATGCGGTTTGAGCTTCCGAACCACTAACTGAATTAGTGGGAGAGGTGGAAAAGCGTAAGCAAATTTGCCTTACCAGTACATCCATAGCGCATTGCCTTTGGACAATGGGTGTGGATACCTGGACGCGAAGCTTGGGCATTTTGCGTTTTGATGTGTGGCGAACAGATCTATTTCTGGGTGGCCCCACATCTGAAAGAATGGAAGAAGAACTTGAGGATGAAGTTCCCATTCGTGGATCTGCTGTGTTTGACGACTGAGCAGATCTGCAATCTGATTGTGTACCCCTGGGAGGTGTTCTGCAAGGAGATATATGTTGTGCGGAATGGCCCATCTCCATATGCTTTGAGCTAGGTGTGAAAGCAGTAGAGAGTGTGTCCCCCCCTGTTTCTGTATGTAGTACATTGCTGTTATGTTGTCTGTACGGACCAGGACAGCTTTGCCTACCAGATGTAGTTGAAAGGATTTTAATGCCAGAAAAATTGCCAGTAATTCCAGGTAATTTATGTGGTGTTTTTGCCGAGGGGTCCATATGCCCTGAATGGTATGGTTTTGAAGATGAGCTCCTCAGCCAGTGAGCGATGCGTCTGCTGTTAGCACTATCTGTGGAACCGGGTCGAGGAATGGCCGCCCTTTGGAAAGGTTTTGTGTGTTCCACCACTGCAGAGAGCGATGTGTGCGGCTGTCCACCAACACCAGATCTGTTAGCTGACCTTGAGCCTGGTTCCACTGACGTGACAAACACTCCTGTAAGGGACACATTTGGAGTCTTGCATAAGGGACGATGAGAATGCAAGAGGCCATCATCCCGATCAACTGCATGAACACTCGAGCTGGTAATGAGTGTTGAGGCTGAAATTTGGATATTAGAGCTTGCATAGTGCTTATCCTGAGAGGGTTGGGGTATGCTAAAGCTTTTGAAGTGTTTATCGTAGCTCCTAGGTATTGTGTGTTGGACAGTTGGAGGTGGGATTTGGTGAGGTTCACTGTGAATCCCAAGTCGTGAAGCAGCTGGATTGTTTTGTGTGTGTGTTGCACACAGCTGCTGTGTGACTTGGTTTTTATGAGCCAGTCGTCCAGATAAGGGAACACGAGAATGTGTTGTCTTCGTAAGTGAGCCGCCACTACTGCGAGGCACTTGGTGAAGTCTCTGGGTGCTGTAGTCACCCCGAACGGAAGGACTTTGAATTGGTAGTGTTGACCGTCCACCACAAACCTGAGATATTTCCTGTGAGCGGGGCGAATGGGAATATGAAAGTAGGCGTCCTTTAGATCTAGAGTGGAGAGAAAGTCGCCTTGTTGAAGCAGTGGGAGCACCTGTTGGAGAGTGACCATGTGGAAGTGGTCTGACTGAATGTAGAGGTTTAGTGGTCTGAGGTCCAGTATTGGCCTGAGAACCGTCCTTTTTTGGGATTAGAAAGTAGAGGGAGTAAACCCCTGTGCCTTGATGAGGTAAGGGGACTGGTTCTATTGCATGTTTTTGTAAGAGAGAGAGAACCTCTTGTTTCAGAAGAGTCAGATGTTCCGGGGATATTGGGCGTTGTCTGGGAGGGATATTTGGGGGAGTGGAGGCGAGTTCCAGGCAATAACCATACTGGATAATTTGTCTTACCTACTTGTCTGTTGTGATAGAACTCCAGACAGGTAGGAACTGTGAGAGGCGTCCCCCGACAGGAGTGGGATGATCGGGGGGAAGTGAAGGGAAGTCACTGCTTGGTGGTAGGGGAGTTGCGGGTATTGTTACCGCGACCTCTTCCCTTACCATTGTTGCCTCTGTACCCTCCACGAAAGTATCCTCTGGAGGAATTAGTTTGATTGGGGCATTTATAGGAAGAAGAGGGATGCTCAGAGCCAATAGTTTTGGAGCCAGCCCTGTAAAAGGAGCGACAAAATGAACCTCTAGGGGAAGGTAATTGCAAGGACCCCACGCACTTGGCAGTGTACGTATCCTTTTGCATCTTCTCTAAAGATGAATCGACTGTGGGCCCAAAAAGATGCTCTTGGTCAAAAGGCTGATTAAGAATAGCGGACTGCACTTCCTGCTTGAATCCGGAGTTTCGGAGCCAAGCGTGCCTGCGTAGCAAAACGCTGGTATTAATAGCACGAGATGCCCTATCAGCCGCAACAAGCGCACATTTGATGGATGTATTTGTTATTAATTTTCCCTCCTGTATAAGGTCATTAGCTTTGTCTTTATATTGGTCAGGAAGATGTTGCATAATCTTTTCAAGCTCATCATAGTGAGCTCTGTCATATCTGGCCAACAAAGCTTGGGCATTGGCAATCCACCAATGATTTGCCGCCTGTGACGCGATGCGTTTTCCAGATGCGTCTATGAGTTTGGATTCCTTATCAGGAGGAGGGGTATCGCCTGTGCCGTGTGAATTTGCCCTCTTGCGTGCATTAGACACCACAAGAGAATCTAAAGGGACCTGACCGTTACTGTACACTGGGTCATTGGGCGCTGCCTTATATTTTTTGTCTACCCTGGTGTTAAGAATCCTGGCTCTGACGGGGTCCTTAAAAACTTCTGGTGCATGTTTTAGCATGCCTTTTAACATTGGCAGGGTGTGCGTGGACTTGTGTGGGTGCAAATGTTTCCAATAAAAAGTCTTCCCCTAAAGGGTCACAGTGTAATTGTACCCCGTGGTATTGAGCAGCTCTATTAATTAGTTGCGCAAACCCAATATTGTCATCTGGTGGTGATGGCCTAGAGGGATAGAGGTCCGGGTCATTGTGTGGGTTGGGATCTGTGTTGTAATCATCCCAAGGATCTGTATTGTGTGGAATGGTATGTGCGTCATCGTCATCATCCTTATCTGGATCTCCATCCCCACCCTAATCAGTATAATCATCTTCATCATCCTGTGGTTGAGGTGAAAATGTATGTTGTGGGGAGTGTGCTGGAGAAATTAGCAGATTTGGATCAGCTGGAGAAGGAGAGAGGTGGAGAAGTATTAGTGCCAATCTCCTTCCGCTTCATGGGTATTTGAGGGTGTAAGGAAGTGGGTTTCTGTTGCAGTAACCCCCTCACTTTTTGCCAGACCACTGATGCACTTTGACTTGATGTGCCCTGGGTCCCTGCCAATCAGGTTCCCAGGGCCTGTGTTCTTTCCCCAAAACTGTACCCAATTGGCATCTCTGGCCACAGGTCAGCCCCTGGTAAATGGTACCACAGGTACCCAGGGCACTGTGACCAGGGAAGACCTCTAAGGGCTGCAGCACTTATTGTGCCACCCTTAGAGGCCCTGTACCTTTACACACACACTGCCTTTGCAGACTGCGTGTTTGGTGCAGAACAAAGTGAAGAGTCGACATGGCACACACCTCTGTGTGCCATGCCTACAACCCACTGCCCTGGAATAGGTCAGCCACCCCTCTAGCTGGGTGTACTATACCAGGGGTGAGGGTACAGGTGCATGAGCCCTGTACCCCTACAGTGTCCAAGTCCATTCTTAGACATTGTAAGTGCAGTGCTGCCATTAAGGGTATATGGTGCTGGGAGTTTGTCATTACGAACTCCACAGCACCATAAGGGCTGCATTAAAAACTGGGAAGTTTGGTATCAAACTTCTCAGCACATTAAACCCACACTGATGCCAGTGGGGGATTTAATGAAAAATGCACACAGAGGGCATCTTAGAAGATGCCCCCTGAAAAACGACCAGCCTCTGGTGGGTTCCCTGACTGGTACACACCAGCCTGCCACCACGAGACCCGTTTCTGGACCCCTAGGGTGGGAGCCTTCGCTCCCTGAGCCCAGAAACAAAGCCTTTCCTGGGCGGAGGTGTTCACACCTCCCCCAGGCCAGGAAGAGCCATCTGTGGCATGGGAGCTTCAAAGGCCTGGCAGCCTTTGTAATGCGACCCCCAGCCTCTCCTGCTAGCAGGAGCAGGCCTCCTTCCGGTCTCCCCTCCTTTTCCGCGGGAAGACAGGCGGGAAAAACTAGCCAGCCCAGAAGGTGTGCCCACATCTGCCAACTCCACCCCTCAGGTGGGGGAGGCGAGGTGAAGCCCTCTCTTCAGTGCTCGCCATCTTGCAGATGGCAGGCACTCCCAATCAGGATTGGGGATTGTGCTCACTCCCCACGTGGGGTGAGCACACCAAGGGTGTAGTCACCCTAAGGTCAGTAGCCCATTGGCTACTGACCTCAAGACCCCTAAAACGCCCCTAAATACAGTATTTAGGGTGCAGCCCTGAAACAAGAAATCAGATTCCCGCAACCTAAGAAGAAAAAGGACGAAAGAAGACGCCCAGCAGAGGAGACTGCAGAGAACAACTTACTTGGCCCCATCCCTACCGGCCCGTCTGCAGTTTCCGGAGATCCTGCGCCAAAAATCGTCTTGTCCTGCAGCCAGCGACCTCCAGAACCCCGGGGAGGACTGACTGCCTTCAACAAAGACCAGATCTCCTGTGAACAGCAGCTCTGTTCAAAAGAAACACCAAACAAAGACTCCGAGCCTGCTGAGGAAAAAAACTCGACGCCTGGAACCACCACTGCACCCGTCGCCTACAGCCCGAGTTCAAGTGGCCCACCGGTCCCAGCGAGGTCCTCCAGCGCTCCAGAGTCCTAGTCCACTGTGGGATGACCCCTCCAGGACTCCCCGATGTCGCATGCAGCCTCTGCACTGAGACCCCCCCAACAGCGAGTGGCCCGGTAAGGTGAAATCCGACCTCAAAAGACACCCCTGCATCCAGCCGCCCTGGAGAAAGGAACCCGAGGTGCACCTACGTCCCCGAGCCCTCCAACTTACCTGCCCAGCTGTTGGTTCCTCCCGGAAGTCTTCCTGAACCGAGCCTGCAGCTAAAAACCAAAACCGAAAATCCCCATTGAAAACAGGGCACCCGACGCCAAAACAGCACCCTGCACCCAGCTGCCCCTGCTCTGCTGCGAGTGCACTTTGTGTGCTAAACCGGATCCCCCTTTGCCCTGAGCCTAACACCAGGAGCTTGGCTCCCACAACCTTGTGGCCTGCTCGCCAGCAGCCACCAACCGGAGGCCCCCTGTCCCTCATTGGATAGCATTGGGCCTCAGCACTCTGCACCCGGCCGACCTAGTGCCGCTGAGGGTGCAACGAGAGTGCATCCTTGACCCCGGGGGAACCCTTGTTCTAACCCCAGAAGCTGAACTCCAAAGACCGATTACTTACCTGGTAACCGTTAACTTCATTTCTCTCCATAGGAACCTATTGACTGTTTTTCTCTGAAAAATGTTTAGTGTGGAGTTGATTTGTATGGAAACCTGAAAAATAACAATTGTGCAAAACTGATTTTACTTACCTTTTCTCTAGGAAATGTCCCAGTGTGATATCTAGGCATATCACACGGAGTAGAAAAAGTCATCTAAAAAGTAATCTCAAAAGTAACGTAAAAGTAACTTACCTGTAATTTTCATTGCAAAGTCGATACAAAGTATATGTACAGCATTTCACAGTATTGCATTACCAGTAATTCAAACTGTAAGCATTTCAAAGTACATTTACAATTGCATTTCAAACTGTATATTTGCAGCAAAGTATTTATCAACTTACCTGTTCCAGGCTTGCTTGGTTCTAGAAAATAAAATAACTAAAAAAAGAATATTTTTATACAAAACCAATTGGTCTGAAGTTCAGTCTTTGAGTGTGCGAATTCATTTGCTGACTGAGTGGGTACAACAAATGCTTAACACTGTCCTCTGATACTGCCTTACTGCTCGCCCACACTACCACAAATAGAGAGTGAGGTGCTATCTAACTTTACCTCTGCCTACCTTTGGCGATCCACTGGACTCTGTGCACACTATACCTCACTTTGGTATAGTATATACAGAGCCAGCTTCCTACACCATGCCAATGCAGATGGACTTTCTAGGTTCTTCCAGTTAGACAATGAAGACTCTCTAGGCACAGGTTAGTCTCATCCTCTTTCGTTTGGAGGAGGGGGGGTGGGGGGGATGTGTGAGAAAGTGCCCTCTTTCTGCATGGTTGCCCTTACTTTTTGCTGAACTGCTGATGTACTTTGACTGAGTGTGCCCTGGGCTCCTGCCAATCAGGTACCCACGGCCTATGTTCCTTCCCTAAAACTGCATTAAACACAAAACCCAATTGGCACTCTCTGGCCACAGGTCAGCCCCAGGTAAATGGTACCACAGGTACCCAGGGCACTGTGACCAGGGAAGGCCTCTAAGGGCTGCAGCACTTATTGTGCCACCCTTAGAGGCCCTGTACCTTTACACTCACACTGCCTTTGGAGGCTGCGTGTTTTGGTGCAGAACAAAGTGAAGAGTTGACATGGCACACATCCCTGTGTGCCATGCCTACAACTCACTGACCTGCCATAGGTCAGCCACCCCTCTAGTTGGGTGCACTATACCAGTGGTGAGAGTAAAGGTGCATGAGCACTGTGCGCCTACAGTGTCTAGACCAATCATAAGACATTGTAAGTGGAGTAATGCCATTAAGAATATATGGTGCTGGGAGTTTGTCATTAAGAACTCCACAGCACCATAATGGCTTTACTGAAAACTGGGAAGTTTGGTATCAAACTTCTCAGCACATTAAACCCATACGGATGCCAGTGTGGGATTTAATGAAAAATGCACTCAGAGGGCATCTTAGAGATGCCCCCTGAGAAACGACCAGCCTCTGACTGGTGCACACCAGCCTGCCACCACAAGAAATGTTTCTGGACCCCTGGGGTGGGAGCCTTCGCTTCCTGAGCCCAGAAACAAAGCCTTTCCTGGGCAGAGGTGGTCATACCGCCCCCAGGCCAGGAAGAGCCATCTGTGGCAGGGGAGCTTCAAAGGCCTTGCCGCCTTTGTAACGTGACCCCCAGCCTCTCCTGCTATCAGGAGCAGGCCCCCTTCCTGTCTCTCCTCCTTTTCGGCAGCACAGGTGGGAAAAATTAGCACAGTTCAGAAGGTGTGCCCACCTCTGCCAACCCCACCCCTCAGGTGGGGGAGGCGAGGTGAAGCCCACTCTTCAGTGCCCGCCATCTTGCAGATGGCAGGCACTCTCCAATCAGGATTAGGGATTGTGCCCACTCTCCCAGGTGGGGTGAGCACACCAAGGGTGTCCATCATCTCTGAAGAAGCTCTCTCCCCCTCAAGGAGAATCTTTCTAGCATCAGGCTTAACATCCTCTGGCCATTCCGACGACATTTGCCTGTCAAATCTTCCTAAAATTGCTAGAGAAACTGTCAATGCAGCCATGCTGGAGAAACGTTTGCCAATTGTGTCCAACCGACGCCCTTGCCTATCTTGTGGTGTTATGATAGGAGTAGCAGGGTTCCTAGAGCATCTCTGAGCTGCTTGGCTTATCACTAAATCTGGCCTCGGTTGTCCAATGAGGCATGCAGGGGCGTCATTCGGTGCCTTGTACTTTTTATCCAACCTGGGCAGAACAGCTGTGACTGAGGCTGGGCTCTTCATTATACTCACCACTTCTTGCCAAATAAAATCTATAATAGGGACAGCCCTTATCAATTTTTTTTATTGGTTCCTTACAATCATACAGAAAGCAGTCTGCTTGGTCGAGAAAGGCAATTGGAAGCGTTTCGCCACCCTTTCCATTATATTATGGAAACCTCCAATATCATCCGGAGGAGAGTCCCCAGAGGAGCATAGGAGGAGATGGTGTAGTTATTAAATAATCATCCCGGTCGTGGATAGTGGAAGCACAATCCCTTATCTCTCCCTCTTCTTCTTGATCCCCGGACACATCATGGTCATGCGTCTGGGGTTCTCACAGAGGTAATTTAGATAGAGGGGTTCCTGGAATTTGAAAAGTGCACGGTCTAGGAGGAGGCATTTTTGTGCAGACTGAGCTGCAGGTGAAAGTCGAGGAGCAGGAGTACAGGAAACAGGTTCTGGAAACCGTTTATAGTAATCCTGCAACATTCCCTGTAGATTGGTTACTAAATCCAAGGGCATTTGTATTGAGCGCTCGAGGAATATATTCAGGATAATGTTGGTGTTCCTCCTCATAATATTCCTTATCATCAGAGTTTTGGCATTTTACATTCAATTCTGAAGGGCTGTGAGCCTCTTTAAAAAGGCTCATCAGATTCTTCCTCCAATAGGATAGCTGGTGGGAAAGGCAACACCTTGCTTGGAGACGTGTGAACTGGTAGAAGTACAAAACCAAAACTGAACAGAGCGACGGACTAGTCCGGTTGCACCTCACTTAGTTAATGCAATTTAGTGTTGAGATTTGTGCACAAATCCTCCGGCACTTGTCGCCCTTTATTATTATTATTTTTTTAAACTTATAAAGCGCTCAGCTACCCCCAACGGGGGTGTCCCGGCGCTAAGACAGGCGGCAGTTGCAGGTACCAATAGAGGGCTAAGGGTTGGAAAACAGCCAGGTCTTCAGGACACGTCGGAAAATGGTTTCAGATTCAGCCATACGCAGGGACAGTGGCAGGCTATTCCAGGTTTTGGCCGTAATCACTGCGAAAGCTCTGCCACCCATTCTGGAACGGCGAGTCATCAAGAGGCGGAGATGGTTCGATCTAAGTGACCGATTGGACTGAGAATGCTTAAGTCGAACTCTGAGGTAGGCTGGACCCCGACCCCGAATTGCTCTAAAAGCCAAAACCAGCGACTTGAACTGGATACGTTTAATCACTGGAAGCCAGTGGTGCTTCTTCAGGTGGGGTGAGATCGAATGGCGATATGGGATGTTACAAATCAGCCTTGCAGCTGCATTCTGGACAATCTGCAAGCATTTGATTAGGTAGGCTGGAGCTCCTGCGTACAGACTATTTGCATAGTCTAGATGTGAGGTGATCAGGGCATGAATAATGGTCCGGCGAGACTCCAGAGGGAGAAAAGGGAGAATTTTACGGAGCATGTACAATTTATCAAAACAGGCCGAGGAGACCTGGTTTATTTGAGATTTGCAGGATAACTCATTGTCAAACCGGAATCCAAGATTCCTAGCTGAGTTCACAGGTTCCGGAGGGGGATTCAACTCAGATGGCCACCACAATAGTGGCAGAGGGTTTTTTTTTTGATTAAAGAACAACTCGGTTTTGTCTGAGTTGAGCCTAAGCGTGTTTAATGACATCCAGGTGGAGATGTTACACAGACGGTGTCTGAAATTAGAAAAAGCTGCTTCAGAGTGATCTTTAAATGAAAACACCAATTGTGTATCGTCAGCATAAGAGATCACTCTGACTCCGCAGGAGACTCCGCAGGATTCTACCAATGTGGCCAGAGGAGAGAGAGATACATTAAAGAAGAGTGGGCTCAGAGCAGAGCCCTGAGGGACTCCACAACTCAGGGGTTTCTCCTCGGAAACAAATGGCTGAAGGGAGACTTGTTGAGTGCGGCCACTTAGGAAGGATCGAATCCAGGACAGAGGGGTGCCCTGAATCCCGAGACTGTAAAGTCTCTCAAGCAAGATAGCATGAGAGACCGTATCGAATGCCGCGGACAGGTCGAGAAGCACTAACATCGCTGCTTCGCCTGCGTCCACGCATTCGCGAATGGTCTCAGAGACCTCAAGAAGGGCAGTCTCAGTGCTATAACCGGATCTAAACCCGGACTGCGAGTCATGGAAAAGATGACGGGACTCGAGATAGCTAGATAGCTGCTCCTGAACTACTTTTTCCAGGACTTTGGCTGGTTTTGGTAGGAGAGAAATAGGGCGGTAGTTTTTAAAAACAGAAGGATCAGCATCAGATTTTTTTAGGATCTGTATTAACATGGCCTGTTTCCAGGTCGAAGGGAAAATCCCAGTGCGCAGGGAAGAGTTCCAGCTCAGATTCAAAGGAGAAATAATAAGGGGGGCTAAAGAGCTAAATAGTTGTGCTGGGCAGGGATCCTTTGGAGAGCCTGATTTACAGGCGAGAAGTTTTTGGAGTGATATATCAATGGGGATCGAGTGAAAGGACGTGAATGTATCACTATTAGCTACCACGGTGTCTTGGACCAGGATATAAGGGGTGGGGACAAACATTGAGTATATGTCTAGAATTTTATCATGAAAAAAATCCGATAGCCCATTACAGAGATCCTGGGTGGGGGGGGACCATGCTTGATAGAGCGGAAGGCTTAGTAAAGTCTTTCACTATTTTAAAAAGGGTTTTTGAAGAGTTACCGGCGGTGTTGACTTTATTGATAAAGTACTCTCTCATTGCCAAGCGCTTAAGTTTGTGGAAATTCTTAATGGCTGCTTTATAGATTAATTTGGCCTCCGGATCATAAAATAATCTCCAGCTCCGCTCAAGTTTCTTACATCGGCTTTTTTCGGCATGCAAAACCGGGGTAAACCAGGGGTCTGATGGGTTTTGTCTAGAGGAGACAATGGATTACAGGGGGGCAACGGTATCAAGGGCTGAGGAGAGCCAGCTATTAAAGTTAGACACATCTAGTTCCGAATCACCAACCAGCTGCAGAGGGGTGCAGGAGAGGGCAGGGGCCATGGTGTTACAAGTAATTTTAAATCATTTCCTGCTATAATCCCGGGCCATAAAAGAATTAATCGAACGAGAGGGTATAGCCAAACTAAACGGGATTAAGAAATGGTCTGACCACGTAAGAGGTATAGGCGGTGCTGTGGTCAGATTGGGATTGTTAGTGAACAGTAGGTCTAGCGTATGGCTGGCCCGATGGGTGGGGCCGCTAAACCGCTGGGTCAAATTAAGGCCTCCCAGAGTTTCTAGGAGCTGGCCCGCTTTAGTGCAGTGAATATCATCCACATGCAAGTTAAAATCGCCAAGGATCATAAAATGTGGATGTTTTAGCGACAGGTCAGCAGCAATATTATAAAGTTCCGATAGATGTTGGGGCCGGGAACTCGGGGGTCTATAAATGAGAATTCCAGCCATGGCTATGTTAGAAGCAACAGTGCCACTGTAAACAGATTTCGAATTTTGATGAAAGCAAGGAGGTGCACCAAGCAAGCAGATTTAGTCCATTGTGAATCTTGAAGAAAATTCTTATTCAAAAGTTCGTGCACATTCAATGAACAACCAGCCAACGCGCTTCGTTCCCAAGATACATTCATGGAACTTTGTCAGGGCTCTATAATCAAAAAGGCTAGTGCGCCGTAAGAATACATCATGAATCTGTTATCGCCTTATGATAAAAAGAAAATTCCAGGCATACAGTCTGACACCTTGCTACGTGTCTAAACTTCTCTTCCGTGGTTCCGTAATGAAGTACGTCAGCTTTAAGCTTATCAGAATAAGAAAGATGGGACACTGGAGCCAGAGGAGTTAACGGTGCCGCAGATGACAGATTCTGGGCCTCTGTCAATGATAACTCCCTCAAAGAGGATTTTAACATTTTCGCAGGCAAAACCAGGTTTTCTGATGCAGGTATCCTCGACGAGGCTGTCTTTGTCTGTGTCGACGGTAACGTCGTCGAATGATCCGTTGACGGTGGTCTCTTCGGGATATCCGTCTACATGGATTTCTTAGTCGACGGTGCACAATCCTGATCTGTCGCCGAGCGTTTAGAAAAACGCTTCGAGGACAAGGAGCCATCGACGATAACAGTCTACAGGTAACAATGGTGATCGACGCTGTCGGAGTCAATGATATTATCAAAGGTGATGACGCTGTAGTGAATGTAGATGTTAGCGTCTATGTCGACGAGAGCAGCATCGACGGTGGTCTCTTTGGGATATCCGTCTACATGGATTTCTTAGTCGATGGTGCACAATCCTTATCAGTCGACCAGTGTTTAGAAGAACGCTTCGTCGACGAGGAGCCGTCGACGATAACAGTCTACAGGTAACAATGGTCGTCGACGCGGTCGGAGACTATGATATTATCAAAGGTGATGACGCTGTAGTGAATGTAGGTGTTAGCGTTTCAGTCTGAGAAGGTCCCGTTTTCGACGGGAGGGATTTAGAAGACCTTTTGCAGAGAACAGGTTTCCCAGACGGCGTAGAAGGCTCATAAGGAACCTTTGAAGAAGGTCTTTGATGAGACTTTGCCTGATATTTCCTGGAATGACCGGGTGTTCAGAAGGCTCCTTTTCCGATGATTTCTCGCTTTTTTGCGATTTGGCAGAAGTAAGGTTATCATCAATCTCCGCCTCAGACACAGGATTGTCTTTAGATTTAAGCCTCTGCAACCACAATAAAAGTCTTCCCTCTCTGTCCTTGAGGGTCTTCTGTGAAAAAGGGCGACATATCTTACAGTCTTTTTATAAGGATCATCAATGTAAAGTCTTTTTACCACAGGTGTTACATGACCTGAATAATCCCTTTTTTTGAACGGTCTGACATGTTTAGAAAGTCCCAAGGGATAGAGAAAGTAATATATATCTGACCTGTTAGAAGTTTCTTGAAACCAGAAGAACTGAGCAGAGCTCAGGAAAACTCGCTTCACACAATGTGCAGTAGAAAATCTGAGGGAACTAGCCTCTGTAGGGAAGGTTCTAGAGGGTGCTGTTGCGTTAAATTTATGGCCTAGTGCCATCTTAGCCTATGCTTATATAATTGCTTTGGTATAATACAGTGGGACTCCCACTTCGACAACGAGGAATGATTCAAGCATGTGAATCTAAAGTAAAAAACAGCTGGCAATATAATGCTAGAGGAACAAAAAGGGAAGGTGTTACCACAATGTTCTTCACAATTCTACTACTCATCTTTTGAGTGCCATAAACATGATGTTTTTTTATATCAATTTGACACATATTTAGATGACTTACATACTTCATGAACACAAGAGGTTTAACAACTAAAGATATCTATAAACCCTATATCTGAAAATATTGTGGTGCACAGCAGCAGAGAGAGAAATAAGAGGCTCGGAATAGTCTTAACTAACATTATTTTTAAATTAATGCATGCAACTGGGAAGAAAAAAAAAACAATCAGGAAAATGTCACAATGTAAAGCAGTAAATGTATCAAGTATTATACTTAGATGGTTAGCATAAGACAAACAATCATACCAGATTCTGACAATTCCACTCTTTTAGGTTTTGGAGCTTGGGGTGGTGAAGACCTTTTTTCTAGGATTTTGTGTTTTGGTCCTGAGAAGAAAGCACAAACATTTCAAACATCAATACAAATTTCTCAATTTGTGTCACCAAAGGCTATGTGCATTTCATGGGCACCTTTCACAGCAAGAACAATTTATTTGTGTGCACACACAAAACAGTAAATACAGCATCAAGGTAAACGTTATTTCAGAAATGATGACAGTATGTTCTTGCTTGGGGTGTCGATTTATTAGGGTACCACTTCACAGGCCAGCCAACACGTGTTTCGTCATTGGGTGTGTAACCCTAGACTTCTTCAGGGCTCAGGTGGAGTAAAGCAGGTCTTCAGACCTCTCGGCTGGTGATACTTCCGACCCAGTGGGTCCTAATATTCAGTCTGATGCGTGAGTTTTCTTTTTCTCTTTTCCCAAAACTTCGGTAAATCTCATAAGTAAGGTAATAATGTCTACACTTCTGTCGCTGGTTCTGGCTGTGTATGCCAACACTTATCAGTATCAGTACGCCTCTTAGAACACGGTGACGGTGTGAGGAGCTTCAGGACGTACTCGCCATAGCTCTTTTCACGGCGGATGGCGCCGCGTTACTCTTGTCTTGCCTAAGAGGCGTACTGATACTGATAAGTGTTGGCATACACAGCCAGAACCAGCGACAGAATGTAGACATTGTTACCTTACTATGAGATTTGCCGGAGGAAAGAGAAAGAAAACTCACGCATCAGACTGATGTTAGGACCCACTGGAGTCGATATCACCAGCCGAGAGTCTGAAGACCTGCTTACTCCACCTGAGCCTGAAGAAGTCTAGGGTTACACACTGGCGAAACGTGTTAGCTGACCTGTGAAGTGGTACCTAATAAATCGACACCTAAGCAAAACATACTGTCATCATTTCTGAAATAACGTTTACCTTGATGCTGTATTTACTGTTTTGTGTGTGCACAGGAACTGTTGTCATAGTAAGACGGACTTTTGTCCTCAATTGAGGGTTTTGGGGTTTTTCCTCACTTGTTGCACCACAATATTCTTATTTCCTCCATTATACTCACGACACTAGGTTGGCGCCGTAACATACCCTGTGATAATCAACACCCCCTTTTCGTTCTAGAACAATTTATTTATTAGCTAGATTGGATCTCCAGAAATGGATCTTCAAGAGATTCAGATCCTCTAGACAAATATCATACATCAGATAAGATACTGGGACACAATACTAACTAAATTCGTAAAGTAGCAAACTCTTGTCTGGAAACGTATTGGTCCTGATGCAATAGGAACAGTCCAGTTCAAACTGCCAGGACAACTTTTGTTCCCATCTGAAGGGGACCTTCTCTTGCAGTTCATGCTGGATGATTCCTGTTGGAGATGGACCAAAACCGATTCACAAATACCAGGCCCCTGTCCATTTAGTCATAGTTGGTGAATAGTGATGACTTGAATTCAACCCTGAGCAACTGTCAGTGGCTGAGATTAATTCAAGCATTCCTTCTGTCACTTTGGTGCTTGTTACACTTTTGCGCAACAGGTATGTTCAGATGTGAGTTCCGGCTCACAGTGACATAGGAATCAAACTATAACTCACTGTTGAGGCCCAGGTAGGCTGAAACCGGTCTGAGGTTGCTTGTGTTACTATCTGGAGCAGACGTGGTCTAGCAATTGGGGCATGACTGTTCCTATGGAAGCAGGACCAGGGTGGTCTGGAGTAGCATAGTAGGCAAAAAATGATGGATTGTCAGTCGCTGAGATTAAATCAAGCATTCCATCATTTCGTTGTTAACTGTAGTAGAAGTGAGAAAAAGTCGGAGAAAAATATTTCTGTAGTACATAAAGGAAGTGGCTAAAGGAAGAAATCTGTTCTCTGTAGTTGGCTCTTGTAGAAGATCTTTACATCTGAGTTCGTGCGCAGACAAAAGCAACTAGGTATGTCCCATGAGTTTGTATGGTGCTTCCTAGGTTATGGTAAACATGCAGACACCGCACAGTTAAAGTAAAAGCTTCAGCTCTCCCTTTAAATGGAAAGGTGTCAAATTACAAAGGACGAGAAGCTGGGCCATACATTACATAACGCAAAAGACTCAAAGAACACAACCACCATGTCGATTTGTATACACCAGATAAAGCAAAAAATCCATCTTCTCTGGTTAAATTTAAAATATCCCTTACTGTAATGAGCAATGGTCAGAGGCACTTGAGGCTGAAGCCAATTATGTTCCCATCCACTAAACCCTTGGATTGGAACTTTCGAAGCCAGTTACGATCAAGCATAACACACATTAACTAAGAGCCAAAGAAAAGTAATCATGTTAGTGCTATACTTTCAAGATGTCCCATCACCCATTTACCAGGAACAGCAGTACAGACTGAAAAGGCCAGACATCGATTTTAATGTTTTTAAGGGCTAATTAGTGATGTAATTTATCTCTAGCTAACCTTGCCCTTTGAAACCATTATATTAATGCAAATGAAACCAGTCACTTGTAACTACGCAAGAAACATCCTTTCACTGAAAGTTTAAGCCAATAAGGCATTTTGAACACACCATTTGTGTGCAATTTAAGCAGCACAACTATTAGATGATACCTTAAGGAAGGTAAGCTAGAAATAGCTTAGGTTTGTGGTGATAGCTTTGTTTTGAATAAGGCACTTTTACAATTAACCAGGTTCACCTGAGAATCTACCTGGAGACACCGAGCCTCGACCTTTCCTTTGACGACTGGATTGCTGAGGCGAGGGAGATCTGCGTCCTTTTTGAGGGGGGCTAGGAGGTGGAGATGGCCTGTGCCGCCTTCTAGGAGGGCTGCCAGAAGGAGACCTGCGGGGCTTACGAGGAGGACTTGATGAAATTCGCTTTGGTGGTTTCTTTGGAGGAGGCGGCGTCTTTGAACGTGAGGAAGAGGAAGACGAACTGCTGCCAGATAAAGAAGCTGATGAATGGCGTCTTCTGTAAAACAGATGCTAAATGTTAGTGGTACCCTTCAGAGAGCTGCAATTGTGAAAGATAACTTATTTTAATATTTTTTTTAATTATTCAGCCAACAAAGCCCAAATATATATTGCAAGATACAAAGCAGCAGTGGTCTATTACAACCTGCAATTAAAAAAACATCTTTTTTGGGTTATTTTTAAGCCAAATGTGATACAGCAGTTAGTCAGATATGTCTTAATCAAAACCTAGTAAATGGAGTTTTGACAGACAGACCTACAACCATGGCAATCTTGCCATGCAGTGAACTATACACTTTAACAGAGTAAAAAATGACATTTAAGGAGAATATCCCATTGAGCTCTTGGCAAATGGTTTTTTATCAGATATTCGGCATTTCCGGTGTCTTCATTGCCCTTTTTGGTGGCCAAACAAAATGGGGAACTCAGGTCCTCTACGGACTACAGAGCCCTGAACAAAGTCGCTATAAACAACAGGTACCCATTACACTTAATCCAAATACTTCTGGACCAAGAAAGACAGTTATCCACTTTTACAAAAGTGGACATATGCGGGGCATACCATCTTGTCCAAGCCAAAAAGGGAGATGAAAGGAAGATTGTAGTAGGAAATACGATCTATACAAGAACCCCGTTATGCCTTTTTGAGCTCGGTCATGCTCCAGCAGCATTCAAGTTTTAAGCAAATGAGGTTCTTCTGGGTGTATGTGTGGTTCTTAACATAGATTAAATTTTAATCTACTACAAATACTGAAGCTGAGCATGTGGAACACGTACTGGCTGCCGTCCACATGAACACCATGATTTAACTAAGCTAGAAAAAAATGTAATTTCTACTCTATGAGTGCTGAGTTTGTAGCTCCTTTAGTACCCCGGCAGGAATACATATTGTAGGAAAGTGCCCCTTTTTGACATGGTCACCCCCCCCCCCCCCCCATGTTTTGCCTATCTGATGCAATTTTGACATAAGTGCATTGGGTTCCTGATATCCAGGTACACTGTGCCAGATCTCTTTACCTAAAACTGTGCAATTGCTCCTCCAGTTGGCAATACCTTTAGCACCCCCTGTAAGTCCCTAGTAAATGGTACCCTTGGTATCTAGGGCAAGGAGGCTAAAGAGGGTCCCTAAGGGCCGCTGCATGTATTTTGCCACCCTTAGAGACCCCTCAGTACCATCATGCAAACTGCCATTGCAGGCTGCGTGCCATGGTGCAGAGAAAAGTGAAGAAAACACAACATGGCACACCCCATGTGTCATACCTGCAGACTGCATGCAGTATACGTAAGC
Source organism: Calotriton arnoldi (assembly GCA_963921515.1). Lineage (NCBI taxonomy): Eukaryota > Metazoa > Chordata > Amphibia > Caudata > Salamandridae > Calotriton > Calotriton arnoldi. Next base: position 337,621 of record CAWUFW010006603.1, on the reverse strand, counting down.
CACCCCTACAGTATGCCTTACAGACCTAAGGCAGGGTGCACTATACTACGTGTGGACATCTCTGCACGAGCAGATATGCTCCTGTGATGTCTAAGTCGATTCTTAGATATTACAAATGAACAGGAAGCCATTTTAAGAACATGTGCTGGACACTGGTATTTAAGAGTTCCCTAGCTACATGATGGCTTCACTGAAACTAGAGATGTTTGGTATCAAACATCTCGTATTAATAAGTCCACACTGATTCAGGTGATGGATTTATTAATACAAGCACCCAGAGGCCACCTTAGAGGTTCCCCCTGAAAACCTATCGACCACTAGTGTACTGGATGCCTGGTGCAGACCAGCCTGCCACCACAGAGGTTTCTGACCCCCTGCGGGTGGGAGCCCACGCTCTCCGAGGGCAGAAACAACGCCCAACCACAAGGGGTGTATCCAAGGAGCTGAACAGAGGGACTCAGGGTGGGGGATCCCAATGATCACATCTGAATTACCTCACACACCCGGTGGGGTGTCCTGCTTCATCAGAGCAATCCTCGTCCAGCCAGCACTCAATGTTCGACGGGCCACTAAATGGGGGCTCTTAAGCGGAGACCTTTTGATCTAGCCATATGGTGAATGCACGTGAGGTGATGAGTGTAGGGTGGTGTTCAAGTGAATTAGAAGAGTCTAAGAGGAATCCAAGAAGGATTTATTCTATTGGTACCCTTGACACAGTAAAAACAGTGGGGCTATCTGTAGTAATAACTGTAGTAACTGGGCTAGCTCAAAAGGTCAACATGTTTCATGCCTACATGCCAGGAGGGTCAGTGGCATTTCTTCAGGACCAGTTAACTACACCTATCCTGCCACGGATTGGGACCAAAGGATATCTGTGGGAAACCAATCCAAATTATTTCACCTGCACCTGCTGCGGAGCAAGGAGGATCGAACCTGTGAAGGGGAAGTTAATGAAAGGCCATCACAACTTATGCCAAGAAAGCAGGCTCTAAAAAATAAAAAAAAACAATGCATCAGCACTCTGACCCAATCCAGAGTGGCCCAGCAGTTCTGATTTTGCACTCTCAACTGGCGAAGATCGACAACCGCAAGGCCCTGGAACACACACAGACCAGCCGACCTGCTCACTCTGCACCCAAGGGCTTCCAACAAACTGGCTGTGCCCCCTTGTTCCCAGGACCCTTGTGACCAGAGCCCCCTGTTGGGAGTTCCCGGACTTATCCCCAAGTCCCCTCTGCAGCCTGTTTCTAGGTGACCCCTCATCTTTCCACCCACATAGCGCGCACAGCTCTCAACCCGACCAGCAGCTTTGCTCTCGGACACCCCAGGGCAGGTAACGAGTAACTGCTGGTGGTATTTTGGACCTCTATGACCCTAAGTCCTAAAGGAGATCCCCCCCGCCCCCCCCCCCCAGTAACCGAACGCAAATACCTGTATGCAATATATGATTTTTCTCCCGTAGTGAAGCATTGCTGTGTAAAGACCAATAAGGGTTGCCTGGACTCTTTACATAGTGTACCTCGTTTTGGTCCACTATACAACGAGTGAGCTTCCTACACATATGGAGCAAAAAAAGATGAAAGCCATTTTGAACTGGCCTTCACCCTCTTGAGGCAAGGAAATACAAAGCTTCTGGGTAACTGCACACTTCTACAGTTGGTTTATTGCTAACTTCTCTAGCATTGTTTCCTCTAGGAGAAGCCGCCTTTCCGAAGACTGAAAGCAGGTTTCACCTCCATGCCAGTCCTCAGACACTCTGGCCCTTTGCTTCGATATGTGGTGGAGGCTGACACTTCCAATTTGCAATTGGTGGAAGTTTGACCCAACGAGATCCCAAGACTGGACAACTTCATTCTCTGGCATTTTTTCTACAAAAAGCTGCTCCAACTGAATGCAATATACCATCATGGAGAAGGAGCGATTAACCAATAAAGCAGTTTTCCAAGAATGGAGGCATAAGTGCTTAGGGGCCAACCATAATATGAGCAATCGGACCACAATATCCTTTTCAGTAAGACTACTGTCTGTCACACAACTGCTGTGGATGTTGTTTTGCATGAAGTGTGACCTTCTCATAACGTATTGACTAGGAACAAAAAAAGTTCAAGCGGATGCTTTGTCCAGGTTCAGGGCCACAGATAATGAACTACAAAACAGCACACCCTTGACCATTCTCCAGGAAGGAGCCATGATCGGTACTTCAGCATCTGACAAGTTGTTTGATGAGCTTCACTCTGCTTCTGATCAAATCAATTCCCTTGAGTGGCTGCAAGATTCTGCAAAGCAATTTTTTTTTTTTTTTTAAGTTTTATATAGCGCGAACTTGACCCGAAGGTATCGGAGCGATTTAAATAGCACCAGTTGCGTTACATGAGGAAACATTCATTTTTGTTAGGCACAGGGAGATTAAGTGATTTGCCCAGAATCACAGGATGTTCAGCGAAATTGCCGAGACTCGAACCCAGTTCCCCAGATTCGAGGTCGGCCACCCTAGCCGTTAGACAGACCCTCTCAAATAGGGGAGAGGAGTTGGCCTGTCAGCTTTGGCTTTGATAGGAAACCCAGACTAAGGATGCACAGGCATTTGCCCAGAACTTCACAATCAACACAGAGTAAATGGGGTGTACTATATGGTGTGGTTGTGCAACCCTACCTTGAAATACACCTGCAACCCAGTTTAGGTCTCGTTTGTCAAACCTTCAGCTCAGCCTTGGGTAGACATGGCTCTGAGCAAAAAGGCTTCCAGAAAAGAACAAGTGTACAGCATTTGAAAAGCACCAAAACAACTGTAGAAGAAATCGACAAGACACCAAAGCAATCCAACACTAATTTATAAAACACAGTATTGTTATGTATTTAGAAACAACAACAAAAAATATCCACCAGAGGGTTCAGGAGGTATAGCATTTACAAGGTATAGTAAATAAGTCTATTCCACTCAACCCCGAACAAGCACTGGCAAATTGAACGAATTTGACACCTAGAAACCTTTTCACTAAAATGTTTGGGCTAGTTGGAATCCGGTTATAGTGTCCCTTTAGGCGAGCAACTTGCTGGTCCCAGTTAGGGGGACCAGCAAGGTTGTCAGAAACAGTTCTCAGCAGGTGAAGCAGTCTTCAGTCAGTTCCAGGCACTTTTATTGTTTGCAGGACCTTCCTGTGGAAGTGGTCCTTTTGCCAGGGATGAAGGATGCTGAAGATGCTCAAAGACTGCTGTGAATGTGATGTGGTCAATTGGGGTCTTGCTGCAATTACTCCTCGGAGCACGAAATAAGGGCAGCTATTAAAGGGTTTGCTACGGGTAAGACTCCAGGGACAGATGGGCTCCCCACGGAGTTCTATGCCACATACGTAGAGGAGCTAGCTCCAAGACTGGCAGGGATGTATGCAGCGTGCGGAGAAGAGGGAGTCCTCCCAAAGACTACACGTGAAGCACTAGTGGTCCCACTGCTTAAACCGGGCAAATCTCCTAGACTTTGCGGCCTACAGGCCACTATCAATGCTTAACTTAGATTTTAAAATACTGAGCAAACTACTGGCAACGAGATTCCTCCGCTACATGACAACTCTAGTCCACCCAGACCTGGTGGGGTTCATCCCGGGAAGGAGCACGTCTCTTAATATTAGGCGACTGTTCATAATAGAAGCGAGTGGGCGAGGGGGGGGGTTTGTGGGGGGAGCGATATTTGCCACAGACACAGAAAAGGCATTTTGAATGGAGATTTCCAAATGCTGTCCTGGAGCAGATGGGAGTGGGACATGGTTTTATACGATGGGTACGTCGGTTGTATTCGGAGCCCCTGGCTGCAGACGGGCCGCAAGATATCGGAGCAGTATTTGGTGGAGAGGGGAACATGTTAGGGGTCCCCCCTCTCCCCATTGCTGTTCGCTTTAGCCATGGAACCCTTGCCCTGCTTAGCCAGAACGGGCAGTAGATACTGAGGACTACGGCTGGGGGGGCATACACACCACATTGCGCTATATGCCAATCTCCTCTTATTCCTGAACGACCTGGAAGGGGAACTGCAAGGGGTCAGGGATATGATGGAGGAGTTTGGGGGCCTGTTGGGCTTAGAATTAACTGGCAGAAATCCCGCCTCTTCCCATTGACAAAGGACAGAATCCCACCGGATGGAATAGGGGACCTGACAAGGGGGCCTCACTGCCTCAAATATTTGGGAGTAAAAATGTATCATTCCCAGCTAGACATCCAAAAAGGGAATATAGGAGGGATGATAAGATCCTTAAAGGACAACATGACCCTCTGGGGGAGCCTCCCTATATCTGTGGCTGGTAGGGTGGCCCTGTTAAAGATGGTGGCTCTCTCTAGACTGCTGTACTTTTTCACCTCACTACCCATGTGGGTACTGAGAGCACAGTTTACAGAACTTGACACATGCATGTCATCTTTCATATGGGGGACCGGCCGGCGTAGGGTGGCACTGGTGACACTGAAACGACCGGCTGTAGAGGGGGAACTGGCTGTCCCTGACTTTGAATCATACTATCTGGCAGGGCAACTGCAGAGGCTCACACAGTGGATAGCCGGGAGACTGACACCAGGAAGGGAAGTAGGACCCTTCACCCCTGAGAGAGACGAGCTCTTACGTACCCTCCTGCGGACTGCACAAACTCAGTGATACAGCGATGCTGGGGTAGGTGTCTCCAGAAGACACGTACCCGGCGACCCTATTTACCGGACCTCCCACTGATAGCGCTCCGAGCGTTGCCACACGGGGGCCAATGGAGAAGCCTAGAGGACTGGAGCCACAATTTGGAGGACAGGGGCCACCAAATTGGGAGAATTATATCGCGATGGGGAACTCCTGCCGTTTGAAACATTTAGAATGGACTGGGACATCCCTCAAGGCCATTTTTTGCTCCATAGAGCGATTACAGGGGCTATACGAAGGCACTGGGGGACGGGCAACCTAGAGCCTGACCACCACTCCACGAGGAATTACATAGGCACGGCAGGATGCACCATAAAGGCCATCACCTGCCTTTACACAGCAATTGGCAAAGACTCCACCCAACCACTGGCATCGCTTAGAGATCATTGGACAATAGACCTGTGTATCCCCCTGGAAGACCAGGATTGGGAGAACATACTTGATAGAACTCTCAGGGTCTCGAGGAACGCCTGTTTTAGAATCATTAGTTTCTACGTCATACCTCACGCCAGAACGCATCAACCGATACTTCCATAGGGAAGATGTGGGATGCCCAAGATGTGGGGAACGGGGAGCAGACATAATGCATATGATTTGGAGGTGCCCGGGGTTGACTACATACTGGCAGGAGGTGACGACTGACAGACAGAATTATTGACCGGGAGGTCACATACGAACCGGCGCGCTGCATCCTTAACTTATTCCCCCAAACATCTAAAACAAGGGTCACTGACAAATTTCAGGATTTGGCCTACATTCTGGCCAAGCGTGAAATTACTAGTCGATGGAAAGCAACGGGGGGCCCTGCATCGCTAGATGGAAATGGGAGCTGGAGAAATGGGCAAGCTGCGAGGGAAGGACCCTGCTTAGGAACGCACAAAGGGGGATAGGTAAAACTGAAAGGGCCAGGGGTTGGGAGGTTCTGGTGGAGAGCATGCGACACGCCGACCTGGAATCAGGCAATTCAACACCAGTCACACAGTCCTGACAGGGAAGCCCAATACGACAAAATCCGCCACAGGACTTAGCATAGGCGTCACCAGCTGAGTAAACTCAGGCAGGTCGGGATGATCTTGAGAGGATCAAATAAAACGACTAGCAACAGGAGAGACGGGCATTCCCACTGTAATTGGAAAAAAGGGCGCCCCATACGTGCACAACAGAACACTAATAGCGACCTGCAGTTGGGACACGGGAGGGAGTTGGGGGGGTTAATACCCATAGAATAGATGCATGTCATGTAGATCTGTGATACAACGATTTGAAAATGTAAATGAGAAGGATGGGCTGAGAGCCAACAGAGAAGATGTTGGCAACTTGTCATGTTCAATAAGATAAAAGGAAATAAAATCAGTTTAAAAAAAAAAGAGCATATGGTGCTGGGAGTTTGAATTACGAACTCCCCAGCACCATAATGGCTTTAATGAAAACTGGGAAGTTTGGTATCAATCTTCTCAGCACATTAAACCCACACTGATGCCAGGGTGGGATTTAATGAAAAATGCATTTTGAGGACATCTTAGAGATGCCCCCTGAAAAACGACCTAACACTAGGGTGCTGGCTGAGTGGCTGCTCGCCAGCTGCCACCAGCAGACAGGTTTCTGGACCCATGGGTCGAGAGCCTGCTGCTCTCAGGGGTCTGAAACAATGCACATCCTGGGCCAAGCCTCCTCCCCCAGGATGGGCAGGGTCCACGAAGGGGAAGCTTCAAAGGCTTTCTGCCTTTTTGTGAGCTACCCCAGGCCTTTGCTGCTTCCTGCAACTGGCCCCCACCGGTTCTGACCCCCACTTTGGGCGGGAGAATCGGTGGGAAAACCAAGTGAAGAAAGGAGGACCCAGCCAACTAGAGAGGCATATGCCCCCCTCCCACTGGAGGGTGGTATAATAGGGGGTGTACCCACCCCAAGGAAGAGACTCTTTGGTCCCAACCTTTACTTACCTGTAAAGCCCCTAAATCTAGTATTTAGGGGCAACCCTGAACCTTGCCTCCTCAGATAAGAACCAACCAGAAGAAGAAGGGCCGAAGAAGCCATGCTGAAACTAAGAGGACGACGCCCACTGACTTGGCCCCAGCCCTACCGGCGTGTTCACACCTCGAACCTGCTCCAGCGAAATTACGGTGTGTCCTGCAGAAAGCAGTCTCAAGAATTCGAAGGACCTGCTCTGCCTTCCAAACCCAAGACTGTCTCCCATGAGCACCAGATTTGCTCACCCACAGGCTCTGGCCAAAACCGCGAGTCTGGACCACTCTGCACCCGACGCCCCGAGTGGCCCAGCACCCGACGCCCACGGCCAGAGTGCGAGTGGCCCAACACAACGAGGAGGTCTCCCCGGGCAATCCTGACCTGAGATCTGGTGATCTCTGACCTGCCTCGAATCTCCAAACGACACCTGCAGTCTCTTTCAGGAGAATCCCCCCCGACCGCGACTGGAGCTGGTAAGAAAACCCGACGCCTAAAGACATCCCTGCACCTGACGCCCCACGGCCTTGGGTGGCCCAACAGACAGTGGCCCAGCATCCCTAGGCATCCCAACTTACCTCTCCAACCGGTGGTCACCTCCAGAAGATCTTCGCCCCCGAGCCTGCAGTCTTTTTTGCAACCGGAGAATCCCCATTGAAAACAACAGGACACCAGACGCCAAAACAGACCCCTGCACCCAGCCACCCCTGCGGGTGTACTTTGGGTGCTAACTCGGATCCCCCTTTGCCCTGACCCTAACACCAGGAGCTTTGCTCCCACAACCCTGCGGCCTGCTCGTGAGCAGCCACCAACCGGAGGCCCCCTATCACCCATTGGAGAACATTGGGCCTCAGCACTCAGCCGCCCTAGTGCCGCTGAGGGTGTTCTGAGAGTGCATCCTTGACCCTGGGGGAACCCTGGTTCTAACACCAGAATACCAACTCCTACAAACAACTACTTACCTGTAAACCGATAACTCTATTTTCTTCTATAGGACTGCATTGACTGCTCTTCTTGAAAATTGTGGAGTTGGTTTGTATGGAATATTTAAAAACTGCATATGTACTAAAAGTGAATTATTTACCTTTTGAATAGGAGATGTCTCAGTGTGATATCTAGGCATATCACACTGATTATCAAAAGTAATCTGAAAAGTAACTAAAAAGTAATTCCGAACTGTTGACTTACCTGTAATTCAACCAACTGCATTTGAACCTGCATTCAACTGTAAAACACTGCATAAGATTTTGCAAAGCATTTATTTCACTTACCTGCACCAGGCTTGGCTTGGTTCTAGAAATAAAATAAAATATTTTTGATACAAACAAATTGGTCTGAGTTCAATATTTGAGTGTGTGACATCATTTGCTGTCCAAGTGTGTACAACAAATGCTTAACACTACGCTCTGATAAAGCCTTACTGCTCGCCCACACTACCACAAATAGAGAGTAAGGTGCTATCTACTTTTACCTCTGTAAGCCATGGGGGTTCCACTGGACTCTGTGCATACTATACCTCATTTTGGTATAGTATATACAGAGCCAGCTTCCTACAGTGGGACAGATTGTTTTGGATTGGAGTGAGACAGATTGTTTTGGATTGGAGTGGGACAGATCGTTTTGGATTGGAGTGAGACAGATCGTTTTGGATTGGAGTGAGACAGATCGTTTTGGATTGGAGTGAGACAGATCGTTTTGGATTGGAGTGAGACAGATCGTTTTGGATTGGAGTGAGACAGATCGTTTTGGATTGGAGTGAGACAGATCGTTTTGGACTGGAACAGATCGTTTTGGACTGGAGTGGGACAGATTGTATTGGATTGGAGCGGGGCAGATTGCATTGGATTGGAGCAGATTGCATTGGAATGGAGTGGGGCAGACTGAAGTGCGGACGATTGGAGCAGGGCAGACTGTTTGGACTGGAGTGGGGTAGATTGTTTTTGAGTGGGGTGGATTGGAGTGGGGCAGACTGGAGTGGAAATTGTGGGAGGATTTGGTGGTGGATATGATTAGGGTGTGTGGTTTGAATTGGAGGGGGTGGATTGGATTGGTCTGGGGTCGTTTTGACTGAGTGGGCGTATTGGTTTGGGGTGGATTGGCGTGGATTAGATTGGGGTGTATGGCACGATTACATGTTAAAGCATCATTTCATAAATTACACATAATAAAGAAATAATGTCGCTTTGCAATAAAATAATCCTCATCTTTTGAGAACAGAGCCCACAAACAAAAATAAAAGAAAACATGAGTGGAAACTGAGAAAGGAAGACTTGTCAAAATAAAAGAAAGTTTAATATAGAAAATATATCTTTGAAATTTTGTTTGTCCTGCTGGGCTCTTTTTTGCCAGTCACACACCTTCTGTTTCTGGGGTGCTAAAAGTTAAACAGAACAAGATAGCACCTCAATCACATCGGGAGCAGAAGGCGGGCACAGACTGAGTTTAATCAATCAGTGCTTGGTCCCTGCTCCACAGAGAGGAACGGAAATGATGTTAGGCCTGCCTTGAAGAATTATGAGGCTGAAAGGAAGAGTGGCATGCCAGCCAACTAATGGTGAGCAATGGGCAGGCTCCAAGCCCTTTCTGTTAACAGTATCTCGCAAGCGAGATGCATGCACTAGCACATGCTCTACGCAGGCTCTACCCTAAACAAGCATTTGCAATGCAATAGGTCTCGCATGATTACGAGAGTTTAAGCTATTGGTATTGTAAATAACAATGCCTTTTATTTATGTTTTTAAAAGAAAACAAAAATAAAAGGCATTGTTATTTGCAATGTCAATAGCTCAAACTCGCGTCAATGCGAGACCTATTGCATTGCAAATGCTTGTTTATAATTAAAACCTTGTCTATTCAGACAGTAATATACCCATTCTTGATTGTAACTTTGTGGTTATCCACGCTATTTTTTGCTACAAGGGACCATTGTCTCTTAGAAATTATCACGTCAGCAAAAGCATTCCCTTTGCGTAAGAGACTGCACAGAATGTCATGTCATTAACATAAAATTCCCATCAAATGTTTATTGAAGAGAAAGAAAGTGCATAGGACTGCAGTGATAGAGGCAGAGTAGATTTGCTAAAAATGGCAACAGTATGGTACTTTGGGGAATGGCTGCTGGAAGGATCAACATGGTTATCGAGCCATGCTACCTGACAAACTATTATATCCTAGGACATTGATGATGCACGGCCTTTCCCATTTGGGAAGAGATGACATTGTAAAACCGCATAAAACTGTTTAAAGAAAATGCTAGTATATGGAAATTTAGATCAAAGGCTACCCTACCAAGCGATGCAATGCTATGGCCACAGGTAAATGCTTGCTGAAAGAATAGTTTCCATGCTTTGGCTTTCCCCAGATGATTTCAAGTGACAATGGGGTGCACTTTGTCAATAAAGTAATGGAATTAGTTTGCAAGGCAATGGGAATACAAAATAAGTTTCATTGTGTGTATCACCCCGAAGCAGCCAGTGCCACTGAGAATGTATTCATGCTTTGATAAGATTCCTGTTTATGTTTTTCTTCCGCTTAACTTGCATATTATATTTTGTGCATACGTCTGACTCAGCTATCTCAATATACATCAGTGGTGTATAAAAGCACTGCGCCAGCTGCGTCTGGCAGAGTATACCTGGAAGCCAAATGCTTTGTATATCTCAGGCTTAAGCTTAAATAAATATCTCCACAAGTGTGTTTGATTGCGGTCTCTCATTAACAGACAAGTGTACCTGATTTGTGCGTTCATAGATCCTCTCTTTTTCTTACAGGTTCATTCCTCTGCTAATATCAAAAGAAAAGGGGTCTCCGTACTTATAAGAATGGGAGTATGATTCAAGCAGGAGGCCACTTACCATGATCGAGAGGACTTCACACTGATCATGAGAGGCAGGTTGGAGGGTATATTCAGGACCGTGGCCTGCTTTTATGCCACAAACTACAATAGAGTTATTTTTCACGTCATTATTCCCCATCATAGCAACCTTTACGAAAGGAAACCTAGCATTGGGAGGAGACTTCAACACAGCACTTTAACCTACTGTGGATCGATCAGTCCTGGCTGTTATACCGAGCGGGCCTGCCCACTCTCGAATGAAGGGTATGGATGATCTAGACTAAATGATGTATGGAGAACCCACCACCCCAATGGCAATAACTTTACTTTCTATTCTAACGTCCACATAACCTCTGAGGATTGATTTCTTTCTACTACTATGACCCACCTCGCAGCTGGCCATTTTCAGCGCAATAGGCATACACCTTTCATTAGACCAAGCACCAGGGAGGATTATTTTAAGGAAAACAAACCATGAGATATATTGGACAACCATTTGGCATGTAGCCAAGGTAGTCATGTAAGCAGAGCTGGAGTAACATATACTCTAACTTAAATTAGAACACAAACATACTCATGCAAGGCATACAGACAGTTACAGAAAGCTCAGGGCGAGTTAGAACAGATACAGCGGAGATAAACTACTGGGAGAATGCTCCATATGAAACAGCTCCATTATGAAAACAATGGGGAAAAAAGCAGACAAGCTCTTGGTTTCCAAATTACAAGCACTGCAATGTCGCAACACAATTAAGCAGTAGACTGCAGTGGACAGTGGTACTCTGGCCACTACAGGAGATACAGAAAATTCCATCTTTGATTATTACTCTGCTCTTTTTAGAGCTGAAACTATATGAGGTCAACCAAGAAAAACATTTGGCGGGCATAAGATTTACGAAACCAATATCATCAGGTCAAGGGAACTGCAGTAATTCTGAAGTGCAAAAGGACCCAGTGCAAGCCATACCAAGAGGGAATACAGTCAACCAGTTAATTAGGAGCTATTCACAATCTGGCCAAGGCGACTCCAGTCAAATCACCATCTGCCCTGAGAAGTGACCGCTCTCTCCAGTTGTATTATTTGGTCCATTTAGTATTGAATGCTCCAATAGATTTCATTTATTGAGCAGTATGGGACCTAACTAGATCAACCCAGTAAACAATCAACCCACTGTTCTAACGATTAATCAACAGACTAGTACTATGCTACCTAAAACGGATTCTGTCCTTATCATAAAACTATCACAGAATATAAAATCATTGTTTTGAGAAGTTGGTCAATTAAGAGAAATTGTTATGATTCTGACTAATAAAATCAACGAAATACAGAAATTGTGGATTAATTCAAGTGTGCAGCGTGCTAAAACCCTTAATCCTTGTTCTACTTCCTTTATTCCAAATAGGCCAGCAACAAGGGCTCCCCAATAGATTGCCAATGCTGGCTGCACTGGATCAATTGTCGGTGTGGTAGGCTCCGATGGTATACACAGGTGCATAAAAACAGCCTGAAGTCCTACGGAATGCTCTTCTAAGGGGACACTTACCGAGCCAGCATTGTGTGGATGCTAGCAATTACCCTGGCTGGTTTTCTCTAAACCCAGTTCTATTTAATTTTAGGCAGCTTATAAGCCAACAAAGATACAGGGTAAGAGCAGGGAACCTTCCAATACCCCTGGTGACCCCCACATCAACTCTACCCAAAAATATACTGTACTAACTTTTTCATAATTAATGTTCCACGTTTAAACTCAACAAGCATTTGCAATTCAATAGGTCTCGCATTATTAAAGTTTGAGCTATTGGCATTGCTTAATAATGCAACACCAAAAGCTCAAACTTTAATAATGCGAGACCTATTGCATTGCAAATGCTTGTTTTGCTTCTATACAATGGTCTCATGCATGCCTTACTCGAGTTGCGCATGGTCCCCAAAAATGACATCATAAAAGTAACCGATTGCCATGAGGTAGGAGGAGTACCCAGAACTTTGTTTAAGTATCGGTATTTTATTCTGCGATATAAAATGTTAAAAAAACAACACATCGTAAAAAAGACTGCTAACTCACGAGGATGTGGCCTAACGGCCTGCCGACTTTTGAGCTGGGAAACCAGGTTCCAGTCTCTGCGTCGGCTCACCATCCAGTGACTGCGCAAATCTCCCTGTGCCAGTGTGTCCTGAAGTCTGGCAGGCGGAGTCAAAGTAAGCCACACATCAGAACACGCCTCTGAAAGCCAGAACAGATGTTAGAGAGAAAGCTACACTCAGGCTGGTGCTTCTGGAGGTCAGAGCTTGTGAAGGTCAGCAGCCCTGGGTACAAGACAGTCGTTTGCCAGGCTGTCACCTCATACGGTCAGCGCCTCTAGTTAGGGTAGAGCCAGTACCTTGTCTGGACGGTGTCTCAGGAGGCCCGCGAGGCGGGGGGGAGTTTGCCACACGAGTGCTGCTGAAGGTCTGTCGGCACTGGGACAGAGTCAGTAACAATCCAGGTGTTTGCCTGTGAAAGGCCGGTGTTCTAAGTTGGTCACACTTCACCGCGGAGGGCACTCTGGTGAATATTCGTCGACCCCTCACATTCCATACAGGGAGGATCGGGCAGGGAGGGATGCACCCCCCTTTCCAGTCGAAAAGTGCACTTCTAGAAAGCTGGACAACCAGGAAGCTGAGCTTTGCAACCCGAGTGAAACGCAGCTTCCGTGGCGAATTAGGGCACACGCTTTCATTCAAGCATCGTCATTTTGAAAACAGTCCAGGGTGATGCTTCTGCTCACAAGTCAATGACGCGCACTAAAAACTCAGAAAAAAATAGTCATAAGGCAGAGAGAGCCCTGAAGCTGCTGTGTATGAGAACAAGCATAAGCTACCTGCACACCCTACGAGCTCAAACCCGACCAGGTGTCGGTCTGTGGAGAATAAAACCATAATCCCACATCCAACTGGGAGCTTTTAATGTAGCCTCAATGGGCCGGAGAGACGAGCTGCGGGTATTAATCATGACAGGACACGTCCATGTGCGTGCGAACACGCTCAGCGCTGGTTCAGACAGGAAAGAATTAACACAGACGGAGGCCCCAGAGAAAGGGAACGCAGACTGTGAACAGGATTTGTGCGGGGAAGCAGCTGGTCTTTAGAACAAGGTCTCGGCGGGATCAAACGGCGCTGCCCGGGGGCACGGGCGGGATCTCGGGAACAGCAAGGCTCGCAGCAACAGCCGACTTCCAGCAAGGAAAATATACAGTGGTGCGCGCGCACCACAGAGGAGCGGGGGGAGGGAGCGCGGCAGCGAGGCGAACGCGCGCTGCTGCGCGTGCTAGCCACCAGTGGGAATGGGAGGAGCAAAGGCGGGACATGCGCCCGCCTTTGCCCAATTGCGTGCCTTTTTTTTTTTTTTTTTTTAAACGCACGCTACAGCCAATGCCAGGCTTCAGAACGCTAACCACACGCATGAGCGTGTGGTTAGCTTTCTAAAGCACGTACAAGAGGTCTCGCGCTGCGCGAGCAGTGCTGCGCACTGCAACGCTAGGCACGAGACCTAAAAAGGGACTACCTTCAGGCTGTCGACCTCACTGTGGGAAAATGTGCATAGCTAGTTTGAAAATATACAAAGGCATGATGGCAAAGCTAGCCAAGCTCACCAATCTATGCAGAGTACTTTCATCAAGAAAATTGTCAAAAGTGTTTCTAGTCGACAACTACAAAGTGCGCCTCAAAGTATACAATTTCTAAAGATTTTATTTTACTGCTCATAAAAGCAGGAATTTTTTGCATGAACCAGCACCCACGAAGTTTGTTAAGCAATCCTCTTGTGATTAAGCCAATGTCAAGTTCCTATCATGTAACACTTTTATGAACGGACTTTTGAAGGCTTGCTTTGATAATATCAATTTGAGGCGACTGAAAAGTAGCCGTCTTGGATAGAACTTCACATGTATGTGATATTTACGGCAATTCTGCAAAAAGATTTTTTAAATTTTTTTAAAACAGACTTTATGGGTTTTTCCACGGTCATCTCTAGAGGATTTTATGAGGTAATTTTCAAATGTCTGAGTGGAATGTTGAGTTAAGAGATGCAGGTAGATGCTGTTAGTATTATATCTATCTGAGGCACTATTACAAGCTCCAATGGATTCCTATAATGTGAGGCCTGTTACACTTCCCACAGTACTTGCCATCATTCTAGGACTGGAGGATCAAAATGAAGAATAATTTGTGAACAAACGACATGGGCTTGAGAAAAGGTTTCAAACTGTGTAGGACCATTTTAACTTCAACATTCATGGTAAGGTGTAAAAAAATAAATGACTTCAAGATTTTTCAAGGCGCCCAGTTGTAAGGCTAATGTATTTCAATAAGAACTTTTATAAATGTATGTATTTACATATATGAAAATCTAGTAATATTTTTAACATACTTAATATATGTTCTCTATTGTGTTAAATCAACGGGTAATTAAGAAACCAAAAAACATTTCGAAGACTCAAATGGTAACATATGTGATTTCTTCAATTTTCTGAAAACTCCTACCTTCTGACTGGGGTTCTACTTCTCCTGTGTCTAGGAGGAGGTGGAGGGCGTCTGGGAGGACTTCGTCGGCGAGGAGACGGCCTTCGCCTTGGGCTTGAGCGCCTCCTCGGTGAAAAGGACCTTTCAGAAACAAAAGAAAATCAGAACAAAACTAACCAAAAGCTTCACAGATAAAAACTACATAACTGAAATAAATGGCTATTAATAATCATTAGGAAAGTAAGATTAAAATAGGATTTCCTGATCATTAAACTCTATATTGCCAAAGCCCCTTCATCACTAGCAGCTCTTTTGAAACTTCACATAAAACACTAAAAAGACAATAAGAAACAGCAGTTTATGATTTTATTAATAAATACACATTTACAAAATGCTTACCTATAGAAAGGATGTCTTGGACGTACCATGAGGAAATATTTGATTTGTTTCTGCAAGTCGCCCCAAAAGGAAAATGCTACTTACCAGTATGCATCTGTTCTTGGCATGTAGAGCTGTAGATTCATATACTGTGCATAGATCGCCATCTGGTGTTGGGCTCGGATGTTTGCAGTTTGTTTTTGTTCGAAGAAGTCTTTGTAGTCACGAGATAGGTGACTCCTCCTTACGATGATAGTGCGCCTGGGCATCGACTCCATCCCCAGATTGTTTTCGCCATAAAGGGTGATGATGGAGTTAGTAAGAAATAGAAAGAGTTGTCCATGTGTGATGTATCCAAGTAAGATACCACTGCAACAGATAAAGGTACCCGGGGAAGCGGGTGGGCGTATATGAATCTACAGCTCTACATGCCAAGAACAGATGCATACTGGTAAGTAGCATTTTCCGTTCGAGGCATATGAGCTGTAGATCATATACTGTGCATAGACAATACAGCAGTTTTGTTTGTGGCTGGGGCTAACCTGTATCTGTTGCAGTGGTTTGAAAGAGTGTTTTTAAGACAGCCTGGCCCACATTAGCTTGTTGTTTTGCTTGCACATCTACACAATAGTGTTTTGTAAATGTGTGCGGTGTAGACCAAGTTGCAGCTTTGCAGATGTCGTCTAAGGGAATGTTCCCTAAGAATGCCATAGAAGCCCCTAGTTTGCATGTAGAATAAGCCCTACGGGGAACTGTTAATGTACGTTTGGCTTTGAGGTAGCATATTTGGATGCACTTAACAATCCAGCGTGCAATGCCTGCTTTTGAAATGGGATTGCCTTTATGAGGTGGGGAAAAAGCAACAAAAAGTTGTTTAGTCTTTCTAAATCTAAAGGACTTAGTTTGTTCAATGTAATAGAGTAGTGCTCTTTTAACGTCTAGCGTATGAAGAGCCCTTTCTGCCACTGAGTCTGGTTGAGGGAAAAAAACCTGGTAGTTCAACAGACTGGTTAAGATGAAAGGCAGGCACAACTTTAGGTAAAGATTTTGGATTAGTTCTGAGAACCCCTTTGTTATGATGAATTTGCAAAAATGGTTCTTCTATGGTTAGTGCCTGTAGCTCACTCACTCTTCTAAGAGATGTGATGGCTATAAGGAAGGCTACTTTCCAAGTGAGGAATTGTAGTTCACATTTGTGCAAAGGTTCAAATGGTGGGCCCATGAGCCTTGTAAGGACGATATTCAGATTCCACACTGGCGGAACTCTAGGGGGAATTATTCTTTTAAGTCCTTCCATAAAATCTTTAATAGCGGGGGCTCGAAACAAAGACAAGTGTTGTCTGTTTTGTAGATAAGCTGCTATTGCAGCTAGATGTAGTCTTATAGATGTGTATGATATGTTACATTGTTGTAGGTGTAATAGATAGCAAATAATGTTTTCAGTGGAAGCGTCTAGTGGATTGATTTTATTGTTTGTACAGTAACTTACAAATCGTTTCCACTTTGCTGCATAGCATGCTCTAGTAGTAGGACGTCTAGTCTCTTTAATGATGTTCATGCAGTCTGGCGGGAGATTAAGGTAGCCAAACTCTAAGACTTCAGGTGCCAGATCGCAAGGTTGAGTTGATTGGGATCTGGATGCCTTATCTCGCCATGGTTCGGAGTGAGAAGTTTGGGAGAGAGGTGTAGTTTTTGATGAGGAACTACTGACATTTCCAAGAGTGTTGTGAACCAGGGTTGTCGAGCCCATGTGGGAGCAACCAGGATCAGTGTGAGGGAATGCTATTTGAGCTTCCGAACCACTAGCGGAATGAGTGGGAGAGGTGGAAAAGCGTAAGCAAATTTCCCTGACCAGTTCATCCATATCGCATTGCCTTTGGACACTGGGTGTGGATACCTGGATGCGAAGGCTGGGCACTTTGCGTTTTGGTGTGTGGCGAACAGATCTATTTCTGGGTAGCCCCACATTTGAAAGAATGGAAGAAGAACTTGAGGATGAAGTTCCCATTCGTGGATCTGTTGTTGTTGACGACTGAGTAGATCCGCGATTTGATTGTGTACTCCTGGGAGGTGTTCTGCCAGGAGATATATGTTTTGTGGAATGGCCCATTTCCATATGCGTTGAGCTAAGTGTGAAAGTTGTAGAGAATGTGTTCCTCCCTGCTTTTGTATGTAGTACATTGCTGTCATGTTGTCCGTACGAACTAAGAGCTTTGCCTACTAGATAGAGTTGAAAGGATTTCAATGCCAGAAATATTGCCAGTAATTCCAGGTGGTTTATGTGGAATTGTTTTTGTTTCGTAGTCCATATGCCTTGAATGGTAAGGTTTTGGAGATGAGCTCCCCAGCTGGTGAGCGATGCATCTGTTGTTAGCACTACCTGTGGAACCGGGTCGAGGAACGGCCGCCCCTTGGAAAGGTTGTGTGTTCCACCAGTGCAGAGAGCGATATGTGCGGCTGTCCACCAACACCAGATCTGTTAGCTGACCTTGAGCCTGGTTCCACTGACGTGCTAAGCATTCCTGTAGAGGACGCATGTGGAGTCTTGCATAAGGAACGATTAGAATGCAAGAAGCCATCATCCCGATTAATTGCATGAACACTCGAGCTGGTAATGTGTTGAGGCCGACATTGTGATATTAGAGCCTGTATGTTGCGTATTCTGACTGGGTTAGGGTATGCTAGAGCTTTGGAAGTGTCTATTGTAGCTCCTAGATACGTTTGTGTGTTGGATGGTTGAAGGTGGGACTTGGTGAGATTTACGGTGAATCCCAAGTTGTGAAGCAATTGAATTGTTTTTCGGGTGTGGTGACTTGGCTTTTATGAGCCAGTCGTCCAGATATGGGAACACGTGAATGTGTTGTCTTCTTAAGTGAGCCGCAACTACTGCGAGGCACTTGGTGAAGACCCTGGGTGCTGTGGTCACCCCGAGGGGGAGGACCTTGAACTGGTAGTGCTGACCGTCTACCAGGAACCGGAGATATTTTCCATGAGCTGGATGAATGGGAATGTGGAAGTAGGCGTCCTTTAAATCTAGAGAGGAAAGAAAGTCACCTTGTTGAATCAATGGGAGCACCTGTTGGAGGGTGACCATGTGGAAGTGATCTGACTGAATAGAGGTTTAGTGGTCTGAGGTCCAGTATTGGCCTGAGAGAGCCGTCCTTTTTTGGAATTAGGAAATATAGGGAGTAAACCCCTGTGCCCTGATAAGGCAAGGGGACTGGTTCTATTGCATGTTTTTGTAAAAGGGAGAGAACCTCTTCTTTTAGGAGGGTCAGATGTTCTGATGACATTGGACAATGCTTTGGAGGGATATTTGGGGGAGTGGAGGTGAGTTCAAGGCAATAACCATACTGGATAATTTGTCTTACCCACTTGTCTGTTGTGATGGTGTTCCAGACAGGTAGGAACTGTGAGAGACGTCCCCCGACAGGAGTGGAATGGTCGGGGGGTAGTGAAGGGAAGTCACTGCTTGGTGTTAGGGGAACTGCGGGTGTTGTTACCTCTGGCTCTTCCCCCATTATTGTTCCCTCTGTATCCTCCCGAAAATATCCTTTGGGGGAGGTATATTGATTGAGACTTTTGTAAGACGAGGAGGGATTTTCTGATATTGTTTTGGAGCCACCCCTGTAAAAGGAGCGGCGAAAGGAACCCCTGTTGGAAGGGAGTTGCAAGGCCCCCATGGACTTCGCAGCCTCGGTATCTTTCTTCATTTTCTCCAATGAAGTATCGACTGTAGGTCCAAAAAGATGCTCTTGATCGAAGGGCTGATTGAGTATGGTGGTTTGAACCTCTTGCTTGAATCCGGAGATTCGAAGCCAAGCGTGCCTACGCAGTAAAATGCTGGTGTTAATGGCACGGGATTCTGTATCAGCTGCATCTAGGGCACATTTTATGGAGGTGTTAGTTATCAGTTTGCCCTCTTGAATGAGCTCATTGGCCTTGTTTTTGTGTTCGTCTGGTAAATACTGCATCAGTTTTTCCAGTTCGTCATAGTGCGCTCTGTCATAGCGCGCTAGGAGAGCTTGCGCATTGGCGATGCGCCAATGGTTTGCAGCCTGTGACGCAATCCTTTTCCCTGAAGCGTCTATAAGCTTTGACTCTTTCTCAGGAGGGGCGTCGCCTGTAGCCTGGGAATTAGCCCTCTTGCATGCATTAGACAACAAGAGAGTCTAAGGGTATCTGGCCTTTGATGTACACTGGGTCTGTAGGAGCTGCTTTATATTTTTTATCCACCCTTGGTGTAAGTATTCGGGCTCTAACAGGGTCTTTGAATACTTCTGGTGCATGTTTTAACATGCTTTTTAGCATAGGTAGGGTGTGGGTGGATTTTTGTGAGGGTGCGAATGTTTCCACTAAGAAGTCCTCTTCTAGGAGATCAGTGTGTAGTTCCACCCCATGGTAGTGAGCAGCCCTATTGATAAGTTGTGCAAACCCAATGTTATCATCAGGTGGTGATGGCACGGAGGGATAAAGATCAGCGTCATTGTGGAGATCTGGATCTTGATCATAGTCATCCCATAGGTCTGGGTCCTGTGGTATGTTCTGGTCGTCATCATCCCCTAGTGTATCCCCATCCCCACCATCATTACCCTGTTGTGGCACAGGTGAGTGTGTAGGTGATGGTGAGTTTGCTGTTGAGATGAATAAGTTGGGATCAGGAGGAGAGGGAGGTATACAAGCGGGAGAAGGGTTAGTACCCATGTCCTTGCGTTTCAGAGGTTTGGGAGGATCCTCTGGAAGGTCTAATTTCCGTTTTTTAGGAGGTTTGGTGAGAAGTTTGCCTGTTTCGGGGTCAATATGCAGTGTTTTCTGCTTTGGATCCGAAGATTCTAGAAGAGAAAGTTCTGTGGGTGGTGTGTCTCATTTCGGCGCCGGCAGCTTGGCCGTAGAATGTTCCTTAACGGGCTTAAGCTGTGACGGTTTTGTAGGTGTTTTCTGCTCCGAAATCTTTTGTGAGTGAGTTTTCGGATCTGACATTTTCTTCGGCTCCGAAGCTTTTGGTTTGTCTTGCTTCAGCTCCGAAGCTTTCAGTTTGTCCTGTTTCGGTTCCGAAGCTTTGTCTTTTGGTGGCTTCGGAGTCGGGGTCTTCGGCGTCGAAGGTGTTCGTGTCGGCAATGAAATGTGGGGCACCGGCTTGGCTTTAGGCTTCGGTGCAGAAGTGTATGTTCGGTGCCAGAATGGGGCCGACTCGAGCCCGAGTAGGAAGGCTTTGGTTTCGGTTTCATAGCCCGGCGGCGGGGCGTCTGAAGTTTGAACACGGTGTCGACCTGAGCCCGAGGGCGAAGGTGTTACCGGAGCCTTAGGTTTGGTAGCGGTCTGGGTAGTAATACTCACTGTCCGCTGAGCCGGGGTGACAGTCTGCTCGACTTCCTCGGAGTTGTCGGCTTCGGAGACGGAGATATCCTCTTCTGCAGGTTGAAGTTCTGGATGGGCTGTGGAACCTGCTTCGAAGATGTCTGGAATCGAGCTGCTGCTGCGAGACATTTCGTGTCGTCGAGCCCGACAATCACGGATGGTTTTCTTCGACCGGAACGAAGTACAGGCCTCACAGTGTTTTTCCTCATGCTCGGGGGAGAGGCAGAGGTTACACACTTCGTGTAAAGTTTGTGTGTGGGAATTTAGCACCACACCCGAGGCATTTTTTAAACGGAGTCCGTTCCATCGATGTCCGACTTGGTTGGCGCGGCTAGGCCCAACGGCCCGCGTTGAAGTTCCTAGTCGAGGATTTTTGAAATTGGAGAATGCGCGTAGGAAGGGGAGCGCGATCAAGATAATATCGTCGAGCGGTGAAGGATTGTATGTCGAAGGGGGTTCGAAGACGATACCGACCCGGAGCGCAAGAAATCACATCCGAACCCGATGGCGGAAAAAAACAATCTGGAGATGGAGTCGATGCCCATGCGCACTATCATCGTAAGGAGGAGTCACCTATCTCGTGACTACAAAGACTTCTTCGAACAAAAACAAACTGCAAACATCCGAGCCCAACACCAGATGGCGATCTATGCACAGTATATGATCTATAGCTCATATGCCTCAAACAGTTTTTAAAAAAAAATCTATATTGTCCCAGGTGAACCAAACGGAATGGATTAAAAAAAAAAATTGTGATGGTAACGTTCTTTGTGGTGGCTACAGGAGTTACCACACATTCTTTGGAATATTCGCTTTCCAAGCAGCAGATAAGATCTGATATTTTTTTTGTGACATTCCCATCACCAGCACTAGCAGATGCTCTAAGTCATGAAAAAATGTCACAACTAAATAGTATGTGACTATTAACTCATATATAGCTAGCAATCTTTGGTAGAAACAGTCCTGTACAAAGATCTTCCGAACCTCCACAGAGGCCAACAAGGAGGACAAAGCTGAATAATGTAACTGAAAAAGAGCTAAATTATTCTCAATATGGAGGAAGGGGTGCAGGAAAAAAGCAGGTTGTCCTGCAGCCATCAGAAAACAAGCATCTGCAATGCAATAGGTCTCGCAATCGTTAAAGTTTGAGCTATTGGCGTTGCAAATGATAATGTTTTTTTGTGTGAAAAAATATGCCAGTTGTAGCATAAATAATAAAAGTAAATTCAGAAAGAAAGAAAAGGGTGCAGTACCATAGGCTGCTACTAGATGCCCCTGTGGAGTTGTAAAGGGACCTCTATTTGTCACATAAAGCACTGCACCCTTAATGCAATTATAATCAGAAAGTTTGCAGCTGAGAATAGGTTTTCCATTTGTTTTAATTGGAAGTGAGATTTTTGTTCAGTTGGGTGTTAAAAATGCACCATTGTTGTTTATTTAGCATCTCACTTGCAATAAAAACTAATGGAAACGTATGCTCAGCTGCTATTTTTTTAAATAATTGCATTAAAGGTGCAGTACATTATGTGGTTAATAGAGCTCCCTTTGGGACACCCAGTAACTGCCTGTGGTACTGCACACTTTCCTTGCTTTGTCGATTTTTTGCATTTCATTTGCTTAAGATCTAAGCATTACAGTAAACGTTACGACCAACAAGTAAATGAGTATAGGGTACACGACACAAGAGTGCGCTTCTCCACGGAAAAAAATAATACTGCTTCCCTTGTGTTCTGAACTTTCTACAGAGCCTAGCATGTTTGGTACTGGGATGTAAATAAAGCATGCCATGCATCTAAAACACAAATCTGGCATTCTGCTTCACCATTCTTAATTGGACATGATAATAGTTTGAAAATGGCGTGCTGCGCTTTAAAAACCATAATATTAAAAAAAGAGTTGATTCTTTTTAATATTGTTTTTTAAAGCAGCGGAGCACGCCATTTTCAAACAAGCGCGCCGCGCTTTTACTTATGAAACTAAAAGCGCGGCATGCAGCGCTGCTTCAAAAAACTTATTTAAAAAAAGTTTGGCGAGCCGTGCACAAGAAAAGAAATGCGTGCGGCCGCCATCGTTAAAGATGAAGAGCGGCATGCTGCGCTGATTAAAAAAAAAAAACAATACCATATAGACGCCGGCCGTGGGGAGGGAGCATCTTTAAAAGAAAGCGTTGAGTCCATAATCGGGCACCACGCTGAGTCTGGAAAACTACAAACACATTAATTAACTAAATAGTGCTCACTAATTTTTAATGAAACCTAGAGACTAAGGACACATTTAAGAGGGGCTGTCCTCATGGTATGTAACAAGAGAAGACAGGGCGGTACTAAGAAGTGACTACAAAGCCTATTCACAAATCAAAAGCCACCATTGACAAAGGACAGTAATAGGAGCCAATTGAAAAGATGGGCAGAAAACGGGCAGAGCTTAAAGTCCATACTTGAATACAGCATGTCTCAAAGAGACAGCGCAAGCGCTGCCTAGACGAGACCTAAAACACTTGTTTTTGCTAATGGAAGGTAGGCCCCTTATTTAAACACATCCAATTGCAGTACAGAAAAAAGGGGGTTGGATCAAACTTAAAGTAAGACAGAATGCAATGAATCCATTACAAACTGGGATTGTGCTCTTCCCTTGGACACCAGACAATGATGCCTGGCTAAATGCACTGAAGACCAGGTTACAGCACTGTCGATTGTTTGGATAGGTACACCTCTGAAAAGGCCAGGGGTGACTGCCATACCACTTGTAAAATGGCCCGGAATCATTCTGATGAAGGTCTACCAAACAACTCACAACAGCAATTCAAATTAAGACATATCTGTAAGAAGCTGGCTCAGTATATACTATACCAAAGTAAGGTATAGTGTGCACAGAGTCCAGTGGAACACTAAAGGTAGGCAGAGGTAAAAGTAGATAATACCATACTCTCTATTTGTGGTAGTGTGGACGAGCAGTAAGGTTTCTCAGAGGGTAGTGTTAAGAATTTTTTTGTACACACACAGGTAAGGAATGATTTCACACACTCAAAGACTGAACTCAGACTAATTTGTTTGTATAAAAATATTTTGTTATATTTTTTTTTTAGAACCAAGCCAGACCTGGTACAGGTAAGTATATAATACTTTGCAGGAATTATGCAGTGAAATACAATTTGAAAGCAGTTGGATTGGTTTACAGGTGAGTCATTTGTTTGTAAAACAGTTGAATTAATTTTCAGATAACTTTTCAAGTTACTTTTCAGATTACTTTTTAAGTTACTTTTGCTAATCAGTCTGATATGCCTAGATATCGCACTGGGACATTTCCTAAACAAAAGGTAAGTAAATCAGTTTTTGTACATTTGCAGTTTAAGGTTTCATACAAACCAACTCTACACGTAGGAAGATTTTTCACAGAAAAGCAGTCAATGCAATCCTATGGGAGAAAGGAAAATGCTACTTACCAGTATGCATCTGTTCTTGGCATGTAGAGCTGCAGATTCACACACTATGCATAGATCGCCATCTGGTGTTGGGCCCGGATGTTTGCACTTTGTTGTTGTATTGGAATAAGTCTTTGGAAGTCACGAGTTAGGGGACTCCTCCTCTGGACAATAGTGCGCATGGGCATCAACTCCATCTTCAGATTGTTTTTTTGCCAAGAAGGGAAATGATCGAGTTTTGTGAGAAACCGAAAGAGATGTCCATGTATGTTGTATCAAATTAAGATAATACTGGAACAGATCAAGGTAGCCGGGGAGGTGGGTGGGCATGTGTGAATCTGCAGCACTACATGCCAAGAACAGATGCATACTGGTAAGTAGCATTTTCCGTTCGAGGCATATGAGCTGCAGATCACACACTATGCATAGATTGCATAGCAGTACTTTCCTTCAGTGGCGACCACCAGTATCTGTTGCAGTAGTCTGAAATAGTGTTTTGAGTACAGCCTGGCCCACACTAGCTTGTTGTTTTGCCTGCACATCTACACAATAGTGTTTTGTGAATGTGTGCGGTGTAGACCATGTAGCTGCTTTGCAGATATCATCTAAGGGAATGTTCCCTAAAAATGCCATGGAAGCCCCTATTTTGCAGGTAGAGTGGGCTTTAGGGGGAATAGATAGTGTACGTTTTGCTTTGTGATAGCAAATTTGTATACATTTGACAATCTACCTTGCAATCCCAGACTTTGATATATGATTGCCTTTATGTGGTGGTGAGAAGGATACAAAAAGTTGTTTTGTTTTGCGAAAAGGTTTTGTTCTGTCAATATAGTAAAGGAGTGCTCTTTTCACATCTAGTGTATGAAGAGCTCTTTCTGCTACGGTTTGTGGTTGCGAGAAGAACACTGGCAACTCAACAGATTGGTTGAGATGGAAGGGAGAAATAACTTTAGGAAGGAATTTGTCCTGAGAACCACTGTTATGATGGAGTTGTAAAAATGGTTCTTGAATAGTTAGTGCCTGTAACTCGCTGACTCTTCTGAGAGATGTGATGGCCACAAGGAAAGCAACTTTCCATGTAAGAAATTGTAGCTCAATTTATGTAGAGGTTCGAATGGAGGACTTTTAATCTAGTGAGGACGATGTTTAGATTCCACACTGGAGAGGGTGGTACCCTGGGAGGAATTATTCTTTTGAGGCCTTCCATAAATGCTTTAATGACCGGTACCTTGAACAATGATAAATGTCTATTTTGTAGGTAAGCTGCTATGGCAGCGAGATGTAATCTAATTGATGTGTATGCTAGATTACATCTTTGAAGATGCAGCATGTAACATATGATGTGTTGAATGGACGCATCTAGAGGATTGATCGTGTTATTGGTACAGTATATAACAAATCTTTTCCACTTGGATGCATAGCAGGCTCTAGTGGTGGGGCGCCTAGCCTCTCTGATAACGTTCATGCAATCAGGTGGAAGATTGAGGTAACCAAATTCTAGGACTTCAGGAGCCAGATCGCTAGATTGAGTTGTGCTGGATCTGGATGTCTGATCTCTCCATGGTTCTGTGTTAAGAGTTGTGGGAAGAGGTGTAGTTTTTGGTGCGGGACTACGGATAGTTCCAGCAATGTTGTGTACCATGGTTGTCTGGCCCATGTTGGAGCAACTAGAATCAGTGTTCGTGACTGTTGTTGCAGCTTGCGCACCACTAATGGAATGAGTGGGAGAGGCAGAAAAGCGTACGCAAATCTGCCTGACCAATTCATCCATATCGCATTGCCTTTGGACAATGGGTGTGGATCTCTGGCGGCGAAGCTTGGGCATTTTGTGTTGTAATGTGTGGCGAAGAGATCTATCTCTGGATGCCCCCACATGTGGAAAAACGGTTGAAGAACTTGTGGGTGAAGTTCCCACTCGTGAATCTGTTGTGTTTGACGACTTAACAGATCTGCCATCTGATTCTGAATTCCTGGAAGATGTTGGGCTAAAAGGAATATGTTTTGAGGAATAGCCCACCTCCATATGCTCTGTGTTAGTTGAGAGAGCTGCAGAGAGTGGGTCCCCCCTGTTTTTGTAAATAATACATTGCTGTGATATTGTCCGTCCCGAGTAGGTCAGCTTTGCCTGATATCGGTTTCTGGAATGATTTTAATGCCAGAAAGATTGCTAGTAACTCAAAATGATTGATGTGGAGTAGCTTTTGCTGAGGTGTCCATGTGCCCTGTATGGTGTGATGTAGTAGATGAGCTCCCCATCCGGTGAGCGATGCGTCTGCTGTGAGCACAATCTGTGGAACCGGCTCTAGGAACGGTCGCCCTTTGGAAAGGTTTTGGGTGTTCCACCACTGCAGAGAGCGATGTGTGCGGCCGTCCACCAACACCAGATCTGTTAGCTGACCTAGAGCCTGGTTCCACTGACGTGCTAAGCATTCCTGTAAGGGGCGCATCTGGAGTCTTGCATGCGGTACTATGAATATACAAGAGGCCATCATCCCCATTAGTTGCAGAAACACTCGAGCTGGAAGTGAGTGTTGCGGCTGGAATTTTGTGATAAGGGCTTGCATGCTTGCTATCCTGGCTGGATTGGGATATGCAAGGCCTTTTGAGGTGTCTATTGTGGCACCTAGATATTGTTGGATGTGGGACGGTTGGAGGTGAGACTTTGTGAGGTTTATTGTAAACCCTAAGTCGTGAAGTAGTTGGATTGTGGTGTGTGTGTGATTTACACACTGGGTATGCGACTTGGCTTTTATGAGCCAGTCCTCCAAGTATGGGAAGACGTGAATTTGTTGTCTTCTTAAGTGGGCTGCTACCACTGCCCGACATTTTGTGAAGACTCTGGGTGCTGTGGTGACTCCGAATGGGAGAACCTTGAACTGATAATGCTGACCGTCCACTACAAATCGAAGATATTTCCTGTGAGCAGGGTGAATGGGAATGTGGAAGTAGGCGTCCTTGAGATCTAAGGTGGCAAGGAAATCGCCTTGTTTGAGTAGGGGAAGGACTTGTTGAAGAGTGACCATATGAAAATGGTCTGATTGTATGTAGAGGTTTAATGGTCTGAGGTCCAGGATGGGCCTCAGGGTTCCGTCCTTCTTTGGAATGAGAAAATACAGGGAGTAAACCCCTGTGTTTTGCTGATGCAGGGAACTGGTTCTATTGCATGTTTTTGTAGGAGGAAAGCACCTCTTGTTTGAGAAGCGTTAAATGCTCTGTTGACATTGGACGCTGTTTGGGTGGTATGTTTGGGGAGTTGAAGTGAGCTCTAGGCAATAACCGGATTGAATAATTTGTCTCACCCACCTGTCCGTGGTAATGGTGTTCCAGACAGGTAGGAACTGTAGCAATCTTCCCCGACCGGAGTATAATGGTCCGGGGGGAGTGGACGGAAGTCATTGTTTGGAGGTGGAGGCAGTGCGAGTATTGATAGTTTTGCCTCTACCCTTGTTGTTATTGCCCCTGTAACCTCCCCTATAATAACCTCTGGTAGATGAGGTCTGGGTGGGACTTTTATAGGAGGTGGAGGAGTTATCGGTGGTAAAACCTCTAGAGGCGCCCCTATAAGAGGAGCGACGAAAGGAACTTCTGGGAGTTTGCGATTGTAAAGCTCCTATTGATTTGGCAGTATCAGTATCTTTTTTCATCTTCTCCAAAGATGAATCTACACTAGGCCCAAATAAATGTTCCTAGTCAAACGGTTGGTTTAGTATGGTAGTTTGAACCTCGGGTTTGAACCCTGAAATACGCAGCCAGGCATGTCTGCACGAAAGGACACTAGTATTAATAGCTCAGGAGGCTGTGTCTGCAGCATCCAGAGCACATCGAATGGAGGTATTGGTAATAATTTTGCCTTCCTGGATGAGATCATTGGCCCTTGTTTTATATTGATCTGGAAGGTATTGTAGTAGGGTCTCTAGTTCGTCATAGTGTGCCCTATCGTACCTAGCCAGCAAAGCCTGTGTGTTGGCAATTTTCCATATGTTGGCTGCTTGGGACGCTGTTCTTTTACCAGATGCGTCCAATAGTTTTGACTCCTTATCAGGAGGTGGAGCATCGCCTGAGGTTTGGGAGTTAGCCCCTTTCCTGGCATTTTGGACTACCAAGGAATCTAAGGGAAGCTGCCCTTTAATGTAAACAGGGTCAGTTGGGGCAGACTTTTATTTCTTTTCCACTCTGGGGTTAAGGACTCTAGCCCTTACAGAATCCGTAAAGACTTCAGGAGCGTGTTTGATTACCCCTTTTAACATTGGGAGAATGGATGTGGACCTTTGAGATGGTGCAAGTGTCCATAAGGAAATCTTCTATAGGGTCTGTGTGCAAATTTACACTGTGGTATTCTGCAGCTCTGTGTATGAGCCGAGTGAATCCTA
This sequence comes from Calotriton arnoldi, assembly GCA_963921515.1. Taxonomy (NCBI): domain Eukaryota; kingdom Metazoa; phylum Chordata; class Amphibia; order Caudata; family Salamandridae; genus Calotriton; species Calotriton arnoldi. The sequence continues at coordinate 309,124 of CAWUFW010006603.1, read as the reverse complement.
TAGTGTTCTCTGGAGGGGATGGTCTAGATGGGTAGATATCATCTTGTGGTGTATCAGGAACATCTGGTGTGCCATAATTGTCCCATGGGTCATTTGGGATATTAGGATGACTAGGTTCTCCTAAAGGTTCATCATCCCCTTCGTCCCCAGAGGGGTCCTCATAATCCTGAGGTGGAGGAGATTGTGAGGGTACTGGAGATGGAATAGGAAAGATGTGGTGAGGAGGAGGAGGTGGAGAAGGAATTCTTAAAGGAGAAGTGGCAATGTCTCTCTTCTTAAAAGGGAGTGGAGATGGTGCAAGTTTGTCCATTTTCCTTTTCCTGGAAGGACTAATTATAAGTTGACCTGTCTTTGGGTCTATTTCAAGAGTCTTTTGGGTTGGATCAGGTTGACAAAACTCCTCCTCTGGAGTGTGTTGTTTCGGTGCCGATTTTTTCGGGTCCGACTGTTTGTGTGGCACAAGTTTTGGAGTTGTTTTATGCTCCTTAGGTTTGGAAGCAGGAGTTTTCCTGGGTTCCGTTGGGGTCTTTGGAGCCGGTTGTCTGTTCGGTTCCGATGATTTTTCGGATCCGAAGGTTCAGAGCCAGTGGTCTTCGGAACCGGTTGTTTGTTTGGTTCCGATGATTTTTTCGGATCCGAAGGTTCGGTGCCAGTGGATTTTGGTGCCGAATGCGCCGATGTGGAACCAGGCTTCGGTGCGGACGAAGACTGTGGTTTCTCTTAGGGTTTGTCCTTTGTTCTTGGTGCCGGGGATGGGGTTTCGGTACCGACGGTAGGCTGGCTCGATCCCGAGCGGCCAGAAGGCTTATGTGTTGACTTCTTTGCCGAGCCCGAAGGCGGGGCGTGGGAAGTTTTGTCCCGGTGTGCACCTAGGCCCGAAGGTGAAGGTGTTACCGAAGCCTTTTTATGAATGGGTGAGGGTCGACGTCAGTACTTCGACCCGTTGCCCTGGAGTGATGTCTTCGAGGTCGGACTCGTCGGCTTCGGAGGCGCTGATGTTGCCCTCTTCGATCTGCTCCTGCTCCGGTACAATGATGCCTTCTTGGAAGATATCGTCCGGTATGGATGTTGATGATCGAGCCATGCTTCTTCGAGCCCGACGATCCCGTATTGTCTTCTTGGAGCGGAAAGAGGCACAAGCTGGACAGTCTTTGGCCTCGTGCTCGGGCGAAAGGCAGAGGTTAGACACCTTGTGAAGATCAGCGTGTGGAAACTTGGATCCACATTGAGGACACTTTTTGAAAGGAGTCCTTTCCATGAGCCAAAAGGCCTGATGGCGCAGCTAGGCCCGAAGGCCTGCGTTGACGACCGGAATCGAAGAGTTCAAGTTTGTGGAGATACGCGTCGAATGGGAAACGCGATCGAAAACAATACCGAAGAAAGGGTGAAGGATTGCGCGTCGAAAGTTAGAACGGTAATGACACCGAACTGGAACGCAACAAACCCATCCGAGCCCGATGGCGGAAAAAAACAATCTGAAGATGGGAGTCGATGCCCATGCGCACTATTGTCCAGAGGAGGAGTCACCTATCTCATGACTTCCAAAGACTTATTCCAATACAACAACAAAGTGCAAACATCCGGGCCCAACACCAGATGGCGATCTATGCATAGTGTGTGATCTGCAGCTCATATGCCTCGAACACAGTGTTATCAGTTTAAAGGTAAGTACTTAGGTTTTGGAGTTGGTATTCTGGGGTTAGAACCAGGGTTCCCCCAGGGTCAAGGAAGCACTCTCAAAGCACCCTCAGCGGCACTAGGGCGGCCAGGTGCAGAGTGTTGAGGCCCAATGTTATCCAATGGGGGATAGGGGGCCTCCGGTTGGTGGCTGCTCACAAGCAGGCCACAAGGTTGTGGGAGCAAAGCTCCTGGTGTTAGGCTGAGAGCAAAGGGGGATCCAAATTTAGCACACAAGGTGCACCCACAGGGGCGGCCGGGTGCAGGGTGGTGTTTTGGCATCGGGTGCCCTGTTTTCAAAGGGAGTTGCCGGTTTTGGATTTTGGCTGCAGGCTCGGTCCAGGAAGTCTTCCGGGAGGAACCAAAAGCTGGGCAGGTAAGTTGGAGGGCTCGGCGACGTAGGTGCACCTCAGGTTCTCTTCTGCCGGGCGCAGGGAAGCTGGATGCAGGGGTGCCTTTTGAGGTCGGATTTCACCTTACATGGCCACTCGCATTTGGGGGTCTCCGTGCAAAGGCTGCAGGTGACGTTGGGGAGAGGTCATCCCACGGTGGACTCGGACTGTGGACCGCTGGGGGGACGTCGCTGGGACCAGTGGGCCACTCGATCTAGGGCCATAGGCGACGGGTGCAGTGGTAGTTCCATGCGTCGGCTTTATTTGTCTTCAGCAGGCTCCGAGTCTTGCTTTGGAGATTCTTCTAAACAGAGCTGCTGTTCACAGGAGATTCGTTCTTTGTGTAAAGCAGTCAGTCCTCCCAGGGGTTCTGGAGGTTGCTGGCGGCAGGACAAGGTGACTTGGCGCAGGATCTCTGGAAACTGCAGATGGGCCGGTAGGGCTGGGGCCAAGTCAGTTCTTCTCTGCAGTCTCCTCTGCTGGGCGTCTTTTTTCGTCCTTCTTCGTAGGTTGCGGGAATCTGCCTTCTGGGTTCAGGGCTGCCCCCTAAGATGGCAGGCACTGAAGAGTGGGCTTCACCTTGCCTCCCCCACGTGAGGGGTGGGGCAGGCAGAGGTGGGCACACCTTTTGGGCTGTTCTAATTTTTCTCACCTGGCTTCCCGCCGAAAAGGAGGGGAGACAGGAAGGGGGCCTGCTCCTGATAGCAGGAGAGGCTGGGGATCGCGTTACAAAGGTGGCAAGGCCTTTGAAGCTCCCCTGCCACAGATGGCTCTTCCTGGCCTGGGGAGGAGTGGAAACCTTTGCCCAAGAAAGGCTTTGATTCTGGGCTCAGGGAGCAAAGGCTCCCACCCCAGGGGTCCAGAAACTTGTCTCGTGGTGGCAGGCTGGTGTTTACCAGTCAGAGAACCCACCAGAGGCTGGTCGTTTTTCAGGGGGCATCTCTAAGATGCCCTCTGAGTGCATGGTATAATAAATTCCACGCTGGCATCAGTGTGGGTTTATTATGCTGAGAAGTTTGCTACCATACCTCCCAGAATTCAGTAAAGCCATTATGGTGCTGTGGAGTTCTTAATGACAAACTCCCAGACCCTATACTCTTTTTGGCTTTACTGCACTTACGTCTAAGAATGGACTTAGACACTGTAGGGATACAGTGCTCATGCAACTGTGCCATCACCAGTGGTATAGTGCACCCATCTAGAGGGGTATCTTACCTATACCATAGGCAGTAGGTTGCAGACATGGCACACGGGTATGTGTGCCATCACGTCTCTTCACTTTTCTCTGCACCAAAACACGCAGCCTGCAATGGCTGTGTGTGTGTGTGTTAAGGTACAGGACCTCTAAGGGTTGCACAATATGTGCTGCAGCCCTTAGAGGCCTTTCCTGGTCACAGTGCCCTTGGTACCTTTTACAAGGGACTTACGTGTGGCCAGAGAGGTGCCAATTGGGGGTACAAAGTTACAGTTTTGGGAAAGAACATAGGCCCTGGGAACCTGATTGGCAGGGACCCAGGGCACATCAAGTCAAAGTGCATCAGAAATCTGGCAAAAAAAGGGGGGGGGGGTCCACTGCTACAGAAACCCAGCTTCCTACACCTCTTCAGTCCCAATGCCCTAGGTACCCAGGTACCATTTACCTGGGACTTAAAGGGGCCTGAAGGGACAATTGTGGAATAGGTTTTAGGGAAGAAGCACTGGCACAGGGGAACTGGTTGGCATGGTCCCTCTGTGCACTGCAATCAAAACCACATTAAATAACAGGCAGAAAGTGGGGGCTAACCATGTCAAATGAGGCACTTTCTCACAGTGCAGTTATTGTATATGCAACTAATGGCAAAGGTACATAGGGGCCAAGAGACATCTGAGCAATTTACAATTAAGAGGCACCAGGCAGGGGCAACCACTATCGCCTATTATTTTCACACTACCTATGCGATCACTCGCATGCCTCTTATGACAAAACGGCCCTGCGTGGGAAGTAATGGCAAACAATAGATGGCACATCATTTCGCTTTACACAGATGATGCACTTATTTGCCCACAGAACGGTGGTCACACTTTATCAGCAGTAATGGATATGCTGGATGATTTAGGGGAAAATTCTGGCCTTAAAATAAACTGGAGTAAATTATACCAGTTCTCGCTTAGATCCATGACTGAAGTGGAGCGGGAGGAATCTCCAGCACGAGGCTAGAATGGAGAGGACTCATTTAAATATTTGGTAGTGAATATGTATCACATGGACAATGATTTCATCAAGGGGCAACCTGGGTAAAGTAGCAGGGGCAACACTACAATCCACACCATTCTGGACAACTCTCCCCGCCAACTGGTGAAAGCGAAGTTGTGGTCTTACTTAGGTTGATGTATTTTTTTTGCAAAGCTCCTGGCGAATTTATCTAAAGGCATTTCAGAGAGCTTCAAAGTGTTCTCTCCCATTTAATATGGGGTATAGGGAGGAAGAGAGAAGTGTTGCACAAGATACAAAACCCAATACTAGTAAATCCAGCAACTGGCAACCCAGGTTGGTAGATGAATATTATTGGCATAAATACGTACAGCTGAGTAAACAACCCTACCCATATGCCCAAGATATGCCACTGTGGTCCCCGCATGAAGTTAGAAACATAGCTTCCGTGCATGACAAGAAACAATGATTGGAGGCTGGGCTACTGAAAATTAGTGATGTGTTTGAACACTGGTACACTGAACCTTTCAAGAGGTTAAGGATACACACAGAAAAGACCCCGGTCAGTCCCTAATGTTCAGAAATGGGGACAAGATCAGAATAAGCCACGCAAATCAGACACATGCAGCTTTCGCTAAGTCACAGCAGGAAAACTGTTAGATTTTACGCTAGACTTGTAACACGCAGTTGGGCACAGGTACTTGAGAGAATGGGCTACAGCCGAGGCAGACACGACTAATAAAATACGAAGGCTGAATGAAAAATATCAATTATGACCTAGGATACAAATATCATGGCTCTGGAAGCGAAGTCAGCGCTGAAATCGCCCGTAGTCTGTTATACACCTAGAGACATGGAAGATGTGCAGCATACAAGACTCTGGGGGTAGGAACCTGATGAGTCATTGGAAAGTGCAGTCCCAGTAAGAATACTAGAATAGGAGCATAAGAAGATACTGTGATGGTCGCCCTAGTTGTAGGCCCACTGTGCATGCACATAGTGCAACATAAAATACAGAATTAATGGTACACATCTTTGGTGTTTATTCCCATGAATAGAAGACTCGAGTGGACATTTGCTCAACTGGTGGGCATAGAAATGCTGCTTGTTCCAAGACCTTGTTAAGTTAACTCATTGGTGATTGTTCCTTTTCCATGCTCTTCAGCCTTGGATATATTGCAGGGACTACCTGATTAAACTTTTTAATGTTGACCTTCTCAGACAGGTCCAATGTTTGAACTGTATTATTGTATGCTAATCACTGAACTGTCTGTACTTCAATTCAAATGAAGAGAAATTAGGGAAAAAAGAACCACAACTGGTTCAGCGGCAGACCCTCTCTCTGTCCCACCCAGAGCGGACAGTGGTGACCGTTGAGTCACTTCTGGGTTGGGGCGGCCATACATGAGAGGTGAAGATCAGAGGACTATGATCTCTGGAGCAATCTCAGCTTCATATCAATCTTTAGCAGCGGAGAGCAAAGTTCATGGCATTGAAAGCCTTCCTTCCAACCATCCATCAAAGGAAGACTGTAGAACAGTGCCCCTTTTTGACATGGTCACGCCCACTTTTTGCCTGGTATCTGATGCAATTTTGACAGAAGTGCAGTGGGTTCCTGCTATCCAGGCCCCCAGAGCCAGATCTCTTTCCTGAAAACTGTACAACTGTTCCTCCAATTGGCAATACCTTTAGCACCCCCTGTAAGTGACTAGTAAATGGTACCCGTGGTACCCAGGGAAAGGAGGCTAAAGAGGGTCCCTAAGGGCTGCAGCATGTATTGCACCACCCTATGGGACCCCTTAGCACAAACATGTAAACTGCCATTGCAGGCTGCACCTAAGCACAAAAGAGCCCACGGGTCCAGACTAAATGGCTGAATAGAGAGTGGATTTAAGAGAACCAAGCTTTACATCGGGGGTATCCCTCATCAGGACGGTTCCCCTCACACACCATTGGTGTCATGCTTCATCATAGGGGTGCCTCCTCGCGTCAGAACCTGGTTCTAACGCGGGCTACAACCCCCTCTCTACGAGGGAGGAGCTCAGGGATGTTTTGAGTGGGCAGCTGGGTTGTACTAAAACCCTATGTGATCTAGGTGTGTGAACAAATGATAATCAAAAGTGCAGTGCTAAAATGCAGTGATAGTGAGTTTAAAGCTGCCTGCGAGGCTAGCTAACAGTAAACTTTATTAAGCTACCTAGCGACAGGATTAAAAAGCAATGAGATGGGGTATGCGGCTGACCACCTTTAGAGACAGCCACATGTGCTAGATCGACATGTTTCAGCCATCAGGCTTTCATCAGGATCAGTTAGTATACAGCTACTGCAAACTCATGTGAAAGTGCACAACAAAAGAATTTAAGTGAAGGTGCCTCGGTATCCAATACTGAACCAGGGTGATTGTATCCAGTTGGTCTCACCATTGGAACCTAAGACTAAGAAAAACAAAAAGAAATACAGGCTTGGTTTGTACCACATTCAAACAGCAGTGGAGTTGCTTATCCTCCACATAAGTATCTCACCTTCTTAATTTTGACAAGGTGGCAAAAAAAGAGGCACTTACCAAACTAGGGTAATAATGTTACCTCTTCTGTCCGGGGCTAATTTAGCCTTCGGTACAATCGCCAACCAACCTGGGAAATAAAGGTGGTGGCGTCAAAGTGCAGCAACATACAAACATAAAGACAGAAGAAGGGGGGTGTGTAGCGGCAGGACCTAAAAGAGGATGGTGACTGACAGTGTCTGGGTCCCTGTCTGAAAAGGGATCTGATGCCTCATCAGATGTACCTGCCGTAGGTTACATTGAACAGTGCTGAAAAGAAGCCAAAAGGGAATTATATCTTGAAAACTCAATTGTGTCTAAAGCACAATGTAAGAGGATACCACAATGAGTCAGAATATAGAAAACAGCTTGAGAGGGCTGTGCCTGATGGTTCCAAGGAGAACAACTACGAAATGTGGAGTCCCCGGGGTCTTGTCATTGGAAAGCAATCTAAAGGAAAGGAAAACCTTACTGGGGGCCATGCCATCCCTCTAGAAATAGAAGAATATGTCATCTGATGACTGAGGGACATAAAGGTGCTGGAATAAATGCTTAAAAAACGGTACATTCATGTGTACCTTGCATCAAAAGGACAGCGTGATAAAGCCATGCCCCAGGAAAGGATCGCAAGCGGCTCAAACCGGGAAGCCCGGAGCCGGAGTGCTCTCATTGGTATAACTCAAACAATTATTTCTCGAGAGCGAGGAAAGGCTGAGATGCCGGCTAGGACCCGGGTAGGAGAAAGAGTGCAACGACCCAAGCTGTGAGCCGGTGCGGATGCCCCATGCTGTGAGACGGTGCACACGCTCCTCGTGCCCTGAAAACAGTCGGATGCAAGGCAGGGGTGGACTGTAAAGCGGTACTCGCGTGGTTTCGAGAATGTTGTCTCCCGAGGCGTTTGTCCTGAGCCGGCAGGTACAGCCAGAAGTGGAGAGATCGGTGTTTAAATCTGCCTACGGGCCGGAGGTGCACCGGGAATGCTGGGAAAGGTAGTACTCGATTAACGAGATACTGGGTAATGTAGTCCCCACGGACGGACGGTATCATAGTAATGTAACCGGAGTCTGAAAAGCCATGCACGGATATATTGCCGAACTCTGCGAGCCCTTGGAGACACTTGGTCATTAATCCCCCGCAATAAAAAAAGGGTATAATGTATATCACAAAAATACTCGTGTTGATCCAATGGCTGATAGAGCCTGTGTACGGGCCAAAAAAGGCACCGGGGTGCTGGGAAATATGGTCCTGGATACACAATACTGGGAGAAGTAGTCCCCTCATGTGTGATCAAGGATGATAGGCCGTTGCACCGTACACGCCTATGATGGTGGTCGCATCAAACATTTGGAGTGTGGCGTTTGTTAACACCCTGCGATGGTCATAGAGTGAATATGATATACATCGAGAGGATGTGTTTCGATACCCTGAAAGGAAGGAAGGAGGTGTCGGAATACCGCTGTATTCGGGGCTCTCTCGCAAAGAGCAGCCATACAACGGTAGCATAACAATCATGGTGAAAACCTAATCTAGTGGACCCCAGGCATATTGTATGCTGGGAAGGCCAATAACACGTGCTAATAGATATAGACGTTCTGTTTTATGCTGTTATGCTAGGAAGGAAAGGCGGAATAAATAAGATCAGAAGACCGACCCATACCAGAATAGGAAGTAATGGGACCGGAGGTGCATGTACAAGTTGATGGTCCATAAGACGCTGGAGTCCCATGGCTGCGTAATTAATAAGCGCCTAAACTTTGATCAAGATCTTGACAGCCCAGTGCAGGCAAAAACAAATAAATGAACAATAAATCAACCATCGATAAGGTTCCCAGGGTAATGTGATAACCAAGGAAAATGAGTGTGCTGTCTATGGGCAAGCTTAGAAAGTTTCCAGGTGGAGGACAAATTAAAGGTGTGAAAAGGCTGTCAAATTGGCTCAGATTAAGTCAAAGACAGCCAAGGGATATCATCGTTGAGACCCACTTCAGCACTATTCAACCTAAAAACCCAACGTTGCTCAACTCAGAGCAGTTTCAGATTCAGGTCAGGTGTGGAAGCAGCTAAATTAGGTTTATCTAGGACTACCCAAGAGAAGGAGTCCGCCTGATGTTTTTCTAGAAAATGTCTAGTGAGGCGTGTATTCAGTTTGACGCATCGAATGGTACTTTTGTGCTCTTGTATGCGAATGCGTATCTTTCGTGTTGTCATCCCTACAGATCTAAGGCCGCAAGGACACGTGATGAGGTAGATGACACGTTCGCTATTGCAGTTGGTATGGTGTTTCAACAACCACGGTCTATTGGTCCCTATGTCTACTGTTTTGGTGGCAGATGTCTGGGCGCACACAGAGCATGTCCCGCAGGGGTAGTGACCCTGGACAGGTGGCAAATTCCACAGGGTAATTTGTTTTGGAATACCTTATGGGGAAGGTCTTGTGTGAACTAGAGTGTCCTTCAGATTGCTACTACGCTTATGAGCAAAAAGAGGTTTTGGAAGGGTTAGTTGCCCTTTGTTGAGAACTTGCCAGTTCTTCAAGACAGACTTCTTGACTGTGTTTGACATGGTGCTAAAGGTGTTAACACAGACTAGTCGAGATTGAGATTGGCCTGGGTCTGTAGGTACATTATCCAATAGAGCCTCTCGGTCATTGTTCAGTGCTCGTTTGGAGGATCTCTTTACCAAGGTCTTTGGGTAATGCCTGTCTAGGAGATTATTCCTAAGGGTCTGTGCGTGTTCTTTAAATTTGTCAATATTTGAGCAATTGCGTCGAACCCTTAGGAATTGGCCAAAAGGAAGACGCCATGGTGCAGAGAAAAGTGAAAAGAAAACATGGCACACCTCCTGTGCGCCATGCCTGCAGACACTGCGTGCAGCATACGTAAGCCAGCCCTACAGCAGGCCTTACAGCCTTGAGGTAGGGTGCACTAGACTACATGTGTGGACATATCTGCATGAGCAGAAATGCCCCTGTGATGTCCAAGTCGATTCTTAGATATTACAAGTGAACAGGAAAGCCATTTTGAGAACGTGCTGGACACTAGTGTTTACAAGTTCCCCAGCTACATGACAGCTTCACTGAAACTAGGGATGTTTGGTATCAAACATCTCGTATTAATAAACCCAAACTGATTCCAGTGAGGGATTTACTTCAGATTTAAAGGAAAATGCTACTTATCAGTATGCATCTGTTCTTGGCATGTAGAGCTGTAGATTCGTATACTTGTGCATAGATCGCCATCTGGTGTTGGGCTCGGATGTTTGCACTTTGTTTGTGTCTTGGAAGAAGTCTTTTGTAGTCACGAGGTAGGTGACTCCTCCTTAGGACGATAGTGCGCATGGGCATAGACTCCATCTCCAGATTGTTTTGCCATGGAGGGTTATGATGGAGTTAGTAAGAAATAGAAAAGGATGTCCATGTGTAATGTATCTAAGTAAGATAGCACTGGAACAGATAGAGGTATCCAGGAGGCGGGTGGGCGTATACGAATCTACAGCTCTACATGCCAAGAACAGATGCATACTGATGAGTAGCATTTTCCGTTCGAGGCATATGAGCTGTAGATCGTATACTTGTGCATAGACTATACAGCAGTTACCTCGTTAGCGGTGGCTACCTGTATCTGTTGCAGTGATTTGAAAAAGTGTTCTTAATACAGCCTGGCCCACACTAGCTTGTTGTTTTGCTTGCACATCTACACAATAGTGTTTTGTGAACGTGTGTGGTGTAGACCAAGTTGCTGCTTTGCAGATGTCATCTAGGGGAATGTTCCCTAAGAATGCCATAGATGCCCCTAGTTTACGTGTGGAGTGAGCCCTAGGGGGAATGGTTAAGGTGCGTTTGGCTTTAGCATAGCATATTTGGATGCATTTAACAATCCACCTTGCAATGCCTGTTTTTGAGATAGGATTGCCTTTATGAGGTGGGGAGAAAGCCAGAAAAAGTTGTTTAGTCTTTCTAAAGGATTTTGTTCTTTCAATGTAGTAAAGTATCGCTCTTTTTACGTCTAGCGTGTGAAGAGCCTGTTCTGCTACTGAGTCTGGTAGAGGGAAAAACACTGGGAGTTCTACAGACTGGTTAAGGTGGAAAGCAGAGACGACTTTAGGTAGAAATTTTGGGTTAGTCCTAAGAACCACTTTATGATGGATTTGGAGAAATGGTTCTTGTATGGTTAATGCCTGGAGTTCACTGACTCTTCTGAGAGAGGTGATCGCAACTAGGAAAGCTACTTTCCAGGTGAGAAATTGTAATTCGCAGTTATGCATAGGTTCAAATGGGGGACCCATGAGCCTGGTAAGTACCACATTTAGGTTCCATACTGGAGAGGGTGGAACTAGGTGAAATTATTCTTTTAAGTCCTTCCATAAATGCCTTGATAGCTGGTACCCTAAACAGAGACAAGAGTTGTCTGTTTTGGAGATAGGCTGCTATTGCCGCAAGATGTAGTCTAATGGATGTATACGCTAGGTTACATTGTTGTAGATGCAAAAGGTAACATGATGTCTTGAATAGAAGCGTCTAGTGGGTTGATTGTTATTTGTACAGTAAATTACAAATCTTTTCCACTTTGCGGCATAGCAAGCTCTTGTGGTAGGACGTCTAGCCTCTTTAATGATGTTCATGCAGTCTGGCGGGAGATTAAGGTAGCCAAACTCTAAGACTTCAGGTGCCAGATCGCAAGGTTGAGTTGACTGGGATCTGGATGCCTTATCTCTCCATGGTTCTGAGTGAGAAGCTTGGGTGAGAGGCGTAGCTTTTGATGAGGAACTACTGATAGTTCCAGGAGGGTTGTGAACCATGGCTGTCGGGCCCATGTTGGAGCAATCAGGATCAGAGTGAGGGAATGCTGTTTGAGTTTCCGAACCACTAGCGGAATGAGTCGGAGAGGTGGAAAAGCGTAAGCAAATTTGCCTGACCAGTTCATCCATAGCGCATTGCCTTTGGACAATGGGTGTGGGTACCTGGATGCGAAGCTTGGGCATTTTGCGTTTTGGTGTGTGGCGAACAGGTCTATTTCTGGGTGGCCCCACATTTGAAAGAATGGAAGTAGAACTTGAGGATGAAGTTCCCATTCGTGGATCTGCTGTGTTTGACGACTGAGCAGATCTGCAATTTGATTGTGTACTCCTGGGAGGTGTTCTGCAAGGAGATATACGTTTTGAGGAATGGCCCATCTCCATATGGTTTGAGCTAGATGTGTAAGCTGGAGAGAGTGCTCCCCCCACCCTGTTTTTGTATGCAATACATTGCTGTCATGTTGTCTGTACGGACTAGAACAGCTTTGCTTACGAGGTGGAGTTGAAAAGATTTTAACGCTAGGAAGATTGCGAACAATTCCAGGTAATTTATGTGGAATTGTTTTTGTTGAGGGGTCCATATGCCCTGAATGGTATGGGTTTGAAGATGAGCTCCCCAACCGGTGAGCGATGCGTCTGCTGTTAGCACTATCTGTGGAACCGGGTCGAGGAAGGGCCGCCCTTTGGAAAGGTTGTGTGTTCCACCACTGCAGAGAGCGATGGGTGCGGTCGTCTACCAACACCAGATCTTTTAGCTGACCTGGAGCCTGGTTCCACTGACGTGCCAAACACTCCGGTAAGGGACGCATTTGGAGTCTTGCATAAGGGACGATGAGAATGCAAGAGGCCATCATCCCGATTAGCTGCATGAACACTCGCGCATGTAGTGAGTGTTGAGGCTGAAATTTTTATATTAGAGCTTGTATGGCACTTATCCTGACTGGGTTGGGGTATGCTAGAGCTTTTGAAGTGTCTATTGTAGCCCCTAGATATTGTTGTATGCTGGATGGTTGGATGTGGGATTTTGTGAGGTTTACCGTGAATCCCAAGTCATGAAGCAGTTGGATTGTTTTGTGTGTGTGTGTTGCACACAGCTGCTGTGTGACTTGGTTTTTATGAGCCAGTCGTCCAGATAAGGGAAGACATGAATGTGCTGTCTTCTTAAGTGGGCTGCAACTACTGCGAGGCACTTGTTGAAGACTGAGTGCTGTAGTCACCCCGAATGGGAGGACCTTTAATTGGTAGTGTTGACCATCTACCACGAACCTGAGATATTTCCTGTGAGCAGGGTGAATGGGAATATGAAAGTAGGCGTCCTTTAAATCCAGAGTGGAGAGAAAGTCGCCCTGTTGAAGTAGTGGGAGCACCTGTTGGAGAGTGACCATGTGGAAGTGATCCGACTGAATGTAGAGGTTTAGTGTTCTGAGGTCCAATATGGGCCTGAGAGAGCCGTCCTTTTTTGGAATTAGGAAATAGAGGGAGTAAACCCCTGTGCCTTGGTGAGGCAAGGGGACTGGTTCTATTGCATGTTTTTGTAATAGGGAGAGAACCTCTTGTTTGAGAAGTGTTAGATGTTCCGAGGACATTGGACGTTGTCTGGGAGGAATGTTTGGGGGGGGGGGGGTAAAGATGAGTTCCAGGCAGTAACCATACTGGATAATTTGTCTTACCCACTTGTCTGTTGTGATTGAATTCCAGACAGGTAGGAACTGTGAGAGACGTCCCCCGAAAGGAGTGGGATGATCGGGGGGAAGTGCAGGGAAGTCACTGTTTGGTGGTAGGGGAGGTGCGGTTATTGTTGCCGCAACCTCTTCCCCTACCATTGTTGCCTCTGTAGCCTCCGCGAAAGTATCCTTTGGAGGACGTTTGAGTGGGGCTCTTATAGGACGAAGAGGGATGTTCCGAGCCAATGGTTTTGGAGCCGGCTCTGTAGAAGGAGCGGCGAAAAGAGCCTCTAGGGGAAGGGAATTGTAAGGCCCCCATAGACTTACCAGTTTCCGTATCTTTTTTCATTTTTTCCGAAGATGTGTCAACTGAGGGCCTGAAAAGATGCTCTTGATCCAAGGGCTGATTTAGAATAGCAGATTGCACCTCCTGTTTGAATCCGGAGACCCGGAGCCAAGCGTGCCTGCGCAACAAAACGCTAATGTTAATGGCGCGAGATGCGGTATCAGCCGCGTCGAGCGCACATTTAATTGAGGTGTTTGTGATCAATTTCCCCTCTTGGATAAGGTCGTTGGCCTTTTGTTTGTACTAGTCAGGAAGGTGTTGCATGAGCTTTTCAAGCTCGTCATAGTGAGCCCTGTCGTACCTGGCCAATAAAGCTTGGGCATTGGCAATCCGCCAATGATTTGCAGCCTGTGACGCAATACGTTTACCAGATGCGTCTATTAATATGGACTCCTTAGGGTGTCGCCTGTACTCTGAGTTTGCCCTCCTGCGTGCATTAGACACCAGAAGAGAATCCAAAGGGACCTGTTTAATGTAAATTGGGTCATTGGGAGCTGCCTTATACTTTTTATCTATCCTGGTGTTGAGAATTCTGGCTCGGACAGGGTCCTTAAAGACGTCTGGGGCATGTTTGAGCATGTCTTTTAACATTCGCAGGGTGTGTATGGATTTTTGCGAGGGTGCAAAGATTTCAAGTAAAAAATCTTCCTCTAAGGGATCAGAATGTAACTGTACCCGTGGTATTGGGCAGCCCTATTGATTAGTTGCGCAAACCCAATGTTGTCATCTGGTGGTGATGGCCTGGATGGATAGAGGTCCGGGTCATTATGTGGGTCGGGATCTGTGTTGTAGTCATCCCAAGGGTCTACGTCGTGTGGGATGGTATGTGCATCATCATCCCCATGTGGATCTATATTCCCACCCCTATCGGTATGATCATCCTCTGTACTGATGTCTGAGGTGAAAAAATAGGTTGTGGGGAGTGTGGTGGAGAAATTAGAAGATTTGGATCAACTGGAGAAGGAGGTGGGGAGGTGTTAGTACTCATCTTCATTTGTTTCAAGGGAATTTCAGATTCCTCTGAAGTGTCCAGTTTCCTCTTTTTTGGAGGCTTGGCGACGACTTTGCCAGTCTGTGGGTCGATAAAAAGAGTTTTTTATTTTGGATCCGAAAAATCAGGTACATGCTGTGGGTAAAATGTCTTTTTTCGGTGCCGAAGATTTTGGGTCAGAATGTTCTTTGGACCGAGTGCCTGAGGCTTTCTGTGGGGTCTTGGGCTCCTTAGATTATTGTGGCGCCGGGACTTTTTTCGGCTCCGATGATTTTTTGGATTCCGAAGCAGTTATCGGCTCCGAAGATTTTTTCGGTTCCGAATGTTTGTCTTTGGTCTGTTTCGACGCTGAGGGCTTCGGTGTCGAGGTTGTCTTTGGCGTCAACGAAGAAGTGCGTGGCACGTCTTTGGTCTGGTGCTGAAGGTGACTTTTCGGCACCGGAATGGGGTTGGCTCGAGCCGGAAGGCTTATCTTTAGGTTTCATAGCCGGGCCCGAGGGGGGGGGCGTCAGACATGTTGCCGGTGTCGACCTGAGGGCGAGGGTGTTACCGGAGCCTTAGGTTTGGTTTTTGGGAGAGGGGTTTCGGTACTCACGGACCGCTGAGCCGGGGTGACTGTCTCCTCTTCGACGCCGGAGTCGTCGGCCTCGGAGACGGAGATGTCTTCTTCATCACCTTGTTGTTCCGGCTGGACATTGGGATCTGCTCGGAAGATGTCCGGAATCGAGCTGCTTCCGCGAGACATTTCGTGACGTCGCGCCCGACGATCACGGATGGTTTTCTTCGACCTGAACGATGCACAGGCCTTGCAGTTTTTGTCTTCGTGCTCCGGGGAGATGCAGAGATTACAAACCTCGTGCAAGTCCATGTGTGGGAACTTAGCACCACACCCGGGGCATTTTTTGAAAGGAGTCCTTTATATTGACTGCAGGCGTGGTCGGCGCGGATAGGCCCAATGGCCCGCGTCGAAGATCGAGGTCGAGGAGTTTGTTTTAAGATGCGCGTCGAAAGGGAAACGCGATCGAGACAATACCGTCGAGTGGAGAGGGATTGCGCGTCAAAGGGAGATTCGAAACAGATATCGACCCGGAGCGCAGCAAATCACATCCGAACCCGATGGCGGAAAAAACAATCTGGAGATGGAGTCGATGCCCATGCGCACTATCGTCCTAAGGAGGATTCACCTACCTCGTGACTACAAAAGACTTCTTCCAAGACAAAAACAAAGTGCAAACATCCGAGCCCAACACCAGATGGTGATCTATGCACAAGTATATGATCTACAGCTCATATGCCTCGAACATACCTTTACTTAGACAATCAAGTCCATTAAAGTGGCGGCCGCATAAAATAATGTAAAAAGTAAGCAACACAAAAAGCAATATCGTCGTAAACAACACAATTCATAAAAGGTTAAGACCTCTATGGTGCATAGCGTGATATTGTAAATGAGGAACTGTCAAAAGTCAAGACATTTAGCAGAGTAATTGCGCTGAATGCTAAGAACCAAACTAAGTACTTCTCCATTAGCACATTACAGATTCCAACATACTGTGGAAAGAGAGCAAGGAGACACAACATATCTACTCACAATGATTCTAGTGCAGCTGTTATTCGTTTGAAGCTTCTAGAACCAAGTATAATGACATTTTATCACTGTGAATATACTTAAAGGAGAATTGGTCAATCTACTAACAATGATGCTAGTACACCTATTGTTCATTTGAAGCTTCTAGAGCTCAGCATAACATTTCATCACTATAAATACACTCAAATAAAAGATAATTGGTCAGAGACCAGAAAACTAAGCTAAAATGCTAGTTCATAGAGTGCCTCATCCTATTACTGAAAATAAAGAGAATTCACAAACTACAGAGCTAATGGGCTCATTTGACAACATCAAGATATCAACGGAGAGATTTTTGAATGACCGGGAAAGGGAAAATCAAAGGGAATGGGCGGAAGTGGTAAACAACCTGAGTTGCAATTGGTGATTATAGCACAACAATTATTGATTTGAAGTTGCTAGATGCAAACATAATAGCATGTTATTGCTGATAATACAATCTGGGGAGAAAAAATGGACAGAGGACAGAAATTGTACTTAAATTGCTAAATCATAAAGTGCCATGCGATGGAAAGTGCTAAATAATCACAGCAGAAGTACTGGAAACTACTTGTACCAACAACAGACACCAGGCAGTGGGAAATTAGAAGGACAGGCGAAGTTCAACAGGGGCTCAGCGAGAGATGGTAAATGGCAAGGGTTACCCCCGCATGATACTAACGGATTTCGCCTAGCACCCTGGTCAAACTGTTTTCCTGTTAGCAACTGAGCTACAAACAAGGGAAGTGCACTAGAGAAGCTAAACGTTTAGCCAGCGCACAAAGCCGCTGACCTCCATTGTAATTTTGAGCTTGCTCACTCAGCGGACATAGGGGCAGAGATTCATACTTTGGGCGCACGCCAGGATAATACCGTTAGAACCTTAGAGGGATTGGGCATATGACTGAGCTCCTTAACAATTTGGCCGCTCTGTCTAAAAGTGTTAGCAGGGTAGTGATTACTTGTGGGTGAATGTCAATCAGTGATGGATTTATTAATAAATGCACCCAGACGGCACCTTAGAGGTGGCCCCTGAAATCCTACCAACTACTAGTGTACTGGCTGACTGGTGTAGACCAGCCTGCCACCACAGAACAGTTTCTGACCCCCCAGCAGGTGGGAGCCTGTGATCTCTGCGGGCAGAAACGATGCCTACTGCGGCCAGAGGTGTTGTCACCTCCTTCAAGCAGGATGGCTAAGTGATCAGCATATCAAGGCAGGAGGGTTCAAAGGCCTCAACTGCCTTTGATAGGAGACCCAATGCTTACCCAGACAGGGGAAATGCCACGGCCTGTCTCGGGCCCATTTGGAACAACGAAAGGTGGGAAAATTAGCTAGTCAGGAGGCGTCTTTCCCTCTCAGGCTAGTTGTAGGAAACTGGGTTTTTGTTGCACTACCCCCCCCCCCCACTTTTTGCATGGTCTTTGATGCAACTTTGATTGAAGTGTACTGGGTTCCTGCTAACCAGGTCCCGAGTACCAGTGTTCTTTACCTAGAAACTGTGCAATTGTTACCCCAATTGGCAAAACTTTAAGCATCCTCTGTAAGTCCATTGTAAACGGTACCCATGTACCTAGGGCCTGAGGTACTAAAGAAGCCGTCTAAGGGCAGCAGCACAAAATGTGCCAAACTAAGGCACCCGTCACCAAGCAGATGCAAGAATGCCATTGCAGGATGCGTGTCTTGGTGCGGACAAAAGTGAAAACACAGCATGTCACACCTGTGTGTCATGTCTCTAACACGTCATGTAATATTTCTAAGTCACCCATACAGCAGGACTGACAGCCCAAAGGCACGGTGCTGAATAGTACATGTGAGGGCATACAGGCATGAGACGATTTGCTCCTGTGCTGGTCAGTCCTATTACTGCCAGTACAAGTGACCAGGGAAGCGATTTTAAAACATGTGCTTTACACTGATGAAAACGAGTTCCACAGCTACATGATGGCTTCACTGAAAATAGGGATGTTTGGTATCAAATATCTTGTAATGACAAGCCCACACTGATGCCAGTGTAGGATTTGCCAATACATGCACTCGAGGGAACCTTAGAGGTGCCCCCTGAAAACCTACCAGCCTCTCTAGTCCTTACTTATTGACGTTGTTCTGACCTCCTAGGGTGAGAGCCTTTTGCTCTCAGGAGACCCAGAACAAAAGCCTGTCTGGTAAGAGGGTGTAACACCCCTTCCCACAGGATGACCTGCTGATTAGCCTTCCTTGGATGGCAAGCCTTAAAAGGCTGCTGCCTTTGAAATGCAAATCTGGCTCCCCCTCACAGGAGAGAAAGCCAATCCCTTTGTCCAGGACCCCCTTGGCACCTGGACAGGCAGGAAAACTAGCCAGTCAGGTAGGCCTGCCACCTCCAGTCTAGTACCACCCTTGAGGTGGGCTACTGTGAAGTGAACGTGATTTTTCATCTTTGTGATGGCATAACGAAATGGTTACTTAACAGTAGGAGTAGTTTTGCAGCTTGAGGAGTTTTCTGAATTCACATGCTGTGCATTATTCCGCTATCTAGTCGTTGGGGCCAGAATAGTTTTTTTTGTCTTCCGTTGCTTGAGGCGTTGTCCAACACCATTTAGTGTTAGATCCATCCCTTGAAGTTCCTGTACGTGTTAGCCATTTTCGGATTCTTTTTTCCCCTTTTTTCTTGAGGGAATGTTTTAAATCCTATTGTCTCTAGATGTTAGTTCTTTGGTTTCCATGATCTTTTGTCCCACCTGTTAGCATTCCTCCTCTGAGGGGAGGTGGGTGGGTCGCATATGAATCCAGAAAACTCTTCAAGCTGCAAAACTACTCCTACTGGTAAGTAACCATTTCATTTTACAGCATGAATCCTTTTCTGGATTCACATGCTGTGCATTAGATTATGTAGTGGTCTCCCCCTACTTGGGGTGGCTGTGGTAAGATGAGGAAGACTTTGCGAACAGGTGTTGAAGTACCTTTGGTGTCACTGGAGCTTCCTTAGTCATCTATATATTCACGCAGTAATGTTTGGTGAATGAGTGTGGAGATGCCCATGTTGTGCCGCAACACATATGGTGTCTATTGGCACGTTGGCCATGAAGGCCAAGGTTGCCCCCTTTTTCCTTGTTGAGTGGGCCTTAGGCCGTGTGTTTAGAGTTTTTCCTGCTGAGGCATAGCATACTTGAATTGCCTCTACAATCCAACATGCAATTGTCCCCTTTGACACGGGTGCTCACTTGTTGGACCTTTAGTGAGAGAGACGAACAATTGATTGCCTTTACAGAGTTGTTTTGTCTCTTGTAGATAGTATAGTAAAGCCCTTCTTACGTCCAAAGTATGAAGGCTTCTTTCTAGTCGTGTTTGCGGGTTTTGGAAGAAAACTGCTAGCTGTATACTTTGGTTCATGTGGAATTTGCTTACTACCTGCGGAAGAAATTGAGGGTTTGTCCTTAGGATAACCTTGTCCTTGTAGATTTGCACGTGTAGTCCTCAATAATAATTAACGCTTATAGTTCACTTACTCGTCGTAGAGATGTAGTGGCTATTAAGAAGGCAGTCTTTATGGTGTTGTATTGGAGTTCTGCTTAATGCATGGGCTAGACTCGTCCTGTCAATTGTGTTAGGACTGTGTTTAAACTCTACATAGGGGCTGGAGCCTTTCTTGGGGGTGCAATCCTTTTGGATCGCTCAAGGAATCTTTTGATGACTGGTGCTGTGAAGAAGCTTTTACATGAATTTCCCCTGGTGTAGGCTACAATTGCTGCCAGCTGCACCTTGTGGCTCGAGTAGTTGATGTTACTGTTAAGGAAGTGTGTCGGATATATGAACACAGTTTCCTGAGTGGAAATTGAGCTTAGGGTATTGTTTCTTGTGCACCATATGGTGTACCTGTAGGAAGCTGGCTCTGTATATACTATACCAAAGTGAGGTATAGTGTGCACAGAGTCCAGTGGAACCCAAAAGGTAGGCAGAGGTAAGGTTAGATAGCACCTCACTCTCTATTTGTGGTAGTGTGGTCGAGTAGAAAGGCAGAATCAGAGGACAGTATTAAGCATTTGTTGTACACACTAAGTCAGCAAATAAATTCACACACTTAAAGACTGAACTTCAGACCAATTGTTTTTGTATAAAGATATTCTTTTAGTTATTTTATTTCCTAGAACCAAGCAAGCCTGGCACAGGTAAGTGATAAGTACTTTGCAGTAAATATACAGTTGAAATACAGTA
This sequence comes from Calotriton arnoldi, assembly GCA_963921515.1. NCBI lineage: Eukaryota > Metazoa > Chordata > Amphibia > Caudata > Salamandridae > Calotriton > Calotriton arnoldi. The sequence continues at coordinate 288,727 of CAWUFW010006603.1, read as the reverse complement.
TGAATTGTATTGGTATATGCACTTTGTTTTGACTTACAGTATTGTTGCAGAGAAATGCAATGCTTTGTAAATACAGTACACCGACTAGAATGGGCTTTTCAGTAAAATATCAGGCAAGTTACTTTTTAGATTACTTTTCTTACACTGAGTAGTATACCTGGATACTACTCTGGGACATTTCCTGTAAACAGGTAAGTAAAATCGTTTGTTAGTTAGTACAATTTTGAAGAATTTCTTTAGGTTTTCAAACTCCACACTTAGAAACTTTTCCAAGAAAAACAGTCAATGTTAGCCTTTGGAGGAAAATAGTGTTATCGGTTTTAAGGTAAGTATTTGGTAGTGGGAGTTGAGGTTCTGGGGGTAGACTCAGGGGTTCCCCAGGTTCAGGGATGCACTCTTGTTACACACTCAGCGGCACTAGGGCGGCTGGGTGCAGAGTGCTGAGGCCCAAAGTTATCCAATGGGGGATAGGGGACCTTCGGTTGGTGGCTACTGACGAGCAGGCCACTTGGTTGTGGGAGCAAAGCTCCTGGACTTTAGCTCAGGGCAAATGAGGAAACAAAGTAGCACTAAAGGTGCACCCTCAGCGGCACTAGGGCGGCCGGGTGCAGGGTGCTGTTTCGACGTTGGGCGCCCTGTTTGCAATGGGGAACCTCCAGTTTGCAAAGGCACTGCAGGCTTGGGGACAAAGTCTTCTGGGTGCGACCACCACTTCAAAAGGGAAGTTGGGGGTTGGTTAGGCAACCTCGGTTTGGCCACCCAAGGCCGTGGGGCGTAGGGTGCAGGGGTGCCTTTTAGGGTCGGATCTTCTTACCAGCTCCTGGTCGCGGTTGGGGCGACCTCCCAGATTTAGGCTGCAGGCATCGGCTGGAGGTTTGAGGCAGGTCAGGGGTCGCCAGATCTCGGTTCAGGATCGCCGGGGAGACCTCCTTGTGGTGTTTGCCCACTCGAGCTCGGGACGTAGACGGAGCCAGAGGTTGGAGATGAACAAATCCGGTGTTCACGGGAGACACAGTCTTTGTGGTTGAAGGCAGGCAGGTCCTCCGGGGTTTTCGAGGTTGCTGGCTGCAGGACACACCGAGATTTCGCAGGAGCAGGTTCGAGCAGGGCCAAGTCAGTGGGCGTCTTCCTCTTGTTAGCTTCGGCACGGCTGTTCGGTCCTTCTTTTCTTGTAGTTTCTTCTGGGCTGAGTCCCCCCATCTGCAAGATGGCAGGGACTGAGAGTTGTGCTTCACCTCGCCTCCCCCACCTGAGGCGTGGAGTTGGCAGAGGTGGGCACACCTCTCTTCCTCACTTGTTTTTCCCGCCGGTTCTCCCACCCAAAGTGGGGGTCAGAACCAGTGGGGAGCAGTTGCTGAAAGTAGCAAGTGGCCTGGGGAAGCTAACAAAGGCGGCACGCCTTTGAAACTTCCCCTTCGTGAACCCTGCCCATTCTGGGAGAGGAGTCTTGGCACCTCGTCTCAAGATGTGCATTGTTTCAGGCCCCCAAGAGCAGCAGGCTCTCAACCCAGGGGTCCAGAAACAGGTCTGGGGGTGGCAGCTGAAAGCAGCCACTCAGCCTGGACACTAGTGGTAGGTTAGTTTTCAGGGGGCATCTCTAAGATGAAACTCTGTGTGCATTTTTCATTAAATCTCACACTGGCATCAGTGTGGGTTTAATGTGCTGAGAAGTTTGATACCAAACTTCTCAGTTTTCAGTGTAGCCATTATGGTGCTGTGGAGTTCGTAATGACAAACTCCCAGCACCATATACTCTTAATGGCAGCACTGCACTTACAATGTCGAAGAATGGACTTAGACACTGTAGGGGTACAGGGCTCATGCACCTGTACCCACACCACTGGCATAGTGCACCCAGCTAGAGGGGTGACTGAGGTATGCCAGGGCAGTGTGTTTGTGGGCATGGCACACAGGGATGTGTGCCATGTCGACTCTGTTTAGTTCTGCACCAAGACACTCAGCCTGCAAAGGCAGGGTGTGTGTGTCAGGGTACAGGGCCTCTAAGGGTGGCACAATAAGTGCTGCAGCCCTTAGGGGCCTTCTCTGGTCACAGTGCCCTGGGTACCTAGGGTACCATTTACCAGGGGCTTACCTGTGGCCAGAGATGCCAATTGGGTTTAGGCTTTAGTACAGTTTTTAGGGAAGGAACACAGGCCCTGGGTTCCTGATTGGCAGGGACCCAGGGCACACCAAGGAAAAGTGCATCAGTTATCAGGCAAAAAGTGGGGGGGTTACTGCAACAGAAACCCACTTTCCTACACTTCTACATCCCAACTTACCTCTGCTGTTGCTTGTCTTCCTCCTGCAACCTCCGGTGGCACGCCTGCAGCCTCTTTACTGTCAAGAAAAACCCCACTGAAAAGAATTGGCCAACCAAAGTGTAATTTGCACCCTGTAGCCCTTGTGCTGCTGGTGGAGTATATTAGGTGCTGCTTTGTGCCCCCCCGTGCTTAACATAACCCCCAAAGCTTGACCCCTGCAACCAATCTACTTACCTGCAAGTAGTGTGGCTCCAGGGCACCCCCTGCCTCCATTGGAAAGCATTGGGTCGTACTCCGATTTGGACCTCTGCACCCAGCCGCCCCTGTAGCACTGGTTGTGCAGTCTTGGTAATTACATGACCCCTGGCCCTTGCTGACTTTTGGCTCCAAAGACTGAAATTGTAAGTTCGATATCCACCTGGTTAACCGCAATATTGTTTTCCCCATAGGATAACATTGACAGTGTGAAAAAGTTTCTAAGTGTCGATTTTTGAAAGTGAAAAGTATTTGTAATTAAAAACGTACTTACCTTATTACCAGGACCTGGGTCTGAAAATAAAGTACAAAGTGTAATTTTATAAAATTGGTCTGGATCTCCTTCTTGAGTCGTGTGTCCTTTATTGATCATGTGTGTGCAATAAATGTATTACACTCCTCTGTTTTAGGACTAAGGCTGCTCACACACTACCACTAATACAGCACTTTGGGTTTTGTATTGAGTCCTGTACACTTCTGTGGCAATAACAAATACAGAGCCAACTTCCTACAGAAGCACTGCTGCTTAAAGACGCATTGAATTGAACTATTTACTTACCTGTAAAAAATTAATATCTGCAAAAGTACTTACTTGATAACGAAGATCTTGGTATCGGAATTTATATAAAAAAAGTTATTTTTCTAAACTGGTCTCGGATTTATTCTTGAGTGTGTGTCATTTATTGCCTTTGAGAGTACAAAAAATAATTAGAACTACCCTTGGATAGGCCTAACTGCTCACCCACACTACCACAAAAGAGAGCATTTGGGTTATCATTTTTGCCTTTGTAAACCAATTGAGGTTTGTCTGTACTCTTTTCACAGTGTACCATCTTTCGGTCCACTATATAAAGAGCCAGCTTCCTACAACTTGTTTTAAATTTCTAACAAGTTAGGAAACAAATGCTCTGCCACAGGGGTGTACTAACACCCCAGCACTGAAAAGGTGAATTGAGATGACAGTTGTGAAAGAGCAATCTGTAAAAATGCACTCACCTGGAGCGTGACCTGTGGTGCCGCCGAGATCTGGAATGAGGAGGTGAATGTGACCTTGACCTGGACTTAGAACGTGATCGAGATCTGGCCCGGGGCTTCTTCTCCTTCTCTTTTTTAATACTTTGCTCTGGGGATGGTTCTAGCTTGATGTCTGGGGTAGGTTCATGTTTCATAACTTTAATAATGTCACTGAAAAATTGAAAGCTAGATATAAATTTCAGTTTAGAGAAGGAAAATATAGTGTTCTTCATACTTATAGTAAGGAATTGTACAGTTCATTTAACTTTTTGTTTCTTTCATACACAGTTCTATCACTACCAGCTAAGGAAAAATGAAGCATGCTAACATTGTGGTCCCTACAAACTAATACAAATATGTTAAACAAATGTGTACAAGAATGTTACAAAACCAAACCACAAAGTATCATATTTAGTCATTTTACTTCACAGAGCCAGTTCCATCCAAACTTGAGAAACTATCAGATAAGGATAAATCCTTTAACCAGGAAATATCTTGGCAGGTGTTTAACACAATACTAAACAGGGAGGCTGTCTACACCAAAATAGAGCTTGCTTAATAACAAAGTTTAGAAACTTCACAGAACGTACGAGTACATTTAGGTGTTTCAAGCCCAATGTGAGAAAGTGCCTGTTTTAACATGGGTAGCCCCCACTTTTTGCCTGGACATTCATGTGATTTCGACTGTAGTGCACAGGGTCCCTGCCAACCAGGTCCCCTGTGCCAGTGCTTCTTCCCTTTTAACATATTCCCAATTAGTGCTTCTGCCCCCTGTAAGTCCCTAATAAGTGGAACCCTAGGTAGATACGGCCTGGAAGCTGAAGCGGGTGCTCTGGGACTCCCTCACTAGGACCCTGCCACTGCTCTTGTATGCCACTGTAAGGTGAAAAAAAGAAAAATTTCGACATTGCTGTAGGAAGCTGGCTCTGTATATACTATACCAAAGTGAGCTCTAGTGTGCACAGAGTCCAGTGGGACACCAATGGTAGGCAGAGGTAAAGTTAGATAGCACCTTACTCTCTATTTGTGGTAGCGTGGTTGAGCAGTAAGCCAGGGCAGTGGGTTGTAGGCATGGCACACAGGGATGTGTGCCATGTCGACTCTTCACTTTGTTCTGCACCAAAACACACAGCCTGCAAAGGCAGTGTGAGAGTGTAGTGGTACAGGACCTCTAAGGGTGGCACAATAAGTGCTGCAGCCCTTAGAGGCCTTTTCTGGTCACAGTGCCCTGGGTACCTGTGGTACCATTTACCAGGGGCTGACCTGTGGCCAGAGATGCCAATTGGGATTAGGCTTCAATGCAGTTTTAGGGAAAGAACATAGGCCCTGGGTACTTGATTAGTAGGAGCCCAGGGCACACTCAGTCAAAGTACATCAGCAATAAGTGGGGGCAACCATACAGAAAGAGGGCACTTTCTCACAAGCGTGCGTTGTTCAGGGTCCCCACAACCCACGGGGGTGCAGGGGGGGGAGGGGGGGGGTAATGTAGGAAGCTGGCTCTGTATATGCTATACCAAAGTGAGCTCTAGTGTGCACAGAGTCCAGTGGGACACCAAAGGTAGGCAGAGGTAAAGTTAGATAGCACCTTACTCTCTATTTGTGGTAGCATGGTCGAGCAGTAAGCCTTTATCAGAGGACAGTGTTAAGCATTTGTTGTACACACTCAGTCAGCAAATGAATTCACACACTCAAAGACTGAACTTCAGACCATTTGTTTTTGTATAAAAATATTCTTTTAGTTATATTATTTCCTAGAACCAAGCAAGCCTGGCACAGGTAAGTATTAAGTACTTTGCAGTAAATATACAAATTGTAACACAGTTTGGATTGCCATTGTAAGTGCACTTTGTTTTGACTTACAGTATTGTTTCTGAGAAATGCAATGCTTTGTGAATACAGTACATATACTTTGCATAGGATTTTGAGTAAAATTACAGGTAAATTACTTTTGAGATTACTTTTCTTACACAGTGTAGTATACCTGGATACTACGTAGTATACCTGGATACTACACTGGGACATTTCCTGTAAACAGTTAAGTAAAATCGTTTTTTGTTAGTACAATTTTAAAGAATTTCTTTAGGTTTTTAAACTCCACACTTAGAAACTTTTCCAAGAAAAACAGTCAATGTTATCCTATGGAGGAAAATAGCGTTATCGATTTTAGGGTAAGTATTCGGTAGTGGGAGTTGAGGTTCTGGGGGTAGACTCAGGGGTCCCCCAGGGTCAGGGATGCACTCTCGTTACACCCTCACCGTCACTAGGGCAGCCGGGTGCAGAGTGCTGAGGCCCAATGTTATCCAATTGGGGATAGGGGGCCTCCGGATGGTGGCTGACGAGCAGGCCACTTGGTTGTGGGAGCAAAGCTCCTGGACTTTAGCTCAGGGCAAATGGGGAAACAAAGTAGCACCAAAGGTGCACTTTCAGTGGCACTAGGGCGGCCGGGTGCAGGGGTGCCTTTTAGGGTTGGATCTTCTTACCAGCTCCTGGTCGCGGTTGGAGGGACCTTCAGGATTTAGGCTGCAGGCGTCAGCTGGAGGCTTGAAGTAGGTCAGGGGTCGCCGGATCTCGGGTCAGGATCGCCGGGGTGACCTCCTCGTGGTTTTTGTCCACTTGAGCTCGGGGCGTAGACGGTGGGTGCCGATTCGCGGTGTCCGGCCGGAGCGAGAGGTTGGAGATGAACAAGTCCGGTGTTCACGGGAGACGCAGTCTTTATGGTTGAAGGCAGGCAGGTCCTCCGGGGTTTTTGAGGTTGCTGGTTGCAGGACACACCGGTATTTCGCATGAGCAGATTCGAGGTGGAGACAGGCCGGTAGGGCTGGGGCCAAGTCATTGGGCGTCTTCCTCTTGTTCGCTTCAGCATGGCTGTTCGGTCCTTCTTTTCTTGTAGTTTCTTCTGGTCTGAGGAAGCAAGGTTCAGGGGTACCCCTAAATACTAGATTTAGGGGTGTCACAGGTAGGTACAAATGATAAGTTACTTACCTGTAATCCTAGTTCTCTTCCAGGGGTATACTCATCAAAGTCATAAGCACTGAATAATCCCCGCCCATGTGCGGGACCCCGGAGCATATATAAAAATACATATATATGTGTATGTTTAGACAAACAAGTATAGAGTACTCCCAAACAAGTACAGAGTACTCCCAAAACATGTATACATACATACATACATATGCAGCCTACTGTACTTCAAATAGGCTAATATGCCAAAATTACATGGGTTTTTTAGGAAAAGAAAATAATCTCTCATATAAACACTGCAACAGAGAACCTATACCGTAATAGTGTTCCAACACAGCCCTTTATTTTCAGAAAAAAAGGCAAGTAATAGCAGGCAATTAGCTTATAGGCTGCATAGAAGAGAAAACATCACAGTATCAAAAAAACTGGCACCCTGCCTTTAAGGATTCCAAGAACCTGGACACTGTGCCTTTAAGACCTACAGGAGCCCCCTGCTCCCATCATGCACCACAGGTGACAGTTAGGTCAGTTCTTTTTTACAGTGTACAAACATAAAGGAATCATGGCAGAAGATGCAGAAACAATATTATACTGTCAATACTAGTCCGGGGAGGTGGGAGGGTTGCTTATGACTTTGATGAGTATACCCCTGGAAGAGAACTAGGATTACAGGTAAGTAACTTATCCTTCTCTTCCAGGGGATACTCATCAATAGTCATAAGCACTGAATAGAATAGCAAGCCCATACCCACTTTCCCGCGGACGAGCATCAGTATAAATACAGCACATTATAACATTTCAAGGATGACCAAACAAATTTCTTAACGAGGCTTGCCCAAACTGGGCATCCGCCTGTGTGTCAGAGTCTAAACAATAATGGCGAGAGAAAGTGTGCACTGATCGCCATGTAGCAGCTTTACAAATCTCTGCAATAGGTACAATCCTAAGAAGAGCTGTGGTCGATGCTTTCCCCCTGGTGGAATGGGCCTTTGGTTTACCCGGGAGGGCTCTGTTAGCTAGTTGATAGGACAACGATATACAGGACACTATCCACCTACAGATAGATCTTTTGGAAGCTGCAGAACCTGTGTTCATGGAACCATAATTTATAAACAGACGATCTGACTTTTTCAGGGTCTTTGTTTTGTCTAAATAGAACTTCAGAACCCTCTTGAGGTCCAAAGAATGAAGGGACCTTTCAGGAGGATTCGGAGAGAATGTGGGGAGTGTGATCGCCTGATTAATGTGAAAATCCGAGACCACTTTAGGCAAGAAACTCGGATGTGTTCTTAAAACCACTCTGTATGAAAGACAAGGTAGGGCTCTTTACAACACAACGTTTGGATCTCACTCACTCTGCGAGCCGAGGTGATAGCCATTAGAAAAGCAGCCTTCCATGTCAAGTGTTGTAAAGACGCTTTGTGAATAGGTTCAAAAGGAGCCCCCATCAGTTTAGATAGAACAATGTTGAGCTCCCAAGGTGGAGAAGGAGACCTGATTGGTGGATAAACCTTTCTTAATACCTCAAGAAAATCTTTGACCACAGGAATCTTGAAAAAGGAAACCTGCGTTGGGGACTTTCTATATGCTGTGATAGCTGCAAGATGAACCATAATAGAGCAGAATTGAAGACCAGATTTGGCCAAATGCAGCAAATACGGTAAGATCACCTGTTCTTGACCCCGGACGGGATCATGTCCATTGTTCATGCACCATAGGTAAAAACGCTTCCACTTCAAAGCGTATGATTGTCTGGGTGGAAGGACTCTTGGCTTCTTTTAGAATGTTCATACATTCCGAAGTCAAATCAAGGTGTCCGTATTGGAGGACTTCAGGAGCCATGCCGTCAATCATAGGGATGAGAGATTGGGGTGAAACACCTTCCCTCCGTTCTTGGATAGCAAGTCTGGACGGCATGGCAACCTGTGTGGAACTTCTGATAGCTGATGAAGGTCCGGGTACCACCACTGACGAGGCCATTCTGGGGCTATCAGAATCATTCTGGTGTTGGACCTGTAGAACTTGTTGATTACTGTGGGAATCAACGGAATTGGTGGAAAGGCGTACAGTAATTTCTGGGACCATTTTATCAAAAGGGCATTCCCTCGAGAGCCTGGTTGGTGAAACCTGGATGCGAAGACGGGGCATTTTGCGTTTACTGCGTCTGCAAACAGGTCGATGTCTGGTACTCCCCAATTGTGAAAAATGCTGTGAGTTACTTCGTCGTTGAGAACCCAGTCGTGAGCTTTGACGAAGTCTCTGCTTAGGGCGTCCGCCTGGACATTGAGAGTTCCTGGGAGATGAATTGCCACAATGGTTAAATCTCTTGCGAGAAGCAATTTCCAGATGGTCTGAGACACTAGAGAAAGAGGTCTCGGTGGGGTACCCCCCTGCTTGTTCAAATAATGCATAGTTGTGGTATTGTCCGTTTGAATCAGAAGGGCACGAGACTGGAGCGAGGGGTACAGAGATTTGAGATCTAGGTGTACAGCTCTCAGAAGTTGATATGATAACCTTGTTCTGTCTCTGACCAGACACTGAACTTGGAGAGGACCCATGTGAGCACCCCATCCTTGGAGTAACGCATCCGTGACTATCGTCTGGGTAGGAGGGTCCAGGTGAAAAGGAACTCCTTTCAATAGATGGGATCTCTTCATCCACCATCTGATGGAATCCTTGGCCGATTGGGGGAGAATCACATGGTCCTCCCAGCGCCCCGATATCTGCATCCACTGGTCCTCCAGAGATTGTTGCAGAGGACGCATGTTTAACCTGGCGTTTGGTACGATGAAGATGCAGGATGCCATTGATCCCAGCAGTGACGACACCTGTCGGACTGTGGGACGTTGTGTGTGGAGAAGATTGTGACATTTCTCGCGGATTGAGAATAACCTCTCCTCCGAAGGACACACGCTTGCCTTTGCGGTATCCAGGGAGGCACCCAGGTAGTGAATTCTCTGTGTCGGGTTGAAGATCGATTTCTTGTAGTTGACATGAAGTCCCAACCTGCTCAGTAGCTGAAGACAGTATGAGAGATGACTCTGAAGCAGAGCAGGTGACGAGCTCTTCAGGAGCCAGTCGTCCAGGTAAGGATATATGAATATCCTTTGCTTGCGAAGGAAAGCTGCCACCACTGCCATGCATTTCGAAAACGTTCGGGGAGCTGATTTGAGCCCGAACGGGAGAACCTTGAATTGGAAATTCTGGAATGACACTTGAAATCGAAGAAACCTGCGATGCTTCTTGGAAACTGGAACATGGAAGTATGCGTCCTGTAGATCTATAGAACACATCCAGTCTCCTTGATGCAGTTGAGGGAAGATTTGGTGCAGCGCCAACATCCGAAACTTTTCTTTGCAGATGAATTTGTTTAACAGTCTCAAGTCGAGTATTGGTCTGTATTCTCTGGTAGGACCTCTTTTCTGCACCAGAAAATAACGGGAATAGATTCCTTGCTTTCTTTGAGGAACAGGAACCGTTTCAATGGCATCTTTTTTTAAAAGACTGTTCACCTCCGATTGCAACAAGTGGTGGTCTTGGAGAGATTTTTCACGCGGAGGAATTGATGGAGGTGGGGATTTGAACCCGAGTAGATAGCCATTCTGCACAATATTCAACACCCACTTGTCCTTTGTTAGTTTCTTTCACTCCTCCAGATGTAACATAACACTCCCCGTTTAGGTGCGGTCGTCTGGTGTCTCGAAGGTCCTCTTCCTCGTCCAGGTCTTCTCTGGTGGTAGTGAGACCTGGATTGATTTTGATTCTGCGTATTCCAGTGAGGGGTTTGAACCCTCTGCTGGAAGGAACGTCTGTCATAGGGACGGAACCTTCGACGAAATTCTTTACGCTTCACCAAGCCAACAGCTTTTAAAGTGTCCAATTCCGTTTTCATCTTGGACATTTCGTCGTCCGCATGCGAACCGAATAGAGAAGAACCATTGAAGGGAAGGTTTACGATCTTTCTCTGTGCATCCGGTTTCAGCCCCGTGAGACGAAGCCAGGCTGAACGCCTCGAGCAAATCCAGTGGGAATAGCCGTGAGCAGCCAAATCTGAAGTGTCTGCAGCTGCACTGATAACTTGGTTTGCCACCAAGCCACCTTCCTGCAGGACTTCTTGGAAGTCCTGTTAATCCTCTTTCGGTAGCTTGTCTGTGAACCTTGCCAAGGAGTCCCAGAGTGATCTATCATACCGACCCAGCAGGGCGGAAGCGCTAGCCACCTTCATCACTGAGGCAGACGTGTTGCACATTCTTCTGCCTAAAGAGTCCATATTTTTACTGTCCTTCTCCGGAGGGGCATTGGAGGAGGATGCAGCCGAGTGTGCCTTTCTAGCTGCCGACACAATGACTGAGTCTGAAGGTGGGTCCGCACGAAGAAAGATTGGATCCTGATCTGGGGCCTTATATTTTTAGAAATACGCGTGGGAGCTGAGCCCACCGTGGCCGGAGTCAGGAAGGTCTGCATTGCTGGCTCTAACAGACATGGGACCAAAGGCAGCAGAGGTCTTGCCGAAGACCTATGGTGAAGGGTCTCAAATATGACTGAAGTCGAAACCGGTGGTGCAGACATACTGATATTTAGCTTGCTGGCACCCCTGCAGAGAACCTCATTGAAAGTTCCGATTTCATCAATCGGAGAAACCCTGGATGGTGGTGTCGTAGATAAAGTAGGTGAATAATCCCTAATGGATGATCTTGTAGACGTGGTAGATGAAGGTGACCTTCGTCTCCTTTTAGGGGTAGGCGAATGGCGAGATCTTGAGCGCCCTCTTGATCGTGAGCGTCGTGCTGATAGGTCTCCGAGAAGATCGAGCTCCCCATGTGGAGTGTGTCTCGAGGATAAAGTAGGAGGAGGTCCCACAGAGACTCTGGATGGAGAGACAGTTCTGGAGAATTCCGAGCCCGGAACTCTGGGTGAGACCTTCCAGTGTAGTATACTTTCAAGCCATCTTGGAGACATATTATTAGGAGGAGTCTTTTCTCTGGGAACCGTAGATCCCTCCGGCGTAACCTGAATGATGTTAATGCCAGGCGAAGATGAACCTTCCCTCGACGTAGAACGTATGGTTCTCGACGTCGACCTTGGCTTTTGTACGACTCCTGACTGTATGGTGAGATCTTTCTCCCTCGACATCGACCCGGACTGGGCCACCATTGACGTCGACCGCTGTTGCGGAGACACACTTGAGGATTCGCATCTATGCGGCGATGCCCTCAACGTCGGCCTCTTCAACGCCGAACAAGAAGGAGTTCTCGACGTCGACCGGCTATAGGCTTGCGGTATCTTCGACGTCTACCTTCGACGGTGATCGTGCCCTCGACGTCGACAGTCTATGGGTCCGCGAGTGTTTCCTCGTCGACACTCTCGACGCCGACCTTCGTGAAGGAAGCGGAGATCTCGACACCGATCGGTGTCTTGACGTCGACGGATGCTTCGACGTCGATTTAGATCTTTCATGTTCAACATACTTCGAGCCCGAAGTATGCCTCGATGCAGACTTACTTGTCGTCGACAGAGGTTCTCGTCGTTTCGACGGCGACCTGTCCCTCGACGGAGGTTCTCGTCGTTTCGACGGCGACCTGTCCCTCGACGTCGTCGAGTGTCTTACATGTCTTTCTGACGTCGATTTCGACACCGACGGCGAGAAATCCTAAATCTGCTTTCTTTTGGAAGCTGGAGAAGCAGATCGACACCTTTTCTTCCGTTTTTCTTGAGAGGAGGGCTTCTTGGAGGTAGGATTGCTCTCAAGGCCACTTTTAGAATGTCCTTTTCCTCTCTCCATTGAGGCATGAAGTTTGATCTTCTCTCTGTCTTGCAGAGTTCTCTTTGAAAATTGCTGACAGTAGCAGCACTTCTCTGGGTTGTGTGAAGATGGCAAACACACAATACACACAGAGTGAGGGTCAGATTTAGCCATTTTCTTCCCACAGGAAGGGCATTTATTAAAAAATGCCAGCATTTCTGACAAAAAATAGTTGGTAAATTGTCAGAAAAAGATAGAAAATGAATACCAGCAGTACAAAATGTCGAATGAAGTTGAAGTAAACCAATTTCTGACTAGAAATAGCCAAAAACTGACGAGCTCAAGCGCCAGGATCCTCACAGAAGGAGCCGGAAAAAAGAACTGACCTAACTGTCACCTGTGGTGCATGATGGGAGCAGCGGGCTCCTGGAGGTCTTAAAGGCACGGTGTCCAGGTTCTTGGAATCCTTAAAGGCAGGGTGCCAGTTTTTTTGATACTGTGATGTTTTCTCTTGTATGCAGCCTATGAGCTAATTGCCTGCTATCACTTGCCTTTTTTTTCTGAAAATAAAGGGCTGTGTTGGAACACTATTACAGTATAGGTTCTCTGTTGCAGCGTTTATATGAGAGATTATTTTCTTTTCCTAAAAACCCATGTAATTTTGGCATATTAGCCTTTTGAAGTACATTAGGATGTGTGTATACATGTATATATGTATGTTTTGGGAGTACTCTGTACTTGTTTGTATAAACATACACATATATATGTATGCTCCGGGGTCCCGCACGTGGGCGGGGATTATTCAGTTCTTATGACTATTGAGGAGTATCCCCTGGAAGAGAAGGTTGGGACCAATGGGTCCCTTCCATGGGGTGGGTATACCCCCTATTACGCCACCCTCCAGTGGGAGAGGGGCATAAGCCTTTCCCAGGTTGGCTGGGTCCTCCCATCTGCAAGATAGCGGGGACTGAGAGTTGAGCTTCACCTCGCCTCCCCCACCTGCGAAGTGGAGTTGGCAGAGGTGGGCACACCTCTCTTCCTCATTTTTTTTCCCCGCTGGTTCTCCCGCCCAAAGTGAGGGTCAGAACCAGTGGGGACAAGTTGCTGAAAGCAGCAAGTGGCCTGGGGAAGCTCACAAAGGCGGCAAGCCTCTGAAGCTTCCCCTTCGTGGACCCTGCCCATCCTGGGGGAGGAGGCTTGGCACCTCGTCCCAGGTTGTGCATTGTTTCAGGCCCCCAAGAGCAGCAGGCGCTCGACCCAGGGTTCCAGAAACATGTCTGGTGGTGGCAGCTGAAAGCAGCCACTCAGCCTGGACACTAGTGGAAGGTCGTTTTTCAGGGGGCATCTCTAAGATGCCCTCTGTGTGAATTTTTCATTAAATCCCACACTGGCATCAGTGTGGGTTTAATGTGCTGAAACGTTAAATACCAAACTTCTCAGTTTTCAGTGTAGCCATTATGGTGCTGTGAAGTTCGTAATGACAAACTCCCAGCACCATATACTCTTAATGGCAGCACTGCACTTACAATGTCTAAGAATGGACATAGACACTGTAGGGGTACAGGGCTCATGCACCTGTACCCTCACCACTGGTATAGTGCACCCAGCTAGAGGGGTGACTGATCTATGCCAGGGCAGTGGGTTGTAGGCATGGCACACAGGGATGTGTGCCATGTCGACTCTTCACTTTGTTCTGCACCAAAACATGCAACCTGCTAATGCAGTGTGTGAGTGTGAAGGTACAGGACCTCTAAGGGTGGCACAATAAGTGTTGCAGCCCTTAGAGGCCTTCTTTGGTCACAGTGCCCTGGGTACCTGTGGTACCATTTACCAGGGGCTGACCTGTGGCCAGAGATGCCAATTGGGTTTAGGCTTCAATGCAGTTTTAGGGAAATAACATAGGCCCTGGGTGCCTGGTTAGCAGGAGCCCAGGGCACACTCAGTCAAAGTGCATCAGCAATTCAGCAAAAAGTGGGGGCAACCATGCAGAAAGAGGGCACTTTCTCACACAACCTTCCCCCAAACGAAAGAGGATGAGTAACCTTTTCCTAGAGAGTCTTCATTTTCTAAGTGGTAGAACCTGGAAAGTCCATCTGCATTGGCAGTCCCAGGTCTGTGTTCCACTACAAAGTCCATTCCCTGTAGGGAGATGGACCACCTCAACAGTTTAGGATTTTCACCTTTCATCTGCATTAGCCATCTGAGAGGTCTGTGATCAGTTTGAACTAGGAAGTGAGTACCAATTAAGTATGGTCTCCGCTTCTTCAGGGACCAAACCACAGCAAAGGCCTCCCTCTCAATGGCACTCCAACGCTGCTCCATGGGGAGAAGCCTTCTGCTTATAAAAGCAACATGTTGGTCTTGGCCTTTGTCATTGGTCTGGGATAGGACCGCTCCTATCCCTAGCTCAGAGGCAGTCTGCACAAGGAACTGCTTGACATATTCTGAAGCTTTGAGAATTGGTGCTGAGCACATAGCCTCTTTCAGGGTGTCAAAAGCCTTTTGACAACTAACTGTCCAACTCTCGGGGAAAGGAAGATGGCGGTGTGATGCTGCGAATGCGCCGACGCTCTCCCTGCTTTCCCTACTCCTCCGCCAATGCCTCGATGACTCTCTAGCTGTGCTCCCCCGCAGACAATCCGGCAGGCTGCTCAAGGATCAGGAGCAGGGTGCCTCCTCTGAGCTGTGACATCCGACATCGTTGCCCCTATCGCTTACTTGCTTGTCCGCCAAACGCTGCGAAGCCACAGGAGCCGCTGGAGCCGTCAAAGCTGCGGGACGCCTCTGGTGCCGTGGTTGGTCCCGCTGGGTTGTCGGGCTGCTTCACTGGTTTTTACGGCTTTCATCTCTCCTCGGACTGCCTTCGATTGCCTCCCCCGCCGCTCCCATCGTCTTCCTTTCAGCCGCGGACCGCAGCCCAGCCCCGCCGAGAGTCCTGGGATCCTCCCTCCGGGGTCTCCTTCTGATCGGACGTTAGCTGTCGACTCTCTGATCTCGGAGGCTGCTTCACCGGCCATGCTGGAGCGGCCAGGCCGGGCTGGGCCACGGGGGAGAAGTGAAAAGTAAGTTTGTGGAGATGTATGATACTTTGCCTTTAGGGATTGCTTTGCCTTGATTCTGGGCATCCACCTGCCACTGTGACTATAGGAGGCATTTCCGAGCAATAGGAACTACTTTTGTCGGTTTTGTCTGCCTTGTTTTGCTTCGCTGGTCTGGGCTTCGGTCCAGTTCTTACCACAGCCTATCTCTATCAGTCACTTGTTTTTTATTTTCTATCCTTCACTACAAGAACAGCGGATGTGCCGCATCTCTACCTTAAACCGAAGGGTTTTTCAAAGCCGCCGCGTTCTGTGGTTTTCCTGGCCAGGCCCGCTCCAGCTCTCCTATATGCCTCAAAACCCCTCAACTGGGGTCAACTGTTCTCATAGTTTGTCCTGATTCCTCCAGTTTCTCAGGGGAAGCAACTGTACAAGAAATGGCCCCACCACGCAATGTTAAATCCAGGCGCAACGAAATTTCCATACCGGCGGAAACAAGTGAAGCACTTCGTGTGGGGGGCAAAGACAAGGAGAAGGAGAAGGGCACTGGGACAACCGGAAATAACGGGGTGAGCGGGGTAAGCAGCACCGCTCCTTTTACAACTGGTGAGCCACATTTCACTGTACATACTTCACAAACAGCTGCTGGTAACAGACTTAAAGCCGGGGTCCAGCCCGGGTCTGGGTCTGGTTCACAAATAGGGAAGTCTATCTTGAACCTACTGTAATCTGGCCATGCAAATGAAATCCTCCGTACATGTGGCTCTGAAAATTCCATTCCAGGTCTTGTAATGGCCGAGGTGTTGAACACTGCAGTGCAGGGAAGTAGGAGCTGTGCCAGTCTCGCACCTGACAGTACTAACAGCTTAATCAACAGCGCCTCTCCTACAAATACTTTATCCTCCAACGCGACTGTCACTACAAGACCCCTCCCAAATGATCGGACTGATGGAGCAAACAGAGCAAATGAAGGGGGAGTGGATGGTCCTGATAATGATAACAGTACCAATAAGGATGATATGGCCGGGAGTGATATCGCCATAGATACAGCATTACCTACTGCTGCCACTGTTACAGCTGCTGATCATAGGGGTTCTTCTAGCCAGGAGGTAGAGGATCTTGCTAAACATATAGAGACTTATAAAGATTCAACCAGTAATATCCCAGTCCAAAACTCAACCACTCTGATCCCAATAGAATCGGCGCTGGATTCAGAACCGCGCGACTCGGTCCGGGACTTGCCGTCCAGTACAAAGAATGGCTGCAATACCCCTGATGGGGTGAAGGCTCAGAAAAATAAGAATTTCAATACGCCTAAAAAACTTAAAGGAGGCAAAGGGCGTGGACGAGGGGTAAAACAGCAAGTAACTGAGGCAATGGGGCGACTCAAGGATGCAACTGTTAATGCTTCCAAGGCCGGGACTAGGATTAGCCCTCTTCGTAAGTGGGTATCATCTAAAGGAGAGGTCAAAACTATCATTTCAAGACTCTCAAATATCAATCAGTCTACGGCCTCCCTGACTGAAACATCTGATGGAGATCGGGCAGACCTTGGGGGCAATGGAGGGGGCCATAGACAACTTTCACCGGCTCCGTTGGAGAAGTCTGACCCTCTACCCAGTAGTACTCCATCAACATCTTCAACTTCAACAGTTTTTACTCCTGCTCTTCATCCTCAGGTGTCACCCTCGATCCTATTAGAAACGGGTTTCAAGAGCTCCAACGGTACGGGAGAGGATGCTCCCCTCTCCAGTATTCTGTCGGCACTGAACATTCAGAGAGCAGAAGCCCAAGAATACTACCAACAGGCCAAAATCAATAGCTCCGAAATCAAGCAAGCATTGGTGGAGGTCACATCCAAGGTCGCCCAACTTTCTTCCGAAGTCGCTGACTTACAACGAGTAGCAGAGGTGGAAGAAGCCAATACATCTACTGTTAATCTCGTCAAAATGCAGGATTCTCAGATGTCAGGAATACAGTTCAGGATTGAAGACCTCGAAAATCGACAGAGGCGCCAGAACTTGCGAATTTTTGGAATTCCAGAGGGCAAAGAAGGCAGCGATCCACGTGCCTTCATCGTCAATCTCCTCCAAAAGGCCTTCCCCGAGCTTGCAGACTGGGATATGGACACCCAAGTTCAAAGAGCACATAGACTACCATTGTCAATCTCAGTCTCCCAGGGTAATCAATCTAAAACCGATTTTGCACGACCGTTCTTGGTGTTTCTGGGCAATTTTCTTTTGCGCCAAGCAATATATTTTAAGGCGCGTCCTGCAGCCCCAGTCAAGGTAGATACAATGACTATTTTTGTGCGATCTGACTTATGCAAGGCAACCATGGACAAGTGATGGAGGCTCCGCCAACTAATAGATCCCTTTAAGGCTGTTTCGTCGCAGGTGTTCTTGCAAGAGCCCGCACGTCTAAAAGTAGTTAAGGATGGCAGACAATATTTTTTTTTCAACGAGCAAGACGCTAAACAAGCTTTGAGCAAATGGCAATCGGCTGGTGTGAGAAAGTGCCATCTTTCTTGCATGGTATGCCCCCACTTTTTGCTGAATTGCTGATGTGCTTTGACTGAGTGTGCCCTGGGCTCCTGCCAACCAGGTACCCAGGGCCTGTGTTCCTTCCCTAAAACTGCATTGATGCCTACACCCAATTGACATCCCTGGCCACAGGTCAGCCCCTGGTAAATGGTACCATGGGTACCCAGGGCACTGTGACCAGGGAAGGCCCCCAAGGGCTGCAGCACTTGTTGTGCCACCCTTAGGGACCCTGTACCTTTACACACACACACTGCCTTTGCAGGCTGCGTGTCTTGGTGCAGAACAAAAGTGAAGAGTCGACATGGCACACATCCCTGTGTGCCATGCCTACAAGCCACTGCCCTGTCTAGGTCAGCCACCCCTCTAGCTGGGTGCACTATGCCAGTGGTGAGGGCACAGAGGCATGAGCCCTGTGCCCCTACAGTGCCCAAGTCCATTCTTGGGCATTGTAAGTGCAGTGCTGCCATTAAGAGTATATGGTGCTGGGAGTTTGTCATTACGAACTCCACAGCACCATAATGGCCCCACTGAAAACTAAGAAGTTTGGTATCAAACTTCTCAGCACATTAAACCCACACTGATGCCAGTGTGGGATTTAATGTAAAACACACTCCAGAGGGCATCTTAGAGATGCCCCCTGAAACCAAGCCGACCTCCAGTGTCCGGACTGAGTGGCTGCCCAGGCTGCCACCACCAGACATGTTTCTGGACCCCTGGGTCGAGAGCCTCTGCTCTCAGGGGCCTGAAACAATGCGCATCCTGGGGCGAGTTCCCAAAGCCTCCTCCCCCAGGATGGGCAGGGGAAGCTTCAAAGGCCTGCCGCCTTTTGAGCTTCCCCAGGCCATTTGCTGCTCCCAGCAAACTGGTCCCCACTGGTTCTACCCCACGTCTGGCGGGAGAACCGGCGGGAAAACCAGAGGCAGGAAATGGGTTGTGCCCACCTCTGCCAACTCCACCCCTAAGGTGGGGGAGGCGAGGTGAAGCACAAACTCCGAGTCCCCACCATCTTGAGGATGGGGGACCCAGCCAACCAGGGACAGGCTCCTGCCCCCTCCCACTGGAGAGTGGCAGAATAGGGAGTGTACCCACCCCAGGGACGGGACCCATTGGTCCCTGCCCTTACCTACCTGTAACCACCCCTAAATTCAGTATTTAGGGGCTCCCTGAACCTTCCTTCCTCAGTTCCAGATTCCAAAAACAAGAAAGAAGAACAAGAAGACCTGCGTGCAGCTGCTCACAAGAGGAAGACACCAACTGATTTGGCCCCAGCCCTACCTGTTTGTCGACCCTCGAACCGGCTCCTGCTAAACCCCGGCGTCTCCAGTGGTCAGCACCCTCACAAACCCCGGGGGACCTGACTGCCTAGTGACTCCAACCCCCTGGGACTCCCAAGAGCAATGGTACTGCTCAAAGCAAGCAACCAACCCCTGGTGCCAACCGGGAACCGCGAATCCTGCACCCTCTGCACCCGCCGAGCCCGGCCTGTGCCTGAGTGGGCAAATACCAAGAGGACGTCCCCCCGGCGACTGTGACCCAGAATCCAGCACCCAAGGGCCCTCCTCGACGCTCCTGACGCCTGCAGCCTCAGAACCAGGGACCCCTCCAACCGCGACCAGCTGAGGGTAAGATTTCCGACGCCTAAAGACACCCCTGCACCCGACGCCCCACGGCCTCCTGTGCCCAACTCCGGGGTGCCTACCCTTCCCACAGCTTCCCAACTTACCTCTCAAAGTGGTGGTCGCACCTGAAGAATCACCGTCCCCGAGTTTGCAGTCTTTGTTCGTCACGCAGCTCTACCATTGAAAACCATTGGGCGCCCGACGGCCCAAAAGCCCACTGCACCCGGCCGCCACAGTGCCGCTGAGGGTGCACCAACTACCCTGTTCGACTTCCCCACTTGCCCTGAGCAAGTGACCAGGAGCTTTGCTCCCACAGCCGAGTGGCCTGTTAGCCAGCAGCCAACCAAAGCCCCCCTGCCGTCCATAGGATAACATTGGGCCTACTCCCTCTGCACCCGGCCGCCCCTGTGCCGCTGAGGGGGTAACAACTGTACTTACCTGACCCTGGGGGACCCCTGAGTCTATGCCCAGAACCTTAACTCTGCCAGTCGAGTACTTACCCAAAAGCCGATAACCCACTTTTCTTCCATAGGGTAACATTGACTGGTTTCACTCGGAAATTCTTCTAAGTGTGGAGTTTCCCAACTTTAAAATATTCACCTAAAATCAACCGAGTAACGAAAAACAGAAATACTCACCTGCTATTAGGAGAGATCCCAGTGCTGGATCTTGGTGCCCAGCACTGACCCTGAAAAGTAATCACAACGTTACTTACCGCTAACTCAATTTTCTTCCATAGGGATCCATTGACTGGTTTTCTGTGAAATTTCTTCCAAATGTCCACTTTTGAAATACCAAAATATTGCTTAAAAATCACAACAGTAACGAATTCCGATTTACTCACCTGCTATCAGGAGAGACCTCAGCACTGCATCTTTCAGACCAGTACCGACCCTGAAAAGTAATTTTAACCGTACTTACCCGTAATTTGAAATTCCTTCCATAGGATATCATTGCCTGCTTTTTGTTGAAAGTTTCTAAGTGTCGATTTCTGAATCTTACAAATATTCTTTAAAAATCGTGCCAACGATACAAACGTAATTACTTACCTGTTTTAGATAGATATCCCAGTGCTGAACCTGAGACTCCAGCACTGGATTACAAAAGTAACGTAAACATACCTTGCTTGCAAACTGTATTTCCTTCCATAGGATAACAGTGGTAATTTTACCCAGAAAAGTTTCTAAGTGTCAACTTTTGAAATACCATAATATTCCTAAAAATCACTACTATAACCAAAACGCTTTTACTTAACTGTTTACAGGAGATGTCCCGGGACTGAATCCAAGATCCAGACCTGTGGTTAGAAAAGTAATCCACAAAGTAATTAATTGCATTTAACCAAAACTGTCCACTGAGCTCAATGTTGCATTGTGTTTGAAATTGTGTTGTCTCTTGCAACAACTGTGACTACTGTCATCAAAAAGACTATTGCCCATTTGAAAAGTGTTTAAACAAAGCATTTCATTCTGAGAAAGTATATTTTGATTCCTATTGTTGGTTCTAAAATAAAACAAGCCTATATTTTTATATACAAACCATTGGCCTAGAGTTCAGTTCTTGAGTGTGTGGCTTCATTTGCTGACTGAGTGTACAACAAATGCTTTACACTGTCCTCTGATACTGCCTTACTGCTCGACCAAGCTACCACTTTAGAGAGTAAGGTTATATCTAACTTTAGCCTCTGCCTTGCCATTGGGGAACTGTGGATCCTATACACCCTGTACCTTACTTTGGTGCAGTATATATAGAGTCACTTTCCTACAGCTGGCAAATAGTATTTACAGTCTTAAGTCTACTGCAGTAACTTCAAGAGAGGATGTTCCTGTGGAAATAGAATTTTTTTTCTTTTTTATATAACGGATACTATAACGGACACTCCTAAGAGACTTCCTCGCTCTATTCTTTTTCCTTTTTTTTCTCTTTTCCAGTTTGGCCTCCTTCTTTCTTATTTGCTAACACGTATGGGGTTTTCTTTTCTTTTTAGATACAATGCTAAATGGTATGATCGATGTACAGGGTTGGGGACAGTGGGGGTCGCCGGGGGTTAGGGAGGGCGTCTCCGCAATGCTGTCACCATGCGACAGCAGGGAAAGGGGCGATTCCTTTCTTTAGGAACTGGGAGCGGGGTGGGCGAAGGGTCAGGTAGGGATGGTTGCCTGGGGGAGAGGGGGGGGCAAAAGCCACAGTCTTGAAATGTCAAACACTATTATTTATGCAGAGCAACATATAGAGGAGTTAGTTATATCAAGTACTTATAATACGATCCGGATTCTGAATATTTCACAATGCCTTAAGTGTATGTGTTGGAATGTAGCAGGTTTGAACCAAGCGGGGAAACGACGATTAGTAATGGAAGAGTTACGCACTTTTAAGCCTCATATACTAGGGTTGGCAGAGACGCATATTGCTTATAAGGACAAAGCACTTTTTAAACACTTGGGATATGACCTTATGGTATGTACATCACAAACAGTATCTATTCGAGGGGTGGCTTTGTTAAAATCTAGACTGTCAGGCTACTGTTGTTCGCTCACTTGCAGATATTAGGGGGAGGTGGGCAATTTCACAAATTCTGATCTATGGGCATATGTTTACAATATGTATGGTTTATGGCCCCAATACAGACTGCCCAGATGTTATTTATCAAGTGAGCTCAGAGCTGTTGGAATGGTCTGGTGATAAGATAGTGATGGGCGATTTCAATTGCATAATGGATAGGAGGATTGACACCACTAATGTATCTGCTCGCGCTAGAATGTGTAAAACCAGAACTGCCATACATGAGCTCCTACATTTGCATCAGTTGGAAGATTCTTGGAGGAGGCTATTCCCCAATGTCCCAGGCTACACCTTTTTTTCATCTCTCCATAAGCATTATTCTAGAATTGATATGATTTTTGCCAAATATTCTATTTTGGAAAACGCATTGGTGACAGTTTGTCCTAAAGTCACCTCCGATCACAATCCTGTCATGCTAACAGCACAGATACAATTACCAACTAGGGATTTCACTTTTCCCAGACATCTTCTTAACAATTCAGATTACATAGAGGTGATGCGTAGTGCACTCAGAGTATATCGACTCTAATATGGGTTCGGCGTCAATCGCTACTGTCTGGGACTGTTTAAAGGCTTATGTCAGAGGAATCACACTCCAATTTATCATAAGGCAAAACAGGCTCGGTTCTCGACAGTGGGACCAGGAGCAAAAACGGTGCTTGGATTTGGAGCGTCAGCACGCTGCGGCTATTGTTATAAAGAGCGCGACCGAACACTCGCTATACCAAAAGATTGTAGAATCACGGGACAAGCTCAAAAGACGGTTAAAAGACAAAGTCGCTAATAACTATCACAAGTTTCGGACAAAACAGTATGAGTACGGTGAAAGAGTCGGTCGGTTACTAGCTAATCAAATCGCAGATCAAAATGCTAAAACCTATGTAAAAACGATTAAGGGGGTGGATGGCCTGATCTATACTAGATCTGTGCACGTAGTCGAACAATTTGGGTTATTCTACGCTAACTTATATAGTGGCTCAGACAGTTCTGGAGAACAGATCATTTTGGAATACGCGCAGGAATGCCAGTTGTCAACTTTGTGTCCAATGGTATCTGAGCCACTCGACGCAGACATTGATGCACGCGAAATCGAGGAAGCTATAAAGGCTCTGCCGGCCGGTAAGGCAGCCGGCGAGGACAAGATTCCATTGGAATTTTTTTTAAATCTTTAAAGACTTACTGGTCCCCATCTTCCTCAAGGTATGTAATTCTATCTTTCAGGGAGAAGAGGTCCCTCTCTCCTGGAATACATCTAATATCGTCATTTTCCCAAAAAAGGGGAAGCGTATCAACGATATGAGTTCATACCGACCAATAGCGTTGATTAACACAGACGCTAAGCTCTTTTCTAAAATTCTCGCGGCTCGTCTAGCTCCAGTAATTCACCTAATAGTTTCAGAGCAACAACACAGCTTTGTTCCCGGAAGAGACACCTCCGCTCACATCACCACCGCAATAGCCGCATTCGATATCTCTGGTCAGTTGGGTCAGCAGATGGGTATGCCGATGTTAGACTCCGAGAAGGCTTTTGACCGGGTGACATGGGAAACACTATGGATATTTATGTCTTGTATGGGCCTCGGTCAAAGGTTCATCTCGGCGATACAGAAAATATATAATCACCCAACAGCTACAATCAAACTTAATGGGCTCGCTTATCTTTCATTTCCAGTTCAAAGGGGGACCCGGCAGGATTGTCCTCTTTCCCCTTTATTATTCGCTATTTATATCGAGCCTTTCATCCAACATCTATTGATCAATGGCAATATTGATCCAGTTATTTTGAACGGGACCAATTTAAAGTTAACCGCTTACACGGATGATATCGCGATTTTCTCAGCCGACACTGTTAAAGCTATGGCTGCAATCATGTATGAAGCACAGCGATTCGGCTCTTTCTCTGGCTACAAGCTAAATTTGTACAAAACCCAGACGATCCTAAACTTTCAATTAGTCCCCTCCCCAGCAACTCTTGGAGTTGCAAATACAGCTATTTATTTGGGGGTATGTCTCAGTAGCCAAGTTAACGAAATCATTTCACTCAACTATGATACATTACTCAAGAAAGTGGCGGAGAAGCTACGGAGCTGGCATCAACTTCCTCTCCGTATCTATGGGCGGTGTAATGTGGTTAAAATGAATATTCTACCCAAATTTCTATATCTTTTCGTACTATCCCACTAATTATACCATCTTTTTTAAACGTCTAGATAGTGTTTTGGGTAGCTTTATCTGGGGATATCGACGGGCTAGAAGAGCTATCCGACTTCTAAAACTTTCATACATACAGGGTGGATTCAATCTCCCCGATTTTAAGCTTTACTTTTGGGCAGCATTCATTGGACGGATACAGAGTCTACTCAGAGGAACTGATACAAATCCCAACTGGTTTCTATACCAGTTGGCGTGCGGGCCAAACACTGGGTTTCTATTATACCAAACGTCTGATCCTAACTATTTTAAGCAAGTTCGCTTTAAGGTAGTCAGAGATATTACTAAAATTTGGCGTGAAATCTGTAAAACCTACGAAATAGCCGACTTGCATCAATATACGGTGCTCTGGGGGAATCCTCCGTTTCCTAATACATTCCATGATCATATCGGGAAAGAATGGCAGTTTAAGGGTATAACGCGGATGGGCCAGCTGTATGACGATCAGGGTTTTCGAACTTTTTCATCATTAAAAGAAGAATTCGACCTCTCACAAACTTATTTTTTAAATACCTGCAAGTTAGGGACTATTTCATTCGAGGTCGGGGACTATCCGAGCTGTCTAGCCCATCCGAGATCCTGCCTATACTTGTCGGCACCAGAGGGCGAGGAGCTATCAGTAAAATTTACCAAAAACTTAACGGGGCGGTGGGCGATGACGGTGTACAAATTGCTGCCAAACTCAGTCGGGTTTTTGCCTCTGATATTTCTAGAGCGGAAATACAAGAGTCTCTTCAAACTATTGACTCAGCTGTAACGTCTGTTAATCTAAAACTACAACAACATAGAATTATTTTTATGCTCTATTACACTCCCGAGCGCATTTCCAAATGGGCTAATAACTCAACCGTTGCTAAGACCTGCTGCCCTAAATGTCAGGAATACGCTGCTGATTTACACCATATGTTTTTCATTTGCCCTCGGCTGAAGGATTTTTGGTCCAACATCGCTCTGGCCCTGTCAACCTGGATCGGCTACGATATCCCGATTTTAGGGAAAGAGCTGTTGTTGGGACCATTTCCCGAATCTGGGAGTCTTACGAAACCTTTAGCTTCTATTATTGCTTCTTGTGCCAGTCTATGCATAGCCCGCTCTTGGATACATGCCACACCTCCCAGTATTAACAAATTTTGGTCTCTGATGAGGGAGAGCTTCGAAATGGAAACTGCATTGGCAAAAGCTAGAGGTCCCCGATCCCTATTAAAACTGCGCAGGGTTTGGTCCTGCCTTCATTGGGATTAACGATTGTATATATTCTCTTCTCTTTCTTTCTCTTCTTCCTCGTACTTTCCTCTTCTTTTTTCCTTGTCTTTCCTCTTCCACTTTTCTTTTCTTTTCTTGTTCTCCCCCTTTCCCCCCCACCCTGTTTTTTTCTTTTTCATTCTGTTTCATAAATACTCCTCCGTGCTCTGCATATGCATACTGATGTATTTTTATTTGAAAATGTTGTCATATATATTATTTCTGCTTCTTTTTTGTGGCAAAATAAAAAAAAATAAAAAAAAGACAACTAACTGTCCAGTTTACCTTTTTGGGCATTTTCTTGGAGGTGAGTTCTGCGAGGGGAGCCACAATGGACCCATATCCCTTCACAAACTTCCAGTAGTACCCAGTCAAGCCAAGGAATGCCCTGACTTGGGGCTGGGTTGTTGGAGCTGCCCAGTCCAGGATAACCTGGATCTTGGGCTGTAAGGGTTGCACTTGGCCTCCACCAACAAGGTGGCCCAGGTACACCACAGTTCCCTCCCCCATCTGGCATTTGGATTCCTTGATAGTTAGGTCTGCAGTTTGCAGGGCATTTAAAACCTTCCCAAGATGGATCAGGTGATCCAGCCAGGTGGAGCTAAAGACTGCAATATCATCTAGATAAGCTGCACTAAAGGACTCCAATCCAGCAAGGATTTGGTTCACCAACCTCTGGAAGGTGGCAGGGGCATTCTTTAAACCAAAGGGCATAACAGTAAACTGATAATGCCCATCAGGTGTGGAGTATGCTGTCTTTTCTTTTGCTCCTGTAGCCACACCAATTTGCCAGTACCCTGCAGTTAAGTCAAAGGTACTTAGAAATTTGGCTGCACCCAATTTATCAGTTCATCTGCTCTTGGGATAGGGTGAGCATCTGTCTTGGTGACAGAGATGAGCCCTCTATAGTCCACACAGAACCTCATGTCTCTCTTTCCACCCTGTGGATGAGGTTTTGGGACTAGAACCATTGGGCTGGCCCAGGGGCTCTCAGAGGGTTCAATAACCCCTAACGCCAGCATCTTGCTGACTTCAGCTCTGATGCTTTCCTTGACTTGATCAGACTGGCAATAGATTTTGTTTTTGACAGGTGAACTGTCACCAGTGTCCACATCATGGGTACACCAGTTTGTCTGGCCAGGGTTCAAGGAAAAGAGCTTTGCATACTGCTGCAAGACTTGCTTGCAGTCAGTCTGCTGTTGGGCAGAGAGGGTGTCCTAAAAGACAACTCCATCCACTGACCCAACTTTTGGGCTGTATGAGAGGAGGTCAGGGAGAGGTTCACTCTCTGTCTCCAGATCCTCATCAGTCACCATCAGCATGGTGATGTCAGCCCTATCATGAAAAAGCTTAAGGTGGTTCACATGGATCACCCTTTTGGGTGTCCTGCTTGTGCGCAGCTTAACCAAGTAGGTGACCTCGCTCTTCTTTTCTAGGATAGGGTAAGGGGCACTCCATCTGTCCTGGAGAGCCCTTGGTGCCACTGGCTCCAAAACCCACACCACCTTCCCAAGTTGAAATTCAACCAGTGCAGCTTTTTGGTCATACCAGTGCTTCTGAAGCTCCTGGCTGGCCTCAAGATTCTTGGATGCTTTTTCCATGTACTCAGCCATTCTGGACCTTAGGCCAAGCACATAGTCCACAATATCTTGTTTGGGTTCTAGGAGAGGCTTCACCCAACCCTCTTTTACAAGACAGAGTGGTCCCCTCACAGGATGGCCAAATAGAAGTTCAAAAGGGGAAAACCCTACTCCCTTCTGTGGCACCTCTCTGTAAGCAAAAAGCAAGCATGGTAAGAGGACATCCCATCTCCTTTTGAGTTTTTTAGGGAACCCCTTAATCATGCCTTTCAATGTCTTGTTGAATCTCTCAACAAGGCCATTGGTTTGTGGGTGATAGGGGGTAGTAAACCTGTACTGCCCTCCACACTCTTTCCACATGTGTTTTAGGTAAGAAGACGAAGTTGGAACCTCTGTCTGAAACCACCTCTTTAGGAAACCCTACCCTGGAGAAGACACCAATGAGGGCCTTGGCTACTACAGGAGCTGTAGTGGTCCTAAGGGGAATTGCCTCAGGATACCTAGGGGCATGATCCACTACCACTAGAATGAATTTGTTTCCTGATGCTGTGGGAGGTTCAGGTGGACCCACTATGTCCACACCTACCCTTTCAAAGGGAACCCCAACCACTGGTAGTAGAATTAAGGGGGCCTTTGGGTGGTTACCCGTCTTGCAACTGGCTTGACAGGTGACACAGGAGCAGACAAACTCCTTCACCTTCTGAGACATCTGGGGCCAGTAAAAGCGGCTAACTAGCCTTTCCCAGGTTTTGGTTTGGCCCAGATGCGCAGCTTGAGGGATGTCATGAGCTAAAGTTAGGAGAAACTCCCTGTACTTCTGAGGCACTACAACTCTCCTAGTGGCTCCAGGGTTGGGGTCTCTGGCCTCAGTGTACAGTAGTCCCTCCTCCCAATAAACTCTGTGGGTACCACCACCATCTCCCCTTTCCTGTGCAGCAGCTTGCTGCCTCGGGCTTTCAAGAGTTGGACAGTCCTGCTGTCCAAGGCACAGCTCTTCCCTAGAGGGTCCCCCTGGGCCTAAGAGTTCAACCTGGTAAGGGTCAAGCTTCATGGGCCCAGTTCCCTAGGGGGTGTCCAAGTCCTCTCCCTGAGGAGAGGGGTCCTGATCCTTTTGCTGTACATAAGCTGGTTCACCAGTCTTCTTACCTTTCCACCTGGAAGGTTTGGCCATACTTTCAGGCTCCACCACTTCTTTTTCACCCTGTTTTCTGCTCCGTGCTCTTGTTTTTACACACACCATCTCAGGGATATCCAGCATTGCTGCACGGGTTTTCAGTTCAACCTAAGCCCATGCTGAGGTTTCCAGGTCATTGCCAAGCAGACATGCAGCTGGTAGCTTTGGAGAGGCCACTACCTGTTTCAGGCCAGTAACCCCCCTCCCCAGTCTAATTCCACTATAGCCATTGCATGGTTAGTCGTAACACTGTCAGCATTGGTGACTGGGTAAGTTCACCCAATCAAGTATTGCTCAGGGGAAACCAGTGTATCTCTCACCATAGTGACACTGGCACCTGTATTCCTCAGAGCTTCTATCCTACTTCCATTAATCCAAGGGTATTGTAAATGCTTCTTTAAGTTGGGTAGCCACACAGCTACAGTGGCAAACAACTTCCCCTTCTGAAACTAGAACTGCTTCAGTGTGCAACCAGATTTGCTCTTGGCACACTGTTTATCCCATCTGGAGACTTGCTACATCAGGAGAAGCTGTAGTAGGACTAGGGAGCTTCTTGTTTGGGCAAGCAGCATCTCCAGTTAAGTGTCCCAACTTCTTACAGTTGTTACACCAGGCCTTTGAAGGACCAAAGTTCTTTCCCCTGTACCTATTATTGGACTGGAAAGAGTTTTGGGACCCACCCCCTGTGCAGGTCTTTGGGGCCCTTTAGAAGACTCAGGCTTTTTATCTTGGGGATTCTCACCACCTTTCCCCTGGGGAGGTTTTGTAACCCCTTTCTTTTGGTCACCCCCAGTGGTTGTTTTTGTCACCCTTGTCTTGACCCAATGGTCTGCCTTCTTTCCCAATTCTTGGGGAGAAATTAGACCTAGGTCTACCAAATGCTGATGTAACTTTTCATTAGTGCAATTACTTAAAATAAGTTCTTTCATAAACAGATTGTTAAGTCCATTGAAATCATGCACATCGTGTCCAGTTAACCAACCATCTAGTGTTTTAACTGAGTAGTCTACAAAGTCAATCCAGGATTGGGTTTTGTGAGCCCCCCCTGAATCTAATTCTATATTCCTCAATTGTGAGTCCAAATCCCACAATCAGAGTTCTCTTCATGAGGTCGTAAGACCCAGCATCTGCCCCAGAAAGGGTCAGGAGTCTGTCTCTGCAGTTACCAGAGAACAGTTCCCAAAGGAGTGACCCTCCCGCCACTCCCCCCCCCCTCCCCAGTGTGACATCTTCACTTTTCTCATTTCACAAGCCCTCTCAAAGGCTGTGAACCATTTTGTGATATCATCACTCTTCATATTTAGAGACAATCCCTTTGGGGATTTTAGGATCATAAGATTGCTCTTTATCCTTAAGTAAATTGGAAAAAAGACGGTTATAAATGTCCATGTACCCATAGGTTTCGCTGCTTCCAAATCATTAGGCAATCACTGCTTGGGCTAGAGACACTCAAAGCATATAGCGTTTGGACGTACTTCAAATCTCTTCCCTTGTATAAATGTATTATTAACGTATTGTTCTTTCACTTCCATGTATAATACACGGAGTCACTCTTTGTCACTTGGGCACTTTTTTAGTCACTGTAAATATCTGTCACCTGCGCCGTTTCATTGAATGAATTATTAGACAGCCTGTGTTCTTTGAAATTTTGTGGTGTCATTGAAAATGTTTAAAAAAAAAAAAAAAAAAAAAAAAAAGTAAAAATCTTTGACACCACAAACCATATTGTCACTTCATATGTGTTCTAGCGTCGCCTCTAGAGTTATCGATTCTCATAAGTGTTATCAATTGTAAAGAAATTATCTTACCCGACAGAACCTATTGTTACGTATGTTGGACCTTATAAACAGCACCACTGATGTCCCTATGGTAAACGGCGCACCCATTCCGGTGCTTTTATACGCAGACAACGCCATATTAATGGCCCACACCCCAAAAGCCTTACGTACTTTAGACAACTCTTTTGTGGATTTTATGGACAAATTAGATCAAAGGACCAATTTCCCAAAATAGTTTATTATGTCCAGTGGCACGAAGTGTACATGACCATCACTGTAGGGTCAAAAACGCTACTGCACACTAGCACATTAACATACTTAGGGATTTTATTCAGTGCCTCTAGGCGCGCATAGGCGACTCAAATCGTTAAAAATAGAATGAAACTGTCGAAGGCTGTTATCTGCAATGTGGAAGTCTCACTAACTAGAAAGATACTTTTTGACTGCCTGGCCTGTGACAAAGGGATCTCAATTGTCTGGCTATCCTACATAAAAAAAAGGTCATTGGAGGGGACTGGGATGGGTTCGCTGTCTCTAGCTATAGGTGCGCTACCCAGCAGAAAGCAAGTACAGGCACGGCTATTCGATACATTGCAGGGTATTAGGTTACATGAAGAATCACAGAACTATAGTATTGGGGATTACTTACTTGCTAATTTTGGAGCTGGGTCAACCGATTACCTGACAAATACAACTGGGAGCTGGGTGCGCTCACTTCTATTTCGATTCAGAGTAGGGACCCTGAAATATTACCAGTTTCCCGCAAGGTTTCCAGCACAATTTGAGCTCACAAGTTTGCCCATGCAATAATGTATCAAAGCGAACCATGATTCATTTTACTTTTTTCTATGGGTACTACCAATTTACGAGAATGGATCCAATTCCTTTTTTAAGACTCAGAAAACATTGTAAATGCCAACAAGCTTTTAGGTGCCTGTAAGATTTAACTGACAATGAAACCTGTTACGTACGTTTGTTTAAGGTAGCTGTACGTTCAAGAAGCACAATGCACTTTGACTAAACTCTTATACTCTTTTAGTCTATTTATTTATGTATTCCATGCTTTTACTAAAGCCCTATATGATACATGTTGGTTGCCATTTGATGTTTGTTTTATTTCCCTTTGTATGTATTTTAATTGCTTTTATGGCAGCTTTCCCTACCGAATAAAGTTGCTTTTGATTTGATCTGACAAGGCCATGGCAAATCAAACTTCCTCCAATGGAGAAGAGGAGGATGAGTCCCAAGAAGTAGAGGAAGGGGACTCTGAGTCCATCACTAGCCCCTCAGATAGTAACACCACCCGGCGTGACCCCAGTAGTATCTCAGATGATGCAGAAACTGAAGATGCAGATCTTCAGAAACTGGCCAGGAGAATATCCTTAGAGGCTAAACTCCTGACCATAAAAAAAAAGAAAGCTGCGATGGACCTGGGACCCATCTCTGGTGGCAGCAAAATAATAAACAGGGAGGTAGACTTTGTTGACTCCAAAATCCCCAAATAGATTGTCCGTAAATTCTTTGAGGGTGATGATATCACCAAGTTGTTCATTGCATTTGAAAGAGCCTGTCTTGGTAGACAAGTCCACAGGAAGTTGTGGAGTGCTATCCTGTGGGAAATGTACTCAAGGAAGTGAAGGGATAGACTCTGGTTAATGGCACGCTTCCACTTTTTAAGGGAGAAAAACACGAGTACATTAGGGGAAAAGCGCACACAGACTCTAGACATAATGCTGATTTATCCTTTTGAGGCAGTGAGCATCTGTGGAAGACTGAATGAGCAAGCGAGTGCATGTACTTATCCATATTTTCTTCAAAGATTGATGCCTACTTATTCTGTTATTCTTTTATAAAGTATGAATATGAAGATACCAGGGCCTTGCTCCCCTTGAGGCCCAAAACTTTAGCGATAGGGAAAGTCGATCTTCCATGCTCATTATAAAAGTGTATTTCACCATAAATGTATTTGTCTGCTTACAAAAACATTTGACTGATCTTCACAAGTGTATTAAAGAACAAGTTACTTACCTTCGGAAACGATATGTCTGTAAGAGACACATTAGTTATGGATTCCTTACCTTAGAATTACCCCCAGGCGTCAGACTGGATCCAGAGAATTTTTCTTCAGCAGTACCCCTCCGTGTCGGTAGGTGGTGTTGGTCGAATCCGCGTTAGTGGTTGGCGTCGTGATCGCCAGAATGACGTAGCGGTATCTACTAAGACGCCGCCCCTGCACGCTGACGTCAGTTCTTTACACGAAATTCCATGCCAGAAGCGCAGAGCCATGCAAGACACGGACCACTGCAAAAAATTAGGGCCCTGAAAGAGAGTCCCTTACCCTAGCAGTCAGTTCGCAGAAGGGGGATGATGGGTGGGGCGGTAAGGAATCCATAACTAATATAGGTCTCTTACAGATATATCGTTACTGAAGGTAATTAACTTGTTCATCTGAAAGAGACTATTAGTTATGGATTCCTTACCTTAGAATAGATACCCCAGCAATACCAACCCCGGAGGTGGGTCTGCGAACCAAGTTCACACCAGGACGTCCTGAAGAACGGAGCGGCCAAAAAAGCTGTCCCTCCGGACTTGGCTGTCCAGGCAGTAATTTTTAGTGAATGTGCGCAATGAAGCCCACGTGGCTGCCTGGCAGATGTCATGAAGGGGGACTCCCAAAGCAGCAGTGGCTGCCGTCGCACTGGTGGAATGGGCACGCAACCCTTCTGGAGGTTCCTTTTTCGCCAAGGAATAACACATTTTAATGCAAAGAACGACCCATCAAGAGATGATTCGTTTTTGCACGGCCCGACCTTTCTTAGCACCCACATAGCCAACAAAGAGCTGATCATCCACCCGGAAATGTTTTGTGCGATCCAGATAAGATGAAAGAGCACGTTTTGGATGCAAACGGTGGAGCCTCTCCTCCTCTTTAGAAGGATGCTGGGGCGGGAAGAAGGTGGGCAAAGTGATGGTCTGTCCTATGTGGAAAGAGGTAACCACTTTGGAAAGAAAGCAAGGTCTAGAGCGAAGGACAACCTTGTCCGGATGAACAGCCAGGAAAGGAGGTTTAGAAGAAAGAGCCTGAAGCTCACTTACCCTGCGAGCAGAGGTGATGGCAACCAGAAAGGCAGTTTTGAGGGTCAATAGTCTGAGAGGACAATTATGCAGTGGTTCGAAAGGAGCGCACATAAGGTAAGTCAGAACAAGGTTCAAGTCCCACTGGGGCATTACGAAAGGAATAGGAGGAAAAAGATGAGTAATGCCCTTAAGGAAGCGATTTACAATAGGGGGCTTGAAAAGAGAAGGCTGATCAGGAAGGCGAAGAAAGGCCGAAATGGGCGAAAGATGGCCTTTCAGAGTGCCCAGAGCAGATCCCTGCTGGGCCAAAGAAAGAATGAAGAGGAGAACCTCTGAAAGAGGGGCAGAAAGGGGATCCACAGCCTTTGCTGTGCACCATACCACAAATTTGTTCCATCTACAGGCATATACCGTTTTAGAGGGTCCCAGTCGCCCTTGATCTTCCTCAGCACTCT
The DNA here is from genome assembly GCA_963921515.1 of Calotriton arnoldi. NCBI lineage: Eukaryota > Metazoa > Chordata > Amphibia > Caudata > Salamandridae > Calotriton > Calotriton arnoldi. The sequence continues at coordinate 255,213 of CAWUFW010006603.1, read as the reverse complement.
GGGCAGAAGTGGTATAGGCGGAAAGGCGTATAGAAGACCACAACTCCACTCGCGACGAAAAGCGTTGCCTAGCGAATGCCGCCTTGGAAATTCCAACGCGCATAACTGCTGACATTGCACGTTTTCTTCGGTGACGAACAGATCTAACCAAGGCTCTCCCCACTGCCGAAAGAGACCTTGCACCACCTCCGAGTGAAGACGCCATTCGTGATCCATCATGCACCGGCGGCTGAGTTCGTCCGCCCTGGCATTCAGGGAACCCGCCAGGTGTTGAACCACCAGGGACATGCCCTGATGTTCCAGCCACTTCCAGAGACAAAGGGCCTCCTGACAGAGGGTCCACGACCCCACCCTGCCCGGTTTGTTGCAATACAACATGGCGGTGGTGTTGTCTGTGAACACCTGCACGACTCTTCCTTTGACAGAAGGAATGCCTTCAGTGCAAGACGAATCGCCCGGAGCTCCAGAAAGTTGATGTGGAGCCCGGACTCCGCCGGAGACCAGAGGCCTCTGATCTCCGCCTCCCCCATGTGGCAGTCCCATCCCAGAAGAGATGAATCTGTCACCACTGTGAACTCTGGTTGGGGAAGGGAGAGGGATCTGCCGTTGACCCAAGCCTGGTTTGTTAGCCACCACTGCAATTTGTGTGCAGTGCCCTCCGAGATCTGGACGCAATCGGAAAGATTGCCCCGATGCTGTGCCCACTGGAACTTCAGGTCCCACTGCAGAGCCCGCATATGCCGTCTGGCATGATCCACCAGCAGGATGCAGGAGGCCATGAGACCCAGCAGCCTCAGGGTCATTCTGACCGAAACCCAGGATAGGGGCTGAAAGATCGGAATCATAGCACGAATATTCCAGACTCTCTGCTCGGGAGGATAAGCCCGAAACTGCGCTGTGTCCAGAACCTCCCCGATGAAAAGTAGCTTCTGAGAGGGAATCAGGTGTGACTTTGGCACATTGATAGTGAACCCCAGCAAATGCAGGAGGTCCGCTTTAGTCTGGAGGTGGGAAACAACAGCCTGGGGCGAACCCGCCTTCAACAGCCAGTCGTCGAGATAGGGGGAAGACTGGAACCCCTGATCTGCGCAGATGAGCTGCAACCACTGCCATCACTTTCGTGAACACCCGAGGGGCGCTGGTAAGGCCAAAGGGGAGCACGGTGAACTGAAAATGCTCGTGGCCCACCGTGAACCGTAGGTAACGCCTGGGGGCCAGCAGGACGGGAATGTGGAAGTAAGCGTCCTGCAAGTCCAACGCCACCATCCAGTCTCCAGGGTAGAGGGCAGACAGGACCCGAGCCAATGTCAACATTTTGAACTTCTCCTTCCGGAGGAAGCGGTTGATGTCCCTGAGATCCAAGATAGGACACAGGCCTTTGTACTTCTTGGGCACCAGGAAGTAGTGGGAATAACAACCACGACCTACTTCTGGCACAGGGACTCGCTCGATGGGTCCCTTGGCCAAGAGAGCCGCAACTTCCTGACGGTGAAGGGCCAAATGATCCTCCGACATGCGATGGAAAACAGGTGGCACATGGAGGGAGGGACAGTCTCGAAGGGGAGGGAGTAGCCCCTTCGGACTATCTGCAAAACCCACCTGTCCGATGTGATGGTGTGCCAGTGGGGGAGGTGATGGCGAATCCTGCCATCCACTGGCAACTGCTGGCCCTGATAAGTCAGACTAGGAAGGTTTGGAGGCTGCTGCAGAGGGGGCGCTGGTGGACGGGCCCACCCGCTGGCCCCCAGACACACAACGCTGGGTCCCCCGTCCCCGGCCGCGCAGAGGCTGGGTAGCTTGCGCAGGCCTGTGGCTCTGGGTGGAACGTGGTGGGGCACCCCTTCCGTAGCCGCGAAAGGGGCGAAAAGCAGACTGTGCGTAACAAGAAGTGGTAGCAAGGCCCAAGGATCTGGCCGTAGCCCTAGAATCCTTAAAGCGCTCGAGCGCGTTGTCCACTTTGTCGCCAAACAAGCGACGACCATCAAAGGGCATGTCCAAAAGAGTCGATTGGACATCACCCGAAAAGACAGTGGACCTCAGCCAGGCGTAGCGCCGCAGGGCTACAGTCGTTGAAATCGTCCTGCCTAGCGAGTCGTCAGTGTCCAGCCCACAACGTATGGCGAACTTCGCTGCATCTCTTCCCTCAGCAACTGCACAGGAGAGCACGGCCCGAGCCTCCTCCGGACACTGTGGCAGCACCTGTGCGACCGTGTCCCACACAGAGTGGGTGTAACAGCCCAAGAGACATTACAATTTTCACCGACCGCAGTCCTAAGCTGGCGCAAGAAAACATCTTCCCAAGGTGATCCAGCTTCTTGGATTCCCTATTCGGTGGAGCAGTAGGGAACGCGCCCTTGGAAGTTGAGGCTTGGACCACCAAGCTCTCTGGGGTAGGGTGTTGGAAGAGGAAAATAGGGTCGCCCGGGGCCGGGCGGTGGCGTCGGGCAATCATCCTATCCACAGGGGCCCTTGTGCTGGGCTTGGACCAAGTGCCCAGGGGCTCCGAAGAGGACGCTTCCGGTTGAAGCACCTTGGTCAGGAGGTTAGTCCTGACCGCCACTGTAGGAAGCTCAAGGTTCAAGGCCTCAGCCGCACTATGCAACACCACAGCGTAAGAGGCTCCCTCCTCTGTAGCCACGGTAGGGGGAGAAAGCATTCCAAGGTCTGGAGAAGTGTCCAGATCACTGGCCTCACCCAACTCCTCTCTCCAGTCCGGTTCTTCAAACTGATCTGCCAGAGGGTCCACAGAACCCTCCCAGTCCTCCTCACCCACCCCTGGTTGCCACTCAGGGCGATAGGGAACACGAGGGTAGAACAGAGGTACAAAAGTACTGGTTGGCGCCGGTACCGACGTCAGTCGACGCAGTGTCCATGTCGAGGGGGAGGCTGGGGTCGACGTCGGTTGGGGACACAACCGGCGTCGGAGGGGGCGGAGGTGTCGCCAATGGATTTGGCGCCGAAGGAGGAGTAAGGTTGACCAGCGCCGATCCGGATCTAGGCCTTGATCCCTGCGGCGCCAGGGCCGAAGCCGCCTGCATCGAAGGCCTAGAACCCTAAGCAGAGTCTTTTTGGCCCAAAGGCTCGCCAGCGGAGTCGGGCTGCCCAAAGATTGAGTGGAGGGCTTCATAAAAACTACGAAGTTGGGGAGGGGTCGCTCCGGCTCCCGGGAAGGGAGGGAAGCTCAGAGCCGACCCAACAGGCTCCACGGGCGGAGCCGGACGACTACCTTCTGCATCCCGCGTCAGCCGACGGACGGGGAGAACGCAAAGAGCGACGGTGCTTCTTTGCCTTCTTTTTGTGCTTCAACTTACCCGAAGACGAAGAATTTTAAGAGTGATGGTGGTGACTCCGCAACCGGTTCCGCAACCTCCCTCTCGACCGGGACCTCGAGCGGCACGGAGCCAACTGCCGGGCCTCCAGAAGCTTTCGCAACCGCTCCCGCAAAGACTTCGGATTCATGGCCCAACAGTCAGAGCACGACTTTGGGTCGTGGTCACGCTACATGCACCACAGGCACACAAGGTCCGGATCCGTAACCGACATCAACTTGTGACAAGAGCCACAAGGTTTGAAGCCGGTCCACCGATGTGACATCCCTGCGCACCAGGAGTCCAACGACTCGAAAAAGATGTCGACAAAAAGTCGAAAAATGACAGTCAAAAAGTGACTAAAGGTACCGCTCTCTCCGGGTCTGCGCTGGCTGGTGCGGAAAAAGAAAGAACTGACGTCAGCGCGCAGGGGCGGCGTCTAAGTAGATACCGCAGCGTCATTCCGGCAATCACGACACCAACGACGAATGCAGAGTTGAACGACGCCACCTACTGACGCGCAGGGGTACTGCTGAAGAAACATTCTCCGGATCCAGTCTGACGCCTGGGGGTAATTCTAAGGTAAGGAATCCATAACTAATAGTCTCTTTCAGATACAAGAGTTTGCTATGTACAATAGGTGATGGCATGGTTGTTTTCACAAATATGAAAGCCTCTTGGCTGAGGTCAATGCCTGGGGCATTTAAACTATGATCAGCAGACATTTGTATTTTACAGTTCAAGAGAAAATCCTAAGTATCAGATTCAGTGCAACCATATTCTTACCTATATAGATGTATCATTAATGTTTTCTGCATGTCTGTCCATATGTAGTGAGCCCTAATGTACAGCCCTGTTATAATGGCCAAAAGCGCCACTAACTTAGATTAAGGTATACCAGTAGCATAGGTCCCCTTAGGAATGGCAATAACCAGTTTGGGCAGGATGGCACAAACATGTTGCTGAATCCCACGTATGAGGTTCAGTGCAAAAATACTCAACTGTAAAGATGAATCACTGATTTTTTGTGCACGTCAATCCATAGATCACAAATCCTACTATGTAGACTTGTCATAATGCTCAACAGGGCCACTCATTCAGATCAGGCTATACCAGTACCATAGGTGTTGAGGAATGCTAATGACCCGTGAGGGCAGAAACAGGTCGACCAACATCTCAGTGTGAACTTTTTGAATTATAAATTCCCGCAAGCCCTTTTTTGTTTTTAAGCTTACCGTGGTTAGTATGAATTAAAGAGCAAACACTTCAAACCTAACTGCAGGTAATTTTAACCACTTACAATAGCCCTACTTAAAAAACAAAAGGCCTGAAGGACCTTAACTTTGAGGCGCTTTGATCTTGAGAACAAAAACATCTCAAATCAAATAAACTTTATTCGGTTTTAGAGATATAAAACCATAAAAGTTGACAATACATAAAAAGATTATAATTTTCTAAAATATCAACACAATATATCGTAGGATATCCCATGGTGGACTACCATAAAACCATAAAAGTTGACAGTACATAAATTATAAATTTGTAAGGTGTCAACGGCGTCTAACATGGTAAAAATACGTTACGTCGTGACCCCAGGTAATTAGTGACATCAAGAAATACAGTTCAGGAACAAGTGGTCTCCCCCTTAAAACTAGGTTCCCCAAAAATGTATCCCAGTTTACAGAAACAGAGGTCTTAAAAATAATCATAAACCCTGGCCCTCATCACTATTAATCAAGACAAGCCCTAGACTTCACCACAGATTTCAAATAACCAACGACGAAAAAAATACATTCGTCCTTCAGTAGTTGTAGATACAGGAGAGCTGGGCGACCTGGATAAAATTCATCTTCTTTAAAATAGGAACTAAAAAAGACTTCTTAGGAACCTCAAAATTTACAAAAGAACATAAAATGTAGCAAATCCTGTGGAGACTCTCCGTCGGAGCCACAGGATGCTAACAGCTAGCCTCTACTGCACCCCCTAGGGAAGGCAAGCAGGAGGTGAAAAAGATCCAAACGAAACCTAGTCAATAAAAACCGTTCATAAACAGATAAAAACCCCAAGAGATAAGGCTCGACTGATGGTGTTGTCTTTAGCATAAAGAATTTGCGGACGCTAGGTTTCCGCAACTCCAGCTCCTCCCTTTCCAGTTTCTTTAAACTGCTAAAGGACTCCCTTGTTATCCCCACGTCCTTATTGGTTATTAGATGAGGGTTAGTATTATGTTCAACTCGTCCTAATTTTTCAAAACTGCTCTTGATATATCTAAGCCAGGGTATATTGAGCGCATGATCCAGGGTCATACACTTTTAAAATCAGTTGGCAGAGCGTTTATCCCTCGTTCAACCAAATTTTTAACCAGAAAATTAAAGGGCGAAGTGCCAGGGTATCACTTAAATAGAAAACACACAAGATGATGGACGGAATGCTGCACATTGGCAAACATTCACCCCCAGTCACAGATCTGGGTTTAATCCATCGTTATTTTGCTTCACCACGCCACCCCAGTTCAGACATAGCCATATGCAAATCAGTCTTGACCCTGTGCCTCATGGGAACAGTCCAGACCGAACTGCCAAGCCATGTCTTCCCTGGACCGGAATCAAGCATCCTAGGACTGGTTTCAGACTATCAGCCTTCATCAGCCAGGATAGCTTGACTCCAGTGGCGTAGTGAGCACGGGACCCACGTCTGGGCATACCCTTTCCACTTAGGGCGAAATGCAAAACACACAAGATGATGGACGGAATGCTGCACATTGGCAAACATTCACCCCCAGTCACAGATCTGGGTTTAATCCATCGTTATTTTGCTTCACCACGCCACCCCAGTTCAGACATAGCCACATGCAAATCAGTCTTGACCTATCACTTAAATAGGGCACCCCCAATTCCTCGTGTACCACCAAATTAGCCGCGGCGTGAATTCCGCCGCGGTGCGGCGGTTTGAAAGAGTGGGCGGGGCCGCGTCGGCCAACGGACGTGCGCAGCACTAGCCAGGGAGTGCTCGCGACGGCCGTTGGCCTACGGGAGCACGGAAGGGGTTAAACAGGCCACAGGGAACACCTAAAAAGGAGTTCTCAGCTACCTGATAAGCGTTCGAGGCAACGTGCCCCCATATTTCACTCCCATAGGAGGCGGTCGCTACACTCCTTGCCTGATAGATCTTCAACAGAGCAGCAATAGGTCTGTTACCCAGTTTAGAGGCAAAGTTAAAAATGGCCGCGTTCACCCGCGCCAAATCCCCCTTCTTCCTTTGTTTGAGCGGCCCCCATTTAAGCTGGTCGTCCAAGATGACACAGAGGTAAGAAAAAACATCTGTTCGAGGTACCTTAACTATACCTACCCTGAACTGAAAGCATTTTTTTGGGCGTATCCCCACTTGCATGACAAAAGATTTTGAATTGTTGATAGTTAAATCACGTTCCGATAAAGTCAGAAAAACCGTCAAGCAAAGTTTGGAGTCCCCTGGCGGTCCTGGATAGAAAGACTGCATCGTCCGCGTAGAGTAATACAGGGAGACCTCGTCGCCCTGCGTGCGGATAATCTACCCCTGTTGATAAGAGGACTTTGTCTAAATCATTAATATAAAGGTTAAACAGAAAGGGAGCCAGAATGCACCCCTGGCATACACCTCTTTTTATATCAAAGTTCCGAGACACCCGGAGCCCATTCGAAAATCTGACATTAGCCTTGGTTGCCCGGTGAAGATCTGCCAAGAAGTGGACAATAGAGCCGTCAACCCCAATATCCTTCATGGACTGCCACGGTTTTGCCCTGTTCACACGATCAAAAACGGAAGACAGGTCCATGAAGGCTAGATAAATAGTACCGGATCGCGCCACCGTGTACTTGTTGAGTATCATAATTAGGTTAAGGCACTGGGCCATGGTTGAATGACCTGGGCGGAACCCGTACAGTACGTCTGAAAGTATGTCATGTTCCTCTGCCCAGGTGGTCAGTCTATCTAGTAACACGTCCAAGCACCTTAACTACTGAGTCCAACAACGAGATTGGCCTGTAACAGTGTGTACTGCCACGGTCACCCTTTTTAAAAACCGGCACTATTGTCGAGGTGGCCCAGGACTTGGGGCATCCTTTCCTAGCCGCCGCGTTGATAACGGCTGTAAGCACAGGTGCCCAAAAGGGTATGTCAGATTTAAAAAGGTACGGGGGGATACCATCAGGTCCCGGCGCTTTGTTGCTTGTCAAGCCGGCAATGCCCCCCTCAACCTCCCCCAATCCAACAGTTAATACAGGAGCATCTACCCCTCGACCAAGCTGGCAAGATTGCTCAGATGGGCTTTCAAACAGTTTGAAAGTGGAGCACCCATTCGTCCTCGGTAATGTGTGCACCCAAGTCCCTACCTTCGCTGTGCACTAAGAATGGTCTGTTAATCTTCGTCGTGCACTAAGAATGGTCTGTTAATCTGTTAACATCTCAGTAAAGAGCTCCATCATAAAACCCGATGGAAATGCACAGCCCACGAACGTGGAGAACGATCAGAGGATGAAGCAAAACATCATGGGGGTTAGGGTCAGTGAATCCTAAAGAGGATACTCCTCAGATCTGGTAACAAAGGAAAATTCTCCTACAGTACCATTTGCAGAAGAACACTCTTTGCGTCTTTCTCTCTCGACCCAGTGAACTTGTTTTTGTCCCTGCATCATTCAAATGTGGAGGGCATCAACATCAAACATAAGAGTTTGCCTTGGAGTGCAAAGCACTCGTTCCGAAGACCCACTGAACAGAGGCACTGGGAACATAACATTTTTTGAAATTGCTTTCTGCAAGTCTCTTCTGCCCTCTTGGGACCACCAAATCCCTTTTCTTGGGGGAATACCCTAACTCCAACGGTGTGTTGTATGACTGTCATTTAGTAGCATGCATTTTGGTTATTTCCAGCATCTATAGTTTTTGGATGAAGATTACACACATTATTAGTACCAATGTTTGACAGTATCGATAACACTTTAGGCCAAATTTAACAAAAGTATTTTTCACAACTGTGTGATGGGTTTAGGTGCTGAAGAGGCTACATAAGCCCTGAAACATGCTTTCTCCAGAACCTACGTTTGAAAACGAAATAGTTACTTACCTGTAACAATAGTTTTGTAGCATACTCTTCTAGATTCACATACTGTGCATATTCCGCCATCTAGTGGTTGGAGTCGGAAAGTGCTTTCCTTTTTTTTTTGTGGGATGGTTGTGAAACCCGACCCCTCTGGTCAGGCTACAACCCCCTTTGTGTGTGTGCAAGCTATGATTATTTTTTCCCCTTTTTAGGTCTCGCCTAGCGTTGCAGCGCGCATGCGCTGCTCGCTCGGCGAGATATATTGTGGATGAGGACTTTCAGAAGGGGGCTTGAAGCCCCGCCCCTCATTTCCATTGGCTGGCGTCACCGTTTATGCTAAATGATGGCCTGCCATTGGAAATGAGCTTTTTTTGTTGCCGCCCTTTCGCCTTTTCGTCCGACCCATCTGGACTGGCTCGTCTGCTTTGCGGCTGTCGCAAAGCAATTCCTTATCTTTAGGGGGCCATCTGTTACTTGTCTTGTTTCCATTTCGCGTCTGAGTCTGCGCGCGCAGGGGCCATCTGTTTTTAGTGTCCGTGTAATGCTTGTTTTTCTCTATCATTTTCTCTAATCCATTGGAATTCTCGTGAAGCTGAAAGGTTAAAAGGAACCCAGGAAATGCCACTGACACTCCCAAGAGACTCCCCAGCTGTCCTAAGGCAGAGATGTCACACGAAGGCAAGCCAAGAGCAGAGTTTGTTTTTAATTTTAGGATATGTAGCTCTTGCGTGTGAGGCCATGACTTTAGGCGGGAGAAAAGGGGCTGGCATTGGGGAGCTTTCTGGTACACATCCAGCCCGGCGCCACTGCAGTAGTTGGCTGTACTGCGCATGCTCGATTCCTACATTTCTCCATGGGTCCCCGATGTTATTCACATTCACGACACCTGCTCGGGGGTTCGGTCCCAGCACAGCGCTTCCATCAATAGATTCTTTCTGCCGTTTGCCTTATAGGGTCCGTCACACGTTGCCATGATGCCGACATCATCCAAAGATGCCCCCTGGACCTGCCTCTGGCGGCCACTGTTTCCCATGCTGGTAAGTGAACAGAGGCTGCTGTTGCCGCTCACAAAACCCAGCCTCTCACCCCCTGACAGCCATGCTCTAGCATTCGATGTATTCTCGGTAGCGGGGCGGCTGTCTTTATGCTACGGCACTGCACATCTATTTACGGTCTATCCTCGCGAGGCTCATGGTGTAAGGCTTACACTGTAAGCCATTCCATGCACCACTTGCTCGCCTGTGTGCAGTTTATCCTATGGAAACCCTTTCACACCTGGGCACAATGGCTGCTATGAAAAGCGAGTGTAAGCATAACACACGGTCGTTTCCTGCACGCCCTCCCGCCCCAATGAGGCACAGCATGCGCCCGCCTCTCAACACTGCCTCCCTACAGTGCCTAGATGTTATAATTTCATCTTTTATGCGCCACGCGCCCCCTTCTTCTAACTGAAAAACCATACACAGATACTCAAAGCTAATGGACAGGCAAGCTCCAAGGCCACAGCACAGGGTGACTGTCGGTGAGCTGGGACAGTGCAAGATGCAGAAAGGCGTCTTCGCTGCGTAGTCTACAGATTCGGTGATATCATGCTCATGAAAATGTCAAATTGACTCTCCGAAATGAAAGGTTCAGGACAGAATATTTCATGGCATCTGAGCTGGCCCCTAACCTTGTCCCTCTCAGACGCCAATGTCGCCACTCATACACAAAGACTGCAGAATGTCTTTGTGCACCTAGAAAGGACTACTGCAGCGTATTCTGGGTGCAAGACGCACCGCAGAATATTTCTGGGGGTATGGGGCGCAAAACATTAATTTGAATATCATGGTTTACTTTTGGAAGGGAAACAAAGCCCCCGGGGCAGGTGAAGGTGGAGCAAGTAAAAAGGACCACAAAGTCTTGAATTTATGGATCCAAGTAGCACCAGTTCACAGCATAAACTTTATCGCCCATCACAGTGGACAGGAGTCATTGTCCAATAGGGTAGACCACTGGCAGGCAGCAGCCAAAGGGTCACTCACATTTACTATTTGATGCTCATGAAGTCTGTGTAAGGTCCTGGAGTCACTCCTCCACTGTGAGCGGCCCTTGTTCTTCTGCAGCATCCTCGGTTTCTTTGGCAGAGAAGGTGTATGATCGTGGGCTGCTTCTGTTGCTTCTTCGTCTGGGGGAAAGGATCTTTTAGCAGGCCAGGCCATCGGGTGGGTGGGGATGTCCCATATGTGGAGCTTCAAACACTACTTTACCATCTTTTTTAAGCGACAAATTAAATGCATTCATGCATCGACTCAATATTATCTTATTGCAGTACGCTGTATGTCAATGTACATTTTAAGTGTCATTCGGCTCTGGTCTCTCGCATTGTAGTCTATTTATATAGCGGTTTCCATGCCCCTGACATTACAAGGTTGGATTGGGGTCCAAAATAGGGCCAGGCATCTGAAATAAAATGGCCCATATTTGCAGATTGCACCTTTTTCGCAAAGCACTTCTGTGTTTAAAGTATTATGAAAAGGTGGCGGGGGGTGGGGGAGAGGGGAGGTCTCTAAAAGGCGCCTGTTTCTTAGCTTCACTAAGACAAAAAAAATGCAAATGTTGCCAGGATTGTTTGTGCATGTATTAGTTGATAATGGTGAACCACACCTGAATATAAGTGGGTCCACTTATGCTCAGGTCCCCCTTCCCCTGCTCAATCTGCATGCATTAGTATGCTGGCCCAGCGAGAACCTGGGAATGACCTCCACTCCGGTGGTAAAAGGGAGGACTTTCTGTGTACCTTTCAATTATACAAACTCTAAAACCAATCTTACCAGGCAATCGTGCTGTAAAAATCAGCATTGCACCAAACTTTTCCCCATGGGATAGCGCCATTACCTCTGTGACCCGCGGAGGGTTAAGTAGCGCTGTGCGGATGTCTCCCTCACACTTGTGGTGAAAGATTGGCAGTGATGCTGATTGGCAGTGGCATCCATCAAGGCCCACCTCTGCCCGCTCCCCTGTGTGTGGTCAAGACTTAAATAAAAATGCTCTCTCCGTCGCTCTCTCTATCCCGCTCACCCTCCCCCTCTCTCCCTCTCTCTCACCCTCCCCCTCTCTCTCACCCTCCCCCTCTCTCTCACCCTCCCCCTCTCTCTCACCCTCCCCCTCTCTCTCCCTCCCTCTCATCCTCCCCCCCCTCTCTCCCCCTCTCTCTCTCTCACTCTCTCTCACTCTCTCTGTGAGAAAGTGCCATCTTTCTTGCATGGTATGCCCCCACCTTTTGCTGAATTGCTGATGTACTTTGACTGAGTGTGCCCTGGGCTCCTGCCAATCAGGTGCCCAGGGCCTGTGTTCCTTCCCTAAAAACTGCATTGTAGCCTAAACCCAATTGGCATCTCTGGCCACATGTCAGCCCCTGGTAAATGGTACCCTAGGTACCCAGGGCACTGTGACCAGAGAAGGCCTCTAAGGGCTGCAGCACTTATTGTGCCACCCTTAGAGGCCCTGTACCCTGACACACACACACACACACACACACTGCCTTTGCAGGCTGAGTGTCTTGGTGCAGAACGAAACAGTCGACATGGCACACATCCCTGTGTGCCATGCCCACAAACACACTGCCCTGGCATACCTCAGTCACCCCTCTAGCTGGGTGCACTATGCCAGTGGTGAGGGTACAGGTGCATGAACCCTGTACCCCTACAGTACCCAGGTCAATTCCTGGGCACTGTAAGTGCAGTGCTGCCATTAAGAGTATATGGTGCTGGGAGGTCGTCATCACAAACTCCACAGCACCATCTGCCTCTGCCAACCCCACCCCTCAGGTGGGGGAGGCGAGGTGAAGCACATCTCCGGGCTCTCGCCATCTTGAAGATGGGGAGCCCTACCCAATCAGGACTAGGCTCCTGTCCCCCTCCCACTGGAGAGTGGCAGGATAGAGGGTGTACCCACCCCAGGGAAGGGACCCATTAGTCCCTGCCCTTTACCTACCTGTAACGCCCCTAAATCTAGTATTTAGGGGCACCCTGAACCTTCCTTCCTCAGATCCCGAATTCGAAACAAGCAAGAAGAACAAGAAGAAAGAAGACCTGCCGTGCGGCTGCTCACAAGAGGACGACACCAACTGACTTGGCCCCAGCCCTACAGGCCTGTCGACCCTCAAACCTGCTCCTGCTAAACCCCGGCGTCTCCAGTGGTCAGCAACCTCGAAAACCCCGGAGGACCTGACTGCCTTGTGACCCTAAAAGAACTGGGACTCCCACGAGCAGTGGTACTGCTCAAAAGCAAGTAACAAACCCCTGGTGCCAGCCAGGAACCGCGACTCCTGCACCCTCTGCACCCGCCGAGCCCGGCCTGTGCCTGAGTGGACAAAGACCACGAGGACGTCCCCCTGGCGACTGACCCAGAATCCAGCACCCAAGGACCCTCCTCGACGCTCCTGACGACGCCTGCAGCCTCAGAACCAGGGACCCCTCCAACCGCGACCAGCAGAGGGTAAGATTTCCCGACGTGAAAAGACACCCCTGCACCCGGCGCCCTGCGGCCCCCTGTGCCCAACTCCGGGGTGCCTACCTATCCTCTAACTACCCAACTTACCTCTCGAAGTGGTGGTCGCAACTGAAGAATCTCCGTCCTCGAGCTTGCAGCCTTTGTTCAACTTCCAGCTTCTCCATTGAAATACATTGAGCGCCCGACGGCTCAAAAGCACCCTGCACCCAGCCGCCCGAGCGCCCCTGGGAGTGCAACACCTATCCTATTTTTCTTCCCCACTTGCCCTGGGTAAGTGACCAGGAGCCCAGCTCCCACAGCCGCATGGCCTGCCTGCCAGCAGCCACAACCAAGGGCCCCCTGCCCGCCATAGGCTAACATTGGGCCTAACTCACTCTGCACCCGGCCGCCCCTGTGCCGCTGAGGGTGTACCAACTGTACCTACCTGACCCTGGGAGACCCCTGAGTCTATGCCCAGAACCTTAACTCTGCCAGTCGAGTACTTACCTGAAAACCGATAACCTACATTTTCTCCATAGGGTAACATTGACTGGTTTACACTGAAATTTCTTCTAAGTGTCGAGTTTTGAAACTTTAAAATATTTACTAAAAATCGTCCGATCAACGAAAACGAAATTACTCACCTATTATCAGGAGAGATCCCAGTGCTGGATCTTGGTGCCCAGCACTGACCCTGAAAAGCAATTACAACTGTACTTACCGATAACTCGATTTTCCTCCATAGGATAACATTGCCTGGTTTTCTCCAGAAATTCTTCTAAGTGTCGATTTTTTAAACAAACAAATATTCCTTAAAAATCACCTGTGTAACAAAAACGATTTCTTTCAACTGTTTACAGGAAATGCACCAGGGTTGAATCCAGGATCCAACCCGGAGTAAGAAAATCATACGTAAAGTAACAAACTGCTTCTACTTAAAAACTCCCATTGAGCTCAATGTTATAATTGTGTTTGAATTGTGTTGCCTATTGCAACAACTGTAGCTATTGCATTCAACAGTCTATTGTGTATTGAAAGTATATGACTAAAGCATCTCATTCTGAGAAAGTATTTTTATACCTACCTGTGGTTCTAAAATAAAACAATATATTTTTATATACAAAACAATTGGCCTAGAGTTCAGTTCTTGAGTGTGAGAGACCATTTGCTGACCTAGTGTGTACAACAAATGCTTTACACTGTCCTCTGATACTGCTCGACCAAGCTACCATTTTAGAGAGTAAGGTTATATCTAACTTTAGCCTCTGCCAAACCTCTGGGGACTGTGGACTCTGTGCACACTGAACCTTACTTTGGTTCAGTATATACAGAGCCACTTCCTTACACTCTCACTCTCCATATCTCACACTCTCTCCATATCTCTCACTCTCTCTCCATATCTCTCACTCTCTCTCCATATCTCTCACTCTCTCTCCATATCTCTCTCTCCATATCTCACTCCATATCTCACTCTCTCTCCATATCTCTCTCCATATCTCACTCTCTCTCCATATCTCACTCTCTCTCCATATCTCACTCTCTCTCCATATCTCACTCTCTCTCCATATCTCACTCCCTCTCCATATCTCACTCCCTCTCCATATCTCACTCCCTCTCCATATCTCACTCCCTCTCCCCATCACACACACACACTCTCACTCACATATATACTTTATAGAATCGATTACGAATAATTTATTGTTGTTAGTGCAGCTTCATAATACGACTTCCCAAACCTGGAGCCACAATAAAGTCATAATTTATTAGACAGAGCAATAAATAATAAAAATCCATACAGCGTTTAATTAAAATAATTCATTGCTTGTTCAGAAACCGTTATAGATGGCTTCTAAGCACTTGGCGGGCACAACAAGACGTGTACGAAGCGGAGAGACTTCCACCCATGAGGCACACTGTGGGGTTAGGGGGGTGCATTCTTGAAAAGCCGCATGCCAGTGGGTAGAAGCTGGGGCTTGTATGCTGTATAAGATTCGAAGAGGGTACTGCAAGTGTGCAAAAGCAGTTGGCATGATTGTGGGACCATACGCCAGTATAGGGGGACCCTCCCTCCCACTGTGTCGTGTGCTGGCTGGTGACTTCTTCATTAGTTAAGTTATCTGGCCTTTGTAAAGCGTTCACCAGCAACCAGTGTGAAATTTTGGCACTCAAACATTTCATGGCAATGAGAGGCCGGCCTGTATGTGTGGTTGGGAGAGTGTGTGGTTGTTGTGTGTCCGATATGGGAAGAGTAGGTGTGTGCTTGAGGTCCTGACACATGCTCTGGTTCAATGGGTATCACTGTTTGCAGAGCATAAGTGGCCATTTGCAACAGGAAGCACTTAATTAAGGACCAGTGGTTCCTTGCCTGTTGAAGCAGTCCTCATAAGCGGAGCAGGCAGTGGCCATAATAATCGTGTTTTGCTGTCCTGAGGCCTGGGGTATTAACATTTTGAATGCATTAGATTAATGTGATAAAAAAAAACATTAATAAAAGCCAGTACCATTTACAATACAAAACTCACACTAGTACAAATGCAATGCAATAGATTTCGCAATTACAACAAAGTGAGCTATTGCCATTTTGCATTACACCATTTGATTAATGCTTCACGAAGGGAATAAAAAAAAACAATAACATTTACAATGCCAATAGCTCAAAATAATGTCATTGCGAGACCTATTGCATTGTAAATGCTTGTTCTGAGATTGTGTTTGATTGTTGAATAAGTATAATATTGCTTGTATGTGTTTATTGAGCTGAGAGTGCAGGGACACTAATTAACCTTTAAAAGGAGAGTTATAAATATATATCTGCTTTTAAATTTATATATCCATATCTATATATATATATATATAAATCTTAATTATAATTTTTTTTTTTTAGCTATACTTGTTGTGTAACAACGTTGCTGTATATATTTCCTTTGGATTAGTATGATAAGCATTGTAACTTATGTTATGCTTTTTATAATTTGTTATTTATTGGTTTGTTTATGAGCTATGTAGGTAGCTTGTTGTGACTGTTTTTAAACAGGTCACATTGTTTTTATTGGACAGATGTAGCACATCTGCTATTGCTTAGTTCTTACATAGTACGTATGTACTTATGTAAGAAGAGACGTATAGCGTTTTGCTATTTGTTAGTCCTTATTAGTACGTATGTACTATGTTTATTTAGGGAGTATGTTAAGCGTTTTCTTTGTACTCTTTTTTTCTCATTTTAAATTATTGCTACTTTTTACTCCTTCACAGGGGAGGAGGGAGGGTCGTATGTGAATTTAGAAGAGTCTATGCTACAAAACTATTGTTACAGGTAAGTAACTGTTTCGTTTTGGAGTATAGACGTCTTCTAGATTCACATACTGTGCATAGATTGTGTAGTGGTATTCAGCGATAGTGGAGGAGGGCGTGAAGTGTAGCTATTCTCCATAGTCTAATATGGAACCAAAAAAGGTGTTGTGTACCATTTAATGTTTTTGAGAGAATAGGTCTCCTCCTGTTGTGTGTATATAGTAGGCTTAAAATTGCCCTACTTTTAGAAGAGTATACACATATATACACACTTATGCATATTTGCATTGAGTGTGGAAACTATAGACTTGACACCAAAGAACCCCTTTTTTTATGGTTGTCCGTTAGCGGTACATCGTATGTATATTGAAACAAAGTTGTTGTTTTTTGGATGCAATGGGCAGGCATTAATGCTTTGAGTAGATATGACTTAAGGGTTGTTCGGGGTGCTTGGTTGCTTTAAGTGTGCATGTACCCTTTGTTTGAATCTGCTTTGGGTAGCGAAATCAAACGCTAAGTGTATGCTGCTGACGTGTTGAAGTCAGCTCTTACCTTCACCTGTTTATGGTATTGCAGAATGTGGACAGTATTATATGAATATGTGATCTGTTCATGTCCTTATGAGCAACTGAGGGGAGAGAAAAAGAAGGCTTTACCTTATTATATGTAGAGTGCGTTTGTATAGAAATGCAGAGCTGGCAGTGTTTTGGGGCACCTTTTGTTTGTGCCTAAAAACCTACCTAATATATATATCGCACACCGAGGCTCCATTTTACCGGGGGCCCCCGACCCTGCAGGGTGGGCTCTACATGCAGGAATGGAGATCCTGTTACTTGGAATTTCGCCACAAAGGATTGCAGAGCCACACCACCGACTTTTATTCAAGCAGACTTTATTCGTCAAAGTGGCATCATTGGTTCCCACTCATTTATCTCCTTACGCGTTTCAGCGGATTTCCGCCTTGCTCACAGGTGAGTGAATTTAGTGTCCAACTGGTCACATGGCCTCTGTGGTAACTACGGGCCCCAGAATGCACCAACAACAGTTCATCCACATCGTGCCATGGTGCAAAAGTGTAATTTATACAGCTCAATAGCGTTGCTTTAGCCCAAATGTCACGAAAATCACGGGTGCATTTAAAATCAAAAGCAAAGTGCATATGATGCCAAAGTCTTATTTGTGCTTGAAATGCGGTGATACCAGAGAGAGGAGAAACGCCTCCCTCATCTCCCTTTCTCATACCCATCGCCAAATATCCACGGAAGTCCACTGGCTGGTGCTTATATATATAAAAAAATCGCAAAGATCCTCCGCCAGCTCGCAGCGCTGTCAGCCCTCGCTTCTGCCGCAAAGGAATCACGAACCACCGGAATGTAGGCAATTTAGATGTTTATAGCAGTTTCCCTCAGATTACGCGTTTCGGGCACCACTTGCCCTTGACCCCACATATATATATAATGCTACTTACCAGTATGCATCTGTTCTTGGCATCTAGAGCTGTAGATTCATATACTGTGCATAGATCGCCATCTGGTGTTGGGCTCGGATGTTTGCAGTTTGTTTTTGTTCGAAGAAGTCTTTGTAGTCACGAGATGGGTGACTCCTCCTTACGATGATAGTGCGCATGGGCATCGACTACATCCCCAGATTGTTTTCGCCATAAAGGGTGATGATGGAGTTAGTATGAAATAGAAAGAGATGTCCATGTGTGATGTATCTAAGTAAGATAACACTACAACAGATAAAGGTACCCGGGGAGGCCGGTGGGCGTATATGCCAAGAACAGGTGCATACTGGTAAGTAGCATTTTCCGTTCGAGGCATAGGAGCTGTAGATCATATACTGGGAATAGACAATACAGGAGTTTTGTTTGTGGCGGTGGCTAACCTGTATCTGTTGCAGTGGTTTGAAAGAGTGTTTTTAAGACAGCCTGGCCCACATTAGCTTGTTGTTTTGCTTGCACATCAACACAATAGTGTTTTGTAAATGTGTGCGGTGTAGACCAAGTTGCAGCTTTGCAGAGGTCGTCTAAGGGAATGTTCCCTAAGAATGCCATAGAAGCCCCTAGTTTGCGTGTAGAATGAGCCCTATGGGGAATTGTTAATGTAAGTTTGGCTTTGAGGTAGCATATTTGGATGCACTTAACAATCCACCATGCAATGCCTGCTTTTGAAATGGGATTGCCTTTATGAGGTGGGGAAAAAGCAACAAAAAGTTTAGTCTTTCTAAAGGACTTAGTTTGTTCAATGTAATAGAGTAGTGCTCTTTTAACGTCTAGCGTATGAAGAGTCCTTTCTGCCACTGAGTCTGGTTGAGGGGAAAAAACTGGTAGTTCAACAGACTGGTTAAGATGAAAGGCAGACAACTTTAGGTAAAAATTTAGGATTAGTTCTGAGAACCACTTTGTTATGATGAATTTGCAAAAATGGTTCTTGTATGGTTAGTGCCTGTAGCTCACTCACTCTTCTAAGAGATGTGATGGCTATAAGGAAGGCTACTTTCCAAGTGAGGAATTGTAGTTTACATTTGTGCAAAGGTTCAAATAGTGGGCCCATGAGCCTTGTAAGAAAGATATTAAGATTCCACACTGGAGAGGGCGGAACTCTAGGGGGAATTATTCTTTTAAGTCCTTCCATAAAAGCTTTAATAGCGGGGACTCGAAACAAAGACAAGTGTTGTCTGTTTTGTAGATAAGCTGCTATTGCAGCTAGATGTAGTCTTATAGATGTGTATGCTAGGTTACATCGTTGTAGGTGTAATAGATAGCAAATGTTTTGAGTGGAAGCGTCTAGTGGATTGATTTTATTGTTTGTACAGTAACTTACAAATCGTTTCCACTTTGCTGCGTAGCATGCTCCAGTAGTAGGACGTCTAGCCTGTTTAATGACATTCATGCAGTCTGGCGGGAGATTAAGGTAGCCAAACTCTAAGACTTCAGGTGCCAGATCGCAAGGTTGAGTTGATTGGGATCTGGATGCCTTATCTCTCCATGGTTCGGAGTGAGAAGTTTGGGAGAGAGGTGTAGTTTTTAATGAGGAACTACTGACATTTCCAAGAGTGTTGTGAACCAGGGTTGTCGAGCACATGTGCGAGCAACCAGGATCAGTGTGAGGGAATGCTGTTGGAGCTTCCGAACCACTAGCGGAATGAGTGGGAGAGGTGGAAAAGCGTAAGCAAATTTCCCTGACCAGTTCATCCATATCGCATTTCCTTTGGACCATGGGTGTGGATACCTGGACGCGAAGGCTGGGCATTTTGCGTTTTGGTGTGTGGCGAACAGATCTATTTCTGGGTAGCCCCACATTTGAAAGAATGGAAGAAGAACTTGAGGTTGAAGTTCCCATTCGTGGATCTGTTGTTGTTGACGACTGAGTAGATCCGCGATTTGATTGTGTACTCCTGGGAGGTGTTCTGCCAGGAGATATAGGTTTTGTGGAATGGCCCATTTCCGTATGCGTTGAGCTAAGTGTGAAAGTTGTAGAGAATGTGTTCCTCCCTGCTTTTGTATGTAGTACATTGCTGTCATGTTGTCCGTACGAACTAAGAGAGCTTTGCCTACTAGATGGAGTTGAAAGGATTTCAATGCCAGAAATATTGCCAGTAATTCCAGGTGGTTTATGTGGAATTGTTTTTGTTTCGTAGTTCATATGCCTTGAATGGTAAGGTTTTGGAGATGAGCTCCCCTGCCGGTGAGCGATGAGTCTGTTGTTAGCACTACCTGTGGAACCGGGTCGAGGAACGGCCGCCCCTTGGAAAGGTTTTGTGTGTTCCACCAGTGCAGAGAGCGATATGTGCGGCTGTCCACCAACACCAGATCTGTTAGCTGAACTTGAGCCTGGTTCCACTGTCGTGCTAAGCATTCCTGTAGAGGACGCATGTGGAGTCTTGCATAAGGAACTATAAGAATGCAAGAAGCCATCATCCCGATTAATTGCATGAACACTCGAGGTGGTAATGAGTGTTGAGGCTGAAATTGTGATATTAGAGCCTGTATGTTGCGTATTCTGACTGGGTTGGGGTATGCTAGAGCTTTGGAAGTGTCTATTGTAGCTCCTAGATACGTTTGTGTGTTGGATGGTTGAAGGTGGGGCTTGGTGAGATTTATGGTGAATCCCAAGTTGTGAAGCAATTTAATTGTTTTTCCGGTGTGGTGAACGCAGCTGCTGTGTGACTTGGCTTTTATGAGCCAGTCATCCAGATATGGGAACACGTGAATGTGTGTCTTAAGTGAGCCGCAACTACTGCGAGGCACTTGGTGAAGACCCTGGGTACTGGGTCATCCCGAAGGGGAGGACCTTGAACTGGTAGTGCTGACCGTCTACCAGGAACCGGAGAAATTTTTTGAGCTGGATGAATGGGAATGTGGAAGTAGGCGTCCTTTAAATCTAGAGTGGAAAGAAAGTCGCCTTGTTAAATCAATGGGAGCACCTGTTGGAGGGTGACCATGTGGAAGTGATCTGACTGAATATAGAGGTTTAGTGGTCTGAGGTCCAGTATTGGCCTGAGAGAGCCGTCCTTTTTTGGAATTAGGAAATATAGGGAGTAAACCCCTGTGCCCTGATAAGGCAAGGGGACTCGTTCTATTGCATGTTTTTGTAAAAGGGAGAGAACCTCTTGTTTTAGGAGGGTCAGATGTTCTGATGACATTGGACGATGCTTTGGAGGGATATTTGGGGGAGTGGAGGTGAGTTCCAGGCAATAACAATACTGGATAATTTGCCTTACCCACTTGTCTGTTGTGATGGTGTTCCAGACAGGTAGGAACTGTGAGAGACGTCCCCCGACAGGAGTGGAATGGTCGGGGGGTAGTGAAGGGAAGTCACTGCTTGGTGTTAGGGGAACTGCGGGTGTTGTTACCTCTGGCTCTTCCCCTATTATTGTTCCCTCTGTATCCTCCCCGAAAATATCCTTTGGGGGGGAGGTAGATTGATTGAGACTTTTGTAAGACGAGGAGGGATTTTCTGATATTGTTTTGGAGCCACCCCTGTAAAAGGAGCAGCGAAAGGAACCCCTGTTGGAAGGGAGTTGCAAGGCCCCCATGGACTTCGCAGTCTCGGTATCTTTCTTCATTTTTTCCAATGAAGTATCGACTGTAGGTCCAAAAAGATGCTCTTGATCGAAGGGCTGATTGAGTATGGTGGTTTGAACCTCTTGCTTGAATCCGGAAATTCGAAGCCAAGCGTGCCTACGCAGTAAAATGCCGGTGTTAATGGCACGGGATGCTGTATCAGCTGCATCTAGGGCACATTTTATGGAGGTGTTAGTTATCAGTTTGCCCTCTTGAATGAGTTCATTGGCCTTGTTTTTGTGTTCGTCTGGTAAATACTGCATCAGTTTTTCCAGCTCGTCATAGTGCGCTCTGTCATAGCGCGCTAGGAGAGCTTGCGCATTGGCGATGCGCCAATGGTTTGCAGCCTGTGACGCAATCCTTTTCCCTGAAGCGTCTATAAGCTTTGACTCTGTCAGGAAGAGGGGCGTCGCCTGTAGCCTGGGAATTAGCCCTCTTGCGTGCATTAGATACAACAAGAGAGTCTAAGGGTATCTGGCCTTTGATGTACACCGGGTCTGTAGGAGCTGCTTTATATTTTTTATCCACCCTTGGTGTAAGTATTCGGGCTCTAACAGGGTCTTTGAATACTTCTGGTGCATGTTTTAACATGCCTCTTAGCATAGGCAGGGTGTGGGTGGATTTTTGTGAGGGTGCGAATGTTTCCACTAAGAAGTCCTCTTCTAGGGGATCAGTGTGTAGTTCCACCCCATGGTGGTGAGCAGCCCTATTGATAAGTTGTGCAAACCCAATGTTATCAGGTGGTGATGGCCTGGAGGGATAAAGATCAGGGTCATTGTGGAGATCCGGATCTTGATCATAGTCATCCCATGGGTCTGGGTCCTGTGGTATGTTCTGGTCGTCATCATCTCTTAGTGTATCCCCATCCCCACCATCATCACCCTGTTGTGGCACAGGTGAGTGTGTAGGTGATTGTGAGTTTGCTGGTGAGATGAATAAGTTAGGATCAGGAGGAGAGGGAGGTATATAAGGGGGAGAAGGGTTAGTACCCATGTCCTTGCGTTTCAGAGGTATGGGAGGATCCTCTGGAAGGTTTAATTTCCGTTTTTTGGGAGGTTTGGTGAGATGTTTGCCAGTTTCGGAGTCAATATGCAGTGTTTTCTGCTTTGGATCCGAAGATTCTAGAAGAGAAAGTTCTGTGGGTGGCGTGTCTTGTTTCGGCGCCGGCAGCTTGGCCGTAGAATGTTCCTTAACGGGCTTAATCTGTGACGGTTTTGTAGGTGTTTTCTGCTCCGAAATCTTTTGTGCGGGAGTTCTCGGATCCGACATTTTCTTCGGCTCCGAAGCTTTTGGTTGGTCTTGCTTCGGCTCTGAAGCTTTGTTTGTCCTGTTTCGGCTCCGAAGCTTTGTCTTTTGGTGGCTTCGGAGTCGGAGGCTTCGGCGTCGAAGGTGTCAGCAATGAAATGTGGGGCACCGGCTTGGCTTTAGGCTTCGGTGCCGAAGGTGTATGTTCGGTGCCGGGATGGGGCCGACTCAAGCCCGAGGGTTTTGGTTTCATAGCCGGGCCCGAGGGCGGGTCGTCTGAAGTTTGAACACGGTGTCGACCTGAGCCCGAGGGCGAAGGTGTTACCGGAGCCTTAGGTTTGGGTTTGGTAGCGGGCTGGGTAGTAGTACTCGCTGTCCGCTGAGCCGGGGTGACAGTCTGCTCGTCTTCCTCGGAGTCTTCAGCTTTGGAGACGGAGATATCCTCTTCTGCAGGTTGAAGTTCTGGATGGGCTGTGGAACCTGCTTCGAAGATGTCTGGAATCGAGCTGCTGCTGCGAGGCATTTCGTGTCGTCGAGCCCGACGATCACGGATGGTTTTCTTCGACCGGAACGAAGTACAGGCCTGGCAGTGTTTTTTCTCATGCTCGGGGGAGAGGCAGAGGTTACACACTTCGTATAAGTCTGTGTGTGGGAATTTAGCACCACACCTGGGGCATTTTTTAAATGGAGTCCGTTCCATCGATGTCAGTCTTGGTCGGCGCGGCTAGGCCCAACGGCCCGTGTCGAAGTTCCTAGTCGAGGATTTTTGAAATTGGAGGATGCGTGTCGAAAAGGGGAGCGCGATCGAGACAATACCGTCGAGCGGTGAAGGATTGCGCGTCAAAGGGGGTTCGAAGACGATACCGACCCGGAGCACAAGAAATCACATCCGAACCCGATGGCGGAAAAAAACAATCTGGGGATGGAGTCGATGCTCATGCGCACTATCATCATAAGGAGTCACCACCTATCTCGTGACTACAAAGACTTCTTCAAACAAAAACTGCAAACATCCGAGCCCAACACCAGATGGCGATCTATGCACAGTATATGATCTACAGCTCATATGCCTCGAACATATACATATATATATATATATATACACACACACATACACACACTCACACTCACACCCACACCTATATACTGGTGTACATATGCTTGTATATATATTCACTTATGTGAAGTACTGAACCCATATTGTACACCAAAGCTGTTGACATGTACATGTATACGTATGTACAATCGTATGTGTGTTGTGGGTATGCTTACATGCTTATGCATGTTTTGGCATCACCTCTGTTTTTCCTTCTGTGGGTTTGGAGGTAGGAGGATAGCCCTGGGTTATGGTTGAAGGGTGTGCTCCTTCTGTACCATGGGGCCTAAGTTGCCCCTGGCCTTTGAATCTGGGTTACACGCCTTAATGTGTAGTGTGCGCAGTGGGCACATGGCCTACTGTTTGCGAATGGGCTACTATTTTTCGTGGGGTTATGTATACCCCTTTTGGTATTGAGCGCCCTTGGTAATATGTACGTGAGAGCTACAGTAACAAATGAGAGTGCTGTGTGCAGACTTTGTGCACCATTTGTAATTTAGTAATGCATTTTGGAAAGAAAAAACTGCACCTTATAAAGTTTTCAATCTGCTTTATGCAGGTTAATAGCTGTTGTATGTGAAAGAACAACCTGGTAAAAGGCTGTGTTATTGTTGTATCATCAGGAATACATTTGTTTGAGTAGGTGGCCCTATCTGGTGGACCAGATGTGAGATATGGGCCTTATTTTTGTGTCTGTTAACCTGCTTTGTTATACAGTATATATATGCATGTTTCAAGGTGATGAAAAAGTTTATCCTTTGTTATGCATAGGTGCTTTATGTGGTGGTAGGGTGTTAACCCTCCACTTTGTGGCGAATTTAATGGTCGCGGTCTACCTCAGTAGCCGGCCATATGGGATACCTTTGGAACTTGCGGTCAACTCCTAACCAAGAGTTGCCTGCTCCGTTACGGTGTCCCTAAAGGTCGCGGTCAACCTGAGCTGCCGGCCTTATGTGATGAATTTGGAAGTCGCGGTCAACTCCCCTCGAAGAGTTGCCGGCTCCCTTGTGGGGTGAAGATTAGTCTCCGTGTTAGGAGCTCACTTACCTTTTGGGGTCGCCAGGCCCAATAGATGTGTGTTGTGGTAAACACCTTATTGTGTTGTACATATATGCTGTGTGATGTAAAAAGATGCTCTGTAGCGTCTTAATATATGCACTTGTATTTAGGGGATAGTCCTCTTTCTTGTGCGAAATTTATTTCCTTATTAGAAGTTGACCGGTATGTGTAAGAAGCGTGTATAAAGCTTCTATGTGCGGGTCCCTCTTGAGTCAGCCAGAGGAATCCTCCCTGTTGTAAAACAGGGTTGTGAAGCACCGTAGTGGTGAATGGCGGAGGGAGTTGGTATGCGTTAATGTCTTGTGTGACTGGATTTAAAAACAGGCACTTATGTGCTCTGTAGAAAAAAATCCCTTTTCCTACCTTTAACACCGGTGTGCGTTAGTGGTAAAGGGAGCGTATATATATATATATATATATATATATATATATACATACACACACACACACACACACACATAAATACTTGGTGTGTTTCCCTCCTAACTATATGTATACCTATATCTCTATGTGTATACAATGAAATCCATAGCTATATATAATATGCACACATATATATATATATATATATATATATATATATATATATATATATATATATATATATATATATATACTATACCGTGATGGGATAATTTATTGTGCATCGTTTTTTGGGGATGTATCCAAATATTTGATCTGGAAACATTTTTCCTTACTTTGGGTGCAGAATAATTATAAACCCCTATCTTTTATTACCCCGCCCTTGATGGGGGTAATTTTGAAAGGAAAAATGTGCATGCCCCTATGCACTTGACTATATGTGGGCCTAGGCCATGTGCTTTTGGGTATGAGCCAAATTGTATTTGTCATTGATCTGGTGTACCTGGTTTTGTTGGTAGGAGCAGGTTAACATATAATGTTAACCTCCCATTGCAACATTAGAGTTTGTAGAGGCTCAGCAGGTAATGCTGCAATACTTCGTGTATTTATGCCTTGTAGTACGAGGTCCCTCTGTTATCTTGCCGGTTGCAATGCTATGCAGCAAGTTTTTTTGTTTTTTTTAAGTTGTCGCAGTAAATGGTAAATATTGATCTGTCATATTGCATGTTGCAACAAGTTCATAAAATTTGTGTAAGTTTCCGTAATAACTGGAAAATATCAGCATAGTACCAGTAATAGTGTGTTATTTATCATGTGTTAAATAGCCTCAGCTGTGAATAAATATTTTGCGATCTGATGAAAAAAAAGTTGCTTGCATAAATATTGTACTTGTTTTGTACCCTTTTTGGTTTTTTACCAATGCGAAATGGTAAATGTAGCATTGTCCCATGTGTTAGTACGTGTGTGAGGCACCAGGATAGGGTAGTTGTGAACTGTGCTTTATAAACATTAAATGCTGTGCATTGAAATTGTATGTTTGAACGGCTATAGAGAATGCAAACTGTTGCATTTTCCCCCCTTGTTACTGAGTGTTTTAACATGTATGAGAGCCCTGGTAATAGCTAACGAACGACCTGTGTTGTTGCTGGGGCCTCACTCTTCTTTTCTGCCTGTTTTTTTGCGAGCGTTTGAGGAATGTGCTTCCTTGAGATAAGCACAAGTTTTATGGGTTTCCCTTTGCTTGACCAGAAGAATTCCTTGGGTTTGCTTTAGAAGTGGAGTGGGGGGCGGGTGTTTTATGACCCCTCCGTCCGTTTGCTTAGAAACCTTTTGCAGACGTGAGCTGCATCTGGTGCCGCGTTAGAAGTGTTGAGCCCAGATATTTACTGTTTGTGATGAACAAAAAAGGCTTGTATTTCTGTGAGTCCTAATAATTTCTGATGGCTTATTGCCAGTTTTCTCCGTTGATATGGGAAAACATTTTTGGGAGTTAATCCTCCTGTGAAAGCCTGGATATTGTTCAAAATAAACTTTAAATCCTGTTTCAAGTAAAGAAAACATACCCCTGTATTCCTTTGCTTATTAGGTCTCGCCTACGCAGCGCGCATGCGCTGCATAGGCGGACCTTTAGCCGTCGTTCAGCTCTTTTTCGAAGCACATACTCGTGCTTGTGGCGGCATACACCTTGCGGGAGCGCGCAGCGGCGCGCCACAAGCACGAGTATGTGCTTCGAAAAAGAGCAGACTGAGCGCGCACGCATACACGCACGCACCACTCCCGGTCTTGTTTTGGCTTCTTGGAATTGGCTTGCGTTCGTGTTGTTAATTTTTGGGGCTTGAAAAGGCATTCTTATCAGTGTTTGGGTTTATTTTAAGGTGGCGTTTAAATAATTTTTGCTTGGAAAAGTGATTTATACGTTCACTCCCGATCGCATTTCATCTGTCTTTCTTTTGAGTTCGCGTTGAAATATTTTTGGTGCTTCAAAAAGCATTCATACGCTACGATCAAGTGCGCCCTCAGCAGTCCGTCCGGGGCACAAGCAGGGACTGACTTGAGTGCTCCCAATCCTCGCGCACTCCGTAGTCTTCCCTCGGCCAAAGCAGGCATCCACCTCTGTGCTCCCTCGTTGTTTTATCATGCCGCTACTCCAATGAGATGCTCGTTTGAAGTCGCAGTTCCCTTGATTCTCCATGCAGTCCTATTTGCCATCTTGACTTGGGTAAGAACCACATTGGTTTCTACTTCTTGAGTTTGCATCTTGGAATTACGGCACTTTCAGTTTGCTGCTTGTTTTGAAACACAAATTCGGGCAATTATTTAATGAACTCTGTGGCTTGATACATGTAGTCTGTAAGCATGTTTTTCAATGAGATGGCACAAAAACTAGAATGCGGCATCATACAAGACTCATTATACTGTTATTTACTAGTGGTTTCAGGCTTATGATTTTCTCTTGTAGTGGCTAAGGGTTTGGAATCTGCTTATAACTTGTTAATTTCTATTTTTGTGCAGCCCTCGCAGCACTATAACTAATTGAACCAAGATGTTCCAGTTCGAATCGGGGCAGTTCGCCAGACGCCCTCTTCCCCAGGGATGTCTCCCGCCTCCTTCAATGCAGCGCATGATGTCAACGTCCTAGAAGGCAGCTGAAAGCTAAGGCGCTATGTTGATGATAGGTGTACTAACAATATATTATTAAATGAGGCTAACTCAAGGCCGTCTAAACTCTCTGTGAATAGCAGATGTTCATAGGATTCATCTCAGTGATATTTACTTGCTGATTTATCTTACCGGGTACATTGCTGGTGATCTAATGCTTACGTTCACTCTCCTGTAGGTGGCGTGCATTACCGTCTGAGCTAGCTATCCGGCTCATCAGAAAAGAACTTTATATACACTGCACTAAGGCCAAACGCGCCCCAAAGGTGCTTTGTGGGACATCGTGAAGCACAGTCTCTTCACAGCATCAACATATTAGCAGTTTCAAGGCGATTTTAGGTGGCCAAAGCATTTTAACAAAGTTGAGTGGGTTTGCTTACTGACATTTAGTACTTGTTTTTCAAGCTTCACCGTGCGTATATTTTTGTTCCTCTTTGGTCTTTCAGCGTTTTTAAAGTTATTCAATTTCCAAAAATCTGGCCAAAGTGGCATGCGAAATTTATGTCCTTGCCCGGCTCCCTGCATTCATAAAATTCCAAATGTGATGTCATTGCTCAGGTGTTTATTTTCTATCACTGGCTGCCTTCGTAGCTGCAAAATGAGTGCTAGTTGTCATGCCAAAAAAACTCGGAATGCTCAAGATCTCCTGGAGAAATACAGCCGGGGTGGAAAGCAAATGTGCATGTGTTATTTCTGTTCGGCCTTTCAAGTTACAAATGTCTGTTTTTCTGTTCTGCTGCTTAAAATAGGAAAAGAAACTACAAATATGGTATCTGCCGTTCATTCGCAGCCCTGATCGTGTTTTTCAGTGTTACACGAACAAACATACAGGGCCTAATACTTACAACTATTTGAACACCTAAGCCAGACTTACTCCAACAAACAGCTTGATTTGCAAGCACAAAGCCACCTTTGCAATTCAGACAAGCAATGGCATAGCCAATAGGTCTCGCCTTTGGGACATTATAAGTGTTTAGCCATGCAACAGTTGATGTTGCACCAAGGATATTGTGCTGCATGATTAAATACTTATAAGGTCCCAAAGGCGAGACCTATTGGCTATGCCAATGCTTGTTTTTACCCTTGTAAGCTTAGTGCGCATTTGAGCCCTAGCCATGTTAGGAGCGGAAAGAAGATTTGGGCATAATTTGTTCCCAGACTTGTTGCATCTGGAAAAAGGCACAGTTGTGCGTTTCGAGCGTAGTATAAAATAACTATGATAGTAGGTTTCAAATAACTGAACGAACACACACGTACTGTATAAATAGCACATTGACCCATTGCCAAGAAGCTCAGCATGGTAGATGTGCTGTGCGTTTTCAACGTAGTACAAAATATGAAAAATCTGTTTCAAATAACTTAAAGAAACACCCATGTAGTGTAAGAAAACAGCGGTGCAACACGATAGATGTGTTGCGCGTTTTTACCGTAGTGCGAAACTATGAAGAAATAAGTTTCAAATAACTTAAAGACACACGCGTAGTGTCTAAACAGCATATTGACACATTGACTTAGGCGCCGAATGGTAGATGTGTTGGGATTTTCCCAACATTGTAATGAAAAAAGCGGCTGTGCTGCTTTATTTTAAGTTTTCATGCTAGTACCTGGGGTCATTCATCCGTGCTTTGCTCATATATAATATATAAAGGAGCAAATTCTTACCTAGTTTTCGGATGAACCATCAGCTCCTTGCAGAAAACCCCCCAAAATACCTGGAGAATTCTTGCTGCCTGCGAAAAAACTGTATTTGCTGTGGTGCATGAGGAACCAAGTGAGCAGCGCCAAAAAAGGCTGGTTTGCTCGAAAAATTTTCCCCTCATGAAACCTTCTCCCTCGCTCTCCAGAGTTTCTGGTGGGTCTTTCTTATTGCCTGCGTCTGCTCTTGTGTTTTCTCAGACGTCTTCAGTGCACCTCCGATCTCCATGGCGGAAAAAATAATCTGAGAGCTTGCACACACACAAAGGGGGTTGTAGCCTGACCAGAGGGGTCGGGTTTCACAACCATCCAAAAAAAAAAAAAAAAAAAAGCAAAGCACTTTCCGACTCCAACCACTAGATGGCGGAATATGCACAGTATGTGAATCTAGAAGACGTCTATACTTCAAAACCAAATTTTAAACTTTTTTTCCAGAGTCGAAAATATTTTTTATGGCTGCTGTCAACTCTCAATGACTATTGATGTTAATTATTCTGTTCTTCAATCTGGTAACCTGTATCATCGCAGTGTCTTTAAATCTCTGGAATTTGACAATTGACCAGAGTTATGCTTTCCACTTAAGAATCCATTTGTAGAAAAAATAATCTAAAGCTGGCCACAGCATAATGGGGCATTATGAGCTTAGGCTCAATATCATAGTAAGGTATACTGGACTCTAAGATCAAAGAAAATACGTATTTACCAGCAAAGGTTTCTGGAGAGTTTCTGGGAGTATAGTTTCCTGGCGTGGCGTGGAAGCTGGTCACAAAGAGACCGCCAGGTGGGCGGGGGAGGCAGATATACCTGGTCCCCCGCCCACTGTCGCACCGGAAATGAGGCACTGCGACCCTTGGAGGGTCCCAAAACTCGGGGAGGGGAAATGATGTGCCATCCTGTGGCACTAAGGCGGCCGCCCTCTTATAGGGACCCCCTGCTTGGGCCGCGGGCAGCCACATAGTGCCAATATCGGCAACACACTCCCCCCATACATACAGCAATCTACCCCAATAAATAAACACACCAGACACTGTTTGTGGAGAAACATTGCTGCAGGTTTATCTGCATACAGAAATATGCCAACATGGTGGGTCAACTTACGGGCGATCCAAGGGCAGGCAGCGGAGACGCACCTAAGCTGCCCTGCCCACCTGAAGAGCCAATTTGCATCGTGGCCTTAACCAATCGGTGCTCACCAATTTCGGGGAGCTACCCCTCATCACCTGTGGACCGCCAGTCCACCTCTTTACTCACGCCCCTTGAAGGGGCGGAGCGTATCCAGACAAGTCCCCGGTTGCTCAGGTTTCAACCGCCCGTAGGACTAACAGGGCGCCGTCGTTCCTCCAGGGTCCTGCCGTAAGGACTTCCTAGGGCTATTCGGCATTTGCACCCTTGTTGTGCTCCTGAAGAGGGTACCCCTGTGTACCATTCAGCCTCTGGATCGCCCTGTATCTCCTCCACAGCTCTGGGTGTGGCCACCGTCACACCCAGGGCCCAGAAACCATGCTGTTTCTGGAAGTTTCTGGCCCTTCTCAATCCAAATAACTGACTATTATCCACCACTCAAATTACTTTCATATTTCACCATACTAATTCAGCACTAATCCTTTATGGGTTTCCGGAGTAGCGTGCTTCAACACCCCATTAGGGGTAACAAGCGCTATATAAATACAAACCTTTTTTTTTTCCTCTTCTATCCTTCTGCATCCAAATAACTGACTAACCTACCAACCACTTAAAATTTACTTGCATGTTTCACTATACTAATTCAACACTAATCCTCTATGGGTCCCGGAGTAGAGTGCTAATCGCCGAAAAAGCGCTTTGACGCCTCGTCAGGGGTAGTAAGCGCTATATAAATGCAATTACAATACAATACAATTAGATGACGCACAAAGTACTGTATGTGAATCTAGAATAGGTTTATGCAGCAAAAATTAAAGATCTAAACTATTCACAATAACACAACTCAAAAGTTCCATTTCAAAGATAACATTATCAAGAAGTGAACGCCAACATGGTAATGTCTCTACAGATATATGCACATTTCCTTGATCAGATATGCCTAGTACTTGCCTGGTTGAAGTTGCTTCCTGAACAGAAGGCTCCCTTATTAACATAGAAGGCTCAGGTTCTGGAGGTTCAGGTTCTCTCTTTTCTAGCATAGGACTAGGACTGCGACTCTTTGATCTGTGCCGAGGAGATCGTGAATGGCTGTGTTTTCTCTCTCTTCTTCCAGGTGACCTTCTCCGCGGGGAAGACGACCTAGATTTGCGTCTGAGTTAAACAGAAGTTCATTAACATTTAATCTCCAAGAAAAGCTTACAAACAAAAACGCCCATGCAGTAATGATGCACTTTACCATCGGTATCAATGTTGGCAAAAATTAGGAAAAGGCAATAAAAATCTTACCGTTTTTAACAGGCCTTTGAACTTCACATGGTCTTGTTAAAAACTACTTTAACATTTATCCTCCACAAATTACAAGCAAAGAAGCCCAGTGACTGTTCTGTACCCGTAGCAGAGACAGCCAAATGACATGAGGCTTTCATTTTGCATCAAGGGCCTGAGCCACTGACGGGATCTTCGAAAAACCTTAGTAGAACAGCTAGAATATGTAGTGCATAAGAACCAGACATGAATGAGCACCTTGGCAATACAGAATTCAAAGACTAGCATCAGATGCAGAGAACACACTAAAGAATAAAATATTAGGTAGGGCAGAGTGGGGAAGTTCTGATAAGGCTCTATCACCTTTCCAGTAGGTGCAATGGTCTCTGACTTTTAAATCACAGAAACAATTAGGATACAAGATATACTAACTAGAAAGTGGGGAAATTATTTAGCGCAATAAGTTACAATTACATCTGAACAACATTGGTTTGCTAAAAAGTATTTCTCTAGGCAAGGACCCTTACATTTCTGTCCAACTGAAAAATTCTACTCTTATAGACCAATGTATAATATTTTGGAGATCAATAAGTTCATGTAATAACGGTTTCAAGTCACCTTGAGGTTTTAGTGACACCAGGCCCAAATACCTGACCGCATAAACAAAACCTTTTCCATAGTTTGTTAAATTCCGTTACTATCTCAAGAAAAATAGCTACTTCTCCAGAATACCGGTAGACCAGATTAAGTGAAGGGGAGAAAAAGAAGAGTGAACATGAGGCAGGAGGGTGAGTTAAGTAATCGAAGGAACCATCATCGCTATCATAATCATAGGCAAGATAAGTCAATGAGGGTTCTTTAGACCAAGTTAAAAAACAGCAAATGCAATGACCTATCAGGATGAGTTTCATATTTTTAAAAAAATCGAATCTAAGTCAAGTCCTGCTGTTCGAGAATTTTAACCCTCAACTATCTGCATGTGCTACTTTTGAACAGGACACTTGGGCTCTAAACTGCCACGTCCATAAAATATCTTCTATTGACACAGCTTTGAGAGTGGTGTTGCATAGCCCTAGGAAAAAGAGCATCTCTCAACATGCACAATGGTGGGCAGTATGGAGCACCAAAGGAGTGAGCACTGCCTATAATGATCAGAGTCCAAACAAATGGGATACACAAGACCCACATTGCTTAAAACTCCTGACCCGAGGCATTAGCTGGAGTACTGGAAGCAGACAAAAACAAAACCTCTTGACAAAAAAACTGGTGTTTTTAAGAAACCTGAGCGTTATGCATGCATGTCTAGCCCACTTTAATGGGGAGAAAGGAGGGGCACAGTTACACCTCAGTGTAACAGGGTGTAGGAAGCTGGCTCTGTTTATACTATAACAAAGTGAGGTATAGTGTACACAGAGTCCAGTGGAACCCCAAAGGTAGGCAGAGGCAAAGTTAGATAGAACCTTACTCTCCATTTGTGGTAGTGTGGTCGAACAGTAAGGCAGTATCAGAGAACAGTGTTAAGCATTTGTTGTACACACTCAG
This sequence comes from Calotriton arnoldi, assembly GCA_963921515.1. Taxonomy (NCBI): domain Eukaryota; kingdom Metazoa; phylum Chordata; class Amphibia; order Caudata; family Salamandridae; genus Calotriton; species Calotriton arnoldi. The sequence goes on along the minus strand of CAWUFW010006603.1, from coordinate 221,950 downwards.
TCAGCAAATGAATTCACACACTCAAAGACTGAACTTCAGACCAATTGTTTTTGTATAAAAATATTCTTTTAGTTATTTTATTTCTAGAACCAAGCAAGCCTGGCACAGGTAAGCAATAAATACTTTACAGTAGTAAATGCTGATTGTAAAACAGTTCAATTGCAAATCTACTATGGTTTGAATTGCAGTATTGTTTCAGAGAAATGCAATCACTTGTAAATACAGTACATAGACTTGAATGGGATTTTCAGTAAAATAGCAGGTAAGTTACTTTTGGATTACTTTTCTTACTCAGTGCTGTATGCAGCACAGGGACATTTCCTGTAAACAGGTGAGTAAAAGCGTTTTTGTTAAATCATACAATTGTAAAGAATTTCTTTAGGTTTCAAAACTCCACACTTAGAAACTTTTTCAGGAAAAAGTGTCAATGTTATCCTATGGAGGAAAGGAAAATGCTACTTACCAGTAAGCATCTGTTCTTGGCATGTAGAGCTGCAGAATCACATATTTGTGCATAGATCGCCATCTGGTGGTGGGCTCGGATGTTTGCAGTTTGTTGTTGTCTTGGAAGAAGTCTTTGTAGTCACGAGATAGGGGACTCCTCCCTTGGATGATAGTGCGCATGGGCATCGACTCCATCCTCAGATTGTTTTCGCCATGAAGGGAAATGATAGAGTTTGTAAGAAACAGAAAAGATGTCCATGTGTAAGTATCTAAGTAAGATAACGCTGGAACAGATGGAGGTACCGGGGAGGTGGGTGGGCGCATGTGATTCTGCAGCTCTACATGCCAAGGACAGATGCATACTGGTAAGTAGCATTTTCCGTTCGAGGCATATGAGCTGCAGAATACATACTTGTACATAGACTGTATAGCAGTGCGCTCCCTTAGCGGTGGTTACCTGTATCTGTTGCAGTGGTTTGGAAAAGTGTTTTAAGAACAGCCTGGCCCACAGAAGCTTGTTGTTTTGCCTGCACATCTACACAATAGTGTTTGGTGAAGGTGTGTGGTGTAGACCATGTTGCTGCTTTACAAATGTCATCTAAGGGAATGTTCCCTAAGAATGCATGGAAGCCCCTAGTTTGCGTGTTGAATGCGCTCTAGGGGGAAATGTTAATGTGCGTTTTGCTTTGCGGTAGCATATTTGAATACATTTGTCCATCCACCTGGCAATTCCAGCTTTGGAAATTGGGTTTCCTTTATGAGGTGGAGAGAAAGCTACAAACAGTTGGTTTGTCTTCCTAAAAGGTTTAGTTCTGTCAATGTAATAAAGTATAGCTCTTTTGACATCAAGTGTGTGAAGAGCCCTCTCTGCTACAGAATCTGGTTTTGGGAAGAAAACGGGTAATTCCACAGATTGATTAAGGTGGAAAGCAGAGATTACTTTGGGAAGGAACTTTGGATTTGTTCCAAGAACCACCTTGTTATGATGTATTTGTAAGAATGGTTCTTGTATGGTTAAAGCCTGGATCTCACTTACTCTTCTGAGAGAGGTGATTGCGACAAGGAAAGCTTCTTTCCATGTAAGGAACTGCAGTTCGCATTTGTGTAGAGGTTCAAATGGGGTACCCATGAGCCTAGTAAGGACAATGTTTAAATTCCACACTGGAGATGGTGGGATTGTGGGAGGAATTATCCTTTTAAGGCCTTCCATAAACGCTTTGATGGCAGGTACCCGAAACAATGACAAATGTTGTCTGTTTTGTAGGTAAACGGCAAGGGCAGCAAGATGTAGTCTTATGGATGTGTATGCTAGATTACATCTTTGTAGATGCAGTAAATAACAAATTATGTTCTGAATTGAAGCATCTAGTGGGTCAATTTTGTTGTTATTGCAGTAAATGGCAAATCTTTTCCATTTGGCTGCATAACAAGCTCTAGTAGTAGGGCGTCTAGCTTCCTTAATAATGTTCATACAGTCCGGTGGAAGGTTGAGGTAACCGAACTCTAGGACTTCAGGAGCCAGACTACTAGGTTTAGTTGAGCTGGATCTGGATGTCTTATCTCTCCACGGTTCTGTGTCAGAAGCTTTGGGGAGAGGTGTAGCTTTTGGTGTGGAATTACTGAGAGTTCCAGGAGTGTTGTGAACCAAGGTTGCCGGGCCCATGTTGGAGCAACCAGGATCATCTTGAGAGACTGTTGTTTGAGCTTGTGCACCACTATCGGAAGGAGTGGGAGTGGCGGAAAAGCGTACGCAAATCTGCCTGACCAGTTCATCCATATGGCATTGCCTTTGGACAATGGGTGTGGATACCTGGTGACGAAGGTTGGGCATTTTGCGTTTGCATGTGTGGCGAACAGATCTATGTCTATGGCCCTACATTTGAAAGAACGGAAGAAGAACTTGTGGATGAAGTTCCCATTCGTGGATTTGTTGTGTCTGACGACTGAGCAGATCCGCAATCCGATTGTGTACCCCTGGAAGATGTTCTGCTAGAAGGTATATCTTTTGTGGGATGGCCCATTTCCATATGCTTTGCGCTAGTTGGGAAAGCTGTAAAGAATGTGTCCCCCCCTGTTTTTGTATATAATACATTGCTGTCATATTGTCTGTTCGGACAAGGACAGTTTTGTTGATGAGATGTGTCTGGAATGATTTTAATGCTAGAAAGATTGCCAGTAACTCCAGGTGATTGATGTGGAGCACTTTTTGTTGAGGGGTCCACTTGCCCTGAATCGTATGGTTTAGGAGAGGGGCTCCCCAGCCGGTGAGTGATGCGTCTGCTGTTAGCACCATCTGTGGAACGGGGTCTAGGAACGGCCGCCCTTTGGAAAGGTTTTGTGTGTTCCACCACTGCAGAGAGCGATGAGTGCGGCTGTCCACCAACACCAGATCTGAAATTTGCCCTTGAGCCTGGTTCCACTGACGTGCTAAACATTCTTGTAAAGGGCGCGTCTGAAGCCTTGCGTGTGGTACTATGAAAATGCAAGAGGCCATCATTCTTATTAGCTGCATAAACACTGAAGCTGGTAGTGAGTGTTGAGGTTGAAATTTTGTTATGAGGGTTTGCATACTGGCTATTCTGACTGGATTGGGGTATGCCAGTGCTTTGGAAGTATCTATTGTGGCCCCTAGATACTGATGTATGTGGGACGGTTGAAGATATGACTTGGTGAGGTTTATTGTGAACCCCAAGTCGTGAAGCAAGTGAATTGTTTGTAGAGTGTGGTGAAAACACTGGTTGTATGACTTGGATTTTATGAGCCAGTCGTCCAGGTAAGTGAAGACATGAATTTGTTGTCTTCGCAAGTGGGCGGCTACTACTGCCAGACACTTTGTGAAGACTCTGGGTGCTGTGGTCACTCCAAATGGGAGGACCTTGAATTGATAGTGCTGACCGTCCACTATGAACCTTAGATATTTCCTGTGAGCAGGGTGTATAGGAATATGGAAGTAGGCGTCCTTGAGATCTACAGTGGCAAGGAAATCACCTTGTTGGAGCAGTGGGAGGACCTGTTGAAGGGTGACCATGTGAAAATGGTCTGATTGTATGTAGATATTCAAAGGTCTGAGGTCCAATATTGGTCCGAGAGTACCGTCTTTTTTGGGGATGAGAAAATAAAGGGAGTAAACCCCTGTGCCTTGATGCTGAAGGGGAACTGGTTCTATTGCATGCTTTTGAAGAAGTGAGAGAACTTCTTGTTTGAGGAGAGTTAGATGTTCCGTGGACATTGGACGTTGTTTGGGCGGTATGGTTGGGGGAGTTGCGTTAAGTTCCAGGCAGTAACCATACTGGATAATTTGTCTTACCCCCTTGTCTGTAGTGATGGAGTTCCAGACAGGTAGGAACTATGAGAGCCTTCCTCCGTTCGGAGTGGAATGGTCTGGAGGGAGAGGAGGGAAGTCATTGTTTGGTAGTAGGGGAGGTTCGGTTATTGTTACCTCGACCTCTTCCCTTGCTATTATTTCCTCTGTATCCACCTCTGAAATATGGCTTGTTAGGTGATGTTTGTGTGGGACTCTTGTAGGTGGAGGAAGTGTCTGTGCTAATGTTTTTGGATGCGCCCCTATAAAAGGAGTGACAAAAGGAACCTTGTGGTGTTTGAGACTGTAATGCTCCCATCGATTTTGCAGTGTCTGTGTCTTTTTTCCAAAGCTGTATCCACAGCTGGGCCAAAGAGGTGCTCTTGATCGAACGGCTGATTTAAAATAGTTGTTTGCACTTCTTGCTTAAACCCAGAAATGCGCAACCATGCATGTATACGAAGTAAGACACTGGTGTTGAGAGATCTAGATGCGGTGTCTGCTGCATCGAGGGCACATTTGATGGATGCATTGGTAATTAATTTGCCCTCTTGGACCAGATCATTGGCTTTGTATTGGTCAGGTAAATGTTGAATAAGGTCTTCGAGCTCATCGTAGTGAGCCCTGTCGTATCTGGCAAGCAATGCTTGTGCATTAGCTATTCTCCAGTGATTGGCTGCTTGGGAGGCAACTCGTTTACCTGATGCATCTAGCAGTTTAGACTGTCTGGAGGTGGAGCATCGCCAGAGGTTTGGGAATTAGCACGTTTTCTTGCATTGGAGACTACCAAAGAATCTAAAGGGAGTTGTCCTTTAATGTAAATTGGATCGTTGGGGGCAGGCTTGTACTTTTTATCAATTCGAGGATTGAGGATCCTGGTCCTAACAGGGTCTTTAAATATGTCTGGTGCATGTTTAATAACACCTTTAAGCATGGGCAATGTATGAATTGTTTTTTGTGACTGAGCAAATGTGTCAATTAGGAAGTCTTCGTCCATGGGGTCTGAATGGAGTTCAATGCCATGATATTGCGCAGCCCTATTAATGAGCTGACTAAATCCTATATTGTCATCTGGGGGTGAAGGCCTAGATGGGTATACATCCGGATCAGGAAGGTCCGGAGGATCTGTGGGATTGTTGTAATCGTCCCATGTATCCTGTGGTGGGGTAGTGTCATCATCAGGGTCATCTAAAGGGTCCTTATCGTGTCCACCCCCCATCCCCTAGCTCATCCTCATCCTGTGGTGAGTATGGAAGTATTGGAGAAAGTCTAGGAGAGTGTATAGGAGAGTTTGTAGGAGACAAAGGTTTGGTAGGAAGAATAGGAGAAGAGGGTCTTAGGGGTAAAGTTGCAAAGTCCCTTTTCTTCACAGGTACCTCAGGAGGGTGTGAGGTATATGATTTCCTCTTCTTTGTTGGGCGACTGACAATATGGCCTGTTTTAGGGTCCACATGTAAAGTCTTTTGATTTGGATCGATAGAATCTGGGCGAAAAAGCTCTTCCTGGTTATTGTCTCCTTTCGGTGCTGATTTTTTCGGTGCCGAACGTTGTTTCGATTTGGACTCTGAAGCCGTAAGAGGGGTCTTGTGCTCCTCTGGCTTAGACGCCGGCGTCGAGTTGGGAATTTTCTTCGGATCCGAAGGTTTTCGGTGTTTGTTCGGTTCCGAGGCCTTATGGTCTTTTGGTGCCAAAGGGTTCGGTACCGAGGCCTTTTTGGACTTAACGGGAATAGGGTGTATCCCTGATTTCGATACCGAAGGTGTCTTATGGGTACCGATATGCGGCTTGCTCGGTCCCGAGCTGCCGGAAGGCTTTCCCTTTGTCTTCGGAGCTGGGCCCGGAGGCGGGGCTTCTGAAGTTTTCCCTCGGTCTTGACTAAGGCTTTCAGACGAAGTTTTGACCGGAATCTTCTGTTTATCTGGTGGGGCAGGGGGATGGACATTTGTACTCACTTGTTGCCCTGGAGTGATGTGGTCATCGGAGTCGGAAGCTTCGGAGACGATGTCGAGCTCCTCTGAATCCTCTGCCTCTGGAACATCGAGGCCTTCGTTGAAGATGTCGTGTGGCGGCGGTGTAGCCTTTTGAGCCATAACGTGTCTTCGAGCCCGGCGATCACGAATAGTCTTTTTGGAGCGAAAAGAGGCACAGGCCTGGCAATCTTTTTCTTCGTGTTCTGGCGAGAGGCAAAGGTTGCAGACCTTGTGGTGGTCACTGTGTGGAAATTTAGCTCCACAATGGGGACTTTTTTTAAATGGAGTCCTTTCCATTAGCCGTAGGCCCGAATGGCGCCGATGGGCCCAGCGGCCCGCGTCGACGACCGGAATCGAGGATTTTGAAGTTAGCGCGTCGAAGGGCACGCGAACGAAACAATACCATCGAGTGGTGATGGATGCGCGTCGAAAAGGGTTGGAAACACGGTACCGAACCAAGTCACATCCGAACCCGATGGCGGAAAAAAACAATCTGAGGATTGAGTCGATGCCCATGCGCACTATCGTCCAAGGGAGGAGTCACCTATCTCGTGACTACAAAGACTTCTTCCAAGACAACAACAAACTGCAAACATCCGAGCCCACCACCAGATGGCGATCTATGCACAAGTATGTATTCTGCCGCTCATATGCCTCGAACATATGGTTATCGGTTTTTAGGTAAGTATTCGGTAGTGGGAGTAGAGGTTCTGGGGGTAGACTCAGGGGTCCCCCGGGGTCAGTGATGCACTCTTGTTACACCCTCAGCGGCACTAGGGCGGCCGGGTGCAGTGTTGAGGCCCAATGTTATCCAATAGGGGATAGGGTGACTCCGCTTGGCGGCTGCTGGCAAGCAGGCCACTGGGTTGTGGGAGCAAAGCTCCTGGACTTTAGCTCAGGGCAAATGGGGAAACAAATTAGCACCAAAGGTGCACCCTCAGCGGCACTAGGGCGGCCGGGTGCAGGGTGCTGTTTCGACGTCGGATGTCCCGTTTCCAATGGAGAGCCTCCGGTTTGCAAAAGCACTGCAGGCAGGGAGACGAAGGACTTCTGGGTGCGACCACCACTTCGAGAGGTAAGTTGGGAAGTTGGGGGTTGGTTAGGCACCGTTGGTTTGGGCACACAAGGCCGTGGGGCGTCGGGTGCAGGGGTGCCTTTTGGGGTAGGATCTTCTTACCAGCTCCTTGTCTCGGTTAGGAGGGCCTTCTGGATTTAGACTGCAGGCGTCGGCTGGAGCCTTGAGGCAGGTCAGGGGTCGCTGGATCTCAGTTCAGGGTCGCCAGGGTGACCTCCTCGTGGTGTTTGCCCGCTCGGGCCGTGGACGGCGGGTGCAGAGTGGGGCGGATTTGCGGTCTCCGGCTGCTGCCAGAGGTTGCAGTTGAACAAATCCGGTGTTCACAGGAGAAGCAGTCTTTGGAAGTGAAGACAGGCAGGTACTCCGGGGTTTTTGAGGTTGCTGGCTGCAGGACACAACGGGATTTCGCAGGAGCAGGTTCGAGGGGGAGACAGGCCGGTGGGGCTGGGGCCAAGTCAGTGGGCGTCTTCCTCGTTAGCTGCTGCACGGCTGTTCGGTCCTTCTTTTCTTGTCTAGATCTGAGGAAGCAAGGTTCAGGGGTGCCCCTAAATACTAGATTTGGGGGCGTTACAGCTAGGTAAAAGGCAGGGACCAATGGGTCCCTTCCCTGGGGTGGGTACACCCCTTATTATGCCGCCCTCCAGTGGGAGGGGGGCATGTGCCTGTCCCTGGTTGGCCGAGTCCCCTCATCTTCAAGATGGCGTGGACTGAGTTGTGCTTCACCTCGCCTCCTCCACCTGAGGGGGGGGAAGTTGGCAGAGGTGGGCACACCTCTCTTCCTCACTTGTTTTTCTCGCCGGTTCTCCCGCCCAAAGTGGGGGTCAGAACCAGTGGGGACCAGCTGCTGAAAGCAGCAATTGGCCTGGGGAAGCTCACAAAGGCGTCAAGCCTTTGAAGCTTCCCCTTCGTGAACCCTGCCCATCCTGGGGGAGGAGGCTTGGCACCTCGTCCCAGGATGTGCATTGTTTCAGGACCCAGAGAGCAGCAGGCTCTCGACCCAGGGGTCCAGAAACATGTCTGGTGGTGGCAGCTGAAAGCAGCCACTCAGCCTGGACACTAATGGTGGGTTCGTTTTCAGGGGGCATCTCTAAGATGCCCTCTGTGTGCATTTTTCATTAAATCCCACACTGGCATCAGTGTGGGTTTATTGTGCTGAGAAGTTTGATACCAAACTTCTCAGTTTTCAGTGTAGCCATTATGGTGCTGTGGAGTTCGTAATGACAAACTCCCAGCACCATATACTCTTAATGGCAGCACTGCACTTACAATGTCCAAGAATGGACTTAGACACTGTAGGGGTACAGGGCTCATGCACCTGTACCCTCACCACTGGTATAGTGCACCCAGCTAGAGGGGTGACTGATCTATGCCAGGGCAGTGGGTTGTAGGCATGGCACACAGGGATGTGTGCCATGTCGACTCTTCACTTTGTTCTGCACCAGGACACGCAGCCTGCAAAGGCAGTGTGTGAGTGTCAGGGTACAGGACCTCTAAGGGTGGCACTATAAGTGCTGCAGCCCTTAGAGGCCTTCTCTGGTCACAGTGCCCTGGGTACCTGTGGTACCATTTACCAGGGGCTGACCTGTGACCAGAGAGGCCAATTGGGTTTAGGCTTCAATGCAGTTTTAGGGAAAGAACATAGGCCCTGGGTACCTGATTAGCAGGAGCCCAGGGCACACTCAGTCAAAGTACATCAGCAATTCAGCAAAACGTGGGGGCAACCATGCAGAAAGAGGGCACTTTCTCACACAGGGTATTGCTGCAATACCGCTCACTCCACAGCATTTAATGTCTAGAACATTATCATTCTGTAGAGCACATGGATGTAAAGGAGGAGGATACAATGTTGTGAAGGGTGATTTTTCTCCTCACAGCTGGAAAGCTGACAGTTGGTGACAGGTGAATCTTTAAAATAGACTCAAAAGCCAGCTAACATGCAACCTTGTCAGATAAAATGTTCTAAAAACTCCATCATGGAATATATCTTCCATTTTCCCCAAATGGACCACTTCACTTCGAGTCAAAGCTTATGTCATGGTGTCTAGCATGCTCTTACACCCATCTCAAAACATTGATAATTTGTTTTGCCTCTTGGACTGCATTTATGTGTCTGCAGCTGGTTTGAGATTTATAAATCTATATACAAAAATATGTATTTAGTGCACGTTGGATGCAAGAGGGAAGTCTTAAAGCCACAAAATAATGGATCACATTAGATTTGTCCTTGTGTATGTGACATTCTACATGTTTCCTCTCTCCTGCAATCCTGCAAGCACCCTGGGAATGTCAAGGGAATACACATACACAAACTGTCAAGCCTGCAGCTTTAATAAAGCGAGCACACTTTTAATACACTTAAAACCTGATTACGAGTGGGCTGTAGCTGTATCCCCAGGGCTCAAGGTCATTCTAAGTTTCCCAGTGTCTTTGAGTCCAGAATTATTAACTCTGCTAAGCAGATAATTCTGGGCCTTGAGATTACTGAACTGGACTTCAAAGGAGAACTGCGTGCTGTTGCTGCATCTAGCCCCCGCCTGTCCTTTAAAGCTCAATGACAGAGCAGCACATGTTCCCCTCTCATCTGTGTCACCGCCCCATAGGTCAGGCCTCAAAATCCCCTGCACACATTTACAACCTGCTGCAGGTAGGTGGTATATGTATGTGGAGTTGGGCAAGTTATGCACGCCCCCCTGGAGAGAAAAAAAAGTAAATCAACATGCAGCTTTGGTCACCGTTTTCCTCAGGTACACGTTATTCCCCTGAAGTTTTAGTCCCCCTGGTATTCTTGGCCCCTAATCCGAGGGACTCATCACTTACTACTTTTGATATTATCGGCTCTCTTTCTCACAGGCACTTACTTTATAAGCATATTTTGTTTGAGAGGATGAAGACCACTTTTATTGACTGTATATAGTGGCAGATTAAAAGTTTCAATAGCCTGCACATTAACTAGCTTATGACAAGATCACAAGGAGGGTTTGTGGAAAAAGGTTAACAAAACTTAAGAAAAAAAACGTACCTTCTCGGACTTCTGGATCTTCTGTCCCAACCCCTCATTTCTCGATCTTCTTTGTCCTTTTTATCTTTCTCTTCATCTTGCTTCTTTAAAAACGCCAGCTTTTCTTGCTCAATCTGCAAAAGTAGCAGCACATAAATAAATCTAGGGCTAGACAATATTAACAAATCAAAAGTAATTACACTGGCCCGGTTATTAAGATTGAAAGATATACAATGGAAGGGCAAGTTAAGTAACAAAAGCAACAGCACTGTGATTGGGAAACCAATTTAGGGATTGTCAGGGTCTCCAATTTTAGAAAATGGGACCAAATATGCATTTTTACCATTGGAGATGTATAGGATGTGGTGGACTGAAGTTTTTCAAGCCACTGCAATGTAAATGGGATAACTGGCAGCCCATTATAAATTTAGAAGTAAAGTGTATTTTTGTGAAATACATAACGCCCAACACGGACATACTCATTGTTCTCCACTGGAGCATAAAGAGCCGTGCAGCAGCGAAGACTCGTAGACTAGCGACCTCCAGAACCCTGGGAGGAGTTCCTACCTTCAAGAAAGGCTCCTAATCTCCAGTGGACAGAAGAAACTCTACCCTTAGGAACCGCAAACACGCCCCGGATCCACCTCTACACCAGACTCCCACGGACCGAGTTCAAGAGGCCCACTGGTACTGCGAAGGTTCCCCAGCGCTTCGGAGTCGAAGTCCACAATGGGCTGACCCCTGCCTGAATCCTCCTCAACGCCTGTAGCCACAAATTAAGATTTGCCACCTGCCCGTTACGAGTTTTCCGACACCCAAGGACACCCCTGCACCCGAAGCCCCTGGGCCTTGGGGACCACAACCTTCAGTGTCCGTACGTCCCCTAGAATCTCTACCTACATGGGCATCTGTGGGGTTTCTTCGCCCAGCCTCCTGGCCTGAGCCTGCAGCCTTTCTTCAAGGCTGATCTCCCCCATTGGTTAACATTGCGTGCCCGACGCTGTGTTGGCACTCTGCCACCGGCCGCCCCTGAGCCGCTGCGGGGATGCTGCTTTGTGCACCCCGTACTAATCTTAACTCCAGGAGATCGACCCCGACACAGCTTTACTCATCTGTGAGCATCATGACAGAGTAATCTCAGAAAATACTAAAGAAAAAAAACGTACCTGTCCTCCGGCCAGGTCCCACCCCCCCCCCCCAGTCTCTCGGCGCCAGTCCTGCACGGTGCCTGCTCCTGCTCTCGTGCCAGGAACAGGAAGGAGGCAGCCTCCCTCCTCTCCCCTAAGCCAATCTGTTGGGATCACGGAATCTCATGCCACATCCTTGCATTCCTTTCTTGCGTTCCCTGCGTGGAACATGGAATGTTGTGGCACTGGCAGTTGCTGCCGGGATGCTGTGTGATCAGACGCATTAAAGAAGACTAGAAATCTTACCCCGAGTCGTCTTCCTTTCATTGGCGACGAGTTGTCTTCCCCACCGTCTTTTGCTCGACATCGTCTTTGTTCCGTCGTCTTCCTCTTATCCAAGTCTGCTGAGCCTTGTGAGGAAGATCGCTCGAGCGCCATTGAAGTGCCCTCGGTGAACACCCGGAGGATGTTGGTTGTTGTTTGCCCTGCAAGTCGCATCTCCAGGGAAGGTTCCGGTGAGATTTTGGAGAATTTTGGGGTATTTTCCTGAGTGGAGGAGTGTGCATGGTGACGGCCAGCGCGTGTACCGGCACGCGTCACCCTGACACACATCTCTCTGTTCAACGGAGAGCTACTGTTCCTAGGGCAACCAGCGCATGTGTCAGCACGCATTACGTGAGACGTTACGCGTTGCTAGGGAGCTTTCGTTGTTGTGGCAACCGGCGCGCATACCGGCGCGCGCCACATTGTCGGATTAAGCTCCGACGCGCATACAGGCGCGTGACACATTGGCAAATTGAAGCTTCTCTAATGGCAATCTGCGCATAAATCAAGCGCGTGTCATTTTTCTCTTTGTTGAAGCTTCAGTTCTCTTGTACTGTACAAGTTTAAAGTGCTTTCCTCATTGTGGTCAAGCTGCATCAGACGAACCAAAAGGTTTAGGAAATCAAGTGTGTCAACCAGTGACACTGTTATTCTCAATGGTGACACGCCCTCTTTGTGATCATCCTGGTGCATACATTCATCGCAAAAGTGACAGACATACTCAGTCAGCGTGTCATGTATTGTGGCAACACTCTCTCCATGGGCATGTCGGTGATGTGCACACCTGGTTCTCTTTAAATATATTGGGACATTAAATTTTTTGTGGCGTTTTCATTATCTATTCATTTCTATCCTGCAACATAAATTCTTGTTGTGGTGACTTGTGGCAGCAACTCACCCACGCAAGGTTACTCTATGGATCGTGTAATTGCACCACCTCCCTTTTTACAGTCACCCGGCACTCCTCCTGTTATTTGGCAACAGTGGAAAGAAACATTTGATGCCTATCTTGAGGCGATTGATGGAGATACCTTCACGTCAAAGAAAAAAAAAAGCCTTACTAGTATACAATTTGGGTGCTGAGGGAAGAAGTATTTTGAAGACCTTACCCCTAGAACTCGTAAGAACATGTGTCAGTAGTGGTGAAGAAGGTGACTCTTTAATTGTTGATGATTATGCCTCGCTTATTAAAACTTTGGATAAGAGATTTAATCCCAAGAGAAATATTGTGCTGGAGCGTCACAAATTTTTGCAACGTGCTCAAATCCCTGGCGAATCCATTGATGATTTTGTAGCTGCTAACTGTAACTGATCCTTGATCACACGGTTAAAGCGTTCAACTAAACCGTTACTGCAAGGATGATAGAGAGAGGTGAGGATATGCTTGATGCCATGCACTTTCAGAAATTCCTGCATTTCCACAGACACTAACTGAGTCCCGTTATCAGTCACTAACTCCTCTGGAAAACCCTCCCGAAGAAAAACATCCTTGAAGAAATTAATGACCGTTGCAGAATTTACACCATCCACAAACCTGACTTCTGGCCACTTAGACATATAGTCGATCAGCACCAAAGCATATTTGGGAGAACTACCCATACCCCCAAAAGGACCAGCAATATCGAAGGCCAACCTCCAGGCACGTACTCCAAACGATAATTAAATTCATTTAACCTATACTGCCACTTAGCTATGCGTGGAGTGGCCCTGCCACCACCCCTGGTGGTGAAAAGATCTACCAGTGGTTTATGGTCAGTCCTCAGAACAAACTCATTCCCCCATAAAAAATTGCGAAAATACTGTACACCCCACCACAGAGCCAGGGCTTCCTTCTCAATAGTGGAATAAGTGCTCTCCGCTCCACAAAGTGCTCTAGAAGCAAAGGCAATGGTCTCCTCCCTATTGTCAGATCTTTTCTGCATAAGAACAACGCCAAGACCCACATTGCTCGCATCGGTGGTAACAATGCAGCGATCATTGATATTAAATAACTTGAGTGGGCGTGCCTGCACAATTGCTTCTTTCAACAACTTGAAGTCACAAGCACATTGGTCTGACCATACATACTTCACATTCTTCCTTAGAAGTTCACGCAAACACACTGTCCTATCAGAGAAATTAGCCACAAATGTAGCATAGTACTCCACTAAGCCAAGAAAGGAACGAAGCTGGTCTTTATTTTGTGGTTCAGGTGCATTTTGAATGGCATCAAGAAGTTTAACTTTGGGTTCAACTCCTTTCTCAGAAATGTGGTGTCCAAGGTAGTCCACACCATCTTGTAAAAATGTACACTTGTCTTTTCTTAGTGTTAAACCACTAGATTTGACAATGTCCAAAACTTCCTTGACTCTGGAATTGTGCTCTAATTCTGTTTTACCATGAATCAAAATATCGTCTTGGAAAAACACGACTCCTGCAGTGTTCTTAAACAAGCTTCCCATGAGACGCTGGAACACTGCAGAAGCCGATGCCAAACCAAACGGCATGCGTACGTAACGAAATGCACCTTCCGGTGTCACAAAGGACGTGAGATGTCTCGAGTCTATGCACAATTCTATTTGATGGTAAGCAGAGGAAATATCCAGAGAAGAAAAATACTTTGCACCCTCTAGTGTAGACAACATTTCATTTATGTTAGGCAGGGGTTGGCGGTCCACCCATATGCAAGAATTTAGGTCGCGCAAGTCCACACACATTCTGAGAGACTTGTCAGCCTTGCGCGCCAAAACGATGGGGGGACAACCATTCAGACCCCTCAATGGGCTCAATTACACCCATGGAACACAAATGCTCAAGTTCCTGTTTGAGCTCACCACGCATACTAAGAGGTACTTTGCGCACTTTATGTGCAACAGCTCTTGCACCCTCCTTCAAAACAATGCGGTGCTGAAAACCTTTGAGTTTACCCAATTCACTGTTGAAAATCTCTGGGTACCTTTGAATCCAATCACACTTGGATAACGATTCCGCAGTAATCTTATGCACAGGGGTAACCTCAGGAAGATTGGAGTAAAATTGTTTGGCTTCGTATTTCCATAAAACCATGTCTGGATGATTGGGATCTAGGATGATCCCCAGCTCACTCTGTTCCTCCCATCCCAATAAATTTGCACCTTCCTTTACAATGTAAACAATACTTAGCGTTGAATCCCCTTTGAATTCCAACTTGCCCTCAAACTTGCCAAGCACCTCTACTCTTTTACCACCATAAGCAAAGATCTTTAAATTAGACTGAACAACAGGAATGTTGCCCAATCCCTCAAAGTCTTTGGCATTGATGAGGGTAAAAGGAGAACCAGAATCAGCCAGAAACTGTATACTACTTCCGTTTAAATTTATGACACACGCAGGGGATTTTCTTTTGTGCGGTTCAACAATGGAGGCAATTTCCACCACACCATCCAGTTGAGTAGAGGAAGAAGACAACATCAACAATTCATAACTTCCAATATCATTCCCATAGTCAACATGATCTTCTTCAAAAGCGTTCACAGTTCTTGCCTGTCCCTTATGTGCAACAGTAGCCTTGCACATACGTGCCAAATGTCCCTTCTTACCACATTTGAAGCAAGTTTGATTAATAGCAAAACAAAATTTAAAATTGCCCAGATGAGATCTGCTACCACATCGGTAACAGGAGAGGTCAGATTTTTCAGATCTTTCAAATTTCGGTTTGCACTGGAAGGAGGCGATTTCCAACATGTTGTGGGCAACGAGAATCACCCCACATTCAAGTACTGGCGTGTCTCCTTTCACCTTGCTAAGGGGTAGGGTTGCAGGTTCTAAGCTCAACAAAGATTGGATGTCAAGGAAGGAGGTGGATCTGCAGAGGCTGGGCATGGTAGCTGATGTCAGGGCTGCCGCCCAAGCCAGGTATGCGTCAGATTGTGCCAGGGCATCTCCAGTACGTCAGGGAGACTGGGTGAGAATCAAGAAACCTGTTCTCGTTCGCAAGGGATTCTCTCGGTTTTCCGATCCAGTGAGAGAAGTAAGAGAGCATGTTGTAGTGTTGGAGAATGGGAAGATCTGAAACAAGTGTGCTGTCTCAGTGGTGCCGGAGTCAAAAGCTGAGTTTGTGAAAGGAAAACTTGGGGTTTACACTCCTTGCACGACTCCGCCTCTCATGGGGGAAAGTCCAAAGGTTTCCGTTCCTGTCAGGGAGGTTGTTCCCCGAGCAAGCTCTTCTAGGTCAAGGGTTGTTCCCTCTAGATTCCGGGACTATGTTAGGTATTGAACATTCTCGATTTATTTTTACCTGTCACCTGTATAACTAATTTGTTTTGTTTTTACGTTGATAAAAATGTTCTCATCATTCTCTTGTTTTTTTATGTGGAGGAAGGGGGGTGTGTTGGGATCACGGAATCTCATGCCACATCCTTGCATTCCTTTCTTGCGTTCCCTGCGTGGAACATGGAATGTTGTGGCACTGGCAGTTGCTGCCGGGATGCTGTGTGATCAGACGCATTAAAGAAGACTAGAAATCTTACCCCGAGTCGTCTTCCTTTCACAATCACAACGCTGCAATGGCAGCATTGTGATTGGTGGGGACGCCGCCCAGCCAGGGGCTTACGGGGAAGGCCATTTTCTCTATGTAGGCGGCATTGCAGCCTGCATGGAGAAAAGGCAGAGTGCACATGACTGGTTTGGGCGGCCCCAGAGGGCCGACCAAACCAGTCATGCGTGCTCAGGAGTGGGCACACCACTCCTCCCCTGCCCAGGCCTGCTCGCAGAGCAGCCCCGCCCACCCGCAACCAAACCCTTTTGTTCCGCTTTCTCACAGTGCGAGAAGCAGAAACATAAAATGGCAGTTATTACCATTTTATGTTTCTGCTTCTCGCACTGCGAGAAAGCAGTGGGGCGACGCTCCTCCGCCTTTAGTGGAGGAGCCGCCCCTGCCCCAAAGGTATGGCAGAGGTTAAAGTAGATCATACCCTACTCTCAATTTAGTGGTAGCTGGGCTGAGCAGTTTGGTGTACATACGCATACAAGACAGGAACACACACTCAATGATGGACTCCAGGCTAAGGTTTGTAGAAAAATATTACTTTAGTTACTTTTATTTCTAGGAAACAAGTTGTACAGGTAAGTAGACGTTTGTGCAATACTTTCAAATTACTGGCAAAATGTTTGTGTAGCATTAAACAATACTTTACATGTGCATGAAATGCTTTTCAGTACAGAAAAAGATACTTTGTATCCAGGATCACACTTAGTACAATATAGTGAGAGACCAATGCAGTCCTACTGAAGAAAAACAGGTGAATAACTTACAGGTAAGTAAACGGTTTTGAGATTCAGTCTCCAGGCGTTTGGATCACCACTGGGCACGGTTTGGACCAAGGTAGGTACTGCACCACCAGCGGCACTGGGGCAGCCGGGTGCAGAGGTCACTGGGCCCAACGTAATCCTATGGAGGCTGGGGGCACCTTGAAGACGCACCGGTTTCAGGTAAGTACCGGAGATTCAGGGACACAGGCCCTGGGGGTTAAGGTCAGCACTTGAGGGGCCACCACAGAGCACCAAGACTGCACCACCCTCAGCACAGGGAGGGCTGGGTGCAGAGTGCAAAGGAGGCGTCGGAGGGGGCCCCGTGGAAACTAATCGAGATCCTTAATGGGAGGCAAGAGTCTTTGTTTAAGACAGCACAGGTTCTTGGAGGGTGCTGGCTGCAGGCCACGCCAGTCTCTTGGAGCAGGGTCGCTGGAGGAGACAGGATGGAAGGGCTGGGGCCAAGTCAGTTGTAGTCGTCTTCTCCACTGCTGCATGGCTCTTCGGTCCTTTTTCGTAGGTCATCGAATCTGAGGAACAAGGTTCAGGGGAGCCCTTAATTACTGAATTTAAGGGCGTTACTGAGTTTGGGGGGCAGAAGCCAATGACTACTGTCCGCTAGGGTGACTACTCCCTTTGAGGAAAGGGGCACATCCCTGTTCCTATTGGGCCTAATTCTCCAATTCAAGATGGAGAATTTCTAAGAGTGGTTCACCTCAGCTCCTAGGGGTGTGCCAGGTTAAGGTGGACACTCCTACTCTGCTTACTAATTTTCACACCTGTCCTGCCGCCAAAGTGGGGCATGGACAGGGGGGCGGGCATCTCCACTGGTTGGAGCTGCCCAAATCAGCACATCACAAGGTGAAAGCCTTGGCAGGTGTGAAGCACCTCCACCCAGAGCAGGCTTTGCTTCTGACCTCAGAGAGCACAAGGCTCTCACCCCATGAGGTCAGAAGCCTGTCTTGTGGTGGCTGGCTGGCAGGGCCCAGTCAGCAAATACACTAGAGGTTGGTCATTTTTCAGGGGGCATCTCTAAGATGCCCTCTGAGTGCATCTTATAATAAATCCACCACAGGCACCAGTGTGGGTTTATTATGCAGAGAAGTTTGGTACCAAACTTCTTAGTCTCCAGTAAAGCCATCATGGAGCTGTGAAGTTTGTGTTGACAAACTCCCAGCCCATGCACTCAAAATGGCTTCAGTGCACTTACAATGTCTGTGAATGGCACAGACACTGTAGGGGAATAGTGCTCATGCAGCTATGCCCTCACCTGTGGTATGGTGCACCATGCCTTAGGGCAGTGAGTCCTGCTAGAGGGGTGACTTATCCATGCCACGGAGAGTAGTGGTGGGCATGGCACACAGGGGTGTGTGCCATGTCGTCTTTTCAGTTTGGTCGGCACAAAATCAAGCAGCCTGCAATGGCAGTGTGTGGGTGTTAAGGTGAGGTGTCTCTGAGGGTGGCATAATACATGCTGCAACCCTCCAAGGCCCTCTCTGGTCACACGTCCCTTGGTACCACGGGTCACGTTTACAAGGGGCTTACATGTGGTCCAGAGGTGTGCCAATTGTAGAAACAAAGTTACAGTTTTGGGAAAGAGCACAGGTGCAGGGGCATGGTAGGCAGGATGCCAGCACACACTCAGTAAAGTTAGCATCAGGTATCTGGCAAAACGTTAGGGGGTAACCATGCAAAAAGGGGCACTTTCCTACACCCATCTCCAGCAGTTGCTGGCAGAGAATGACAAGGCCCTGGCAAGTAACACTTCCCTCACTGGGGAAGTGGATGATGAGTCCCCAGAGGTAGAGGATGGGGACTCTGACTCCATCACTACCCCCTCAAATAGCAACACTACTGGGAGTGACCCCAGCAGTATCCCAGATGAGGTAGATACTGAAGATGCAGATCATCAGAAACTGGCCAAGAGGATAACCTTGGAGGTTAAACTCTTGGCCATAGAAAAAGAAAGAGCTGAGATGGCCTAGGACCCATCTCTGTTCACAGCAAAATAATAAATAGGGAGCAAGTAGAATATTTTGACTCTAAAATCTCCAAAGGTAATTGTCCCTAAATTCTTTGAGCGTGATTAGATCACTAAGTGGCTCATTGCATTTGAGAGAGTCTTTCTTGGCAGACAGACCAACTGGAGGCTATGGAGTGCTATCCTGTTGGAAATGTTCTTGGGAAGTGCAGGGATAGACTCCTGACACTCAATGAGAAAGATGCTGCATCCTATGACCACATGAAGGGTACATTGATTGAGGGCTTTGAATTTGGTACTGAGGAGAATAGGATCAGATTCAGGGAGGCTCAAAACACCCAGAGCCAGACCTGGGTAGATTTTGTAGCCTACTCAGTGAAAACACTAGGAGGTTGGTTAGATGGTAACAATGTACATGACTTTGAAGGGCTTTATAATTTGATAATGAAGTAGCACCTTGTAAGTAATTGTCACCAAGAGAAACTACATAAATTCCTGGTAGACCTAGGTCCACTTTCTCAAGAATTGGGTAAGAAGGCAGACCACTGAGTCAAGACCAGAGTGACCATTAATACCACTGGGGCGGGGGGGGCAGGGGACCAAAAGAAAGAGCCCAAAGAGCTCCGCAAGGGAAAGAGGGTAACCCTAAAAACAAAGTCTTCTTCAGGTCCCTAAAAATCGGCTCAGGAGGGCGAGCTCGGAGAGACTCTTCACGGCCAAAGGGTGGGTACCAGCGGAAAAACTGAGATCCCAAGAAGACTGGGTGTCATGATTGTAGGTCTTTAGGATTCCAAAATGGAAACTAGCAGCAAAAATAAGAAAAAAATGAATCTAGCCAACCTGCAGTACATGCAGTTGCTAATGTCCAGATGGGACCCCACTGAGGCAACTTTAGTCTTTGAGGCAGGGGCAGACTTATCCTGTGCTGTCTGACCCACTAATATGCACAAATACAGGAAGCACCCCTTGAGTAATGGTATCAGAGGAGAGGCCCTCAGAGATACTGGGGCTAGTGTCACCATGGTGACCCAGCAACTGGTGCACTCAGATCAGTACCTGATTGGAAGGACCTATCCAGTCACCAATGCTGGCAATGTCACAAAGATCCATCCTTTGGCTATGGTATTTTTGTATGGGGGGGGGGTGTCCGGGGTAGTTGGACAAAAGGAAGTGGTTGTCTCCCCAACCATCCCTGCAGACTGTCTGCTTGGAAAAGGTCTAGACACTTCTTCTTGGGCTGAAGTCGAACTGAGGACCCATGCAAGAATGCTAGGGCTCCCAGAATGGATTGTGTAAAAACAAGAGCACAGAGCAGAGTCCAGAGTGAAAAAGAGGTGGTGGATCCTGAAAGAGTGGACCAGCCCTCTAAGAGAAAAGGCACGAAGACTGGGGGACCACCTTCTAAACAGATTCCAAGTCAGAACCCCTCTACTCAGGAAGAGGACTTGTTATCCTCAGAGGGAACGGAGCCCGAGGAGATTGGGCCTTACACGGCAGAGCTCTTGGGCCCCAGGGGGACCCTTTAGAAAGTATCTGTGTCAGAGAAAAGAAACCTGTCCCACTCTTGAAATCCTGAGGCAGCACGCTGCAGCGCAGAAAAAGGGTGATATCAGTGGAACCCACAGGGTCTATTGGGAGGATGTGCTCCTTATAAACTGAGGCCAGCGACCCCAAACCTGGTGCAACTAGGAGAGTGGTAGAACCTCAGAAGTTTAGAGAGTTTCTCCTCACTTTGGCCCATGATATCCCACTAGCTGGGCACCTTGGTCAGGATAAAACATGGAGTAGAATAGCCAATCACTTTTACTGGCCAGGGATGCCCCAGTAGGTCAGGCCTGTGTCTCCTGCCAAGCCAATGGTAAGTCAGGAGGCCATCTGAAGGCCCCCCTAATTCCAATTCCAGTGGTTGGGGTACCCTTTGAAAGGGTAGGGGTAGACATTGGTGGCTACCTAGACCTTCAAACAGCCTCAGGGAACGAAATTGTTACTTACCTGTAGGAGTAGTTTTGCAGCTTGAAGAGTTTTCTGGATTCACATGCTGTGCATCATTCCGCTATCTAGTGGTTGGGTCCGGAATTGTCTTTTTTTTATTTTTCTTGTTTTGGTCGCTGTCGACCACCATTTGGTGTCCGGTACGTCCCCTGTATGACGTCAGACGGCATCCTGGAGGTCGACGTGCGTGGTGGCCATCTTCGGATTCTTTTTTCTGTTTTTATGCTGTTTAATCCTTGTGATGGTCCTTATTTATAGTTTTTAACGTTCTACTTTGCTTCCCCATCTGTTTGTGTTCCTTCTAGGGGAAGGCTGGGTGGGTCGCATGTGAATCCAGAAAACTCTTCAAGCTGCAAAACTACTCCTACTGGTAAGTAACCATTTCGTTTTGCAGCGCGAATCCTTTTCTGGATTCACATACTGTGCATCAGATTATGTAGCGGTTTCTCCCGTGTTTGGGAGGCTGTGGTGAGAGGAAGACTTAGCAAACAGGTGTTGAAGCACCCTTTGTCCAATTTGAGCTTCCTTATTCATTTGTATATCCACACAATAATGCTTTGTAAATGTGTGTGGTGATGCCCATCTTGCTGCTGCGCAGATGGCATCGATGGGTACATTTGCCATGAAAGCTAGCGTTGCTCCTTTCTTCCTAGTGGAGTGAGCTGTTGGTTATATTGTTAGTTCTTTTTTGGCATTGGTGTAGCTTAGTTGTATAGCTTGTACTATCCATCTTGCAATGGTTGCTTTAGTAACAGCTGATCCTGTTGGCATGTGAATAAGCAACAAAGAACTGTTTAGTTTTCCTTACTTGTTCTGTTCTTTGCAGATAGTACAGTAGAGCTCTCCTTACATCCAGGGTGTGGAGGCTTCTTTCTGCCTTAGTTTTTTGTTGTTTGAAGAAAACTGGCAAGATGATGTTTTGATTCAAGTGATAATTAGTTACCATCTTTGGTAAAAACTGTGGGTTAGTTTTTAAGATCACATTATCCTAGTGGATTTGTAAGTATGGCTCTTGTACAGTTAATGCTTGTAGTTCACTTACTCTCCGTAGTGATGTTATTGCAATGAGAAATGCTGTTTTGAGAGTAATATGTTTGATATCCGCTGTATGCATGGGTTCAAACGGATTTCCCATTAGCTGAGACAGTACTGTATTTAAACTCCAAGTTGGTACAGGAGCAGTTCTTGGAGGAGCCACTCTTTTTGCTCCTTCCAGAAATCTTTTGATGAGTGGTCTAGTAAAGAAACTTTTGCATGTTCTTCCTCTTGTGTATGCCACTATGGCCGCGAGGTGTACCTTTAGGCTGGAAAAATTGATGTTGCTGTCTAAAAGTTAGGTAAGATATGGGACTACTGTTTCCTGTGCATTTATTGTAGTAGTCTTGTTGTTAGCGGTGCACCATGTGGTATATCGCTTCCATTTAGCTGTGTAGCATTTCCTTGTTGACTGTTTACTTGCCTCCTTTAGAATCTCCATGGTTCTGGACGGCAGTTTGAGGTGTCCAAATTCTATGTATTCAGGCGCCAGGCTGCTAGTTGTAGCGTTGCTGGTTCTGGGTGAGAGATTTGGCCCTGTTGCATTGTTAGCAGGTCCTGGTCTGCTTTAATCCTGATCATTTCTCCCTTGGAGAGTTCCAGGAGAGTGGAGTACCATGTCTGTCTTGGCCAACAGGGGGCAATTATTATCATATTTGTTCCTGGTTCGCTTGCTTTTTGTAGTACTCTTTGCATCAGGGGAATTGGTGGAAAGGCGTAGACAAATGTCTGAGACCAATTGAGTGAAAGCGCATTTCCCTCTGACAGGTGGTGTGGAAACCTGGATGCAAAGTTCCGGCATTTCTTGTTCTGCATTGTTGCAAAGATATCCAACACTGGCGTTCCCCAGATGTTGAACAGGTATTGTACTGTTGTTTGCTTTAGCTCCCATTCATGTGAGCAACTGTTTTGTCTGCTTAGCCGGTCTACTGTGATGTTGTCTACCCCTGGTAGATGTACTGTTTGCAGATTGATTTGCTGTGGTATTGCCCATTGCCAGATTTCGTGCGCAAGTCTGCTCAGGGGAAAGGATTTCGTTCCACCCTGTTTGTTCAGGTAAAACATTGTTGTTGTGTTGTCCGTTTTTATTAGGATGGTTTTCCCCTGAATCTGTTTCTGGAATGCTTTGAGTGCTGGAAGAACAGTTTATTTCTAAGTTGTTGATGTGTTTTATGGAGTCTTTTTCGCTCCATCGCCCATGAATCTGTAGTTGGTTCAGATGTGCTCCCCAACCGTTGAGGGATGCATCTGTGGTGATTGTCACAGATGGAGTTGTGTTCTTGAAAGGTCTCCCCTGTGCTATGTTGTTGGATGCTCACCATTGTGTCTCTCTTTGTATCCTTTGTGTAACAACCACTAGATCTTCCCAACTCCCTGTGGCTTGTGACCAGCTGTTGGTGATCCATTCTTGGAATGGTTGCATGTGTAGGCGAGCGTGAGGGATGAGTGGATTGAATCATGCCATCATGCCCATAAGTTTCATTACCTTCCTCACTGTCAGAGACTGTCCCTTCTGGTAGAGGGCCGTTTCCTTGTAGATAGCTTGTATCCTGTTCTGTGTGGGGTAAGCCCTTGTGTTCTTTGTATTTAGTATTGCCCCCATAATGTTTTTTTCCTTTTCTGGGTTTGTTGATGATTTTTTGTTGTTTATTGAGAAACCTAGGTCTTGAAGTGTTTGGATTGTCTTCTGAACCAGATTGTGGCATATTTGTTTTGTGCGTCCCCTTATTAGCCAATCGTCCATATAGGGGAATACATGGATTTTTTCTCTTCTTAGTTAGGCGGCCACTGCGGCTAGACACTTTGTGAACACCCGTGGAGCTGATTTTATTCCGAACGGGAGTACTTTGAATTGGTAGTGTGTTCCGTTGTGTAGGAATCTTAGGTACTTTCTGTGTGTCTTGTTCATTGGGATATGTAGATAGGCGTCCTTGAGGTCTATTGTTGCTAGGAATTCTCCTTTTTGGATTTGTGGGATTATTTCTTGAAGGGTACACATTTTGAAGCGTTGTGTCCGTATGAACTTGTTTATGAATCTTAAGTCCAAGATTGGCCTCGGGGTTAGGTCTTGTTTTGGTACAAGGAAGTATGGTGAGTGGTTTCCTTTGTGCCGTTCTTGTTTTGGTACTGTTTCTATTGCCTGTTTTAGACACAGTTCTTTGATTTCTGCGTTTAGCAGTGTTTGTTCTGATTTGGATAGTTTTCTTATTCTTGGTGGATTTGCAGGTGGTGTCTGTTAGTTCTATGCAATATCCGTGTTGTACCAAATTTAATATCCATTTGTCCGTTGTGATCTTTTCCCACTGGTTGTGGAAAAACGATATTCTTTCCCCCACTGGTGTTGTGTGGGTCCTTTTTTGTGTGGAAGTCAGTTAGAGGTATTACCTCTCCCTCTTGAGGTTTGGCCTCTTCCTCTGCCGTTTCCTCACCCCGAAAGGGCTACTTCTGTTGTTGCCAGCCCTGGTAACCAGATTGTTGACCCATTTGTTGGCTTGTGTTTTGCCCCTGAGATTGTTGCGGCATCTGCTGGTTTTGGCCGAAGCCGCCTAAGGTCTTTGTTAGAGAAACCTCCTCTTTTGAAAGATCCTCTTTGTTGTAGGGCCCCCATTGCCCTAGCTGTTTCATTATCCTTCTTGATCTGTTGAAGGGATTCATCCACTTCCTTGCCAAATAACTTGTCCGTTAAGAGGTCTGTTGATAATTGATGTCTGAACTTCCTGTTTGAATCCAGAAATCCTGAGCCAGGCATGTCTTCGGAGTATGGTTCCTGTGCACATTTGCCTTCTTGCGGTGTCTGCTGCATCTATTGCAGATTTTAAGCAGGTATTAGCTACATTTTTTCCCTCTTGGACCACCGCTCTTGCTCTTTTTTTGTCCTCCTCTGGGAGTTTGTTTATGAACTCCTCCATTTCATCCCACTGTTGGTGGCCATATCTGTTCAGCAGGGCATTTGAGTTGGCAATGCGCCACTGCGTTGCTGCTTCTTTCTCCATTCTTCTGCCCACCAAGTCCATCCTTTGACTCTCCTTTTCTGGTGGAGATCCTGTATTGGAGACTGCGTTAGCTCTCCTTCTGGCTGTTACGATGATGGAATCTGGCGTAACGTTTCCCTGTATATATTTTGGGTCCTTTGAAGAGGGTTTATATTTTTTCTCTACTCTAGGAGTTACCCCTCTGTTAGATGCTGGCTCCTTGAAGGCTTCCTTGCCTTGGTCCAGAATACTTGGCAACATGGGTAGATATTGTGTTCCCTTTGTTGCAGGTGCCAGGGTTTCCAGCAGGAAACATGTATCCCCCTTTTCTTCCTCTAGGGGCACCCCAAACTGGTTTGCAGCCCTTTTAACAATCTCATTGTAGGAGGCAATGTTATCTGGGGGAGATGCCTTCGAGGGATAGTTGCAGATCTCCTCCTCCGGACTCTCGGTGTCGAGATCGTTCCATTCATCCTCGAAGTTTTCTTCGTTTTCCTCTTCCTCCGGTACGTTATCGTATTCCTCAGGATCTTCGCCTCGAGGTTCCGGCGTTGGTGGGGATTGGAGGATATCATCTTCCTCCTCTTCGGCGTCTTCCGCCTCTTCGGCGTCGACAGTTTCCGGTTCGACTTCCAGAGCCTTAGGGATTCTATACTCCTTTAATGAATCGGCGAACTCTTTTTTCCTTTGCAATAGCGCAGCCATTTCTTCCTCGAGTCTTTTTATTCTTCTCGACTTAGAGGGCCCTTTCGGCGTCGGATGCCGGGGTCTTCCTTTTGTTTTCGACGTTGAGGCCTTTTTTGCGGGTTCGTTCTTGTCGACCGTTGGCTTCGGAGCCTTGTGCGACTGCCCCTCTTCGGCAATCTTTGGGTGGGTGCCGTGGATTTCTTTTGGTCGCGGCTGACCTTCGATCGCCTTTTTGTTCGACGTTGGGGCTGCCTTGGCTGCTTTTGGTTCGTGGCCCTTCGGTTCCAACGGATCTTTGGTTCTTACCTTGTCCGTCTTTTTCTTCGATTCCTTCGCCTTATTCTCGGCGCGTCTTTTTTCGGCGTCTTTTTCTAGAACTTCGACGTCCGATCCTTCATGTGTGGATTCCGCAGGAGCGGCGTGTTCCTCTTCGTCGCTCGAGAAACCCATCTCCCTCATGGAAGGTTTCTTCGTTGGCATCGACATCGTGGCGTAGTGGGTCGGTCTTTGATTTTGGCGTGTCCTGAGAGTTTTCTGAAGGAACGCTGCACAGGCCTCACAGTCTTTATCCTGGTGATCCTTGGGTAGGCAGAGGTTGCACACGGTGTGTGGATCACGATGGGCATATTTGTGATGGCACTTAGGCCAGAATTTAAAAAGGGTCTTCTCCGTGGCCCCTACCTCGCCATTTGTGGCCCGGAGTGGTCCTCTGGGGTTGAAAAACCCCGGGCCGCTGTGCTTCTGTCTACGACTCTGCGTCGATGATCGGTCTCCTCTCGTTGATCCTATCGACAACGATCTTTTCTTTAAGTTTTTTCGGTAAAAACAAACTTTTCTTCGGAGCTTCCCGTCTTGCTTCCAGACCCAACGGCGGAAAAAAGAATCTGAAGATGGCCACCACGCACGTCGACCTCCAGGATGCCGTCTGACTTCATACAGGGGACGTACCCGACACCAAATGGTGGTCGACAGCGACCAAAACAAGGGGGGGGGGGGGGAACGACAATTCCGGACCCAACCACTAGATGGCGGAATGATGCACAGCATGTGAATCCAGAAAAGATATATTCTGGTGGCAGTGGATCATGCCACCAGGTATCCTGAAGCTATTTCCCTTAGGACCACTACTGCTCCAGCAGTGGCCAAGGCCCTCCTTGGTATCTATACCCGGGTTGGTTTTCCTAAGAAGGTAGTATCAAACCGAGGTACAAACTTCATGTCTGCATACTTAAAACACATGAGGACTGTGGATTGACTTACAAGTTCACTACCCCCTACCACCCAAAAACCCATGGCCTGGTTGAAAGATTTAACCAGACATTGAAAGGCATGATTGGTGGACCCCTGAAAAACTCAGGAGATGGAATGTCTTACTTCCATGCCTGCTTTTGCCTAAAGGGAAGTGCCACAGAAGGGAGTGGGGTTCTCCCCCTTTGAACTTTTGTTTGAGCATCCTGTCAGAAGTCCGAGTCTTGTGAAGGAAAGATGGGAAAAAGCCTCTCAGAGAGCCAAAACAAGGGATAGTGGATTATGTGCTCGGACTACGCTCCAGGATGGCGGAGTACATTGAAAAAGCAAGCCCAAAACTTCGGGCCAGGCAGAAGCTTCAGAAGCAATGGTATGACCAAAAGGCTGCTATGGTTGAATTTTTACCAGCGCAAAGGATATAGGTATTGGAGCCTGTGGCACCAAGGGCCCTCCAGGACAAGTGGAGTGGGCCCTACCCTTTCCCTGCAAGAAAAGGGGAGGTCACCTATTAGGTGGACCTTGGCAGTTGGAAAAATCTCAAAAGGGTTAAACATGTCAACCGCTTGAAGCCCTACTTGACAGCGCTGATGTGACAACGCTCATGGTCACAGATGTGACAATGCTCATGATCACAGATGAGGGACAGGCAGCAGAGAGTGAACCTTTTCCCGATCTCCTTTGCAGCAATCCAAAAGATGGGTCTGTTGATGGAGTGGCCTTGTCAGATACCCTCACTGACCAACAAGCAGGCTGATTGCAGGCAAGTGCTGGATCAGTATGCTGAGCTCTTCTCTTTGACTCCTGGTCAGACTAGCTGGTGTACCCATGATGTGGACACTGGTGACAGCCTACCTGTCAAAAACAAAATTTACAGGCAGTCTGATCATGTCAGAGAGAGCATCCAAGCTGAAGTAAGCAAAATGCCTAAATTGGGTGTCTACCAGTGAGGAGCTAAAGTGGCTGTCCTTTGTTTGACAATGTGGAGAAGGCCTCTTTGCCACAGAAACTCTTAAAATCTAGGGGCAGTCTTTCTTTTAGTCATCCTGATCATACAGTCTTCGTCTCTGTATGCTTTCTTTGGATCTCTTCATCAGTATGTAACCCAAACAGACAATTTGG
Source organism: Calotriton arnoldi (assembly GCA_963921515.1). Lineage (NCBI taxonomy): Eukaryota > Metazoa > Chordata > Amphibia > Caudata > Salamandridae > Calotriton > Calotriton arnoldi. The sequence goes on along the minus strand of CAWUFW010006603.1, from coordinate 194,409 downwards.
AAAAGGAAAGCTATTTACCTCTCGTTTCAGTTCCCTTGAGGGGAGCCTACATTGAAGTCAGGATCACAGTATAGTCCCACCCATCCAGGGTACCTGGAAGACGCTTTTTTTCACAAAACAATTTTGGTAGCCCAGGCTATAGCCTATATTGCCCAAATGTTTATTTTTTGTCAAAAAAGAAGCCAATTTTAGTTTAAAAATGGTGCTAAGAAAAATAGTTACACTAATAAAAAAAAAAGTAAAATGAAAGAAAACCGGGCAATGTACATAGAGAGCCTACACCCTCTAAAAATATTAAAAGTGACATGGTTCTGCTTAGGAAATAGAATTTCTTCAGTATCCCATCATGTTCTGGGATTTGAATCAGTTCCATCTGTACGGAGACTTAGGAACCTACCTAGAACACAGTAACTTCCTTGCTTGTAACTTCATTGAAGATATGCTGAAGGAGAACTAGAATTACAGTTTCGTATCTTTCACTGCTTCTTCAAAGTGATCTCCACTGATAGTCACACAAACTGAAGAATGCAGCAACAACACATTCAAAAGGGTGGTGGGAAGAACAAGAAAAAAATTGTACACTACCAAAGAGACTGCTCTAAGAGGCTGTAGCTATTTCGGCATCAACCCGAAGTGTCTCCAAGTGTGGATAAGCCTCCAGGTGACTGCCACTGGTGATTTCAGCAATTCAAACCCCCCCCTCCAACAAGCATTGGCATAGCCAATAGGTCTCGCCTTTGGGACCTTATAAGTGTTTAGCCATGCAACAGTTGATGCTGTTGCACCAAGGATATTGTGCTGCATAACTAAATACTTATAAGGTCCCAAAAGCGAGACCTATTGGCTATGCCAATGCTTGTTTAATAAGTTTCAGTTCTAAAACAAACTCTCCCCTCCCCCCCCTACACTCTTGACAAGAAGTTAAATGGACACTTGCAAAGCATTTCGGGCCAATAGGGATCCAAGTATCAAAGTGATTTTGGGGGCGTTTGTAAGTAAACAGATCGTGTAGCATTCCTGAGACTGCTGAAACTGAACCGGGTGTTTCTGCAGACCCTCAAACGCTGAAATAGTTGTGGAATGGTGAATTTGTGGTCACTAACTACAGGGAACAACCTGACTGGAGTTTAACATACAGTGCAAATTATATCTACTTGTGTTGACATCGCAGTTTCAAGGGTGCGTCACTCATAGTGAAGTGAACACACGTACAGCGTGAATCATCTGGTGTGCCGTCGTGAGCATCACAGCTCAGAATGAATATCTGAATCCGTGCAAGGCAGGAGCCTCCTGCACCCTGACACTGACTACATGTCAAGAAAAGTGCCTATGGCCGACGGAATCAGACTTGGGCACTGTAAAGCACTAAACCTTCTCCTTCAATAGGTAATGAGAGGTAAGATGTTTGTTTTCAAAAACTGATAGGTCAAAGATCTTGAGGAGGTATGCTCTATGTCCTCCTTCCTCCAAAACACTATGATGTGTAGCACTTGGATAGTCTAGTAGTTTAGTGTTGTTAAAGTGCTTTACATAAATAAACACATTCATTACAAGAGAAAAGGGGTTTACAAAAAATAATTGTCAGCAAACTCAGAAACAAAAGGACGTAGAGACAGGTGTCTCTCCGTTTAGTGAGAATGGATTAGTAACTGAACAACCAGAACAGACCCTTAAATACATTTCATATACAAACATTGCAAATCATTATTTTAACTATTAAATTAATACAGCGTTAGGAAGCCACCCCGCGTCTGGCAGGTGAATGAACATGCGCAGTTATGCATCTAGAGACATTAACGGTCTTCAGTTCACTGCCAAAAAGCTATATTGCTACACTGAGACAAATATACTCATTTCCATCTCGCTTACAGTAGAGACCTCAATTTTCATTGCAGGATACCAATTATCTGTAGCTATTTGGCGGCAATATCCAATTGTTTCATACTGTTTTTCAAACCTCCCTCAACGTGCCAATATCCTTTAATCCAATATCTGTTGTCTCTTATTAAAACTTGCTCGAACCGCCTAAGACTTCAGCATTTGAAGAGGTTAATTAATGCTTCCATCATCCTTTTTAATGCGAACTGCTTTGCGTGGCAATGTGCATTCATAATGAAGGCCATTTGCATTTCTATTTTTAAGAGTAAAGAGAGTCTGCAGAGACTTAGGCCGTCCTGCCTGGACTTTCCTCTATTTCATATTTGGCTGAGAGGAATCACTTATGGAAGCTAATGGGAGCCAGGGCCAAGCAGATGACAAGGCTGCGGGTGCCGGACTGTTAAGACCAAACTTCCACTGTCCCCTAAAGAGAGGCTGTCAAACACCCTGCGGGGCGCCAGATATCTCTATTCAAGTCCCTAATACCCCAGCTCCCTTGCTTACCCAACCATTTCAGAGTATCTCATTCTCTCGGTGTCACATTGGTTAATGGCGGGAGTTCACGCTCAGACGGCTTTGTCAGCGAATACCACCCTGTTTGCCTCACAATGACCAACTCAGCCACGCAGAGCGCCATGGTTCCCGGTCTTAACATGCGCCCTGAGAGCTGAAACAACGCTCGGTCGATGTTCATATCGTTTGTATTAAAAATGAGCACGCACGTGATTTTTAAAATATTAAGTTTCTCTAACAAACTTCCACAGAAGAAGGCAAGCAGCAGGGTGCTATGCATTCGGCCTAGAGACTTCGTTTAATAACTATTGTTTTAGATTCAGCTGTTAAGATGACCATTTATAACTGCCATATGTAACGGCTCGTTGCCACAACAGAGCCATTTGGAGAAAATTTCGAGAGAAACCAACCGTTCCTAGCTGCACCTAACAGTATTTTGTAATCCGTTCCTTTACTCATTTGAGTCCTATTACATGAGACGTGCCAGTGTAATTATGGGCCCTTACATGCACTGCAGAGACAGCTTGCATCTGCCTCTTGATGGCAAGAAAGTGAAAGCGACCGCGAGCAGGCAAAGTGAAAGCGACCGCGAGCAGGCAAAGTGAAAGCGACCGCGAGCAGGCAAAGTGAAAGCGACCGCGAGCAGGCAAAGTGAAAGCGACCGCGAGCATGCAAAGTGAAAGCGACCGCGAGCAGGCAAATGTAAACAAGCGCGCGCGGCCACGCTAATTGAAAACAGATGGCCCCTGCGCGCCGCTGCTCGCTCCCGCAAGGTGGATGCCGCCACAAGCACGAGTGTTTGAAAAGTGCAGACCGATTCCAAAAGGTCATCTCCTAGAGCAGCGCTTGCGCGCTGCGCTAGGCTCAACCTAAAAAGGCAGAAGACAGATTTATTTCCAGAACAATTAATTTTTGGACTACCAAATGAGGACTTATTAGTTTTATGGTAACTTACAATGACGTATGAGATAACCCATCTAGAAAACACCTTTTCAAGAAGCACATAGACTTGTTCTCTGAAGGCCTCACAATTGACAAACAAGTGTTTAATCTTTCTAGTGCTGTTTGGTTTTGTCCAGGTAAAATTTCAATACAATCTCAACATGAAATATATGATGGGAACTTTTCCTGAGGGAGTTTGCAAAAAGGTTTCCAATGGACTAGTTTATACGGAAGTCCAAACACTAGCTTTGGAAGGAAGCCCTCTCACTACTAATTTATTCTAAAGGAATACTGTATGGGATTCAAGGGACTCCAAGGCCCGAATTGATATATACACACACACTTGGAAAAAAAAAAAAGAGAGAGAGAGAGAGAGAGAGAGAGAGAGAGAGAAAGAGAGAGAGAGAGAGAGAGAGAGAGAGAGAGAGAGAGAGAGAGAGAGAGAGAGAGAGAGAGAGAGAGAGAGAGAGAGAGAGAGAGAGAGAGAGAGAGAGAAAGAGAGAGAGAAAGAGAGAGAGAGAGAGAGAGAGAGAGAGAGAGAGAGAGAGAGAGAGAAAGAGAGAGAGAAAGAGAGAGAGAGAGAGAGAAAGAGAGAGAAAAAGAGAGAGAGAGAGAAAGAGAGAGAAAGAGAAAGAGAAAGAGAAAGAGAGAGAGAGAGAGAGAGAAAGAGAGAGAGAAAGAGAGAGAGAAAGAGAGAGAGAAAGAGAGAGAGAAAGAGAAAGAGAGAGAGAAAGAGAGAGAGAAAGAGAGAGAGAGAGAGAGAAAGAGAGAGAGAGAAAGAGAGAGAGAAAGAGAAAGAGAGAGAGATAGAAATGGGATCTCTAGTTGGCAAGGGCTTGCACCTTTGTCCAAGTAGGGACCCTTCTTCCTAGTCAGGGTAAGGGTTGTTACACTCGTGAAGTAACCCCTGCTCACCCTCGTGGTAGCTTGGCACGAGCAGTCAGGCTTAATTCAGAGGCAGTGTGTAAAGCATTTGCACATAACCAACAGTAATACAGTGTAAGCACTACAAACGGACACCACACCAGTTTAGAAAAATAACCAATATTTTATATACTCAAGACAAGACCAATTACGACAAAAATCCACAATACTGTACTTTACGAATGAATACTTGATACGTTAACTTCTTCTTTGCGGGAATAGCACAAAAGCAAAGTTAGTACGAGTCGGTAGCTCCGTCCGAGCCTACCGTGATGCTGAAAACCACAGAGTCTAACAGTTCCAGCCGACCGCGTCGATACGGGCCAGCAGAGTCGTGAACAGACTCGGTTACAGTACCTTTCCTCGTTGTGGCTGGTACGGAGTGTACGAGCCGGTTGGCGTTCGTCGCGGTTGCGGTGCAAGACGGAGCGATGCAAGGTGCGGTGTCCCTCGATGCGGTGCAGGCAGCGGCTCGATGAGCGTCGTGCAGACGGAGTCAGTGAGTCCAAGGCGTGCGATGCAGGGCGAGACGATGCTCGATGCGGTGCTGACAGGTTGCGATGCAGGCGACCAAGCCGGAGTGCGGGAGCTGGCGTCGGACAGCGGTGCGAGTCGGAGCGGTGCGTCGCAGACGTGCGAGCGGTGCCCCAAATGCGGTGCGGTCTCGACTCTTGAGCCAGTTGCAGCGACAGTGTCGGTCTGGTCCGGCTGGCCCAGTGATGCGATGCGAACTGCGGTGCCCACAGGTCACGGTGCAAGCAGCGGCTCGATGTTGGCGGCGTTGGACGTCGCCCACGGTGAGACCAGGGTTGCGATGCGAAGCGGGGCGATGCGGTCTGCGGTGCACACAGGTCACCGGCCAGGGATGGATTCGGTTGACGGAGTCGGTTGCAGTTCCCTTCCTCTGTGGCAACTGAAACAGCGTTCCAGAAGCGGTACCCAGAGGCTTGTGAAGTCTTTGCAGTCCCTGAGACTTCTTAACAGGAGGCCAGCTCGGTTCCTGGCCCTTGGAGATACTCAGCACAAGTTCGTAGAAAGTTCAGTCCAGTCCTTTCACTGCCCAAGGCAGAAGCAGCAGCTGCAGGCCAGCCCAACAAAGCAACAACACAGCAAAGGGGCAGTACTCCTCCTGGCAGCTCTTCCAGCTCTTCGTCTTGGCAGGTTCCTGGATTCCAGCGAGATCTAAATTCATGGGGTCAGGGCCCCAATATTTATATCCCAAATTCCTTTGTTCTCTGAAGGCAGAGAGGCCTTTGCCTAGTCCAAACCAGTTCTGGAGCACTTTGTTGACAAGTCTCCGTCCCTTCTTTCAGTGAGTAGGCCAGGGACATCAGACGCCCCACAGGAGGTGGAGCCAGCATTGTGGAGGGAAGGCACTGTCCTATTCAGGGCCCAGGTGCGACCCCTCCCACCCATCTACAGGTCGATCTGGCTATTCAGCCCTGCGCTGACTCACCCTGTCTCCTGGCATCCCCCAGCCCCTGTCACTCACATTCCAGACACGGAATACACAATCTCGCAGAGGCAGGCTTGGATGGTTAGACAAGAAAATACCCACTTTCTAAAAGTGGTATTTTCAAACACAGAATGTTAAAACCAACCTTACTAAAAGCTGCATTTTATCATTCTGAGTCCAGGCATACTAAACTCGAATTTCTACCATGTTCCCGGGGTCAGTTAGGATTATAAGCTGTAATAATCAAAACTGCCCGTTCTGGCCTAGGGGGAACAGGTAGCCTTGCAATAGTGAAAAACGAACTAGGCTGTAATTCACTATCAGGACATGCCGCACACACCCGGGCATGTCCTATCTTTCGCATACACCGCACCCTGCCCACAGGGGTACCTTGGGCCTACCTTAGGGGTGACTAACATGCAGCAAAGGGAAGGTTTAGGGACTTGCAAGTGTGTGCACTTGCCAAGTCGACATGGCAGCCCCAGGCTGCGCACAGGCTCTGCGATGGCAGGCCCGAGTTACACTTTACGGGCTGTTTGCGTGGGTGGCACAATCCAGTGCTGCAGCCCACCAACAGCATTTGGTCTATAGGCCCTGGCACTCGCAGTGCACTTTACAAGGGACTGACACATAAACCAAATAGGCCAATCATGGAAACACCAATCCATAACACATTTTATACAGGAGCACTTGCACTTTCCCACTGGACCGCAGTGAGGAAAGTGCGCAGAATCATCACACCAGCAAAAACAGAGTCAAAACCGGGAGGTCAGAAAGGAAAAAGTCAGGGGAAACACGCCAAAAGATGCCAAGTCTAACAGAGAGAGATATATATATATAGAGATAGAGAACTAGAGAGAGAGAGAGAGAGAGAGATGTAGAGAGATATATAGAGAGAGAGATAGATATATAGAGAGATATAGATATATATAGAGAGAGTGAGATATATAGATATAGAGAGAGATAGAGAGATAGAGAGAGATAGAGAGAGATAGACAGAGATAGAGAGAGATAGAGAGAGATAGAGATAGATAGAGATAGAGATATATATATATAGAGAGATATAGAGAGAGAGATATAGAGAGAGAGATAGAGAGCGAGAGAGAGATAGATATAGAGAGAGATAGATATATAGAGAGAGGGATAGATATAGAGAGAGATATAGAGAGAGAGAGATAGATATAGAGAGAGATAGATATAGAGAGAGATAGATATAGAGAGAGATAGATATAGAGATATATATAGAGAGAGAGATAGATAGATAGAGAGAGAGATAGATATAGAGAGAGAGATAGATCTAGAGAGATATAGATAGAGAGAGAGATAGAGATAGATAGAGAGATATAGAGAGAGATAGAGAGAGATATATAGAGAGAGATAGATAGAGAGAGAGATATAGATAGAGATAGATAGAGAGAGATATAGATAGAGATATAGATAGAGAGAGATATAGATAGAGATAGATATAGAGAGAGAGATATAGATATAGAGAGAGAGATATAGATAGAGAGAGAGATATAGATAGAGAGAGAGAGAGAGATATAGAGATAGATAGATAGAGATATAGAGAGATAGAGAGAGATAGATATAGAGAGAGAGATATAGAGAGAGAGAGAAATAGAGAGAGATAGAGATGGATAGAGCGAGATATCCAAACCTCGAGAAAGGAGAGGAGGCCATTGAGGACCTATTCAGAAAAGAAGTCCTGTACTTCTGCCCTTGCAACGTCCTCAGTGCCTCAGAGGGAAGAGAGAGAATCGGCGCTGGACCAAAAGAGGTCTCCCGCCCTCACCCTCCTATGGGGCACCATGTCCCAATTTTAGGGCACTAGATATAAAGGCCATTTCGTAGTGGAGCGTGATCCTGTCACCCCACACAGTGGATATCCTCTCACCATAATTTTGGTAAGAGTGGAGCCCTCAAATCTATCACTTAGGTCCTGATGAATGCCGCGGACCCCTCTGGGCCACTTGGCAGAAACATGTTGACCATATTGATATCGGTGGGGGACACTAATATCCCCAGTTACTGATCACTTTATATTTTAATACCATACAGATGCCGGCAAATATTAAATTAATTTGACATCTGTAATGGCTTTTTAACTCACTTTTCTTTATAAGGGCCCCCACTTAGTTTAGAAGTGCATCCCTGTCAGGTGTATGCCCGCCCTCTACCAAACCATGTTTTTAGAGGGCGAGGACTGGTCTATGATGAAGCATGACACCAGGTGGTGTGTGAGACCAGTCCTTCACTTTTTGTGAGACACCTACACTCACTAATTTAGATACATTTGCACATAGATCACCCCACTGGGAGCAGCTCTTTTGTGTTTAAACACAGTGATGTGTGCAATGTCGACTCTCTGTTTTGTTCTGCACCAAGACACTCAGCCTGCAAAGAGTGTGTGTGTGTGTGTGTGTGTGTGTGTGTGTGTGTGTGTGTGTGTGTGTGTGTGTGTGTGTGTGTGTGTGTGTGTGTGTGTGTGTGTGTGTGTGTGTGTGTGTGTGTGTGTACGTGTGTGTGTGTGTGTGTGTGTACGTGTGTGTGTACGTGTGTGTGTACGTGTGTGTGTACGTGTGTGTGTACGTGTGTGTGTACGTGTGTACACAGGCCTCTAATGGTGGCACAATAAGTGCTGCAGCCCTTAAAGGCCTTCTCTGGTCACAGTGCCCTGGGTACCTAGGGTACCATTTACCAGGGGCTGACATATGGCCAGAGATGACAATTGGGTTTAGGCTTCAATGCAGTTTTAGGGAAAGAACACAGGCCCTGGGCACCTGAACCAGTGCAGCTTTTTGGTCATACCAGTGCTTCTGAAGCTCCTGGCTGGCCTCAAGATTCTTGGATGCCTTTTCCATGTACTCAGCCATTCTGGACCTTAGGCCAAGCACATAGTCCACAATGTCTTGCTTGGGTTCTTGGAGAGGCCTCTCCCAACCTTCTTTCACAAGACAGAGTGGTCCCCTCACAGGATGACCAAACAGAAGTTCAAAGGGGGAAAACCCTACTCCCTTCTGTGGCACTTCTCTGTAAGCGAAAAGCAGGCATGGCAGGGAGCCCCATAATCATGCCTTTCAATGTCTTGTTGAATCTCTCAACAAGGCCATTGGTTTGTGGATGATAGGGTGTAGTAAACTTGTACTGCACCCCACATTCCTTCCACTTGTGTTTCAGGTAAGCAGACAAAGTTAGAACCTCTGTCTGAAACCACCTCCTTAGGAAACCCTACCCTGGTGAAGACACCAATGAGGGCCTTGGCTACTGCAGGAGCTGTAGTAGTCCTAAGTGGGATTGCTTCAGGGTACCTAGTGGCATGATCCACTACCACTAGTATGAATTTGTTCCCTGAGGCTGTGGGAGGTTCAAGTGGACCCACTATGTCCACACCTACCCTCTCAAAGGGCACCCCCACCACAGGCAGTGGTATCAGGGGGCCTTTGGGTGGCCACCTGTCTTGCCACTGGCCTAACAGGTAACACAGGAGCTGACAAACTCCTTCACCTTTTGGTGCATCTGGGGCCAGTAAAAGTGGCCGACTAGCCTTTCCCCAAGTCTTGGTTTGGCCCAGATGTCCAGCTAGGGGGATGTCATGTGCTAAAGTTAGGAGGAACTCCCTGTACTTCTGTGGCACTACCACTCTCCTGGTGGCTCCAGGATTGGGGTCTCTTGCCTCAGTGTACAGTAATCCCTCTTCCCAATAGACTCTGTAGGTACCACTGACATCTCCCTTTGCTTCTGAAACAGCTTGCTGCCTCAGGCTTTCAAGAGTGGGACAGTCTTGCTGCCCCTGGCACAGCTCTTCCCTAGAGGGTCCCCCTGGGCCTAAGAGTTCAACCTGGTAAGGGTCAAGCTCCATGGGCTCAGTTCCCTCTGGGGTGTCCAAGTCCTCTCCCTGAGGAGAGGGGTCCTGAGTGGTTTGCTGTACAGAAGCTGGTCCCCCAGTCTTCTTACCTTTTCTCTTTGTTGGTTGGGCCATACTTTCAGGCCAAACCTTCTTTTTCACCCTTCCTCTTGCTCTGTGCTCTAGTTTGCACACACACCAATTCAGGGATACCCAGCATGGCTGCATGGGTCTTTAGCTCAACCTCAGCCCAGGCTGAGGTTTGCAGGTCATTTCCTAGCAGACATGCAGCTGGTAACTTTTGAGAGACCACTACCTGTTTCCGGCTAGTAACACCCCCCCCCCGCCCCCCCCCCCAAGCCGGTCACCATAGCCATTGGATGATTAGTGGTAACACTGTCAGCATTGGTGACTGGGTAGGTTTTCCCAATCAAGTATTGCTCAGGGGAAACCAGTGTGTCTCTCACCATAGTGACACTGGCACCTGTAGCCCTCAGAGCTTCTATCCTAGTTCCATTAACCCAGGGGTATTGTAAATACTTCTTTAAGTTGGGTGGCCACACAGCTACAGTGGCAAACTCAACTTCCCCTTCTGAAACTAGAACTGCTTCAGTGTGCATCCTGATTTGCTCTGGGCACACTGTTGATCCCATCTGTAGACTTGCCACTCCAGGTGTAGCTGTACTGGTTGCCTTAGGGGCCTGGTTGTGGGGGCAAGATTTATCTACAGTTAAGTGTCCCAACTTCTTACAGTTGTTACACCAGGCCTTTGTGGGATCAAAGTTCTTCCCCCTATAAGGCTGAGGCACATAGGGAGTAGTTTGGGACCCACCCCCTGTACAGGTTTTTGGGGCCCTTTAGAAGACTCAGACTTTTTATCTTGGGGATTCTCACCACCTTTCCCCTGGGGAGGTTTTGTAACCACCTTCTTCTGGTCACCCCCAGTGGTTGTCCTGGTCACCCTAGTCTTTGACCCAGTGGTCTGCCTTCTTTCCCAATTCTTGGGGAGAAATTAGACCTAGGTCTACCAAATGCTGATGCAACTCTTCATTTGTGCAATTACTTAGTATATGTTCCTTCATAAACAAATTGTAAAGTCCAGTAAAATCATGCACATTATGTCCAGCTAACCAACCATCCAGTGTCTTTACTGAGTAGTCTACTGAAGTCAATCCAGGACTGGGTCTGGGTTTTGTGAGCCCCCTGAATCCAATTCTATACTCCTCAGTGGTGAGCCCAAATCCCTCAATCAGAGTCTTCTTCATGAGGTCATAGGACCCTGCATCTGGCCCAGAGAGGGTCAGAAGCCTGTCTCTGCAGTTACCAGAGAACAGTTCCCACAGGAGTGCCCCCCAGAGAGGTTTCTTTACTTTTCTCATTTCACAAGCCCTCTCAAAGGCTGTGAACCATTTTGTGATGTCATCACCTTCCTCAAATTTTGGGACAATCCCTTTGGGGATTTTAGGATCAGAAGTTTCCTCCCTATCCTTATTTTCAGTATTGCTGCCACCATTGATGGGTGCTAAACCCATCTCCTGTCTTTCCTTCTCTAGAGCCAGGAGTCTGGTCTCTAGGTCCAGTCTTTTGGCCAGCCTTGCTAAAAGGCTGTCCTCCTCACTGAGGCTATCCCCAGTGTCCTCCCTGGACACTGTGGTTTCTAGGTCCCCAGAGGTTGACTCTTGGAAATAAGGGTGCAGTGACCCTTTCTTCACTAGGCAGTGGTGGAGGTCGGTTCCCTTCTCCATCCTCCTCACTCCTTTCCTCCTCTGCTTGGTCATCACCATGCTCAGAGGGGTGGGCCTTTGCATAATCAGCCAGGAGCTCCTGGAGCCCTTGTTTGGTTGGATGCGGACCCATTGGTATATTTTTAAGTTTACATAAGGACCTTACTTCCTTGAAAGACAAGTGAAGGTAAGGGGTGAGGTCGAGCTCCTCAACCATGTCCTGTATGTCATTATTATCTTCACTAATAGCTGGGTTCTTTTCTTGAGACATTCTAACAAAAAGTTCTAACCCCTCTACCCTTGACTATAGTGACTTTTTTTTCTCTAAAATTCTAAAGGGACTTAAGCAAGGCCCTAACAAGACTTTTAGTAATTTGGAGAAAAAAAATGCCAATTTAAAAAAATCAGAATTCTAAAGGCAATTTAAGACTTCTGTCGTGTGATCAGATGGTAACCAAGTAGTCCAACAAATGCAAGTTTGTATCCCACCGCTGATCCACCAATGTAAGAAAGTGGCTCTGTATATACTGAACCAAAGTAAGGTTCAGTGTGCACAGAGTCCACAGTCCCCAGAGGTTTGGCAGAGGCTAAAGTTAGATATAACCTTACTCTCTAAAGTGGTAGCTTGGTCGAGCAGTAAGGCAGTAATAGAAGACAGTGTAAAGCATTTGTTGTACACACTCAGTCAGCAAATCGTCTCACACACTCAAGAACTGAACTCTAGGCCAATTGTTTTGTATATAAAAATATATTGTTGTTTTATTTTAGAACCACAAGTAGGTATAAAAATACTTTCTCAGAATGAGATGCTTTAGTTATATACTTTCAATAAGCAATAGACTTTTAAATGCAATAGTTACCGTTGTTGCAATAGGCAACACAATTCAAACACAATTAGAACATTGAGCTCAATGGGGAATTTTAAGTAAATGCAATATCAATTACTTTGCGTATGATTTTCTTACTCGGGGTTGGATCCTGGATTCAGCCCTGGTGCATTTCCTGTAAACAGTTGGAAGAAATCGTTTTTGTTACACAGGCGATTTTTAAGGAATATTTGTATGTTTCAAAAATCGACAGAAGAATTTCTGGAGAAAACCAGGCAATGTTATCCTATGGAGGAAAATCAAGTTATCGGTAAGTACAGTTGTAATTGCTGTTCAGGGTCAGTGCTGGGCACCAAGATCCAGCACTGGGATCTCTCCTGATAACAGGTGAGTAATTTCGTTTTCGTTGATCGGACGATTTTTAGTGAATATTTTAAAGTTTCAAAACTCGACACAAGAAATTTCAGTGTAAACCAGTCAATGTTACCCTATGGAGAAAATGTAGGTTATCGGTTTTCAGGTAAGTACTCGACTGGCAGAGTTAAGGTTCTAGGCATAGACTCAGGGGTCTCCCAGGGTCAGGTAGGTACAGTTGGTACACCCTCAGCGGCACAGGGGCGGCCGGGTGCAGAGTGAGTTAGGCCCAATGTTAGCCTATGGCGGGCAGGGGGCCCTTGGTTGGGGGCTGCTAGCAGGCAGGCCACGCGGCTGTGGGAGCTGGGCTCCTGGTCACTTACCCAGGGCAAGTGGGGAAGAAAAATAGGATATGTGTTGCGCTCCCAGGGGCACTCGGGTGGCTGGGTGCAGGGTGCTTTTGAGCCGTCGGGCGCTCAATGTATTTCAATGGAGAAGCTGGAAGTTGAACAAAGGCTGCAAGCTCGGGGACGGAGATTCTTCAGGTGCGACCACCACTTCGAGAGGTAAGTTGGGTAGTTGGAGGATAGGTAGGCACCCCGGAGTTGGGCACAGGGGGCCGCAGGGCGCCGGGGTGCCTTTTCGCGTCGGAAAATCTTACCCTCTGCTGGTCGCGGTTGGAGGGGTCCCTGGTTCTGAGGCTGCAGGCGTCGTCAGGAGCGCAGAGGAGGGTCCTTGGGTGCTGGATTCTGGGTCACAGTCGCCGGGGGGACGTCCTCGTGGTCTTTGTCCACTCAGGCACAGGCCGGGCTCGGCGGGAGCAGAGTGTGCAGGAGTCGCGGTTCCTGGCTGGCACCAGGGGTTTGTTACTTGCTTTGAGCAGTACCACTGCTCGTGGGAGTCCCAGTTCTTTTAGAGTCACAAGGCAGTCAGGTCCTCCGGGGTTTTCGAGGTTGCTGACCACTGGAGACGCCGGGGTTTAGCAGGAGCAGGTTCGACAGGCCTGTAGAGCTGGGGCCAAGTCAGTTGGTGTCTTCCTCTTGTGAGCAGCTGCACGGCAGGTCTTCTTTCTGCTTGTTCTTCTTGCTTGTTTCGGATTCGGGATCTGAGGAAGGAAGGTTCAGGGTGCCCCTAAACACTAGATTTAGGGGCGTTACAGGTAGGTAAAGGGCAGGCACCAATGGGTCCCTTCCCTGGGGTGGGTACACCCCCTATCCTGCCACTCTCCAGTGGGAGGGGGCAGGAGCCTAGTCCTGATTGGGCAGGGCTCCCCATCTTCAAGATGGCGAGAGCCCGGAGATGTGCTTCACCTCGCCTCCCCCACCTGAGGGGTGGGGTTGGCAGAGGCTGGCACACCCTTTCCTCACTTGGGGTTTCCCGCCGGTCTTCCCGCCAGAGTGGGGGCTAGAACCGGTGGGGACCAGTTGCTGAGTACAGCAAGTGGTCTGGGGAGGCTCACAAAGGCAGCATGCCTTTGAAGCTTCCCTCTGCCCATCCTGGGGGAGGAGACCTAGCACCTCGCCCAGGACATGCATTGTTGCAGGCCCGGGAGAGCGGATGGCTCTCTACCCAGGGGTCCAGCAACATGTCTGCTGGGTGGCAGCCTCTCAGGCAGGACGTGGATTGTGGGTTAGGTTCAGGGAGCAACTCTAAGTTGCCCTCTGTCGTGCATCTTACATTAAATCCCACACTGGCATCAGTGTGGGTTTAATGTGCTGAGAAGTTTGATACCAAACTTCTCAGTCTTCAGTGTAGCCATCATGGTGCTGTGGAGTTCGTGATGACCTCCCAGCACCATATACTCTTAATGGCAGCACTGCACTTACAGTGCCCAGGAATGGACCTGGGTACTGTAGGGGTTACAGGGCTCATGCACCTGTACCCTCACCACTGGCATAGTGCACCCAGCTAGAGGGGTGACTGAGGTATGCCAGGGCAGTGTGTTTGTGGGCATGGCACACAGGGATGTGTGCCATGTCGACTCTGTTTTGTTCTGCACCAAGACACTCAGCCTGCAAAGGCAGTGTGTGTGTGTGTCAGGGTACAGGGCCTCTAAGGGTGGCACAATAAGTGCTGCAGCCCTTAGAGGCCTTCTCTGGTCACAGTGCCCTGGGTACCTACGGTACCATTTACCAGGGGCCGACATGTGGCCAGAGATGCCAATTGGGTTAAGGCTTCAATGCAGTTTTAGGGAAGGAACACAGGCCCTGGGCACCTGATTGGCAGGAGCCCAGGGCACACTCAGTCAAAGTACATCAGCAATTCAGCAAAAAGTGGGGGCATACCATGTAAGAAAGATGGCACTTTCTCACAGCAAGTCCCACAGGAGGCATCAAGAATACTTTGTTACTCCACGTTTAAAGCCACCTTCAAAAGAAGAGAATGGGGGGCACCACACGTGTAGGGAGGGGTGGTAGGACATGCCATGTACTCATTTGATTATTTTAGCAAGGTGAAAACAGCAGAAAAATTTACAGATAATGATAGAATCAGCAATAATTGTGAAATCAAAAAGCCTTCAAGACACCCTTTATGTGATGCACAGATTTCTTTAACAAGTAAGAGAACTAACCTGTCTCTGTTTAATTTCCTCTTTCTTCAGTTCCAGAAAAGCAGTGGGTATGCCAGCAATATTTTCTTGAGCACTCAAAAGAAGCGGCCAAAGCTCTCCCATGAATTCTCTGGCATTCTTACCATTTAAAAACCCAGTGAGGTTTATTTGCATCATTTTTGAATCTGGATTCTGAAAGAAACATAACAGGAAGAGACAAAGGTCACTTAGAACCCCTAAATGGCACTGCTCAATGATAACATAGTTCATAATGGCTACCAATGATGTTTTAGGCTGCTCTACGCTAACTAAGATGCACTAAAGTTCAATCAAAGGTGTTATCCCATCTCACTGTATATATCAAGGGGCCAGTTAGTCCTTTGTGGATGTGTCCTGGACAGTGACACTGTTGATTAGAAGACCAAGAGTCTAAGTTTTGATTAGATTTGTAGGCCCAAATCTATCATAAACCCATAGTAATGTCCTGCAAACAAACACAGTCTGATGACTTGAAAACTTTAACATAAGCTAGTAAACAATTATTTAATATCAAAAGTACCTCATGAGAGTACAACCATAGGCTTTGCATGCATGCTCAATACTACACCAAATACTAGACTTCAAATCCTGCAAGGATTAACACTTGGTAAGATAATTACCACACAGCTATGGAGATAAGATTGCCATTATGAACTGTCCACAAAGGGATAAAAGCTTGAAAGTCTCAGAACATTTGGCTTTATAAGTTTTAAGTTCTCGGACAAAAAAAACAATGTCCATAGAAAGGCACAGCACAACAGCACAAAGTACAGATTTCAGATGACGTCCGCTTCTTCTCGAAACCTTGGGGGAGGGGTTTTGATATCGCCAAGTCCCCTGTAGAGAAAGATGTTCCCTTGGCTTGCTTCCGACTCCCTACTGCAACTCAACCACCTCGAGTTTAATGTTATATCATTTATCTAAATTGCAAAAGACGAACAATTAATCATGAGTACACAACTACAAAACGGTTATTAAAAAATGTTCTAAGCTTTTGATTCATGCTTAGTGTATGGAGAACTCCCTGCCTCATAATTCAAATCTGTATTCACCAGAATACATCGAAGATATATATACTTCAGTGTAAGCCATCCAAACAAGTTAAAGCACACCCCAGCCGATAATTACAGCAATCTATCCAAAGCCTCATTTCATTTGAAATCAAATGACCTCACAACTAGCAAAAAATCATTTTCTTTGCAAAATTCAAATGCTGTTGTACTCCTAAAACTATTTCAATGTAAAATCAGTTCCTTTGGTACACTATGTGAATTGTTTAAAAATAAATATTTCAAGAGGGCAACATGATCCTTAGAATTGTTCTACACCATCTTTCACAAATTAATGTACATACGGATCTTCAGTGATTTATTTTCAACAAGAATCTCTTTAACGCCCAAACCCACAATTTACATTTTTTTGAGTACTAACCATTTTTATGTTTTTAATAAAAAATTATTTAAGTAGCTATCATTTTTCAATCAACCCATATGCTTCACACAAAAACATTTTTATTTGTGCATTTTAAGAGCAGTGTAAAGCTTTGCCCGAGTGCTGTTAGGTTGCATTAAAGTTTTGTTTGGCCACTTTACACAACTCACCTCCAAACCACACACTGCATCATCAAGAGCTGGGTCAGAGCAACATTGGACACGCACTCTGCCGTGACCTAATAGGGTGATGGTGCTATACTTCAGACGCATGGAATACCTTCCATTTTGGTTCAGGCCTTTTAAATCATAAATCACATCATCATTAGAAAATTGCTGCCAAATTAGCTAACATGTATCAGCAAGATTAAAACAACAATTCTATTTCTCACCTGTGCATTTTGAGAAACTATGCACCTTCACTAAACTTTCTTGAATTATTTTCTTTGCATTGTAAATTGTATTCGATTAAGCGTTGTAATAGAATGACAGATCTTTTATATATGAAAGTTAACACTGAAAACATTACAGGCAAGGTGCTGCACTTTCACATTTACAATCGGCTTCAAATGTATTACCTTTACTTCTAGCTGGTTGAAGATAAATTCAATTAACACATCATCGTCAAATCCCAGAATTTCAGTAATTCGCTTAGTTATCCATGGCTTGATAACTTCCAGATTAACCTTGACCATGTCTACCTGTTTATGAAAAAGCAAAAGTAATTTTCTCTAAACATCTTTCAACTGAAGTAAAGGTGAGGCTGTACATACTTCCAGGTATATCCAATAGAAGCATCTGCAACAAATTTGATCTAAATTACTGAATATCACCGATTTAGGAACAAATGATTGCAAATTTAATACCGACATGAGAAAACAAACAACTTGTCATGTACTTTGGAAAAACTAAATCAACGAGTAAATAATATAAAACAATTTACATGATTCATATTTCAATATTTTCATGTGGTAATGCTCAAAATTATACTTTTACAAATGATTTTGTGAACATCTGGCGGGTTCTTCATAAGGAACTTTGGGTAATGTTAGGGACAAAATGTGCATTTTAAGCACAATTGGGAAATAAATACTGCTCAGAATTTGATGGACAACTATTTTACATGACAATGAGACTTTTGTTATAGATCTTTAGTGGAAAATGGTGTTTATATCACTGCTAGCCTTCACTATGCCTAGTTAACATGCATTGCTAAGGGCATTGCTAAGTGCCATTATGCCCAACTAGCACACCACTGTCCGTTACACATTATGCCAAAAGTCTCTATCAGACAGATATAGCACATGCTAATGCATTTACATAATCTTCGGCACATGCGGTTGAGTTTTGATTGTGCACAGTTACAGCATCATAAGCAATATTGTAATGATGTATCAGGAAACCACAACCAATTTGTCTCATGTGCAGGAATAGGAGACCTCAATAAAAAAAACTTAAGAGAAGAAACAGCAGCCAGCCTATTGGCATAGAGAAGACATGGCTGTAAAGCACACTATGCCAAAGAGTGCACACCCTACTTAAACTTTATTTTGTACCAGAGGGTAAAATCATGACCAGCAGCATGTATGGCACTATGAGTTTGCCCTGAAAGGAAAGGAACCCCGTCTTTACATTGTGGATGCAGCTAACAGCTCTGAAGTTCACACAGACACTTCAGGACTGGGTCTTTAGCGTCTACGCAACCACCAGAGACAAGACTATGGGGGCACATTGCAAGGAAGGGTTCATGTGCCTTATAGGCTGAAATAAGTCCCTTCTGCACATGCTCAAATACTGGATAGCCATCCAGTGAAAACATGACTCATCGCACAACCAAGAACTAAAATTCATAATGTCCATCAACACCTCATGTCAACTTACATACTGAACAAAAAAGACAAGTATCCAAAAAACATGGGAGCCCCATTACACTGCCAGAGCAAATTCTGCCATTACATACAATGTTCACGGTCATGGCTGGGACTGGAAATAATTTGAGAATGTGGCCGAAGGCAATCTCTTGCGCACTGACCTCCGCAAGGTCTCTGATAAGGTTCGGCTGGCAGAGGGCTCCGTTGAAGAGCTCCAGGTGGAGGTGGCCACTTTTGAGGAAGCAAGTCGCAGTTGTTACATCTCAGTCAGGGGCTCTGGAGGCTAGGGTAGAGGATGCGGAAGGGCGCTACTGCAGCAATAATGTGCATCTACTGGGAATCCCGGATGGCGCACACCCTGAGCAGTTTGTTCAGGCTTGGATCAGAGGCACCCTGAAGCTTAGTGGACTTTCCCCCCATATTCACTATTAAAAGGGTGCACCGTGCGCTGGTGGCACAACAGTGGCCTGGGGCCCCGCTGCGAGCCATCATTGCCCACATTTTGAATTTCAAAGACAAGGACAGCATCCTCGGGGCGGCCAGAGACACTGCCAAATATGAGAATCGGAGGATCTCCATTTACCTAGACAATACAAATAAGGTCCAGGACACCCAGAAGACATTTCCTGGAGGTTAAGGCCAAGCTTCGCTCGATGGACCGCTGCTACATGTTGTAGTACCCAGCTAGGTTGAGGGTGCGGTTGGGGAGCAAATCCCACTTCTTTGATACCCTTGAGGATGTGCGGCGCTGGCTGGAGGTCTGGGATAATGGGCCCAGGGAATACAATGGCTCCTGGAGATCTGGGACTCATAAGTTGTCTACTTTGGAGGGCTCCAACTGGAGGGCGGGAGAGGGGCCGGAGGCTGATCATCATCAGTCCCCTAAGAGGGCTGATTCTGGTAGGGTGAAGATACAACAGGATGGGCCTGCCCGGACCAGCAGCCCGAGTTAGGAGCGGCTTCTTCGATGCAGGAGGAGATCACTTTGCGGACTGATCCGGAGGCCGGAGGCAAAACATCATGATGTTACTAGCCCTTGTGTAATGGCTGTATAACCCTTTTCATTTTTTGCTCCTTTGCAGGATGGGCTGATTTCAATTCCTCCGCTACACAGTGTTGGTTGAGTATGGGGGTGTGCAGATGAAGGTTTGTTGGATTGCACTTTCAGATATTACGGGTGTGTGTTATGTTTAGGTCTCATGTTTAGGCTGTATCTCCTGAAGGCACAATACACTGGGAGCGGGTCGTGTCTTACTGGGTAGAGACTCCACATTAGTTGTAGGTGACGGTTGGCGGTGGGGGGCTAGGATTCGGCTGTGGGTCCTGACAGCAAGAGTACGATTGGATTTGCAGTGTAAAATGATGTTATTACACTGTATATCGAGGGAGGAGGGGCTGTAAATGGATCCCACTGTTTGGGTCGCTTGTTAGTTGTTCTTATGGTGTGTCTTTCATGACAGTGCGAATGTCTACTGGCCCGGCAGCCCTTGACTTGGTCATCCTGGGAGGTAGGGGTGGGATCTGGAGAGAGAACTTGCTGTGCATATGGCTGAGCAAATTAATATTGTTACGTGGAATGTCTGTGATCTCCGAGGGTTCGCGAAAGCGCTATAGGGTCCACTCTTAGATGCCATAAGATCGAAATTGCTTGTCTACAAGAGACGCACCTTGGGGTTGAGAAGGCACAGAAATTGCAAAAAAAAAAGTGGAGAGGTCAAGTGTTTTCTGCTTCTTATTCCCCTTATGCCAGGAAAGTGGTCATCTGGGCGGCTCCTGGGGTCCCCTTTTGGCCCACATATAGCAAGGCAGATGCGGAAGGACGATACGTCCTGATTCAAGACACCCTGGACGGGAAAGAGATTACGCTGTTGAACTCATATGCTCCCAATATTGATGACCGCATTTCTTTGAGGGAATGCAAGACTTGTTGTCGGACAGTGTGGGCTCCCCCATTATTTGGGCAGGGCACTTCAATTGAGTTTTTGATGGGGCGGAGATCGCTATCCACCCAAGGAGTGCACCAAACCAATGATGGCGCTGAGGAGGGCAATGCAGAATTTGGGTCTTCTGGATGGGTGGCGTCTCTTGCACCCGGGCGGCGGTCGAGAATATATATGCCACTCTCGGACGGACAATACTGGACCGTTTCCTGGTGGATGGTTTGGACCATTCCCAGATAGGCACAGTGGCGCATATGGTCAGGTTCCTGTCCGATCACGTCCCAAGCTTACCAATGTTGGACTGGAGTGGGAGGCTGGACAGATACTGAGCATGGCGCATGCCCTCCGATCTGCTCACGGATGTCACGTGTAGGGCAGACTTGCGGACTGCTATAGAGAATTAGATTACAGGAAACTGGGGGGGGACTAAGGACACTATAGCAGTCGAATGGGAGGCATTAAAAGAGATAGCATGGGGGAATGCATAGGTACTGTTTGTGGAGTGCGCAGATGACTCATAGCAGACTTGAAGACTCAGGAAGACCAGTTAGCAGACCTTCAGAAACAGGAGGTATATACGGCAGAGGTGTGCGCAGCCACTTTTGCGACCCACAGAGAGCTCCACTCCCTCTGGAATACATGAGACAAAACTGGCCTCAAATCATACCGTCCGTTGTTACATAGGGAAGGAGATAAATCTGGAAAACTGCTGGCGTGGTTCCTCAGGTGAGAAACAGAGATACACCCCCCCCGCCCCCCATTCTGACCATACAGAATGCACAAGGTCAATTATAATCTCGGTGGCGGGGCATCCTGTGGGACGACTATGTTGGTCTACAGAGCTGGCCCATTGGATGTTGAGAGTAGAACGGAGAGATTCCTGGCTAGGGTGGGGCTACCACAGCTGCAGCGGGAGGTCCTGCAAGAGTTAGAGATCTCTCCTTGGAGGAAGTGGGTGCTGCCATGAAGCCACTTATGTCCAAAGCACCAGGCAGTGATGGATTCCCTGTGAAGTTCTATTAAGCCTACTCTTCTGTCCTTAAGGAAAAACTGATGGAGGTTTACTGGGAGGCGTGAGAGAAAAGTCTGCTACCACCAACTATGAGAGAGGGGGTGGTGCATTTGATGGAACCTTCCGCGTTTAAACCCCTCACTATGCTCAATACTGATCTTAAGGTGTTGTATAACATATTGGCGACAAGGCTCAGTGAAGCGGTCCGAGATCTGGTCCATGAGGACCAATTTCGCTTTATGCTTGCACGTTGCACCAAGCATAACCTATGTAGGCTGGCCCATGTTCTGCATGACGCGTTGGTTGGGGAGGGGGAGAAGGCCTTGGTTTCACTAGATTGCGAAAAGTCATTTGATACAGTGGAGTGGGACTTTTTAATGGCTGTACTGCGGGGCATGGGGGTTGGACCCAACTTCTGTGCTTGGATACAACTACTGCACACTGACCCATCTATGCGCATCAGGGTGGGGGTGAACTTTCTGATGCCTGTCCGGTAGGGTGCTTGCCAGGGATGCCCCCTCTGACCCAGTTTGCCTTGGCAATTGAGCCTCTTGTGCTGCGAGCTGGGGCCCTGGGGGATCAAGGTGGGGGGCGTCACCCAAATTGTTTCGTTATATGAGGATGATGCTTTGGTATATGTGCACTCACCCAGGGAGTCTGTTTGAATCCTGATGCGGTCCTGGATGACTCTGGTGAGGTCTCGGGTCCTCAGATTAATGTACACAAATCATTAGTGTTCCCTTTGGGAGGTTTGATGGGGAAGCTGCGGGACCAGCTGCCAACTGTGGGACTCCGATGGGAATTGAATGGATATTGATACTTGAGGGTTTGGGTCACATACTGGGGTCAAGCACCAGTGCCAGAATGTAGATAGGGTACAGACAGGCCTGGAGAATTCCATTAAGTTCTGGAATAGGCTTCCTCTATCAGTGATGGGTAGGGCAACCATGGCAAAAATGGTCTTACTCCACCGCTGCCTCTTGTGCAGAAATCTGTTCCCGCTGAGGGATCGGTTCTTCCGCAGGCTGGATAGACTGTTGATAACTTCTGTGGGTGGGTAAACCCAGCAGGATGGCACTTGCGACACTTAAGGACTTAGAGGATGGGAGATTGGCGGTCCCTGATGTGCAGTTCTACTATTTCGCTGCACACTAGCAGCATGAAGCTCGGTGGCTCACATAATTGGGAGAAAAGACTCCTGGGGACCAAGTCTGGGGGTGACACTCTGCTCCAGTTGTTGATGCGAGGAGACAAATCGGAGTTCTCAGTTTCGTACTTGGTTACACGTAAGGAGGAAATATGGGCAAAAGTGGTCCAGAAAGTGTAGGAAACTGGCTCTGTATATACTATACCAAAGTAAGGTATAGCGCGCAGAGTCCAGTGGAACCCCAAAGGCAGGCAGAGTTAAAAGTAGATAATAGCTCACTCTTTATTTGTGGTAGTGTGGGCGAGCAGTAAGGCTTTATCAGAGGGTAGTGTTAAGCATTTATTGTACACACTCAGGCAAGGAATGATGTCACACACTCAAAGACTGAACTCCGAGCCATTTGTTTGTATAAAAATATTATTTAGTTATTTTATTTCTAGAACCAAGCAAGGCTTGGTGCAGGTAAGTGAAATAATACTTTTGCAGGTATAATGCAGTTTAATACAATTGGAATGCAGTTGGATGCAATTGGTTTGTTTACAGGTAAGTCAGTCAAAATTACCTTACAGTTACCTATGAGATTACTTTGCACGTTACTTTTCAGATTACTTTTCAAGTTACTTTTCCTACTCAGTGTGATATGCCTAGATATCACACTGGGACATTTCTTAGAGAAAAGGAAAGTAATTCAGTTTTTATACATTTGCAGTATTTCAAGGTTTCATACAAACCAACTCTACACTTAGAAGATTTTTCACAGAAAAGCAGTCAATGCAATCCTATGGGAGGAAATGAAGTTATCGGTTTACAGGTAAGTATTTGGTTGTGGGAGTTGGGTTTCTTGGTTTAGAACCAGGGTTCCCCCAGGGTCAAGGATGCACTCTCAAAGCACCCTCAGCGGCACTAGGGTGGCCGGGTGCTGAGGCCCAATTTTATCTAATGAGAGATAGGGCGCCTCCGGTTGGTGGCTGCTCACGAGCAGGCCACAAGGTTGTGGGAGCAAAGCCCCTGGTTTTAGGCTCAGGGCCAAGGGGTATCCGATTTGGCACACAAGGTGCACCCACAGTGGCACAGGGGCATCCGGATGCAGAGTGCTGTTTTGGCGTCGGGTGCTCTGTTGATTTCAATGGGGATTCTCCGGTTGCATTAAACACTGCAGGCTCGCGGACGAAGAACTTCTGGAGGCGACCACCGGTTGGGGAGGTAAGGTGGGATGCCGGGACTCCGTCGGTTGGGCCATTCAAGGCCGTGGGACGTCGGGTACAAGGGTGTCTTTTTGGCGTCCGCTCCGGTCGCGGTGGGGGGGGATCCTCCAGAAAGGGGCTGCAGGTGTCTGTTGGAGACTTGAGGCAGGTCAGGGATCACCAGATCCCAGGTCAGGATCGCCGGGGAGATGTCCTCGTGGTGGTGGGCCCCTCAAACTCGGGCCGTGGGCGTCGGGTGCCGAGTGGTGGAGACTCGCGGATTTGGCTGGAGCCAGTCTGTGGGTGAGCAAATCCAGTGCTCACGGGAGACAGTCTGGTTTGGGAAGGCAGGGCAGGTCCTCCGGGTTCTTGGGGGCTGCTGGCTGCAGGTGGCCTCGACCGACGCCAACCTCGCAGCCAAAGAATTGCATAGATGAATCACCAACTGTGCAGACGAGCTCGCACCCCTACGTTACCCCGACAGACAGCGCCCCAGAAAGGCCACCTGGGTCACCGCCAACCTCCAAGAATCTAGACGTACCTGCAGACGTCTCGAGAAGAACTGGAGAAACAGCAAATCCCCGGAAGACCGCACCGCCTACAAGAACACCATGACAGAATACCACCAACGCATCACATCCACCAGAAGGACATTCATCCAGAACAAGATCCTCGCCAACTCCAGCAACTCTAAGGAACTTTTCAGAATCATCCAAGAATTCACCAAACCCTTTAGCGAAAACACAGACATCACCAATTCCCAGGACCTCTGCAACAAGCTCAGCTCCTACTTCCATCTGAAAATCAAGAGCCTCTACAACAACTTCAACGACCAGACGCCGAAAAAACTCCCTCCTCCAGCAATGGCAGCCAGCCCCCCCTCTCCTCCTGGACCCCAGTCACCACATTGACCATGAAAGGCATCCACTCAGGAGCCCCAACGGACCCCTGCCCTCCGAACATCTTCCACAGAGCCGCCGCCATCGCACCGGAACTACGACACACCATCAACGCCACCTTCGAACCCGGCATCTTTCCCGATGACTGGAAACGCGCTGAAGTCAGACCCCTACTCAAGAAGCCCTCAGCAGATCCCACTGACCTCAAGAACTACCGACCCATCTCCCTCCTCCCCTTCATGGCCAAAGTCACAGAGAAGACCGTTAACGTCCAACTAACGGAATTCATCGAAGAAAACTCCATCCTCGACCCCTCCCAATCTGGATTCCGCAGCAACCACAACACCGAGACCGCCCTCCTAGCCGCTACTGATGACATTCGCACCCTCCTCGACCAAGGACACACCGCAGCCCTGATCCTCCTTGACCTCTCTGCAGCCTTCGACACAGTCTCCCACCGCACACTTACCGCCAGACTCCACGACGCCGGCATACAGGGAGCTGCCCTCAACTGGCTCCGCTCCTTCCTCAACAGCAGAACCCAAACAATCAGACTTCCACCCTTCCTCTCCGAACCCACAGAAATCAACTGCGGAGTACCCAAAGGATCATCGCTCAGCCCCACGCCCTTCAACATCTACATGGCCCCCCTCGCCTCCATCGTCAGACAGCACGGACTCAGCATAGTATCCTACGCCGACGACACCCAGCTCATCCTATCCTTCATCAAGGACCCCCTTACCACCAGACTCAACTAAAGCTCAACTCGGAGAAGACCGAGGTCCTAATCCACAGACCCTCCCCCTCTGCATGGGACAACACCTGGTGGCCCCCTGCCCTCGGCAGACCCCCCCACCCCTACAGACCACGTCCGAAACCTCGGCATCTTACTCGAATCCTCCCTCTCCATGACCCGACATGTCAACGCCATCGCCTCCACCTGCTTCAACCCCCTCCACATCCTCCGATAGACCTTCAAATTGATCCCCACCGAATCAAGAAAGACCGTCACCCACGCACTTATAACCAGCAGACTGGACTACGGAAACGCCCTCTATGCCGGGATCAACAAGTCTCTACTCCGCAAACTCCAGACCATACAGAACACCGCAGCCAGACTCGTGCTCGGCATCCCTCGACACGAACACATCTCCCAACACCTGCGTAACCTCCACTGGCTCCCCGCCAAGAAGAGAGCAACATTCAAGATATTCACCCACGCCTACAAATTCCTCCACAATACCGGGCCCCAATATCTCAATGACAGAATCTCCTTTCACGTACCCAAGAGGAACCTCCGATCCGCCAACCTCGCCCTCGCCGAACCCCCGCGCATCCACAGAGCAAGAACGGGTAGAAGAACCTTCTCCTACATCGCGGCCAAGACCTGCAAAAAGCTAGCGATCAACATCAGACACGCCCCCTCCCTGCACATCTTCAGGAAGCCCCTCAAGACCTGGCTCTTTCTACTGACCAGAGCTGCCCCCCCCCGCACCTTGAGACCCTCACGGGTGAGTAGGGCGCTTAAAACTCCCTGATTGATTGACACACCGGGATCTCGCTCTAGCAGGTCGAGGACAGGACGGGCCAGTAGGGCTGGGGCCAAGTCAGTTGGTGTCCTCCTCCTCTTCAGAGCAGCTCTTCGGTCCTCCTTGTTGCTTCTCGTCTGAGGAGGCAAGGTTCAGGGTTGCCCCCTAAATACTAAATTTAGGGGCGTTATAGGTAGGGACCAATGGGTCGCTTCCTTGGGGTGGGTACACCCCCTAGTATGCCACCCTCCAGTGCGAGGGGGGCATAAGCCTCACTCTGGGTGGTTGGGTCCCCCCATCTGCAAGATGGCGGGGACTGAGTTGTGCCTCACCTCGCCTCCCCCACCTGAGGGGTGGGGTTGGCAAAGGTGGGCACACCTCTCCTCCTAACTTGCTTTTCCCGCCGATTCTCCCACCCAAAGTGGGGGTCAGAACCGGTGGGGGCCAGTTGCTGGGAGCAGCAAATGGCTGGGGAAGCTCACAAAGGCAGCAAGCCTTTGAATCTCCCCTTTCATGGACCCTGCCCAACCTGGGGGAGGAGGCTTGGCACGTCATTCCAGAATGTGCATTGTTTCAGGACCCAGAGAGCAGCAGGCTCTCGACCCAGGGGTCCAGACACATGTATGGTGGTGGCAGTTGGGGAGCAGCCACTCGGCCATGTCCTTAAAGTTAGGTCGTTTTTCAGGGGGCATCTCTAAGATGCCTTCTGAGTGCGTTTTTCATTAAATCACACACTGGCATCAGTGCGAGTATAATGTGCTGAGAAGTTTGATACCAAACTTCCCAGTTTTCAGTAAAGCCATTATGGTGCTGTGGAGTTCGTAATGACAAACTCCCAGCACCATATACTCTTTATGGCATTACTGCACTTACAAGGTCTAAGAATTCACTTAGACACTGTAGGGGTACAGGGCTCATGCACCCTCACCACTGTTATAGTGCACCCAGCTAGAGGGGTGGCTTACCTATGCCAGGGTTGTGTGCCATGTCAACTCTTCAATTTGTTCTGCACCAAAAGAGTGTGTGTGTGTGTATATGTATATATATATATATATATATATATATATATATATATGTATGTATGTATGTATGTATGTATGTATGTATGTATGTATGTACAGGGCCTCTAAGGGTGGCACAATGAGTGCTGCAGCCCTTAGAGGCCTTCCCTGGTCACAGTGCCCTTGGTACCTATGGTACCTTTTACAAGGGACCAATATGTGGCCAGGGTTGCCAATTGGGTTTTGCATCAGTACAGTTTAGGGAAATAACATAGGTCCTGGGTACCTGGTTGGCAGGAACCCAGGACACACACAGTCAAAGTACATTAACATTAGGCAAAAAGTGGGGGGCAACCATGCAAAAAGGGGCACTTTCCTACAGAAAGTAATCCGTAGAGCCCCCTTCTGCAGGGAGTTAAACTGTGGGATCTGGTGCCTTTTAGGAACATTGACACCATTATGTCTATGGAGCAGTGGCATGGGGGGGGTCTGGAAACGGGGATATATATCTGGGGGACACCATCTCATTTCAGAAGGCACAGGAGAATGTTGGGGCAGGGCAAGCCCATTTTTTACATTATGCAAATGAAAAGAACAGTGGTCGTTTTGATTGTAGAAAACAGTTCCTTTTATTCTTTAATCCATAGAAAAGCTTTTAAAATACAGCACACAATGGACAAGACTGCCGACTCGTTTCGTCCTCCTAAGGACTTCTTCAGGGCTTAATAGGTCAATAATATATGTCAGAAATTCTTTGCAGTATAGCAAGCATATGTGTAGTCAGATTAGTACTATGTCACGTAAGTAAATAGGAAATTCTCCCAAAGTCATGACACGGTGTCCGGTTCCCAAATTTGGAGAAATCAGAGCACCCAACAAATACAGTTTGTGTGGAGCGGAATATGCGTCTCCAGTGCGTTCGTAACTGTGTCCGGTTCGAAAAATTCGATCGACCTAATTTTTCCGAGTGATCCAGGTCATGCCTGCCAAATAGCTGGTACAGTCCTGCTCAGCAAGCATTCCTAAAGTAATACTAAAAGCATCTACAATGAAGCAGAGTAATGTCAACAGCCAAGCAAAGTGATTTACAATAGTAGTCTAACTTGGAGTCATGTTTTGAGTCAGTTTACATGGGTGTCGACATTTAATTCTACATATGTCTTAATGAAAAACATAATACTTTTTCTAATGGTTAGTGACCTCATTTTAGTTTAGGAAGGTCTCACTCTGATGTCTAAGTGATGTAGATGCTTCTCCATATTCATGCTTGTACTTTTCTAAATGCCCCTATAACACAAGTCTATTAGTTATCCTTTTGCTGAAGATGTTTCTGCACAGGTTAGAGGTATATCACAACCACAACACCAGATATCAGCTGTGTAAAGAGGCAAACGAAGCAGCTGAACAGCTATTATATATGGCGGCACTGCTATGATCTAGCCATTACTGCCATATTACCTCCATTTGTGAAATAAGGTTATTTTTTTTTTTCTACCATCAACAAACCAATCAAGTTTGATGCACTTCTTCAGGGCGGACTAAAGTGCCATTTTGTTTTATTTTTCTACCCATCAAGAGGCAAAGCAACAATTTCCCCTCACCCTTTAGCTAGGTCTTAAACAGCACATAAATATATGGTTATCTAGCCAACAGAAGTAGTATCTGAAACCCTGCGTCCTAAAGACAAAATCAAAAATACCCAAACTTAGCTGCAGCTCAAAATTAGCTACTGCAACACCTTCAGAACAAATACTGCACTTGCAACTTGCCTCATTACTAAAGAAGGAATGATAGCTCTCAAAGTAATCTGGAGTTCATTTATAGTTATTGTTAAGCAGGTCAATACACAGATTGATGGCTAAGCCAAAAACTTCGTACAACTTAAGCCGCACAGATAAATTTCGGGAAATCTATGTAAACAGCAAACACAATTTTGAATTGGTGCTTTCCTGGTATAACCACCCTGCCACTATGGGTGTTGTAGTCAAAACCAAGGAGGCCCTGGTTGGCATGTAAACATCAAACAGAATACCGAAGCACAAAAGGCAGTCCGAAAGATTCAAATGAAAAACATTTCTGTTGCAAAATTGAGGTTGTATTTGTATGCGATTTTTTCCTTCCACAGTTATTCACATTCTTTAATCAGGATATTATCTTCAGTAAAGATAGGCTGCCTGTCTGTACTGATGATAATCTCTTGATTAAAGAATGTGAGTAACTGTGGAAAAAATAAATCACATACAAATACAACCTCAATTTTGCAACAGAAGGTTTTTCATTTGAATCTTTCGGACTTCCTTGTGTGCTTCGGTATTTCGTTTGATTGTTATTTTTAAGTAGGTGTTAGAACAAGAATGATGACACTTCTGTGACCCATCTGCACTCTATCTTCTTATGAATGTAGAAACATATCCAGATAACACAACCTTTATAGTGCTCAGGATGTAACATGAAAACTGTTAACAATGGAGTTCTTCAATCATCCACACTTGCAATATTTGTAGAGATAAATAACTGTTCATCTGGGTACCATTCTTTATTCAATACAAAGCTTTGAATTTATATATGTGCTGCATTCTTTCCTTCAGCATAAGATTACCCGATGGAAGCATTTGCTCCAAAACAAAAGACAGCACTTATTACTAGTACATCCTTGGTAGATCAGAACCGAAAAGGGTAGTTGACAGACCACGAACACTGTCTTGGTCCTTCCTGCATGATAACGAATTGCCAAAAAGAGAGCTTCTAGAAGTAAAATTTAAATCCCCAGGTTCCAACTGAAAGGGAAATTTGATAAACAAGAAGAAACAATGTGTTTGCAAATTTGTTTTTTTATTTAAAAATCACAAATTCCGATTCACATTGTGAATTGTGGAGCAAAATACTTAGGAAGAAAACATAACAGCTAAATTGCAATTCCATTGGTCTTACATATATGCATATTCTTATTAGGTCTCGCCTATCAAACAGCGCATGCTGCCTGGTTGCAAAAGACCCATTGTGAGCTTATCAAGAATTTACAGTGGACTTGCAGCCCACCCATTTCTTAGCATGGGTGGGCTTTAGTGTCACTTATTTGCTTGCGTTCTAGTCGATCCTTGCCTTCTCCATCTTGTGTCTGTCACGCCCCCGGGGCATAACCTCTTTCTTTTGATTTAGTGACTTGTATCTTTACATTGCTCAGTATTGGAGAACTACTTTTTTCTTCTTGGCTAAGCACTCCATGAGAGTGCATGTGTTTTCTAGCTCGTCTCTCTCGTTCTCTTCCAATTGTGCTCTGTGTTGCTCTCCCCCTTATGTGATTCATTTTGGAGCCTTCACACACCCAGCTTTATTGTTATCCCATCTCCTATTGCCCCTCCATGCCCCTCCATTGCTCCCAACCCCTCACCGGTATTTATAATTTTTTGGGGAAAGCTGCCCTTTCCTGCCTGGTCTCTGCATATCAAAAATTGGTTTCATGCGTATTTTTTTTTTTTACTGATCCAAGCGCCGGATCGGTTAAAAAAAAAAAAAATTACAGCTGCGTCACACAGAAAGAGAAAGAAAGATTTAGAAAGGAAAGTGACAGAGAAAGCTAGTGAAACTTTTAGGGATTACTCTCATTTAAGAAGGGTGCTATACAGGATACGCTAATTCAGTCATGATGGAGAAAATAATGTATGTATGCATATGGTATTTCAATACAGCAAACCTAGCCAAAAGGCAGCAGAGCTCTGTACATAGTGAAACGCAAGGATAAATTTGACAAGTAATAGGAGAGGAACCTGGTTTGTAGACCGTTATTTAATTGTGATGCAGGGTTCTTAAAAGAGATGAGTTTTCAATGGATACATACACCAGGGACACACCCTACGTACAGACTAGAGAGGGCAACCTTGAGTAGCAGCACATTCTTGCACTATCTATATGGGGGAAGCTCCTCCCCGCCACTCAGGTCACAGTCGACTCCTGGGGGAGGGCTACGAAAGCAATCGGGTGGGACCATAAGCCGTCCAGAGAGACGCCCTTGTGGCACTGTACCTGGCTTAAGGAACTGCATAAATTGAGGGGATTCGGAGGCTGGGATGCCATAGGTATCTCCAAGTTGGGGGACATCCTTTGTAAGGTAACACTGAAATGCTTTGAAGCTCTCAAGGCAGAGTACTCGTTACACCCACCTCAGTTCCTAAAGTATGCACAGCTTAGACACGCTTGGCTGGCCGAGAAAAGGGACGATTCCCCGCTGCCAGAATATGCACCGTTAGAGGGGAGACTGCTCCAAGAATGTATCATGACTAAAGCTGTTTCATTAACATATAAAACCTTGAATAATAACGCTCCAGACAGACTGGGCAAGTTACGGTTGACCTGGGAGGGTAACCTGGGCGCGCTGGAAAACGTGGACTGGGAGGCAGCCCTAATGTTCCCCAGGGAGGTGGCGATCAAATCACGACTTCGCCTCATACAATATAAAATATTGCATAGAATATACTATGACCGCCTTCGACTGCATAGGATGGGGCGAGCAGAGGACCCTAGATGCCGGAGATGAGGGCATAGTGAGGTCGACTTCTACCATATCATTTGGGAATGCGCACAGATACGAGCCTATTGGGAAAAGATAACGAGGGAATTGGGCAAAATACTAGACACCACGATACCCCTAGATGCCAAACTTATACTGTTGGGTATTTCCTATGATGTTGACCTAGGGAGACCCCAATTCATTTTCCTTGCACTAGCACTGGTAGTAGCTAAAAGAGACGTGGAGAGGAAATGGGGGGGCTGTAGGGATGCCACTGTTGCGGGAATGGAGAGTAGGGATTGACATGTATATGGAAGCTGAAAGGGTCACTTACAAGGCGAGGGGCTGCCCAGAAAATTTCGGAAGGCGTGGGGTAAATGGAGGAGGTACTATGTCTCGATGCAACAGGGGACGATGCCCAAACAGATCATACTGGACAGGCCCCCCCAGATACCTTGATAGCCCGCGAAACCCCGGGGACCTAGGAGAGGGAATGGGTCCAAGGACTTGTCTTCGAATTATAGTTACTGCGGGCCTGCGCTGCAAAAGGAGGTGTAAGAAATATGAAATTCTATTATTTTGTATACTATCCAACCATACTGAAGGCTGGATGACTAACCAAATTTATTTCTGTTCTGTTTGTTTTGAAAAATGACAAAAATATTTCTTTAAAAAAAAAAAAGGAGTTTTCAACTCTTTCCTAAATTGGAGCGGTGTTGGGATGGGCCTGATGGATATGGGGATGTTGATCCAGACCCTGGGTGCATATGTGGAAATGGCTTGCTATCTTGTTTTTTTATGCTTACACTTAAGTCTCTGCAGTCTGATGGTGTCATGGCTAAGGGTGTGCCGAGGACCACCACAGATGGTGAGCTTGTCTGCAAAATCAGTGTAGTTTCTAGTCATGATGGCTTTGTAAATGATTTAGCGGGGTTGGAGACTGACAGAAAGGGGATTTAATGGAGTTCCATTAGGATAGACGATGTAGTCATATTTCTCCAGGCTCTGGAAGATTGGAAGAGATGTGCTGCAGCATGCAGTATGCCCCGAAGCGGTACCAGTGTGGAGTCTGGGAGGCCACCGAGTAGGGCATTACCACCATTTAGATGTGAGCATGAGGCTTGAAAAGCAGGTCATAAGTTGCTGTTTTAATTTCTTTATAAGAGCAGAAATCAGCCCCCCTTTTTTGGGAGTGATGTGTTCCTTGAAGTTAAAGTTGGTGTTCAGAACGGATCTAAGTGGCTTGGCATTCAGTGAGAGATGGGGTTCAAACAAGTCAAGATTCATGTCATGGAGACAGATTTGTACTGTACCTTGTTTATTGTTCTTGGCAAATAACAGGAATTCTGTCTTGGTTGAGCTGAGATTTAGGTAAGTGCTGGGCATCAAGGTCTGAAAGATGTGCAAACCATGTTTTAGGAGTGGGATGTAAGAATCAGAGGAGACTTAGAAGCACAGATGTGGATCATTGGGATATTGGCGAATCTTGGTGCTGTTATCTGTGAGAAGAACACCAAGCCGCACCAGGCAAAGGTTGAGGATGACAGGAGACAGTATGGAGCCCTGTGGGACTAAAGAGGAGATTGTGATCTTTTGTGAACTGGAGGTGTCTATGTGAACAAAACTGGTGTTGGCTAGAAAGGTAATAGGCAAACCAGTGAAGAACACTGCCTGTGAATCCCATTTGAGACGCCAAGAAGCGTATGAGGGTGGGATGAGCGACAATGCTCAACGTAGCCAAGAGGTCTAGCAACAGAAGGAGGCAGGGATCATCTTAAACTGTGGTTAGGAAGGCATAGTGTATGATGTGTAAGATTGTGGGATTTGTGCTGGAGTGTGATCTGAGGGCAGGCTGATAGTCATGCAGGAGATGGTTAATATTCAGGTTATCTTGGAGTAGGACATAGACTGCTTTTTCAATGCTCTTGCCCATGAATGGTAGGCAAGCAAAGGTCAGGTAGTTGGCGAGGCCATCAGGGTCTAGTGTAGGTTTCTTTATGAGTGGGAGTATTTGGCCTGTCTTAAAAGCTTCTGAGAAGAGGTCTAGAGTGAGGGAGGAATTAACATCAGTGAGTAGGGGTAATAGAGTGCTTTCAGAGACAGCTTTAATGAAGAACAATGGTAAGACATCTTCATAAGAAGTAGCTTTGAGGGAGTTGTGTATGTTAGCAAGATCTGGCAGACAGCGGGCTTAGAAGGCTGATCAGTGCCATTTTTAACAGGAAGGAGAGGGTGTAAGAGAAGGAGGCTTGGTGTCATTGATGTGCTGTCGGCCTTCAGCAGGGGGTTGATGCATTACTTGATTGTCTTGAACAGCATTGTTCTCCTGTTGATGGATTCAGTGATAGTGTTGCTATAGTACTTTATTTTGGCTGTTGTGATGAGCTGTGTGTTGCGTGGACGGAGTTCAGATTAAACAGGTCCTCAGGAGATCTTTTTTCGTCCATTTTCTTTCCAATCTGCAGATCGATCGTTTGTCAGAAATGTCTTTTGAGTACCAGTCTGCTGAAAGCTTTGGCTTACACTTGCATGTTGTAATTGGGGTGTGAATGTTAACAACTTTCCAGTAAGTAATTTTTTGGAGTGGTTTAAAAAGGTGATGGCGTTGGATAGAGAGTTGAGAGGGTACGAGGAGTTCAAGCATTATGTGGCCTCTAGAGAAGTCTTTGAAGGCTCTGAAGATTTGGTCTCACTTTTGTGGTTACCTTGCTTTGTTGCTAGGATGCTGAGCAGGTAGATAGGGATGGCAAAGTGGATGGTTGGTGATGTTGAGAAGACAAGGTCGAGGATGTGACTTCTGGAGTGTGTTTGTTGTGTGACATGCTGTACCACGTGAATATCAATAAGATTAAAGAGGGTATCTCTTGTTTTTTTTTTTTTTTTTTTTTTTAGTTTGTATTGTCTGGGAGGTTGAAGTCACCCAAGACGGTGGTGTGGGCATGTTGGATGGGCAGGGTGGTAGGAGCTGAGAATTCATCAATGAAGTTCTTGCTCTACCCAGAAGGTCTGTAGATGAGATGGAAAGTGGCAGGTTGAGTTGCAGAAAGCGGGAAATGGGGTTTTAACATGGGGTGTTGCTTGCCTTTGGTGTACAACCAAAAGTACTAATGGACTACAGAAAGCTCTCCTCCGTTCCTATGTGCACAGCTCACACGATGGATGGATGTGGAAAGAAGGACATCTAGGATGTGCAAAGATTCGGGTAAGATTCATGCTTCTGTGACGAAGAGGGCATCAAGCTTGTGATCGCTGAGGAGGTCTGAGATGTCGGATGAGATGTCGGATGAATGGAGTACTGCAGATTAAATGTTAATGAGCAGGAGTTGGATTGCGTGTTCTATAATGTGAGGATGTGTGGTAGTTAGAGGGATGGGCACAAAGTTGGGTCTGTGTTGTGTGAATTTTATGTTAGTGTCTGTCGCCTACATTAGGGAGTGATTGTGGGACCGGCAGTATGGACTGCTGGGTGATGCACATGGATTGTATCTTACCTTTTAAGTTTCACGGTCACAGGGGTTCTGGCCGGAGGCACTATCTCGCCCTAAGAGGCTCAAACAGGTGATGCCTTGTCTGTTTCCGCCCTTTGCTGGGAGCCCCAAGCGGAAGGATGCCCTGAAGAGCTTAATGAAGTAAGATGACAAGAAGTAATGCCTATGGAGATGGATGATGGCAAATCCCGTGATATTGTTAAGATAATTCAATGACCTCTGTGGTAATGGTGGTTGTGGAAAAGATGAAACAAATTAAAGCTCAGCTACTGATATTTGAAAAGGGTAAAAACTTTGCAATATTCTTCAGATGTGATGCTGCTAGAACACAGTATTAACTTGGTTTTTGCTAAGAGCTGGAATGATATTTCCAACGCCTTGCAACAAACTATGGCTGTAAATAAAGTGCCACAGGTCTGGCATCAATAGATCAAACTTTGTCTATTGTGTGTGTCAGAGTACATAATGGTAATACTAAAGCTTTTACTTTTCCATTGCTCTCCCACTGAGAACTCAATGTACAACTGCTTCTCAGCTTTGTTTGCATTATCAAGTGATGTAGAAAATGAACTAATACCACACATTCCTATACCCTAACAGCACTGGTAGTGGTACTGCTTAGCACTAGTTTTTGGCTTTTCTGTCCAGCCTAATGCCCAAAGACAAGGGTGTGAAGAATATTCATTGCTTACTACTCTACATATTCTCCACAAACGTGCCATAAGGTTCAAAGTAACAGCAAATGGAGGGAGATTTCAAGCAAGCTACTGGCCATGAATATACATTTTGCAACAAAATTCAGGTCAGTGTCTAGACAGCTGTTTTTGAGGAAAGCAAGCAGCTTATGAAGGCCCATTCAGAACAGGTAGCATTACAAGAACTGTGCTACAGATGAATATGAATTTGTTGTACTTCACTTAGACGCTTTATTTCCAAGATAACTTCTTTATAAATGTACAGCTCTACGTGGTGCTCCTCTCATCAGCCAGTGGCAACTCCAAAGTGGCTGGGTTCCGAGAGAACCACCATGACAACAGAACAATCATGGCTCAAAGTTCAAAATGCTATACTAGCAGTGTAAAACACAATACAAGATTATAACATCTCTCTCTTCCTTCAAACGTAAAAGAAAAGCAAATTAGAACATTGGAATGTTGGGAGCTCCACTGAAAACAATGGAGTGCTCCGGGCTTCTAATGGCCGGTAGAAGCCCTGGAGCGCCAACATTAACAATGCTGTCCTGCACAGCTGTTGCTGTGAACAAAGGCGTCATGGAGCCAGAGGGGCAGCAAGTCGGGCTGAACCAACAACTGGGCTCAGGCATTGCGAAGCTCAGGGACTGGGGGACACCTTTGGTCCTTTTGTCCAAGGCCCAGGGGCGACGGGTGCAGGGTTGTCCTTAGGTGTTGGGTTTTTCCTAACCGGAGCATTTGAGGGGGCCTGGCTGAAGATGCTGCAGGTGACGTCTGGGAGTCCAGGAGGGGTGAAACCACAATCGACTGGAGTTCTGGAGGACTGGGGAACCTTGTTGGCACCATTGGCCCACTTCAACTCGGGCTGGAGGAGACGGGTGCAGTGGCTGCTTCAGGTGTCGGGTTTTGGTGGTTCCAAAGGCCTCAGAGTCTTCTGTTTTGGAGTTTCTTCAGAACAGGTCGGCTGTTCACAGGAGGTCTAGGGTCTTTTTCAAAGGCAGGCAGTCCTCTGTTGTGATGTAACTTACCTCGCGATGGAGTTTTCTTGTTTAGGTGTTCTATAGAATGTGAGGCTGAAGGCACTCGATGTTTGCCAGTTGATGCTGGATCGTCGAGGTAGTCGGATGCCAGGCTGTGTTCTACAATAAACCATCTTTTATATATTCTTGGATCCTTGAAGATTATTTCACACTTCAACTCAACAATTTGGCAACGATCTTGTGCCTTCCTCGACGCTCCCGAACGCAACCTGGTGATCCATTTGTGGATGACATCTCCTTGCTTTTCCGGTGTCCTGCAACTTTCAAGCTTCTGCGAACCTCACTTCGGATCCTCTTCTCACTTTGTCACCGTTTTAAGGTACTGTGCCTCTGATCTCTCATTTTGGATTCCCCTGGTGCCTCTTGAGCTGTGCGCTGCCGTTTCTGCCGCGCGCACACTCTCGAGCTCGGCTCATTACGTCATGCTCTGGCTGGAACGCACGGCGTAATCCACGTTCACTCCTTAGTGCGTGTCCAACGTACGCCGTGCGCAACGTCATTCACGTCACCTACGTGCCGCCATCTTGTTTGTTGTCGAGTTGAAGGCACTCACCTCCTCCGTTCAGTCGTTTCAATGACAGCTCTGCATGGGTGTGAGTTCACTGCTTAGCGCCGTTACTTCGGTCGTTATTTTAACTCACTCGTTCCCTTGGCAGTAACTGTCCAACGTTCCTGCGGTGATCTGCTCACCTTGAGCATATCGATTTAATGCCAGCGCTGGTGAGTCTACCTTTCTGCACATCTCCCTGAGCACATTGACTTCTTGTGAGTGCTGTGGAGTTCAATCGTCCTTGATCCCTAATATTGATCTCAGCAGCCTTGATATCCAACCACCATCTCAGCCACTGTGCATTGAGCGCAGTTTTGTGCAGTCACACACCGGTGATCTGCACACCTTGGGATTTGCTTAAACATTTCATTTTGGTTTTGGAGTCTGTGCATTACTTAGTGTACTTCACACTTTGGTCACTGTTGCGTAAAATTTCTGCTTTTAAAAAAAAAAACTGTTCTAGTCATGTATGAGTCACATCCCAATGTGATAATGCCACCTTTGTTTTTACCTTTGCCGGGTACTCCTTCTATTATATGGGAGGATTGGTTAGAAATGTTAGAAAACTATATTATAGCATTGGATGGTGTTAACTTTTCTCCGGCAAGAAAGAAGGCTTTGTTACTTAGTGCTCTAGGAAGTGAAGGTCAGCGTGTATTCAAGTATCTTCCTGTTGCCATGGGTGCAAATGGTCAACCCATGGATGATGTTTACAAAGAAGCCATTAAACGTTTAGAAACAAGGTTTGCTAAAGAGGTAAATTTAGTTATGGCAAGATACAAATTTTATACCCAACCCCAATCAGAGGGAGAGACCATTGATGACTTTGTAGCCAGGTTACGCGAACTTTCAGTAAAATGTCGTTTTGGGACAATGACTGAAGAATTAATTCGTGACCAACTCATTGTTCAATGTCGTGATAGGAAGATCCAAGAGAGACTGTGGGCTGCTAAAGATCCTTCTCTCAAAGACGCCATGGATTTAGCTAAAGTAATTGAGGAATCGCAGAAATGTATAAAGGAGTTAAGCAAGAGAGATAAAACAATGAATGAGATTGCAAATGTTGAACTTAGCAAGGATGAAGAAGTGGATGTCAACGCAGTTTCTAAAAGAGTTGTAAGGAATGTAAATACCTTTGGGTCTGTAGCTAAACCCAAGAATAGAGAGTGTTTGAGATGTGGCAGCCAATATCATTTGGCGGATTACAAGAAATGTTTTGCCTTAGACCAGGTTTGCAAGAAGTGTGGTCGCAAAGGGCATTATGCACGTATGTGCAGATCAACTGACACTCCTGATAGGTATAAATCCAAAGTTAATGTGGTTCAACCATGCCCCGCGGTTGGACAATCACTCAACCGGGTGTTGGTCTTAGGGGAAGGTACTGATTGTTTTCGTGAGGAAGCCAATCAAGACTTACGTAGACTAACCAGACCTTCGGCGGAATTCAGTGTGTGTGGACAAAACGTGACTCTCATGGTGGACTCAGGTTCTATGTTCACTATTATACCGGAGTCGCTCTTCCATGCACATTGGCAGGGTGTTACTCTTTCAAGTAAGGATATTAATCCTGTTAGTTTTCAAGGGGAGTCGATTGATATTTTAGGTTATATGTATGGCTCCATCAAATTTGGTTCTAGGAGTACTCAAGGTAAGATCTACATTGCTAAGGATGGTCCACCAATTATTGGTTGGATGCACCAATATGATTTACACATAATCATAAATCCGAGGTCTCCTAACCAAATTATGGTAGTTGAAGATTCGATTCAGATTGACCACATTTTACAGGATGCGCATAAAGTATTTGAGGACAAACTGGGTTGTGTACAGGGTTATCTTCACAAAATAATTCTTAAACCTGATGCTTGTCCAGTGCAGCACAAGCTGAGGAAAGTACCACTATCTGTGAGGCAGGGACTTAAAGATCTTATACAAGAGTTATTAAGTTCGGGTGTCATAGAACCTGTAGAGGCATCATCATGGATTTCTCCAGTAGTTTTGACACTTAAATCTGATGGTCGTTTGAGATTTTGCATTGATCTAAGATCACTCAACCGTGACATCATCATGGACACTTTCCTTTGCCCAATATTAATGAGTTACTACAATCGGTGGGTGGTGGAAAGTATTTCTCCAAAATAGATCTGAGAAGTGCATATCATCAGATTAGATTACATCCGGATTCTAAATCACTCACTGCTTTCATTACCTCTGAAGGGACTTTCCAATTCACTCGCATGCCGTTCGGTCTGGCGTCGGCTGCGAGTGTTTTCCAGAGAATGATGTCCAACATGTTTAAAGGGTTGGTGGGGGTGGTCTACTTCCAAGATGACATTCTTGTTTCTGGAAAAACTGTCGAAGAGCATAATGCTCTTCTTAGACAAGTTCTTTGGAAACTGGAACATGCTGGCTTAACAGTCAACAAAGAAAAGTGTAAATTCTTAACTGAACAAGTGGAGTATTTAGGGTATACCATCTCAAGTGGTGGTTTGGCTCCCAAACGCAACCTGTTGGAGGCTATAAAAAAATGCTCCTTGTCCCAAAGATAAAGATCAGCTCAGGTCCTTCCTAGGCCTTGTGGAATATTATTCAAAATTTGTGAGAGCTTTTGCCGACATTTCTGAACCCTTGAGAGGTCTTCTGCGTAAAGGAACCAAATATGTGTGGAATAAGGAACAGCAAGAAGCTTTCTCGAATATCAAAAATAAAATTTGTGAGGCGGGGATTTTAGCTTCCTTTAAGCCAGAGTGCAAATCCACCCTCACAGTAGATGCCAGTCTCACCGGCATTGGGGTTGTCCTTTCCCAAAATCATCGTGGGGGAGAGAGAACGATTGCTTTCGCATCTAGAACTTTAACACAAGCGGAGAGGAACTACTCCGTAATTGAGAGGGAAGCGCTTGCTGCAGCTTGGGGCGTTGAGTACTTTAGGATTTACCTTTGGGGTTCAAGGTTTGTTTTGAAGACGGATCACAAACCTCTGATGAAAATTTTGTCTGCTGGAGGTGCTGGTAAAGGCTCAGCTCGGCTGGCCAGATTCGCTGCCAGGTTGCAGGAATACTCGTACGATATTGAATTCATTCATGGGTGGAGGAATCTGCAAGCTGATTGTTTGTCGCGTATGTCCTTAGATTGGGAAGTTGTTGACAGAGATGTTGTCACTAAATTTGAATCCGAAGAAGCGGTGGCTCTGGTGAGTGAAGTGTGTGAATGCAATTTGGGTGTGTTCTCAAAAGCACAGTGGTTGGAAGAAATGCAGCTAGATACTACCTTGAAGGAAGTCATTTCTTTGATAAAGAAAGGTGCTCCCCGTGAAAATATGGTACCTTTTGCGGTCAGACCTTTTTGGAAACTCTTGGAGGAATTATCAGTAAATGGATCTGATGTTGTCATGAGAGGTGACAGGTTTGTGCCTCCGGTGGGACTTCGCTTGTACATCTTTAAGCTCGCTCATGAAGGCCATTTGGGCCAAGGCATGACTATCAGAAGAATTAAACAAGAATTTTGGTGGCCTGGGATGGACGACCAAATTTGTAAGTGGGTTGAAAATTGTGTTTTGTGTAAGGAGAGTGAAAAAAGACTTAAGGTAGGCAATCAAAGTAATATGGGCCACATTACTGATCCTGGGAAGGCATGGTATACTATCTGTTTAGATTTTATTGGTCCTCTTTCTGAATTATCATTAGATATGCGTTTTGCAGTTGTCATTGTAGATGTTCACTCTAGATGGCTTGTAGTGAAATTTGTGAAGGACGTCACTACTCAGTCCACCATTGATGTTTTGGAAAAGTTGTTTTTGGATGAGGGCGTGCCGCATACGTTATTGACTGACAATGGCACACAGTTGACTTCTGGTGACATGCGTTGTTTTCTAGAAAAGTGTGGAATAAAACATTCTTGCACCTCTCTTTACAATCCCAGGGGCAATGGTATGGTAGAGAGGGCTAACAGATTAGTCAAGGGCACTATTCAACTGGCGATGGCCAATGGACAATCCCCCAAACGTCTTATTGAAGAAATGCTCTGGGCATATCGCACCACCGAGCATAGTGTTACCCATTTTTCGCCCTTTCAAAGTATGAGAGGACGTGTACCTGGTTCTCGCTTGGTTCCGGCGTGGCTGAAAGATTGGGTGGCGTCTGGAGGTGAACATACTCAAGATTTCTTTGATTCCAAGTTCATGGTGGGTGATTGGATTAAATTGAAGTGTGGTAGAGTGAAAGCTGGTTTGAGCAAATTTTCAAGTCCGTGCCGAGTTATCAGTGTTGCGAAGCATTTTGTTGTGGTGGAAGGTGGACAAAAGTGGAATTTGCGCAGAGTGGCTCTTTACCAGAGGAGGGGGGCTGTCGTCCAGCAATCTGGTCATGATGAAGGGTGTTCGGGCACAATGTTTATCCCAGATACTCCTGATAATTCTGGTCCAGTGGGGATGGGTCATGATGTGGGTGGCGAGTGCAGCACAGAGTTGGGGGACTTTGCTGTTACTCAGGATTTCAGATCAGATAATTTGGGTGGTGCTGGTACTAGAATTCGCAGACCTCCTTTGTATTTACAGGACTATGTCACTGTTTGATCCTCTCAGTTTTCTCCATTTTTAGTTGTTTTTGTTTTGCCTTTGTTTTCTGTCCATTAAGGAGGAGGATGTGTTGTGATGTAACTTACCTCGCGATGGAGTTTTCTTGTTTAGGTGTTCTATAGAATGTGAGGCTGACGGCACTCGATGTTTGCCAGTTGATGCTGGATCGTCGAGGTAGTCGGATGCCAGGCTGTGTTCTACAATAAACCATCTTTTATATATTCTTGGATCCTTGAAGATTATTTCACACTTCAACTCAACATCCTCCCAGGTTTCTGGAATCAACAGCTGCAGGACAAGTCGACTTTGGCGCAGTTTTCGGCGAGGGATGCAGACATGCCAGCAGGGTTAGTACCAGGTCAGCTGCTTCTCCTCTACTCTTCTCTTCTCTCCTCTCCTCTCCGCTTTGTGGCTCTTCGGTGTCCTCCCTGTTCTTAGGTCGTCAAGATCTGCTTCTCTGGTGCCAAGGGCTCCCCCAAATACTGAATTTAGGGGCTTTAGGGGAGTGTAGGGTAGGAGCCAATGGGCTACCGACACTTGGGGTCACTATACCCCTTATATGACCTCTTCTAGTGGAAAGTGGACATAACCCTGTCCCAGAATACCCAAGTATGCCATCACAAAGATGGCTAATTCTGAAAAATTGTATCCACTTCACAGTAGCCTACCTTCGGGGTGGTACTGGCCTGGAGGTGGCATGCCTACCTGACTAGCTAATTTTCCTGCCTGTCCAGGTGCCAAGGGGGCTCTGGACAGGGGATGGTGGCTTCCTTTCCTGTGAGGGGGGGGGGGGGGGCCAGATTTGCATTCCAAAGGTAGCAGCTTCTTTGAAGTTTGCCGGTCCAAGGAGACTAATCAGCAGGTCATTCTGTGGGAGGGGGTGTTACACACTCTTCCCGACAGGCTTTTGTTCTGGGTCTCTGGACAGCAAAATGCTCTCACCCTAGGAGGTCAGAACAGCGTCTGCAAGTCAGCAATTACACCAGAGGCTGGTAGGTTCTCAGGGGGCACCTCTAAAGTGCCCTCTAGGTGCATGTATTGGTAAATCTGACATTGGCATCAGTGTGGGTTTATCAATTCGAGAAGTTTGATACCAAACATCCCAATTTTCAGTGAAGCCATCATGTAGCTGAGGCACTCGTTTTCACCAGTGTCTAGTACATGTTTTAAAATGTCTTCCCTAGTCACTTGTACTGTCAGTAATAGGACTGACCAGCAGGTATGCTATCACATGTAATATTCAGCACCCTGACTTAAGGCTGTTAGGCCTTAGGGTGGCACAATTCGTGCTGCTGTCCTTAGGGACCCTCTTAAGCACTTCAGGGCCTAGGTAACATGGGTACCATTTACTAGGGACTTACAGTGGGTGGTAAAGGTTTTGCCAATTGGGGGAAAAATTGAACAGTTTTTAGAGACGGAACACTGGCACAGGGGACCTGGTTAGCAGGAACCCAGTACACTTCAGTCAAGGTTGCATCAATTACCAGACAAAAAGTGGGGGGTACTGCAACAAAAACCCAGTTTCCCACACCTCCCTACACATCCTGGTAAAATGCCCTTTGATGCCACAACGTCTACACTCCTTTCCAATAGCCCAACAATTTTGTGAGTCTGAAGTATGGTATTTACTCGCACACTTGCTACACATCCTGTTCTCGGATCTGTTGGTAAAGTTTTTGTTTCCAAGAAAATGCTTTCTTCCCTTTGTGTACCATTTGAACATCACTGCTACCTCCTCATCCACTTTGTCTAATGCTGAGGTCTCACTCTCACCATTGGTGTTTACGCTACAGCCTCTACGATCCATCTCCTTCATACAATACTCTGAAGGATGCAATTGAGATTGCAAAAATATTAGAGGAGTCAGTCTCGGATCTTTGGCAGCTCACAAATGCTCCTGTGTTTTCCTACTTCTGCATTGATCAACTGATCTCTTGTAATTTCTTCAGCCATTGCTCCAAACCTACATTTAACTGAGAGTTCACGTAGTAATTCATCACTATGAATTCATTTATGGATTCTCCAACCCTCTGCGGACTATAAAACGTATACCTTCTCATTAACACATTGGTCTCTTTTGCTAATTTTGCTTCTAATCTTTTCAGGGCTTCTATATACACATCCTCTATAGGTTGCCACTGATTATCCATTTCAACAAGAAGGTACTTAAATATATGCTGACCCTCTTTTCCAAGGCTGGTAACTATAATCACTCTTTTCCTGCTTTACCCGAATTCTTGTGCATCGAGTGCCTCCAAATAAAATTGTCAAACACTTCCACCCATTCAATGGATGGAATCCCTGGTTCAGATAAAAAACTGGGAGGTGGAGAAATTTCATTGACATTCATTCTTTATGTCACCTTTTAACACCAAAGACACCCCATAACCCTGCTACAAAATTACTGCTGAATGTTCTGTAAGGGTGTACCAATTACAATGCTCATAAACTAGGCTTTGAGATTGCGTTTAGTTGGTCTTACTGCGTTGAGACCATACAGACATCACCCTGTGATTTTTATTTTATTTTCCCCACCAACAGAAATGCAGTACTGTTCCTCTGTAGACACTTCCCCTTTAATTCCAGCAATTGTGAAATGAGCATTGCAGGGCGTGGCTTTGCCTTAAAGCACAATTCTGCTCCTCTTTCAGCGCAACCTCTTTAAATTTTCTCAGCTCCTGCAATGGGCGTCAGTAGGCGTAGCTACTACTTTTACCCTTTGAACATGCCTATGCTCATCGATTGGCTCCTCACACTCCCTGCAGCTGGGTTTTTTTCACCCGTTCAGGGATCAATGCTTGATAGGCGTCCATTGCAATGAGGTGAGGGCCACAACGTTACAGTTTCTGGCGCTGGTGTCAACAGGTGACTATTTTAGGGAAGTGGGTTTCTGTTGCAGTAACCCCCCCCCACACCA
Source organism: Calotriton arnoldi (assembly GCA_963921515.1). Taxonomy (NCBI): domain Eukaryota; kingdom Metazoa; phylum Chordata; class Amphibia; order Caudata; family Salamandridae; genus Calotriton; species Calotriton arnoldi. The sequence continues at coordinate 149,575 of CAWUFW010006603.1, read as the reverse complement.
TGTTTGTACGCTCTCACCACTAGATCGAGCGCGTAGACACCCACTCAAAAGGAATGCTGAATGTGGGTTGTAATATAACAAAACGGGCTGACTTAAAGCCCTGAATGACTGTGCGACTGGCAATTGTCACTCACAGGTGCCTTGCATTACGTGGGGCACACCGCGTGTGATATTTATTAGTCACTGGACACAGTATGTGTATTTTAACGATAAATACACTGGATCTGGGATGAGAGGAGCACCTAAAGTCATTTCTGAGGCAAAAAACACGTATTTTATTCGTTTTGCGTGTGATTGTTTGTCTTTCAGAACTTTCCTTTCTACAATTGAAGAGAGGGCGCCAGACCGAGTACACGGTTTGGTCTCTGAGTGACCAAGGGTTGGGTACACCTTAGCGTGTGTAGACCACTCGGGTCACGTCACTTGGTCCTGACTAAAACCTGGTAATATCGCCATCAGGTTGAAACATGTAGACCACTTTTCACTTTTATCACCATCAAGATACCGGAGGTCAATCTAACCGAGCACGGCATCTTACCTAACTTTTAACATTGTCCAGTTGCTCCAGATTAAAGTCCTTGAGGGAGTTAAATCTGGCCAATTTTTAATTCACTTTTTTTCATTCACTTGCACCACTGAAATAAACCTGCTCCACTGTAATCAGGTGTTGAAGCACACCCGGATAGCACTCGGCTATTCGGGTGGGACCCCTATGATGAAGCACGTCACCAACTAGGTTGGTGAGTGAGGGGTCTTTATAAAAAAGAAGAATTCTCTCCTTTTTTGTGCACCTCTCCCTATACCACAGAGACATTGTGTCTTTAGGGTATACTCCTTCGATTTGTTAATGTTTAGCCATAGCGTACAGCTGTGTGACTGGCGTGCAGCATGGCTTAATTTTTATTTTATCTTTTAAAGCATTTGCAAAGCCAATATGTCACATCTACGAGAGCTATTGGCTCTGACAATGTTTTTTTTTTTTTTTAGCACTGGCCACGACATACCTTTTTTTTTATTATTACTGCGTGGTCGGTGAAAGGACAGGCCAACATGGTGTGAGGGGAAGCCATTTGAGGGGGGCAACAAAGGAGGGGGTGGAAAAACAGTGCTATGAAGCGGTCAGCGTTGGCTGTGTCATAGCTTTTTTCTATTATGAACAGAGTGCGGATCGCAAGCTAACATGGAGGGAGGGTAAGTCGTAAGGGCAACACAAACAGTGGGTGGGAAGGAGGAGCAGAGAACACGTACATGAACAAACGGAGGGTGGGAGGGAAGTGCTGGGGCATTCGTACCAGTATGGAATACATGCAGCCAATGTAGTAATCCCCGTACCCCAAGGATGGGTGCTAGTAAAGCGAAATGTGTCCCTACTGTGTACCAAATTCCATAAACACTGCAATATAGCAGGGAAACAACATGCTGCAGTTCAAGCGTTTACAGTAAATTGCCTTGGAGGCTCGTAGAAACTTAATGCTACTTAAGCTTCCTTGCTGGAGGCTTACATCTAAGAAAATATTTTACTGGTAGTGAGTGAGAGCAAAGCTTTTACTTTCTTTTTTGGGGTTTAATATCTGGATACCCTGCAGAGTAGGCTGGTGGAACCGGGGTCGCTTCCCTTACAGAAAGCAGAGCACGCAGAGGTAAAGAAGGTGTGGGTGGGTTTGGGGCACGCATTAAGTTCATCATGCTTTGCACTGTTTTACTGAAGATAAACCTGCACGTGGCTCTTCAAGCTCGGGTTTTAGAAGTGTAAAATCTTTTTAAAATGCAGGTCATAAAGCTGCAATTTGTTACACAGTGTGTCGGCATTAGATTGTTTTGGAGCACTGGAATTGGTGTCTGTAGAGGGGAAGAGACCAGGAGATTCCTACATTAGTGTGCCTTCAATTTGAATTCTGAAACTCTACTTGTGTAACCTTTTATCATGTGGTATTTGTGGTTTCAAGTTGCGTAAAGTTTTCTAGTTTGTTTTATTCAGTCTGTCTTTATATCGGAATTATACAAAATTCCATATAAATACGATACATCATAAAATACAAATAAAAACCATAATAAAATACATTCATATAATCACAAGGCAGACAAAGTCTAAGTGTTCAAAACCACAGAGAGGCAACATATATCTGAATCAAGAGCACTAGAACAAACTGTCAGTCAGGAAACAAACATCTTATTTTAAGTGCCTCTGACTAAAAACTAGCAACAGATTAACACAAAATAATCTTCCAATAATCTCAAAAACATTATAGATGGCCGGACTGGTCTAAAAAGATCAAAATTCTTAAAAAGTGAAAGAATAAAAACTCTTTGTGGGTTTACATAATACTGTCAAAACATGATTGAATGAAGTGTATTTTGCTCTGACATTAAGATCACAGCCACATACACTAGAATTAATCCCTTAATGATTTTTGGGAAAGCTAAAAATCCAATGTAATTGGTCCAATCTAAACCTGGTCAGCAAAATTCGATGATTAGGTACACTAACCCTAATGAGATGGGTAGGGTTCCATCAATGGCACTGACTTTATTTAACAAGTAAGTAGGAACTGAGGGTTTTATTAATTCAGAAACTTTTCTATGAAGCTGGCAGGCTGAAATGAACGTCTTCCACATCCAGGCCAGATCAGCAGTTTGTTTTATTTGTTAAGACACAAAAAAGTGCTATGACCCAGTCAGTGTGGGCTGCATCAATGCTTTTTTTTTTTTTAATTAAGATTTCAGCAAGGACAAAAGGCAGAGTCGACATGGAGGAAGGAAGTAATTGGGGGGTGGGGAGGAGTGCTGTGACGAGTCGGGGGGGGGGAGCCACAAACAATGGAGGGTGGGAGCGAGGGGATGTGGCAAGCAACAGCACAGGAGAGGGATGGAGGGACATACATGGGAGAGAAGTACACGACCAGGCCTGCTGAAAAATCTGCTGCTTAAGCCCAAAAAATAAATAGTGCCTAAAAAATGGGCAGTGGAATGACAATTAATGCAGCCATGTTCCAGGGGAGGGCTATACACGAGCGGAGAAAGGGTACCTATGTCAGCTGTCCTATATGAAACAGGCAACTGAGAGTGATAATGAAGCCAACCAATGATAAGTAATGGACGGCTTCCAAGCTCACTGAGAAAACTAAATATTTTGAAGAGAGAGCATGTGCTGTCTAAGCGAGACCTAAAAAGTGAAACTTCTTTTAAGGCACGTACGTTCCTGTCAGAGACAAATCTGAAGGAGTATCTTTGTGCCACCTGTCAAAATCATATGAATAGTGAACCCGTAAAACTGTTCTTTGCTAAAACTTGCCTTTTACTAATCTCCATAAACATGTCAACAGTGATACATTTTAACTCCTCAATAAGAGGTAAATATGTAGTAATCTAATATGGCCCATTATAAAGTAGTGACTTAGTAACTTCAAACACGTCACATATGAATCTTGTAAAACATTCCCAACAGCACAATGAATCTTTTATGTCATGAAATACCTTTGTTTCCAGGCATTCTGCAAATTTTAGCTGTTTCAAAAGCTTCTTCTGTTTGTTGCTGAAACGATTGTCTTGCTCGGCACTTGTACCCTGTAGAAAATATATATAAGGTAAAATTATATATAACTACTTTTAGAAAGCTATGACAACGCAACAAATATAGGCAAATTGAATGAGCATCTGTCTAAACACACAGCTGTTCATTGCTGTAAGGAAAGCATGTCAAATGTAAAATCCTTGTTCAAGGTCTTCCACTGTAGCAGCTGGAGCAAACAGTAAGATTTTTTTTTTTTTTAATTAGCAGCTTTGTATTGCACGCACAAGACCCAAGAGCAGCAGCATTTCACAAGTCAAAAAGCTATCATCATATTCAGGGCTTGAAAAATCATGAAAATGATACTAGACCTGCAGGTCTAGTAACTTTAAAAATCTATTTCGACCTAGCTGTAATGTACTTGACCTGTGAACTGGTCTCAAATTGTGTGATCCTAGGCAAATATTTTGTCTAGTTGAGCCGCCTTTTTCTTTATTATCACATAAGAGAGCGCCCTCAAATATGCAAGTGCACTATTTCTGCTGTACAAAAAAACCTCTTTATTTACTAGATTAAATGTTTGTTCCATATATAACAAGAATCAAGCCCATTTATAGGTCACACGAGATCCCTGGCTTGCCTCTTAGTTCACTATTAGCATTGTCATCTGGGAAGGAGCAGTAATAATTCCCAGTTCATGTTTAAAAACTCGCTTTTCATAAATATATTACTAAAGCATGATGTGGTAGTGCACTGTCATTTACAGAAAGCATATTTTCCATTGAAATGGCCACAAACCTTTCCCACTAACTTGTAGTTTTATGGATAAATAGCGCATAAACATTGTTTGGAAATTGGTTTTCAGCAAAAATATTTAAAATTTGCACATCACCAAGTAAAGTGTTTTAATTTGTTTTGATCCTATCTAAATATTTACAAAATTGTGTCTTCATAACTAGTGAAATATATTTGAAATGTTTGAACAGTTCACTATTTCAGTGTTGTGTTAGAAAAAAGCCTGACATCTTACAGCCTTTCATTTCACATGCTTTCCACAGTTCATTTGTCACACAGTTCACTTTACAAAATCCTCTAACTTCAGTCACAGAAAGAAAAATAAATATAAGAAGACAAGCTGACTTTTGACCTCTGTCTCTGAAAGCTAGCAAATGTGACAAGATAACAAGATTTAAAGGCATCTTTATTGCTCTTTCACTTAGTGAGCAATTTAGGAAGATGTTAGAGAAACTTAAATAGACAATGAGGTCTTGGCATCATCACCGGCCATAGTGGGTGGTGCTGAAACTGTGGAAACCACCATAAAACGTTAAAGGCGACTGGTAGGTTACTAAGACACCGGACCTTCAACAATTACAATTAAGAGCAATCGGAAGTAAACTGGTTAGGCACTTAGTTTTTTGGGAGGTTGATACTTTTGGTTCCGACCTTTGGGTACCTAAACCTCATCTAAGCAAAATTACTTACTGAAACCTCAATCATTTTAGTAATTGAAAAGTGTGCTGTACACATTGTAAGTGCTTTTGTCTTTCAGTAAAAATAACTTTATTTTGAAATAAGATGTACAATTACACTCCTTGTGCAGCAGAGCAGATTTTACATAAAATAATGTGGGCCCAATGTTCAATTGATTGCTAGCGATTAGAACCTCAGACAATGTTTGGAGTACGTTCTCTGCCCTAGAAGCTGCTAGGCACTTTTGTTTTTCACAGTTCCTTAATTATTAGTAGCATGTTTCTCTTTTGATTAAGGCTATTCTCTTTTTAAAGAAGAGAGCTCGCTGGTCTTTGGCATTAGTGTTACTATTATCTTATGTGTATGTGGAGTGTCTAAATTCACACCACCTCCATAAGCAAAACCTGGACTGATGAACGTCGTTACCAATAGAGGGCCAAGTACTAAAAGGGAGCATATGGTCTTTCAACTGGAGTGCAAGTGTACTGTGGCTTTAGTACACAAATTGTTAATCAAACTAATTGTTACACTTGGTGCCTAGAAAACTCTAGCTGCCCTGAAATGCCAATAAAACACCTCAAACTACCTGAAAAGCTATCACAAATGCCTCATCAAAACAAATAATTAAACTAACGGCATGTACTCAAATTGTGAAACTGTGCAAGACTAAAAAAACTCTTGAACCATAAGTAAATAGACCTAAGTTCAAGTATCTGTAGAACTGTATAACATTTAGCATCCAGATTAAATTAAATCAGCTACAAATTACAAACGGACAGATCAGCAAGTACCCTAAAACAGTTTTGCATGTTTTAAATCAATAAAACTGACTTCTCCCATGGATACTGCTCACTAGCGAGTGGCATGCTAAGAAATGACCAACTTATGCAGTTAATAAAAAAAAATAATAATAAATAAATCAATGACTTGTTAATAAACTTGCATCACCAGGGCAACCCCACAGAGGCTAGTGAAGAGGATACGTATTCTTTGCATATCTTTTTTCAGTCTACTCTTCTAGGTCACTCAGCATGTAACTCTACTTACAAATAAACACCCAGACATTTGACATAAAATGGAGAAACCTTACATTGTTAATATTATCTTATAATCAGATGATTTTCCATCTCTGGACCCAGGACCGGTGACAAGACACTCTACACATAACTATTTTACCAGGGTTAGATCGAAGTGCAAAAGATTGGGTTTTCAGCTGCACAAATAGTCAATAGTTTCCTCCTGTACCCAGCCGAACATGGGAAGGATAGCTTCACTCATCCCCTTAGATACTACCAACCACGGACTACTACTGCGTATTTCTCTTAAGGTATGCACTATCTTCCAAGATGTGCCACACCCATCATGGGGGGTTCAATCTCTCCCTGATAGGTAATGGTCAGAAATGGACTCCTCTACATAGACAAACTGGTCTCACACATCATCTTCTTTGTGTTGGTTCTGCAGAATTCCTTTGAAACATGGAGTTTTTAATACCATCCTGCCATAACAGCATGCACAATATCTATGACCACTATATAGTGAGGCTACGTTTATATGGTTATGTATAGATTTACAATCTGTAAGTCTTCTAAATCTATACTTAATTGGCTATACTTACCTTCACAACACTGGGGTAAGTCAATATTTTGGCAGGGCTATACTTTGCTACTAAGTATTATGGCATACAATTGGTTGTGCTCTCCAGCAACCTGGATTAAAAGCATTGAGCTGGTACTCCAGGTCAGGAATTAGCTGCCTCTGCTTTTCTGTGCTTGACAATGTTGGAGGGTAATAGCTGCAGAAAACTGTAACTCTGCTCCCTTACCCTCTGAATCACACCTATTTGTGGTATATTAAAAGTGGCAATCCAAGCCTGTAGAATTCTTGGTCAGGTAACCAGAGACTGCCTTTACTGAGTCACAAGTCAACTCCTCTAAGAATATCACAACAGCACCCAAGGACTATGCACAGTCACTGACAATTGTCAACATTATTCTGTAGTAAATGCAAAAATCGTAATATTCTTGGTCAGTTCCTTGTCTTATCACAACAAAAATCTATGAACACTTTGAAATCTAGACATTACGAATAACAGCATTTACTGTTTTAACAGCAGATCAACGGAAGGTTCCAAATAGATTCTATGCAAGTACCGACTTAAAAATAAACAAATAAATCACTATTTCTTGTAAATATATACATACCCAGAAAAGCCTTCAGTATACAGGATCGACCAAATTAATGTACACAAGCAACTTAATGTACATGAAATAAGCTGTACCCATATTGGTAGATCAGCGATCCATAAATTGCGTAGAACAGACAAGACTTTCAACAATGTATACTTTCCCTAACCATGAAAGGAACCATCCTCTTCATCACGCTCTCACCCAATCGAACTCCATGAAATACAAATGAGGAAATTACTGCAACATTCCTCTCAGTGAAACACTATGATGTATACCAAGCACTATCTTGTACCAACACAGCACACAAGCAAACTGAACAAACCAGATTAGGATTTGCTGTCACCTAAGAGTGTATCTAATGAACCAGCACAATTACAAAGTTCACTTTTTCAGCAGCCAAAAATGTAAATTAGGAACTCTGTGAATGGTGACCTTTCAACTGTTATCCACTTCAATATGTAAACTTCAAAGTATACAAAAAGAAAAGAAAAAATCAAGCTGACCAGACACCCACTGTGAAACCATCCTCAAGAGCAAGAATCTGAGGACACAAACCTTTTCTGCCATTGGTTAAATCCATAAGAAAAAAAACTGCTTTCTGCTACTAAACACTTTGTTTGCAATTAATTTAATATTAACTTTATTTGTAAGACGCTATGAGATTTTGTTCTCTAGTGTAACTTTGCCCCATATAATAGAACAAAAAATATTTTTAACTCTATTAAGATGCACATTAAGCTGAATGACATCTAAAGCACCAGTTAGATATACCAGAAACAAGCATTGGCATAGCCAATAGGTCTTGCCTTTGGGACCTTATAAGTGTTTAGCCATGCAACGGTTGATATTGTTGCACCAAGGATATTGTGCTGCATAACTAAATACTTATAAGGTCCCAAAAGCGAGACCTATTGGCTATGCCAAAGCTTATTTTGTTTTTTTGCTTTAGCCGCAGTTGATCAGAATCGGCAACAAGCACTGTCAAAGTCAAAAGATCAGCTACCACTTTCAAAGGTGAGACCTCTTGGCTTTGCCAATTATTGATTTTGTCTGTGGGTGGGTTTCGGCAAAATTCTAGAGTGGAAAACATTTTGATGCTTGCGAAAAACCTTTAGGCCACTCTTCATGCTGCTAACCACAGTTTCACCTTTTTACAGAGGAACTCTTTAATGGTAAAAAACCTATCTGTCAGGCAATCTTTCACAGAAAGCTGTTTTGAATTGAAGGTCTGGGTATGCGGTGTCTCGCATGTTTGCTTTGCATTTGTAGACCCCGATGCTGAGGAGAAAGAGCTGGGCAGTGCATCTGTACACCAGCACACACTGGGGTTTGTTTACCCTCAGAGGGATCGTTTGGTTTTCAGCACTTTGGAATAATGAAGACGGATGATGGTTGTGTGCCATGAAAATGTCACACATATGCCATCTCAAACCTTGGCAGCTATGCCCATTTTGTTAGTAAAGTTTGATAGGAATGTTATATTATTATTTTGTCTGGCCCTGGCGCCCCCACGTTCCACACTAGCATTGGACCCACCCACCCTGAGCGTCAGAAAAAGGTATGAGTAAAAAGGCCCGTTCTTCTGGAAGGAGGGCGGAACGTGATAATCATTCAGTGTGCGTCCGAGTCTTTTGTATGGCTCAGCACTGGAGTCAGTTCAGTGCATCTGCACAGCACAGCATATGACGTCTGTCAGAGGAGATGGACACTTCTGGGAAACCACTGGAGCGAAGAAGAAAGGACTCCAAATAAGACATTTACCGGTAAGTAATTGAAACATTACAAAGCGCTTCTAGTTCATAATGTTAAAAGCACGGGCTTTATCAATTTTGGTTCCGGAATAGACGTTATTATCTTGTTTTTACTCTATCCAATTAAAAAATAAAAAGTATGCTAAATCATTCATATACAATTATGGACACATTTTCACATACGTACATACTGCCTTTTTTTGTTGCAGATTTATATAGCGCGAACTCGACCCGAAGGCATTGGAGCGCTAATTTACATGAGCACCAGTTATTTTACACATCAGTTACTTTTCCCTGCTTTCATCCAAAATTGTTGACATTTCTCAGGTTTTGTTTACTGCCTCCTAACGTAGCCACTAGTCATCACTTTATTGCAAGCCAATGCTGTTGACTTGCACCTCTATGTCTACGAAACGGTTAGCAGCCAATGTTTCACGCTACCACTTTGTGTTAATAAATCTTATAATTACAGGTGAAACCGTCGGTTCTCAAAACCCAACGGTAAATAAGCAGCTGGAAATAGTATATCGCTGTGTGTACGGGCGTATGCTGGATAATCTGGACCCGGTCGTAGACCTGGAAGGTCATAACGAAACTATGCCAAAGGGTGTGAGTGTGCACCAAAGCGAGTACATGCAATAAAAAACCGCCGAGCCCGGCGTATGTTACAAGTAAGAAAGCGTGCAGGATTCAATGCAAGTTATCAGCATTTACTTACTTCTACCGGCGTGTGGAAGCGTCTGATAGCGCTGATGGTACGAGTGTCCAAACGCGGAGTGTGGCGTGTTAAAAGCTCGTGTAAAGTAAACAGTGAGAAAGGGACTATCACTGGGCAGTGAAGTGCGGTGAAACGATGGGCACCATTTTGTAATAGATAATAAAGTGTAAAAAGAAGTTCTACAGTTAAAGCAAGTGAGCGTAAAGTGAGTTAAGAAAGGGACTGCAAGTGAAGCTTCCTGTGACAATAAACAGTAATAAAAAATGAAGATCACAGTAGATAAATCGTGAAACAAGGGAATGTGCACAAATCTGAAAAAGGATTACACAGTTGGCTGGTCATGAATGAAATAAAGAAAACGACAAACGCAAGTGGTGCGCGCGCGCGCTTGGGAGAGCAGTCTTCACTTTTCAAGCACTGCACTCGTGCTTGTGGCGCACCGCTGCTCGCTCCCGCAAGGTGGATGCCGCCACGAGTGCGGTGCTTGAAAAGTGAAGACCGATGGCTAAAGGCCCTCCTAGAGCAGCGCATGTGCGCTGCCTAGGCGAGACCTAAAACTCTCGATATACCAACCGCAAGATAAAATTTCCAATGGATTCAATACTACCACGTTTGATATCATCCTGGAATAAAGCATGTCATCCAACTAACCATTTGCCTTAACCGTTGGAGAAATGTATGCTTCATGTATGGAAATAGTAATACATTTGGAAACTGGGAAAAAAGGAAGATCACTTGGAAAAAAAAGGAAAATGAAAACATAAGAAAAGTTTCAAACAAAGCCAAATATCACCCAGGACTCACTGAGGCAATTGATTCTCCACAATACTTCCTATTGTTTAATAACTCGCCACCTTCTAATGCGTACTCAATTTATACCACAAAAATTCACACAAGTAAAGATAAGTTGACTGGCAGGTAGCAGAGTATTTTGGGACTCCAGATGGCACTCTGCTCACTCTAAGCTACTCTAATTGTAATTAGGGCTCCCGGTTTTATGTTTTTTTTTTTTTATTTGTTTTTTTTTACATTTCCGTCTGTATTTATCCATATTTATTTTTGGGCCATTATATCTGTATTTATCCAAATTTATCTTGTGATTTGCATATAAATGAAGTTGTAAAACTGTACATTTCCATATTTAACTGATAGACACACACTCATACTTTGATGTCTGTGTTTTAGCTATTTAAGCTGCCAAATATTACATAATATATCCACTGGTAAATACTAGCATTATACCACAAATGTATATTGACACATGCTGTTATTTAAAGAAATTTCATCCTGTTTTTGAATTTACCATGCTGTCCATCTGCTCAGCTGTTGGGCTATAATTCATGAAAGGCAGCACGGAGAGTCACTAAAAAGCAGCAGAATTTTCTGTATTTATCCACTTAAAAAAATGAATGCAGACAGAAAACACATTGTTTTCTGTCTGTATTTATCTGTAAAAATCCGTAAAAAAGGGAAACAGGGAGCCTTAATTGTAATACAGTTGCTTCAAGTGTTGATCAGGCGTCAAGGATCTCAGAGAAAGAAGGGGGCGTGGCCGGCTGCCTAAGATGGTGCACGTGCTCTGAGCCCACTCCATACCCTTCCCCCGTTTATCCTACTTCATCGGTGCGATCTACTCATCCGATAGCCCACCCGTGGAGCCGGGGCCTGCCTCCATCTTACCTCTCTGTCCTGGTCCTGTGTGGTGGGTCTCCTGAGAACGGAGGAGGGCGGACTGCTCGGCTGCGGGCCTGGTGCCTCGGTGTCCTACTGTCTGGACACACCCCAGCTTCTGCTGGATCATGAGGGCTCCCAACTACGTGGCCGCCACTGGGTGCGGGACCTGACCCCTCCCCCCCCCTCCCGAGGCCTGCTGCACGAGGGCTCGGGCGTGGCCTGTGCCATTGTGACTCGGGCGCTCCAGTCTTGTGAGGCAGCCCGCTCTCCTGTGCCAGAGGGCTGGCTCTGGGGCTGCTGACCCACATTCAACCTAATTGCCAGCTGGGGAGCGACGTCTGCCCCCCACCCCCTTTGGTCTCCTGGGCGCCCACCTCGCCCTGGGCCTGGGCGCCCACCTCGTCTCCGGAGGCGAGTCCGGCTTTGCGCTGCTACGGCTGTGGGCTTGCGAGTCTGGGGTGGGTGTCTGGGGGTCGTTCGGGCCTAGCCCCCATACCCCCCAATGCAGCGATAGTGGACGCCAGTGGCGAGCCCTCCGTGTGGTGGAGTTGTGGGGGCCTCGATAGCATGGCCCACGGCCCACTTGGTTTGCCGTTTGTTGGTGCACCGTTGCGAGGGGGAAAGCGCGAGGGTCATGTCGGACCCAGGCTGTCTCCCTCCTTCGCGGGCAAGCTGCAGGCTACTAGGTTGTCCCATGGGCACACTAGCATAACATATTGGGCCTTATGGACGCGGGGGTGGCTCAGGGACCAGGTCAGGTCCAGGCTGCCCTCCCAGACTTCCCACCTTGGGCCACCCGGGTTGATCGGACCTAGGCCTCCAAAGCACATCCTGCTAGCGCCTACGTACTGTGGGCGCTCTGTCTCATACTCCTACACCCTACCTCACCACTGCGTTACGAGAGTGCCCCTAGGGGTGTCGCGGGCCTGAGCTGGTAATTAGCAGACATCACCCCAGACTGCTAAGAGGGTGTCAGACACACTACTGGAACTTACCTGGGTCTGGACCTTTACCCATTTCCTGGCTGTTCTAGACCGGACATCCTTCCTGCAACCCACATTGCACTATTGATGAGTACATGAAGCTTTAACTACACAAGCCCTGATGGGCTCCCAACGGAGTTCTTTAAGACATATGCCGACACACTTATCCCGCATCTGCACACCCTTTACACCTCTGCACTAGAGAATTCCCTGCTGCCAACTTAATTACGCATGGGCAGCTTGGTTTCCTTATTGAAGCCGGGTAAAGGCCCCACAGCCCTGGGCTCCTACAGACCTCTAGCTATTCTAAACACGGATTATAAAAATCTGGCGAAAATACTTGCTAATCGACTCACGCCCCTCATTCCTGCCTTGGTCCATCCGGACCAGAAAGGGTTGGTCCCCGCTAGTAGCATTTCTCTCAACCTTCGTTGTTTAAGGGTTGTGGCGTATACGCCACTTCGCTGGCCACACTCAGGGTGCCTGGTTTTGGACCTCGAGAAGGCCTTTGATTCCCTTGAATGGGATGATCTTTTTGCAGTTTTATCTAAATTTGGTTTCGGAGCCACTTTCATTGGTATGGTCAAGCTGCTTTATAAACACCCAACTATTTGCATTAAAACAGGTCCTTACATATCTGATCCCATTGCTGTGGGTCGCGGGACTAGGCAAGGCTGTCCCTTATTCCCCCCTTGGCTATGGAGCCACTGGCTAAAAGCGTCCGCACCCGAGTCGATGTGGGCAGACCCCTAGGTGATGGAATACACACGATCTCCCTGTATGCGGATGATATTCTGCTGTACGTGAGAGACGTCCACTCCATTTCCTCCTCACTGGCTCACACCCTGTTGTTGTTTGCCGATATGCCGGGATTGCGCGTCAATGCATCAAGGTCCTCTCTATACCCTTTTTCGGGCTCCACCCAGGACCCTAAATACACCCTTAATGGAACCCAAGTAATATGGCGTGCAGATTCCTTTCGATATCTAGGCATTCGCATTTATCTGCAAGATTCCGACCTATTTGATGGCAACATAGGCAGAGCGATGACTGCTATCCGTGCCCAGCTCACCTTTTGGGGTACCCTTCCGCTATCTGTCGCTAGGAGGATTGTCCTCACCAAAATGGTGACCCTTCCTGGCTCCTCTACTATTTCACAAACCTGCCCCTCTATAGCCCCCCTTTTTTCAATGAATTGGAGAGAACGATCAGCGATTTCATTTGGGAGACCTCCCGGCACTGTGTTTCCATAAAAAATAAAAACGTTATCTGCCCACAGCCCAGGGAGGCCTTGCCGCCCCAAACTTTGAGCATTACTACCTAGCTGCACAGTTACAATGGATTGCCAGATGGCTGGCCTCTCGCCAGCTCACTGACACGGCCACTCTACATTCACCCCATCACATCTCTCCCTCCTTCATTTGTTCCACCCTTGCTCAAGGCGCACAGCCACAGACTCCCTATTGCTCACAGTGGCACGCAAATGCTACTGCAGAAGCCTTTTTACTGCCCGCTCCACAATACCATATGCCCCCGCTATTCCTCTCCTGGGGTCACCTAGGGGCCTGGAGGTCACCGCGTCGGCAGAGCTACACAACTGGGAGATGCAGGACATTCATGACGCTGGATATCTTTTCCGGGACGGGGCTCTTATCCCATACACCGTGCTTGTTACAGAGGAGGGGCTACATCCAGGTCACTTTTTAATACACCGTTCCCTTATATCAATCAGCCCCTTCGGTTCGTTGTGGCAACTTATCCACAGAACCTCCCACACACCTCACGATTCAGTACTTGCACGTGATGGGTACCGGGGGCACCGGACGCGGTGGTTCGCCGCCTCCCTTAGGCAACACACTGCAATCACACTGGAACCCTTGAAGCGTCACTGTGAGGGGGACTTGGAACGTCCTTTCACTGACTGAGTGGGCGGCGGCCCTAGAGAGCTCCACACGAATACCTCGCAATCAAAGCTTCCACCAGATCCAATTTTTTTTATCTTACACAGAGCATACCTTACCCCAGCAAAAATTAATATTTCCTTTGCGCAGACACTGCCTGTCCCCGGTGTCAATTGACTGACGCGGACCTCTTGCATATGCTGTGGCGCTGCCCCGCTCTCTTCCGTTACTAGAACACAATAGCTTGACGCCATTGCCCGCTGCACCCAGCGCGACATCCCCTTTCATTGGGAAACATACAATATGCATCTCTTTAGAAGAGGTAAAAGACATACGGTTACATCCCGCTTTCTGGATCTGGGCATGGCAACTACTAAGCGGCTGATCACTAGGAGGTGGTAGTCTACTGCGGCCCCCACGCTATTGCGTGGCGTCACTCTTTACTGACATGGGCTAAAGCGGAGAGCATTGCCCTGCACAGAGAAGATTTGTTGGGCCTTCGAAACTCCCACTAGCTGGGACGCAATCTTAGCGGACCTGCAGAGGAGCGATGGCATGGATTCAGTGGACTCTCCCATGGAGGAGGAGCCGACCGTTGTGGCGACATGAGCGGGGGTGCTCATCTATCCCTACAAAGTGAGGGTGAACCTTCATCATAGACTTCTCCCACATTCAGTCAGCGATAACATATTTGGCCCACGTGACAATTAAACGCTAAAAAAAAGAGGAAAAAAAAATGGTCTGGATCTTCTTGAGTCATGTGTCCATTATTGATCATTGGGGGCAATAAATGTCTTACACTCCTCTGTGTTAGCCCCAATGCTGCTCGCCCACACTACCACTAATAGAGCACTGAGCCCTGTAAACGTTTGGGGAACCCCTGTACTCTGTGCACGGTATTACCACCAAGTGGCAATATGTACAGAGCCAGCTTCCTACAGTTCGCCAAGAATGGTACGCACACACAAAGGCACATACATTTCCCTGGGGAAAGGCGGGAATGTTCGACACGAACATACTTGAATTCATCAGAACATGCATACAAACCAAGTAGACCAGTCAAAAGAAAGTTGAGAGCCCAGAACGACAGCCCTGCACTACAGATAGCAAACCAGGCGACAGCACCTCCCCCACCATATGAAAGTGCGCTCGCCTGCTCTACCTGCATTAGGATCATCTAATTCGCCAAGTGAAGAAGTCGGCAGGCCCACCAGTAACAACGAGCGGTTAGGCCCAGCCATGAGAGATTAACAGGCCAGCATGCCCAAGAGGTCAAAGATCAACCCAGTCCGGTGCAAGACCTCCCAGAATTGTGACCCCCTCCCCATTGCGCCAGACACAGAGAACCCCAGCGGTGTGGAGAACACGCACCCTCACTGATTTAGGCGACCACACACCGAGTGACATTGAGGTTTGTGGAGGTTCTAGACAGTGATCCCGCTAGTGGGAGTGGGGAAGAGGGCCACCGTCTTCCGGGATCCGATGAGAGAGGAGCTACAGGACTTGCCCAGGTAGCAGAGGAAACAACAGAGCTAATCGGAGGGAAAAGCCTGACCAAAAAGAACAGCGCATAGCACAAAACAAAGGAGGTAACCTAGACAGGATGTAGAAGAAAGGCGCGACCTAAGGAGGGAAAGAGAAAGAGTTAGCAACCAGGAAGCACAGCAAGAACAATGAACAGCGCGCCACCTACATGAGACGAGCAGAGGTAGGCACAGGACACCGATGGGGGAAAGAGTAATAGGTAGAATTAGATGAGACTTTTGGTTGGGATCCGAGCCTCACCACATTTTCAACAAAGGAGAGGGGCTGACCGGGAAATCAAGGAACAGGGTAGCCTGGTGCTGACACAATCAAGACTCAGAAAAAACAGGATGGCACCTTTGTGCGCACATAAGGGGAGCAGCAACGAAGACATACGCTGCTCCAACATTAACGCATAGTATAGATAGACTGATCCCCAAGGGAGTAGCCAGAGAGGAAGGTGAGATGTTTGCGTGGCCATTCTGCCACCTGCTAGCCCGCTGAACTGAGGGGAAAAGACCAGTACGATAGACTCTGGCTGAAGGAGGGATCCTTCGAGCTAGAGGACACTGCCATAGAGGAAGACTGCATCTGGCATGGAGGAGGAGAACCTGAGTGGAACTTGCCCTACATGCAGGAATGTCTAAAAAGATGGGATCGCCATGTTGAGGAGAAACCAGTAGAGTTACCCAAAGCAAAGATGTACCCGCTACTACAGAAGGACACGTCTGAGGTCATCTATGTGCCATGGGCTCAAATGGATAAAGAGGTGCTAAGGACAAAGCGACTACTATTGCTGGATGGAGTGGGAAAATGGAACTCATGCATTGAGAAGAACACAGCGGGAATAAACCTAGCGATATCAAAAGTCTGTTAGGTAGTCTTAATGGAGACCAGACCAACATGGTGTTTGCCCGAGCTCGCATCCCAGCAATTACGCTGACAAACACTGAGCATGTCGGGGCATCATTCAATTCACACAGTCACCACATATGGACGGCCCAGAGAGAAATGTTCCCTGACCGTCCTGAAGTAGGAGGACTAATGGCAGACTATGAAGCCAGGGGAGACAATAACTGATTTTCTGGATAGAATGAGGGAACAATGGGGACAAGAGACAGGACAGCTGTGGACTGACACGGGCCCACAAATCGCACTCTTTTACATTATTCTTAAAAAGGGTCTGCCCACCAAGATACAAAGCGGATTGGACAGTGTGGTTGGAGACCAAGCCCTGGTGGGAGATACAAGCCCATATATTGCATTACCACAGAAAGAAACAAGAAAAAGGATAGAGAGAAACAGCTAAATTGGTCCAACTCAAATTGAAAATGACTGCCCTTGAGGGGGTCGCGTTGGCAGCGAACGTGCAAATGGCACCAGTCTTAAAGGGAGCTCCATTGCAAATCCCCAGAGGGTTTCAACCTAGCTATAGCGGCAGAGGCCAGGGAGGCTGGCAGCAACCAGACCTTAGGGAATGTTACTATTGTCACAGGATGGGCCACCTGGCAGACCAATGGCAGTTTAAAGCATACCACAACACGAAATTGATGGGCCAAGGTCAGCCTCCACAAAATCCCAATTCCCAAAATCAATCTTAGGGGAACTTGAATATACCCTAGCTGCAGGGAGGTCAGTCAGCCGCTGTACAATTGCAACAGGGATCAGGTAGTTGGACTAACACGTGGCAACACAACCGCAGAATGCGAACTCAGCCCAACAGGGACCGGGGCCACAGCCTCAGCAGGGAAGGGAAGGGTAACTGTCTTTTGGGGGTTGGGGTGGTATAATGCCTTACACAAAAACAAAATCCAAATGCGCAGTAGGATAAAACACCAGAGTAAAATACCCCTCATTTGTCCACATCCCAAGAATTAACTACACCAGAAGCCAAAAGATGGATCAATGAGACAACGCTGGGTATACAAACTTTTACTAGCATCTGGGATTCAGGGCTGCTACATGTGTTCTGCACATCTGGTATCCTCAACACAGTTTGCCATTAAAGGTGTCTGCAGGAGCCAAGGCCCCACTCTGCTGCTGATCCCCCAGGGCGGAGTTGGCTGGCCACAGCCAAGGGGAAGGGCAATCTGACAAGAGTGTGGGGCAGCACCCAGAACAAGTACTTAAAGAGCAGGCACAGGTTCCCGCACCTAAAGTCAAATGGGACGGGTTCCAATTACCAAATCGAAAAGTCCCCATTCTTTGGCACTCCGCCTGGGACCCATGCTATCATCATGGTGTGTAGTTCCAATAGCACCTCCAACAAGCATTAAAAATGCAAAAGGTCTCGCCTTTTATTAAGTTAAAGCCATTTGCTTTGCTATACAAAACCATTAGCAAACAAATGGCTTTAACTTAATCAAAGGCGAGACCTATTGCATTTTCAATGCTTGTTTTAACTGCAGCTTTTTATTCCCAGTCAGTGCTCAATGTAAGCCAGACCTATTGACTATGCCAATGCTTTTCTTATTTTTTAGGTTATCCTTCTATGCCTTAATGTTTCAATTAAAAACCAGTAATACAACTAAGAATCTTATTTTGCTGTGACATGTATTAAAAAAAAAAAACTTCTTTTTTTTATTCCTGGTCTAAGAACATATACTCGCTAGGAAGCACCCTTAATGTCCTATGAAGATTAGATGTAGTGATTAATTTTTTTGTTTGGTTTTTTTAAAATCCTAAACCAGTGGCAGCCACATTTAGGTTGTGGCAGATCTTTTTACTTTTGTCGCATATGCTTCCAATACAAAGTAACCATTACATCCACTTGTTGAGGTGTAATGTATTGGATTTGCCAGTTCTTGTAGGTGACTTGCTCGTCCCACTGGAGGTAACATGTACTCTGCCTTTGGGCTGGCGGACACTGCCCTGGCTGCACTTGGGAGCTTCCTTCAGGAAAGAAATGGGCCCTTGTGCCTTTCTCTGGTCCACACGAGTGCTTTAGTGGAAGAGGAAGATTCGTCACGATGGGACCTGTTACCCAGAGCGGGACCCAGATGTCCTGTATAGGAGACAGTCCTCTGAGAGCTACAACTTCTCAAGCAGCAAAGAGGCCTTATTACGGCACCTCGCAGTCACCGAACGGAGGAGGTGAGACCTTATTTCATTCTCTGCGCCTGCTTCTGACATCTTGTTTGTCCCCCCTCTCCCAAGTGCTGGAGGGCACCAACGTCATTAAACACTGTACTTCTACACATCGTGTGGGTTCGGATTTCAGTGCAAGTAAGCCCTAATATATAGGAGTTCTGCATTTCAGTTGTTAAATGTGTTTAAAATCTCAAAACACGAGGTCATAAAAGCATTTGAGGCATCAAAATGATTCCAGTTGCTGGAAATGCCTTTCTTTCGGATCTGTTCCAGGTGTTCTGTTTAAAAAAAGAAATGTGTGCGTGGGGATGTGAGAGAAGTAGGGGTGATTTGACTAAGCACCGCTTGTAATTTAACTGACCTCATTTTACAAATGCTCTCTTTGGCTGATGCATACAGATTACGGTTGGTTTGTAACGGCACACATTGCGACAGTGCTCACTTGTAAACTAAATACAAATTGTATTGGGTGGAGATGGATGAGCGGATGCAAGGTATTGTTCACTTGGGCACCTAGGGATGACTGTTGACATGGTTCTGTCTCGATGTGGCAATTGATAAGGTGATCAGCCTCGTTTTAGTTCCCTGTCTAGTTACAAGCAGACATGCCAGGCAGCGGGTTAAGGAGAGTCCTTGCAATATGCCTGGTGTTACCTGTCACGACCTGGGTTAATGAAACTCAGTTATGTATCTTTACTGTGAAATCATGCAGACCAAATATCTGTGGATGTGTAAATGCCCACCAGGGAGTGACTGTATTTTAACTTCATAGATGGTACACAAAGTCCCAGAATACCACCATCTGACAAAGTCAGAGGCTAAGCAAAGCTTTCTGAAAAACAAACAGAACGGCCAGCAGCCGCCAGCGTCCCCCCTCCGCCCCCTTGCACGTGGCTCGTCACTGTGAGGTGGTTGGCTTGATCTGCCACCGTCTCTTCCACGCAGCCAGGCCTCCCTGTAATGATGGTGCGCTTTGGAGCCTGCAGGTTAAGTGTTGCGATGGGCTACACCCCGACTGGTCTCCTGCACTAAATGTTTGACTGGTGGCTGCCCGTCGTTGAAATGTCCTGCGCAAATCCGTGCAGTTTGAAAGTTGAATGTTCGCAGTCACTAGGGGCTGCTGCAGCATCTGGCGCAAGGCCCATGATTTATTCGACTGTCTAGCAGGTGTGTTTGTAAGCGGGTCGAGGGTGATGAATGTTCATCTTTGTGGCGCCCTTCTCTTCGTAGACGGTGGTAACCCTTGCACAGAACAGCACTTGTCCTTCGTGAGACTGCTGAGAAATGTTGAGTTGTGTTAAGTTTTCACCGGGCGGCCCTCCCTCGAGGGTCTGCATCCCTGCCCCCCCCCACCCCTCCTGTATGCCCGGGCAAGAGAAGGGTCACGTTACAAAGGCACTTGGGCTCGCTTCGAGAATTTACTGTGAATTCGGCGGAGTTGGTGGCCTCAGGGAAACCTGCTGCAGAAAATGGAATGTTTCTGCGTTGGAGGAAGACGGCGCAGGGCCATTTTTCTTCTGCTGCTAAAATGTTGCAGTGTAAACATTGGAGTCGGAGTTCAGATTAACGTTCCCTGTGGTGGTGGTAATATGGTTACTCTCCGAGCTGGAATAAAAAACCAGAAAAGGCACAACTCGGATGCTCTGCGCCACTTCCTTCGCGAGGCCGCAAAAGTGAAAGAGGCTACTGTCTTGGCCCTGTCCTTCCCGTGACCCCGTGCGCCTCTCAGCTCCGTGCCTGCTTCACGGCTGTACTGAAGAATTTTCTTATCTGCTTGTTAAATAAATAAGCAGATAAGAAAAGTCTTCAAGGCTGAATCAAAAACTGCAAGGGCGTCAACAAAAGTGACAGCCAGCAAACCAGAAGCACAGAAAATACATTAATCACTACCTAAGCCAATTGAAAAAGGTTGTGACAGAGGGGCGTGGATTAAAGTCCCCTACTTCATACTCTTTACTATAGCTCTCGCAGGCGAGGAGCGCATGCGCTCCAACGCCAGGCCGAGACCTAAAAACTAGAAGCCTCTGACAAGATGAAGATTCAGTTCTAAAACGAAGCTGTCCTCAAGTGGCAGGATCCAGGATTCCTGTACACCTGGGATGGTGAAGACCCCACAACCTCCAAGAGTTATCCCTAGGCAAAGTTTGGTGAGGATTCGTGGTCTTAGCCACGGGCCCCCACATTCTTATGATCTGGTGATGTTTTCTGTTATTTTCTCAGGTTTTTCGAATATCTAAAGTTCGGTCACCATGCCATATCTATAGCACGTCCGCTAGTTGGAAGTACCTAGCCACAAACCAGGAACTGCAGATTCAAACACCACTGAAAAGACGTGGTCCGAGGGAGAGGGAAGGCCGCAAAGTCCATCAAAGCTTCATGCAAGAGTAGAACGCACACTGCGTTCACCCCCGTATCAGGCCTAGCAATTGTCCAATGCACCAGACCTCACATACACCTTCAGGAGAAAGCGTAAGCCCTGACCTCAGACACCACAAAACGGCGATCAGGGGTACATGGGAGCCACAGAAAGACTTTCCGACCCTTTCTCCTCAAAAGGGTAACAGCAGATCGTGAGAGATTTAGGGAAGCGCCCAAAACCCAACAAAAATAGCCCAAAGTTAGCCCAAAACGAGAAGCCTCTAGAGAAAGGGTGGAAATGAGATATCTGGTGCCACAAGGGAGGGGCCCGTTGCATGCCACATGCCGAGAGACATGTGATCTTGAGGCACGTTGCAGCCACCACACAACGACACGCCCCCTCCTCGTACAGTCCCGCACACAGGATGCGCAGGAAGGGCACCATAGGGGAGTATATTGTTTGGCCCAAAGACTTCCCAGAGAAGAGATTCTTGGAGGTAGGAAATCCCCCAACTCAATGCACAAACACATCCTCCGTTTGTGGTCCAAGGGTGGTACTTAGCGTTTTCGGGGCAGTCTTCTTTAATAACAAGTAGACCCCCGGAATGGAGTTTCTGTGTAGGGCCATCCAGCTCGATGATACGAAGGGAAACGGGTCTCTTAGGGGAGGGTTGAACGAAAACAGACACCCCATTTTTTTTGTTTAAATCTGTTTGAGTAACCCTTTCTTGTTTTTAAGATTAATTGGGTCATAGTTCGCCTTACTGATCTATACAAGCAAAGGTTAACTGTATCATACAGCTTATGTTACTGCATAGAGAGGCATGACATATAATACACAAGACAGTTTAAGAAAGGCATTCAGGACTGCATATTTGTTGCAACTAATGTTCTACCCAATGTCAGCATGTTAGTAAGTGCACGAAGATGAGTACATGAGTGGAGTATTAAGTTGTCATGTGTAGAAACAAGGAGGTAGAGAAGTTGTGGGAGTGACTATTCCCAGTATATGTAGTGCAGTACCAAAACATTGTTCAGATTTTTATGTTATGGCAAACAATGAACTGTAATATGACCTATAATAAAATAGACCTCAGCGTCTGTTGAATCTGTAGATGTTGTGGAGCCTCATGTATAAATAACAAATCACTGCTATAGGGCATAATCCGATATAGAGAAAGGAGAATGAAGGGAAGGTGTGTAGGTGGTAGTGTGTTGACACAAGAGTGATGGGGGTTGAGAGTTTCAGTTCTGCACAAAAGTGGTGACATCGGTGTTCTCAGGCTTGGCATACGTTGCCTCAGTCGCCACCTCTGTATCAGCAGAATGCAAGGTAAGTAGGATAGTAACCCAGTATGTGGCAATGGGATATTTACACAGTCAGAGTATGTCCTCTCTGCTTAAAGCTACACTTTTGGCCTGAGCCTAATTGCACATGGAGCGCTGCCAGGCCACAAATGTTGGGGTTGTAGGGATTTTCAACATCTGGTTATAAGGTGTTTGGCTACAATAAACCCCAAATCTAGAAAACGGGAGGTCGCCTTATGTTTTTTGCTTAAGTGAAATAGCCCAAGTAGACATGTCTCCCAGTAATGTAAGTCTGGGCGCTCAGTACAAGTAGTCAACGCCGCAGTGGTAGCGTTCCAGTAAGCACATAGGGATGGGCATGTCCACAGCATGTGTAGAAGTCAGCATCTATATACATGCATCGTGGGAATGCAGCATCTGTTCTACCGTAATATCTGTCAGTCTTAGCAGGGGTGAGGTAAGCCCTATGCACTAATGTATGAGTTTGACTCTAGCAATGCGAGGGACATATTGTGGGCCCTCCAGGAGTGAAACCCATTCCTCGTCAGTGCAAGGGCAGGACATGTCTGCTTCCCAGTGACATCTCAGGTTATGGAGTTTTGGGGTAGTGTGGTAACGCATCGACTCGGCAAGCCAGCGTGTGATATGTGTGCCTCCTCCCATTACATGTAAATACTGCATCGTGAGGTGTGTCGGATGCTCCAGGGTTATATCTGCCCAATGATGTCGAAGTGTAGCAAGTAGGGATTGGTGGATTAAATTGTCCTGGGGCAGGCCATCGTCATCTATCAATGTATTGTATGTTGCTAATGTGCCATCCTTGTGTAGGTCGCCTAGCATGTGTATGCCTGCAGCGTGCCATGTCGTCAGCTCAGTTGGTGTGATTGGACCCGTGGTCCTAGGAGTGCCCAGTAATGCCAGTCCTGGCACATGGAGTACAACGTGCCTGGTAACGAACAAACTCCTACGTTAACACTGGTGTGCTACATCCAATAACAGCAGATCCGGCTGCAGTAGTTTCGTGCAAGGATGAAATAAGTGAGTTACTTTGTATAAGGACCAACCAGTAGGGGCTGTGGCTGAGTCAGATAAGTAACGACCAGACAACCATTGCGCAATCTATTGCATTTGGGCAGCCAAATAATAGTGTTCAAATTGTGGGACCGCTGGCTTGAGCGCCGACCGCGATGGCTGCTCAGTGGCGGAGCTCCGTGATTCCCTAATCACTACCTAGCATTAATCCGGCAAATATATCTGTGCACTACCTCGGATGGGTGATTAATACCCTCGGAGGCACCAGCGGCACAAATTCCGGACTGTATGGAGCTGCGGCGGTGAAGAGAAACAACTAAACAAGTCGCGGCCTGGCAACCTTGTAAAGCCGCTGACTCGAGTGAGGATCGCGCCATGCTGGAAAGAGGTCACGAGCCAAATCAGAACTGCACGACGAAGAAAGACACAACTATAACCACCTGCGAGACTTGGAGAAATTAGCAGGCAAGTCCCCGGGCCGTTTAAACTAACTGCACAGGAACGGAGAGGTGGCTCCCTGAGGGACCCGAGTTCTGGACTCGGTGGCCGCAAGTGTGATCCGGAAAACAGTGTGGCCGGACTGGGGGAGAGACCATTGGAGGCCAACAGCCACTCTAGTCGAGAACAGTCGGCAGTCCCAGATTCCCGCTAAAGCGCGGGAGACCAGAAAAAGGGTAGGATGGAAGGAGCACCCGCCATTTTGATTTGGCGAATTACCAGACAAAGACTGCTCAGCGTAGTCATCACTGAACAAGCAAAAATAATGAGGAAAACGCACCCATTTAAGATCGGACGGGAGGTGGGCAGCAAAGGGCACTCCCATCGGGACATTGGTGCAGCACCAAATAAAGGCGGATTCTTGTTAGGAGCACTGTGGAGATAGCTGTCCATCTTGGAGCCAGAGATTTGACTGGGGTGGTCGTAGCGCATCAGAGAGCCGTAGGCCTGGTTGCGGTGTGGACTGCATTGGGGCTCCTGAACGGAAATCGCAGAGCATACACATTAGGGCCAGAGCAGGGTGGAAAGAGAAGTCAATCCCTGTGCCAGTTGTTCTGCGGCCGCCTCACCTTCACTGGGACCACTTGGTGAAAACAATACCCGACTCCGCGTTGCGATCCGCATTAACACCCGTCCGAGTGAGGAGTGGAGTCACCGAAATTGTACGGACTCTCGGGGGGGGGGGGGGGCCTCCTGCTGGCCGGGAGGCACACCAAATTCCCAGGATCAAGTGGTAGATCTAAGCAGGTGAATCCCCACATAGAGCCGACACACCAGTGACAATGGCACAAAGGAACACACCAGACCGAATTAGATAAATAAGCAACCCAGAAGACAGCTGAATCATACACAATAATGAATGCCTGCACGGCGAATTGGCGGAGTACAGAAAAGGAAGATCCGACCTTAAAGGACATTATGGACGCCATCTCGGGAATGCGCACATCGTTGGAGCACAGAATGGACTCAATCACGACAGAGGTCACACTTATAAGAGCAGACCTGCACAAAATGGCCGAAAAGGTAAAGACCATGGAAGGAATCACCACAGAACTTAACCCAGACACAAAACAATTGCAGCAGGAAATCAAAGACCTCCAGACCTTCATGAAACTGACAGAAAGTAAGCTGGAGGACTACGAAAGGCAATCAAGTAAGAATAACGTGAGAATTATTGGTGTGCCCGAAAAGTCGGAAGGACCTGCAGCGGACCGGTTTGTTGACGATCTAATAGTCAATTACTTGCAACCTAAGGGCCTGTCAAAACATTTTACAGTGGAAAGGGCACACAGGGTCCCGGGGGAAGACCCAAACCAGGGGCACCCCCACGCCCACTACTGGCGAGGATCCTCAATTTCAGGGACAGAGACAATATACTCCAGACCGCCCATTCGGCCTCCCCAGTCAAGTATGTAAATAGCGAAATCACCTTCTTTCCGGACTTTACGATCAATGTCCAGAGACAAAGACGGTCCTTCTTGGGCATCAAGAAACGCTAAGGGATAAAGGAGTCCTATATTCGATGCCATTTCCTGCGAAACTCCATATTGAGGCCGAAGGAAGGGCCTGGTTCTTCGACACTCGAGAGCGCAGCGGACTGGTTGGACGGATGGAGACCATCTAAACAGAACACACGAAGAAGAGAGATACCTCCGACAAAGCACTCGGATCAGATTGAGAAACCTACACGTTCAGCTGCAGAAGAAAGGCCAGTGGAGTAGCAAAATCAGACATGAGCTGCCTCTGAGCTGTATCGTCAGACAGAGTTGGACTGGAAACGCTAAGTGACTTGAAAAATACTTTTAAAATCGCCTAGCTTGAGTAGTATGTACAATACACATAGAGGGTAGGCATTGGAGATGCTAGTCCCCCCACTTATAATCTACAATTTGTTCAGCGTTTGGGCGATAGGCACTCTGCATAGTTGGGGTGATGGGCAGTTCTACACCCAGAGCGCAGGGGAACAGGGAGGGGGTTGTTGGGTTTGGTTTGTTTCAATTTGTATGTTAGATGACAAAACAGCATTGGCATCTTTAGGAATGGGTGGGAGGCAGATACTAGGGATCACATTCATGGGTTCGCCGATGGACAAAAGTATTAAATTCCCATCTTGGAATGTTAATGGTTTGGGGGATAAACTCAAAAGAAGCATCGTATTACAGTTCGTCAAAAGGCTTTCCCCCACCCCCATCCCCGAGGTAATCCTACTTCAGGAGACACTTATCAGTAACACCTGTAGGGCCTCGTCAAGGTGGGGGTATCATTTAGTAGTACATTCAGGTTTCACCACGGGATCCAGGGGAGTGGGCATCATGACAAGGCGATCCTTCCCAATGGCAATCGAGCACACCTGGACTGACGCAGGGAGCAGGTATGCCGCGGTATCGGGGAGATGGGAGGGAGCAACACTCATCATAGTGTCGGTGTATGTCCCACCAGGACTACAAATGTCGATGTTCAAATACTTGGGCAACATGATAAAGTTCCCAGAGGGGCAGTTGCTCGTAGGGGGTGACGTCAACTCAGTCATATCGGGGAGACTTGACCGGTTTCCCCACAGGGACCTAGGGCCCTCACAGCTTCGGCTCCCCTGCTTCCTGGAAGCAATGGGGTTGGTGGATGCATGGCGTGTCCACCACCCCAATGAGACAATACACATTCCAATCGGGGGTACACAAAAGTCTTTCCCATATAGACTATATTCTTACTCCAGTGGCTCAAGCTGGGAGCATTAAAGAAATTCGGCATCTGGCACGGGGCATCTCTGATCACTCTTTGATATGGGCCCAAATGGTGGTGTGGGAAAGACAAGTGGGTAGAGTAGCACCGATTAACCCTTGGTACTTCAGCCTTCCAGTAGTGAAAGAAAAAAAATCACATAAGTAATAGATCATTATTTCCAAGAGAATGAAGGATCGGTGGGGTCCGCCCAAACACTCTGGGAGGCCTTCAAAACAGTTGTACGTGAACAGGCGATCTCTCAGATTACGGGGGCACGCAAGGAAAGAAATTTAGTGTTGGAGGAACTGGAAAAGGATATCTTCTGATTGGAGAGTGAGGGAATAGGCAAAGGGGATGACGACTCAATGTATACTTTAAACTTAAAGAGTGGAATATAGAAACCTAACCACTGATATGGCAAAAACTCTAGGCGGAGACAAGCAAGGCAGGCTATACAAGCTGGGAGATAAAGCTGGGAAGCTGCTAGCATGGCTTGATAAACGAGAGTACGCAAATCGCCTGGTCATGGAGTTAACGAGAGAGACAGGTGAAACGATCACAGACACACAGGAGATAGCGGGTTAATTTGCTAGCACTACAGGTCAGTCTATAGTTCTTACACCTCCCTCGCAGAGGAAGCCTCGAGAGCCTTTTTGTCGGACATGACACTCCCAACACTGTCAATAGAGGACATTGAGGTTCTGGAAAGTGACATCACAAACGACGAGGTAGCTCAAGCAATCGGGGGACTCCAACCCGGGAAGACGATGGGGCCAAATGGTCTTCCAATCGAACTGTACAAATTGAAACCTGACAGAATTGCCCCGTATCTTAGAGCCATGTTTGAAGAGAGCCGTGAGGGGGTTGGGCTCCCCCGAGATCAAAGAATCGCCACACTGGTCGTCATACATAAGGAGGGAAAACCCCAAAATAATGTACATCATACAGACCCATCTCATTATTAAATGCGGAGGCCAAAATATTGGCGAAACTACTGGCTATTCGCTTGATCCAGGTTATCTCGAGGCTGGTCCATCCGGACCAGTCAGGTTTTATGCCAACTAGAAACACAGCACTCAATCTCCATCGACTGCACAGGGTCATGGGGCGCATAAACATCAAGAGAAGATGCAGTGGTGGTGTCATTGGACGCCACTATGGCATTCAACACAATTGAATGGCCCTACCTATTAGCGGTCCTGGGAAGATTGGGATTTGATCCCAGCTTTGCGGGCTGGATTCAGCTTTTATATACGAACCCTCTCACACAAATAGTTGTAAACAACAAAAAAAATCTGAAGTGTTTGCCCTTAAAAGAGGGACCAGACAGGGTTGTCCTCTGTCGTCCCCCCCCCCCTGCTTTTTGCTCTGACACTTGAACCCCTTGTAGCATGGATTCGAAAAGATCCCATTATACGCGAGTTGAGGTGGTCGGAGGACTGGGAGGATCGCATCTCCCTCTATGCCGATGATATCCTGTTATACCTGGCATCGCCTAGGGCCTCACTACATAGAGTCCTAAACATCTTTACAAACTTTAGCAATTACTCAGGATACACAATTAATTGGACTAAGTCATTGATATACGAACTGAGGGGGGAGGTCCCAGCCCTGCCCAAGGGTTGTACAATGGCGGTTGCCAAAGATGGCTTTAAATACCTTGGCATATACATCACCACCGACCAGAAGTTGAGTTATGACTACAATCTCCAGCCCCCGCTGCAGCGGTTTAAAAATGATGACACACACTGGAAGGCCCTCCCCTTGTCACTGTTTGGGAGAGCCGCACTATTTAAAATGTTGCTGCCGCGCTTCCTATACGTTTTGCACAACTCCCCCCAACCCCGTGCCGCAACATATTTTAAGGCTGTGGAGGGTGCGCAAAGGGAATTGCTCTGGAGGGGTGGACAGCTCCGAATAGCACTCCCAAAATTGGTGAAGGGATGGCATGACGGGGGAATAGGACTTCCGGACATCAAAAAATACTACTGGGCATCACACCTAATAGCCATCACCACTGCACATATCAGCCCTTTGATGACCACGGGTATAGAATGGATAGATGGCTCTTGCTAGGTGGTACCTATGGGGGGGGGGAGAAGGGGGGGGCGCTATATTCCAGGCTCGCAAAGCTACAAAGCACAGGACCCACAAGACACACTGTTCAAGTTTGGCATACCGCCAATAAGAGTCTGGGTTGGGCCATAAAAATCACACTGGCTACACCATTGTGGGATTCGGAGCAATTGGGATACTATCGGGATATCCAAAGTGGGAGACTTATGGAAGAAAGGGGATGTGGTATCATTTTCACTCCTACAGCAAGAGTATGAAATGACAAATACAGAAAGATTTAGATACTTGCAGGTGCGCCACGCCCTGCTGGCGCAAATCCCGAGAGGGGAGACTCCCCGTGAGGCCTCGCCACTGGAAGACAGGCACCTAGATGGGTACATGCCCAAAAAAGCAATATCCGTGACCCATCAGAAGCTCATCAACCACACATCAGACCCCCTCTCGCAGCCCCGTAGTAAATGGAAAACAGATATATTGGAGTTGGAAGATTATAAATGGCAGGAAGCATTGGCCTCTCCCAGGGAGGGCGCAATCTCGTCCAGACTAAAGTTGGTGCAATTAAAAATAATTCACAGAATATATTACACCGGCCCAACGCTAGTTAAGATGGGGTATAGGGAAGATTCGGGATGTGGGAGGCAGTGTGGCCGGGAGGGCACATTTATACATTTGATGTGGGAGTGCCCCCACATCAGTGGCTACTGGCGGGTGGTGCGCCAATGCATGGAGGCGGTGTTGGGGTGTAAACTAGAGCCTGAAGTTAAAAGGTGCCTATTGAATATTTGGGAACCCACAGACAAATAATAAAGAGAAAACTTGGGTAACATTGGATCAGACAGTTGCCAAACGCAATATTGCTCAACTGTGGGGGGCAGCAACCGTGCCAACAGTAAGAGCCTGGAAAAAAAGACATGGACTGGTGCATGATAAGGGAAGAAACTGTGTATGTAGCCAGAGGGTGCCCTAGAAAGTGGACACAAACATAGGGTAAATGGAACATATATATATATATACACATATATATATATATATATATATATATATATATACATATATACACACACATATATATATATACATATTATCTACTGGCGGTCGCCAGTAGGCAGTTATAGTTAGGACCCATTTTCCATAGGAAATCCGCGACATTCCATTTGAAATAACTCTTGCGTCGGTTGACGAATCTTCGCGAAATTTTCAAACTTTATGGCCCGCTCCGGTCCGCTCCTACCCTGAAAGTTTCGGGGTGATTCGTCAAGCGGGGGCCGAGGAAAAAGGGGGGTCCCAAAACGTGTTTTCCCCATTCATTTTCCCATAGGAAACTTTAGACACGGCTACAGCCCGAACTGCTGAACGGAATTACACCAAATTTGGCAAAGAGGTAGTTCTTGGTTCAGAAAGAACCCTTTTTGTTAAATGGTGTAAATCCGTTCAGTAGTTCCTGTGAAAATCAAAATGAAAATCACATATATATCTATGGCCGCGTCGGATTCGCGCACCCTCCCGATCACGAGCTGCATGCTAATTGGCTGTCAACACTCCAAATCAGGAAGTGTTGGTAGCCATTTTGTCCCTCGGTAGAACCGAGGGTCAGAAACAAGTGCGCAAAGCGCAAAAAGGGGGCAAAGTAGAAACACCCTGACCCCCTAGGTCTGCTCAGGGGGTCCCACAAGGACCCCCTGGGCAGAAAAAAGCATTTTTTTATTTTTTTTATTTTTTTTATTTATTTTTTTTTAATCGGCAGGTTGCGCTCAGGGTGCGCGGATCGTGCCGGGAAAAAAAAAATGCAAATTTGCCCCCGGGTGGCCCAAGTCCCGGGGGCATGCGGGGGATGGGTTTATTGTTTATATGGGGGGCCCCTAAGGCCCCCCAAGCCCCGAGGACCGCCACCCCCGGGGCTTAATAAAAAAATGGTGCGGGAGGGCTCTCCTGCCCTCCCGCAGCCCCGGGGACCGTCACCCCGGGGCTTCTTTTTAAAATTTTAATAACGTGTGGGGGGCTCCAGCCCCCACACGCCCGAGACCACCACCTCCCCGGGGCACATAGAAAATAAATGTGGGGGTCCGTTACGGACCCAGAGCCCGGGGACCACCACCTCCCCGGGGCTGTGCAATTCAAGGGAGGGGGCCGCGCGGCCCCCTCCTGGAGCCCTTGATGGCCCTGGGGACCGCCACCCCCAGGGCCGGCTCCTGCAGTGTCCCGGGTGCCTACCCCCGGGACACTGTAGCTTGCAATGACAGGACGGGAGCCTCGCGGCTCCCGTCCTGTCATGCAAACTGCTTTGGATATTGGAAGAGAGAGCAGGAAACCTGCTCTCTCTTCCAATATCCAAAGCACATTGCTTTCCACATGGGGAGCTGCATGTTAGCAGCTCCCCATGTGGAAAAGCAATGCCGGCTCCCAAGGGACGCGGGAGCCGGCGGGACTGTGGGGGATTGGGGACCCCCCACAGTCCCCAACGGAGAGGGCCAGCCCCGGGGGATGTGTCCCCGGGGCAAGTAGTGGCCCGGGAGGGGGGCCACGCGGCCCCCCTCCCCAAATTAAAAAATAAAATTTTGGGGAAAAAAAAAAAATGAAAGGCCGGCCCCGGGGGATGGGGTCCCCGGGGCCAAAAGAGGCCAAGGGAAGGGGGGCCACGCAGCCCCCCTCCCATACAAAAAAAAATTACAAAAAAAAAAAGACCGGCATCGTGCCGGAGGCCCCGCCCCCACCCTGCAGCAGTCTGCAAACGCGTCCCCTGGCGCGTTTGCAGATGGGAAACGATTTCCCCTTGAATACTGGGGGTCCCTGAGGGCCAACTAGCCCACCAGGAACCTCCAGTATGCGCCTGGGGGCTGCGTTGCAGAGAGGTGTACAGAGGCCACGCCCTTTTACACCTCTCTGCAACGCAGCTCTGTGGCGCTTTTGGAGGTACATGGTGGGCTAGTTGGACTCCAGGGACCCTCAGGATTCAAGGGGACTTAATCCCCCAACTTAGAATGCGCCACGGGCGCGTTTGCACAGTGGTGAAGGGAGGGCGGGGCTTCAGGTGACATGTGTGCAAACAGGCCCCGTGGCGCATTTTAAGATGGGGAATTAAATCCTCTTCAATCCTGAGGGTCCCTGGGGCCAACTAGCCCACCAGGTACCTCCAGTAAGCGCCACGGAGCTGCGTTGCAGAGTTGTAAAAGGGGCGTGGCCTCTGTACACCTCTCTGCAACGCAGCCCCCTGGCGCATACTGGAGGTTCCTGGTGGGCTAGTTGGCCCCTAGGGACCCTCAGGATTGAGGAGGAATTAATTCTCCAACTTAAAACGCGCCACAGGGCGTGTTTGCAGACATGTCACCTCAGGCCATACCCCCTTCCTTCACCATTGTGCAAATATTCCTCTAAAATCAACCGAACTACGAATTCCGATTTACTCACCTGTTATCAGAAGAGACCTCAGTGCTGCATCTTTGAGCCCAGTACTGATCCTGAAAAGCAATTTTAACCGTACTTACCAGTAACTTGAATTTCCTTCCATAGGATATCATTGCCTGCTTTTGCTGAAAAAGTTTCTAAGTGTCGATTTTTGAAACATACAAATATTCCTCTAAAATCAGCCGAACTACGAATTCCGATTTACTCACCTGTTATCAGGAGAGAACCCAGTGCTGCATCTTTTAGCCCAGCACTGACCCTGAAAAGTAATTCTAACCGTACTTACCAGTAACTTGAATTTCCTTCCATAGGCTAACATTGACTGGTTTCACTTGGAAATTCTTCTAAGTGTGGAGTTTTCGAACTTTATAATATTCCTCTAAAATCAGCCGAACTACGAATTCCGATTTACTCACCTGTTATCAGGAGAGAACCCAGTGCTGCATCTTTTAGCCCAGCACTGACCTTGAAAAGTAATTCTAACCGTACTTACCAGTAACTTGTATTTCCTTCCATAGGAATCCATTGTCTGGTTTTCAGCAGAAAAGTTTCAAAGTGTCGATTTTCACAAACTATAAATATTCCTTAAAAATCGCCTGTATGACTTAAACGCATTCTTTCAACTGTTTACAGGAGATGCACCAGTGCTGGATCCAGGATCCACCACTGAGTAAGAAAAAGTAACGATAACACTACTTACCTGCTAAGTGAATTTCCTCCCATAGGATAACATTGGTGATTCTATGTGAAAAAGTTTCCAAGTGTCAACTTTTAAAATACAATAATATTCCTTAAAAATCACTACTGTAACCAAAACGCTTTTACTCAACTGTTTACAGGAGATGTCCCAGGACTGAATCTAGGATCCAGTCCTGTGGTGAGAAAAGTAATCCATAAAGTAACTAATTGCATTTAACTAGAAATTCACATTGAGCTCAATGTTGCATTGCGTTTGAAATTGTGTTGCCCATTGCAACAACTGTAACTACTGTACTTAAAAGTCTATTGCCTATTTGCAAAGTATTTAAACTAAAGTAATTCATTCTGAGAAAGTATATTTTGTAATGTAATGTATAATGTAATTACAATGTAATTTAAAAAATAAAATATCTAAAAATAAATAGTTGAAATTTTTTTTGTAAATCAGTATCAAAAAAATAAATATAACAATTAATACAATTAAAAAATTGTCATTTACAAAACCTTTGAAATTCACTGAAAAAAACCATAGGTTTCAGTCACATTATAGTTAGAAATTAGCATTTAAAAAACCTTACAAATTC
Source organism: Calotriton arnoldi (assembly GCA_963921515.1). Classification (NCBI taxonomy): domain Eukaryota; kingdom Metazoa; phylum Chordata; class Amphibia; order Caudata; family Salamandridae; genus Calotriton; species Calotriton arnoldi. The sequence continues at coordinate 116,086 of CAWUFW010006603.1, read as the reverse complement.
ACTGAAAAAACCATAGGTTTCAGGCACGTTATAGTTAGAAATTAGCATTTAAAAAACCTTTGAAATTCACTGAAAAAACCATAGGTTTTAGGGACAGTTATAGTTAGTTGGACATTGCACTCGTACAAAACCCGTGAAATTCCCCGTTATAGTTAGTTCAGCTAACTATAACTCGCGCCCCGCAATTCACTGCTGATGACGTCACATATTACATCACTCATGACATGGTCAGTGACATCACTGATGACATCACTGATGACATCATCCATGTGATAATTTCATGCATCTTCTCACACCCTAATATAACTTTTGATATACCCACTCTTATTTACAGACTGCCATTCGCAAAACCATACACACTCCAATACCAATAACTATATACCCACTCACTGATTCTTAGGTCTACACACACACATCTACTCACTCACCCGTCCAGTCACTCATACTTACAGTCACTCAGTACAGGACTATCATATGCACTCATACACCTATATAAACACTCACACACCGCCACTCATCCATAGAGGTACTCACACACCTAGTCAGTCATGCAAAAAATTAATCACACACCCATTTACTCACCTATAGAGTTATACACACACCAGCTCACTTAGTCATACAAATACTAGCACATTCTTACGCTCTTATACAATAACTGATACAAGCACACACGTATCCATACAGCCACTCTCACAATCACACACTCTCACTTATAGCCTTTTAAATACTCTAACACACATATATACTGCCTTTTACATATGTAGTTACTCGCACATGTACCACTGAGATATACATTCACTCACTAACACACCCATACACACACTCACCCACCCAAGCAGTCCATCACAGACGCACTCTTCAAATCATGCACCCAGTGAATCACCCACTCACACATCTATGTACAGAGTCGCACACACCCCACCCACACAAACACTCAGGCACCCATACAGATACTCAGACAACAAATCAATAACTCATATACACACACATGTAGCTATTCACAAACCCATGCAGCCACTTACACAGCAACAGACCGACTGATACAGACATTCACCCAGTTTAGTCACTAACCCATGCATTCAGTAAGATACGTTTAATCACTCACTTATACAGTTAGTCACGCACCTACTAAATCATCCATACAGACACTTATACACCCACTCATTCTTCAATACGCCTTTCCCTATATACATTAAAAATATTTAAACTTTACAGAAACACAGTCACTAGATGATGTCATCAGTGATGTCATTTGAGATGTCATCAGTGATGTCATCAGTGATGTCACTGACCATGTCATGAGTGATGTAATATGTGACGTCATCAGCAGTGAATTGCGGGGCGCGAGTTATAGTTAGCTGAACTAACTATAATGGGGGAATTTCACGGGTTTTGTACGAGTGCAATGTCCAACTAACTATAACTGTCCCTAAAACCTATGGTTTTTTCAGTGAATATATATATATATATATATATATATATATATATATATAACAACTGCACCCCACCCTTGCTCCCCTTTGCACAAGGTCTGCTGGCACTGAACTGATGAACTCAGGAGAATATCAACAAATTGTGAATAACTGCACTACCCAAACCAAGAAATATAAAATAGTTATGTTATGAGTGGATTTGTAGAGCGCGCAGCTACTCAACAGAGTGTCCCGGCGCGGAGATTGAAAGAGACAGAGAGTTTGCATAATTAATGTGTTGCGCAAATTGTTGTAACACGGTCAATAAAAAGTTATTTAAAAAAAAAATTGTGGGACCGCTAGGCCACCAGCGGTGGCGGGGGTGTAAAGTTTAGCTAGGGCCATTCTGCATCTAGATGCGTTCCAGATAAAGTCTCAAGTCTGTTGTTCAAATTTCAAAAAGAACACGTCTGGAATATAAAAGGCAAGGTTAGTACAAAAAAATAAAAAAAATAAAGGGGGCGAGGTAATACCAAAATTTTGGGTAAAGACACTCTTCCCATGGCCGCTAATGGCAGTGTGCGCCAAAACGTCATCTGTGCATGCAGCGTTGTCACTGCTCTCGTAATATTACCATTGAACAAATCTGCTGCAGTCTGGTATATCTGTATACCTAGATACCTAAAAGGTGTGTTGCTGCCAGTCCAGTCGCATACCTCCCATCTCTAAGACAGTGTTGTCTATATTTGGGAGGAAGGAGAATATACACGATTTTGCCCAATTGACGTGGAGGCCTGAGATATCAGCAAATTGGGTTAGTATGGAATCGATCGCTGTGAGAAGATCGCAGACATCTCGCAGGTATAATAACATGTCAACGGCGTATAAGGATACAACATGTAGGCCATCGCCAACCGTAACTCCCCATAGGGCCCCTTGATGACGTAGCATTAACGCCAATGGTTCCAAGGCTAGTGAGAACAGTAATGTGGATTTGGGAGTCTCCTCAGAAGACCACCCAAAGGTGCAGGGTCACCCTTCGTCCACGGGTCCGGAACACAAATTGAGACCAACACTGGAGCACGGAGAGAAAAGATGTTTATTTTGATCTCATGAGAGAGAGAGAGCATCAGCAGCAGACACCCATAGCGGTCTGAGGAGGCAGTCTGCTGAGTACTTTGGTTCCGCATCTTATATACCCTTCATCCCCACCCTGTGCGTGTAAGGAGAACAAACAAAAACCCATATTTACACAACAAGCAGTGGTCAATCTGATAAATCAGCAGATGGTAGCTGTTGGGCCCCTGCAGGGCGTAGTGCGCAGGGTGAAGACGATAAGCATCTGGGAAACTCCCTGTCCGACTGGTTGGGCATGAGTTGGTCAGTTTGTGGCAGGCCGGGGCACGGACAGGGCGTGGGCGTCCGTGCAGGAATGAGGCAAATCAAGAGTGAAGCCCCAGAGCGTTCTTGATACAGAGAGAAGGTCAGTAATGAAGGGTGAAGCGCAAAATGGCGGAGCGAATGGCAAGATAACAGACATACTTTTCCACAGTCCCTCCTTTTGCCATAAGCTAAACCATTTTTAGTCGATTACAATGTTCATCAATAGCTGTGTCTCGCGTTCAGTCATTTTATCGTTCTCGACATGTGCATTTACAGGGACTGGCTTGATAGCCTTTGCGCAGAGGCCGCAGAGTGGGGGACCACATTGAAGGCAAAGACAGCAAAAGAAGATCAATGCAAGAGGTATTAGGATAATCATTAGGACCTTCCATCCCCATGTCAGTAGAAGTTGCCATATCCAGGAACCAAGGGACCATGGGCCGGTGTCTTGATTGAGATCAGAGGCGATTTGATGAAGTGTGGAAATAGCCCCGTAGACAGATGAGGAATGATCTGGGACGTACACGCAACAGCTGGTGCCGATGAGGCGGCATGCTCCTCCGCGGTCAGCTAGGATAACATCAAGGACCATGCGGTTTTGTAGAGTGACGAGGCGTACCGCCTGGAGCTCCGCAGTGTTGTTGGCCAAAATACCAGCTGTGATGTTGACGGTGGCTTCCATGACTCTGGTGAGGTGGCGAATGGCTCCGCTGTTTGCCATCGGTCCCCAGAAGGGAAGGAAGCCCTTCATGGCATCCAGGAATTGTTGAGAGGTGGTGTCTGTCTGGTCGACCACATCGTTGCTGCGGCGGGCGCGCTGATGAAGAGGAGAAGCAATATAGACAGGGGAAGGAGGAAAGCTATATAACATGTGCCTCCCCAGTTTTTGTGAAGCCAGGTGTATGCCTTTGTCTCACACACGAAATAGGTGCTTGGGGAGGCAACAAGGGGCGGTGGAGATGTCGTGCTCAGAGTTGTTGTTATGGTACAAGAGCTGTCCCCAACGTACTCAGTACCTAAGCCTCTGATACATACAAGTCCAGGAATGCGAACAACAGCTAGCGGTGGCGTCCGCTTGGCGGGTGTCCTGGCTTTGAAGCTGGAGAAGCGAGGTCTATTGGTAGAGTTGAATACCAGCATTTCCTCCTTCTCGTCCTCAGACATGCGTGTAGAATTGTTAGTTGGACAAACAGCGTTGCCCGTTTTGTTCTGCCAGAACTCATCTTGCAATTGTTGGAGAACGATATCGACAAGGCCGTTGGACCGATGGGCGCCCATGATGAGCGACATCCAGGCAGCGCAAGAGGCGTGTATAGAGTAAGAGTAAGGGAGGAAGGGTATGTTATTTTCCGTGGAGTGAGGCAGGAGACCACAGACCCAACAGTTCGTTTTATTCAATATCGCATTATGTTGATTCAACATTTGGATGAAGGTGTTGTTCCAAAACTCGTCGCCTATTTTGGAGATAAGGGGATAAGGAGACATGGGAGTGTTCAGGAGGCGTGGCATCAGTTGGCAATATGGTATCTTTGGCTGGTGCCCCTTCCTCTATGATCCAGAAGAGGATGGCGAAGATAATAGTAAGGAAGAGAACTGTCGTCAAAGCTATCGACCGGTTATTATGCAGTTTGTTACATGATGCTATCTTCTTGTTGGAAAGCTCCATTGTTTCGTCATTGGTCATAATCAGTCTTCTTTTGGGCTCTACAGCTGTTGGAAAGTGGAGCCCTACGCGCCGCCGGTAGCTGGTGGTTGCTTCACTGGCTAGGCTTCTCGGTACCCCACTACAAGGAGTAGCAATCCACCCTTCCAGCCTGTACTACCGCCCTGCGACTTTTGGCTCACCTAACCTGTCCGGTCGCTGGAGCTCCAGAGGCCGTGCGTGGACAGAGATTGTATCCTTCTTTGGTTGGCACTGTGTTATCTTCGAATAATTAGAGTTCTGGTTCTTGGAGGCCATACACAGGGGGGGTCGCACGTTAATACTTCCTTGTAGGTGGACAAGGTGGGATCAGTTTGGGTGATACTGGGGACCTTCCGGCAATGTACGGCATGTATCCAGGATTTCTTGCCTTCCACTCGCAGGGCCGTTCTAGTTGTCAGGAGGACTAGCAGGGGACCCTTCCACCGGGGTTCCAACGTTTTCTTGCGAGCGAAATTCTTTATCATCACGTGATCACCGGGTTGGATGGTGTGTCCCGGCCCAGTGGATCGGTCAGGCAATGCTTCCTAGATCTGTTGATGAATGGAGGACAAAGTTTGTGTAAGTAGAGAAATAATCACCCAGCAATTCACAAGGGGAATCAGACAATGTGGTAGCAGGGGGTGCGCCCCAGATGTTCATTGGGCGTCCAAAAACCACCTCGTATGGGGTCAACGAGGTGCGAGAATGCGGGACAGATCTTATTGATAGAAGGGCCAGTGGCAACGCATCTGGCCATCTGAGCCCCGTAGATGGCTAATTTAGATTTGATTGTGGCATTGTATCTTTCCACTAGGCCTGCCGATTGGGGGTGGAAGACGGCATGAAATTTCTGTTGAACCCCCAATCCCTGCTAAGATGTGCTTGACTACTTCTCCAATGAAGTGACTCCCGCTGTCACTCCAGAGGACTCTGCAAAGGCCGTAGCGGGGAAAAAACTCCTTTAACAATATCTTGGCAGTAGTTAGGGCAGTGTTGTCTCTGACCGGGTATGCCTGCACCCATTTGCTGAACGCGCAAACAACCACCAAAACATATTTAAGGTTGTTGCATCGTTCCATTTGGATATAATACATCTGCAGGACTTAGAAGGGTGATGTAGGGATGGCATATCCTGCCCGTGGTACCCGAGCCCCTTTTCCTACATTGTAGCGGAGGCAAACCAAACATTGTTGGTCCAGCCTGGTGGCAGTAGACCGGAGTTGGTTGTTATCCCACACTTCCTGTAATATTTTAGTCATGGTGGCAGCATTGGTGTGGGCCGGTAAATGAGTAATGTTCAGCAATGGGAGGAGATAAGCATTTGGCAATTTTCAACGCTTTGTGTCCTTGGACCGCCAACAATTTTCTTCGTCGAGCATGCCCTCTTTTTCCCATTGTTGAAGTTCTCCAGGAGTGGCAGTAGACTGGATATCCCGAATCTGTTGTCTAACGTCATGCCACTTCTCTGCTTGGGATTTTACTATGTACATGGTGATATGTGCTTTCTTGTGCAGTAGCCCGGGCTGTCTCGTCAGCAAAGGCATTTCCTAGTCCTATTTCGTCTGTGACTTTCTTGTGTGCGTTGCATTTAACAATAGCTAGTGCTCGGGGCAGTGTCAAGGCTTGGAGCAATGCAGTTACTAAGTCACCATGTTGGATGGGTGTACCATGGGACGTTAGGAACCCTCTTTCCTTCCAGAGGATACCAAAACTGTGGGCTACTCCAAATGCGTATTGGCTGTCGGTATAGATGGTGACAGCGAGACTCTGGCTAAGGATACAAGCGCGGGTGAGAGCTATAAGCTCTGCTGCCTGGGCCGATTTCTGAGGTATGCGTGCAGTTTCAACAATGGTGTTGGTAGTAGGGACGGCATAGGCATCAGATGTAGTACCATCTGATAGTTTAATACAAGATCCGTCCACCCACAATTGCCCATCTTGTTCCGTGAGAGGGATGTCTTTCAAATCCACCCGCCCCTTAGTCTGTTCTTCTGTTTGGAAGAGGCAGTCATGTGGAATGTTTGTGGCGTCTGAATCTGGTGTGGGCAGGAGTGTGGCGGGGTTTAAGGTCATACATCGCTTTAGCGTGACATGGGGTGCTAACAACGTAAGTTCGTATCCTGTCAGTCATGCGCTAGTGAGGTGTTGTGGTCTGGTTCAGTAATATGTCGACTGCGTGGGGAACTAATACCGTCAATTTGAATCCCAAAACAATTCCCTCACTTTGTCGTATGGAGACGGCCGCAGCCGCGACCGCTCTAAGACAAGGGGGCAGACCTCGGGCCACAGGGTCTAGAGTGGCCAAGAAGTAGGCGCATGGGCGTTGTTTGGTGCCGTGAACTTGGGTCAGGATTGAGAGAGCGCATCCTAAGCGTTCATGGGTGTAGAGGCAGAAGGGTTTAGAGTAGTCAGGTGTGCCCAGTACTGGTGCAGAGCAAAGAGCGTGGCGTAAGTCTTGAAAGGTTTGGTCATGTTCATGTGTCCAAGGGAGAGGCGTGGGTGTGTCTTTTGTAAGTAAAGCAAGGAGTGGCTTAACTAGGAGGGAAACATTTGGAATCCATTGACGACAAAAGGAAGTGAAACCAATTAGTGCACGAACATCTCTTTGGGTAGTAGGAGAAGGAAGGCGTAGTATTGTTTGGATGCGGTCAGGTGTGAGGGTACGTCCCTCAGACAGCAGATGGCCGAGGTAGGTCACCTGCTGTTTACAATACTGTAGCTTATTCTTGGACACCTTATGGCCCTGTGATGCCAAAAAGTTTAGAGTAGTAAGTGATGCGGTTCGGGCCAGGGCGGGAGTGTCTGCAGCCAGAAGTATGTCATCGACGTACTGGATGAGGGCAGTGCCAGGTGGTAATTTTATCTGATCCAGCTGTTGTTTAAGAGCTTGGCTGTATATGCTCGGACTCTCAGTGTACCCCTGAGGGCCCTACAGAAACGGTAGGATCTGTTCCTGAGGGTTAAGCCAAAGAGGTATCGGGAATCTGGATGGATTGGTATGGAGAAAAAGGCATTCTTGAGGTCTATCACTGTGAAGGTGGTAGCAGTTGATGGGATCATTGTTAATATAGTTATGTCAGAATCCACAGGATATTGCGGGACCACTATTTTGTTAATTGCGCAAAGGTCAATGACAAAACGGTATATTTTCTCAGAGGTGGATGTACGTTTCAAAACTGGGAGGATAGGACTATTGCAGATGTTGGACTGGAGTTCCTCAACTACCCCAGCTGCAATCATATCCTGCACTATAGTCATGAGGGCTTTTTCGCCATCTGCAGAAATTTTATACTGAGGGAGGCGGGGAAGATGCGCATTCTGTTTTACTGTTATTTTGACAGGGTCCATCACAATTTCCCCCACGTCGGTGTCCGTTACGGCCCACAGGGCGTCGGGTAATTGGGACAAGTCCTGCTGCTCAGACTCAGTGAGACAATAAAAACGGGATTCATAATCGGGGGTACAATTATTGTCAAACAATATCACTCTGACATTTTGGGGAGAACAGCGAATGGTGGCTCTGTAAAGTTTTAAGAGATCAATGCCCATCAAATTATCTGGACAATTTGGGGAGAGCAGAAAAGATGCCATTACTGTGTTTCCTTGTATGTCCAGTGGCACCTCAGTAGAAAGGGGGTTGGTGGAGGGCGTGCTGTCAAATCCTACGGATGTGACCGATAAGCCAGACAGGGGTACCCTAGAAATCAGTTTTTGTGAGAGGGCACTTCTAGATGCCCCTGTGTCGACCAAGAATTTTCCCTGAGTTCCAACCACTGAAGCTGTGACATAGGGGCCTGATTGATCGACTGGAAGTTCCACTGGTTCCTTTCCCTGTCCCTGGCTGTCTCATGCAAATTCACTGTCGGGGAAGTGGTCAATTGTGAAATCGTGTGCAAAAGCCTGTCTATTGTTATCGAAGACATTGGTGCGTTGTTCGTTGGACGGTGGGACTCTTCCCCTCCCCTACTCAGCCCCATTCCCCGACCCATGGTATTTTGCTGTAAAAGGACAATCTGCGCGCCAGTGGCCCGTCTCTTTACAGTACGCGCATTGATCCTGGGACAATTGGCGTGGAGTTTGGTGTATCCTAGCAGCTGCAGGTTAGTATAAAGGTTGTGGCCCTCTATTCATACCCCCTCCTCTAGTACTTATTTGAGACAGCATTACCTTCTCTTTTAAGTCTCTCCTCTTTTTGTCTTTTTCCTCTTCTATTTTATTCTGCAAATGTTCATAATATTGGGCCATGGTTAATATTTGTGCTGGCGTGGACGCTGGCCATGTACTTTCACTACTCTGTAACTTGGTTGAAATGGGTGGCAACAGTCCTTTAACAAAAGTCTGAACTAGCAAGTGTCGGCCTGTCTCAGTTGTCGAGTCCTGTCCGCTATAGTCAATGAACACCTGGCTGAGGCGGGAGAAGTAGTCAGATGTGGTTTCCTCAGATTTTTGTTTACAAGCCGTGATGACTGTCCAATCTACTTTCCTGGCCGGAATTGTTGCCTTCAACTTCTTCACTATGTTACCTGGTAGTGCTAAGATTGCTTCTGCAGGCCTTTCACCTGGTTTTCTGTCCCTATCCATTGTTGCCAGATTTTCCCACTTATGTCAGAACGAGGCCTCATCGTCAACTTTCCTTATGGGCCTCCAAATATCTGGCGGCAGGATTAATCCAAAGAACTGATCTATGTCAGTTAGTGTCATTGTGTAAGTGGTAATAACCGTGTCCAGCCCTTCGTAGAATCCCGTAGGATTCTTCTGGGGGTCAGGCAGGTCCTTTTTAAAAGCCAGGACATCAGCTCGAAGCCATGGAGTATACACCTAGTTATATAACTTCCTGCTCTTCGCATCCGGGCTATCTACTCCCTCAGCAGTACCCTGTCCTCGAGCAGGGACAAAAACTGGGGCAGCCTCTCTTATTGGCGCCATGTGGCCTCCTACTGTGCCTTCTACTACTGGTAACTTTTACTCCCCGTCCTCGCTCCTTCTTAGACCTTCCATCATTTGTAGCGTTAGTGCTAACAAATTGTGGCTTTCTTCAACACTTTCTCGCCCTTCTATCAGCTTACGGTATAATCCTCTAACATGCTCTTCTGGCGTTACTCTGTAGCGTTTCTCATACAGGGAGAACACTTCATAAACAAATCGTTGTAGGAAATAACCCTTCTGTGGTGGTGTATAGGCTTCGTAAATGGCGCAAATTTGATTAGGGGTGGAACGGTCCTCCAGGCAGGTGCGGGCTAGGCCTTCAAGGGCAAGTTTTTCCGTTTGGGTGACACGAGGTATTCGGGATCGGGCAGAGGGCGTTGGTTCGGTGTCATTTTGGGCGGGAGGAGCAGTGAGATCAGGAGGTGGGGGCTGAGCATTCTCGGGGTGTCTTTGCTCGTCCATCTGTGGGGGGGCATGGGGAATGTGAGGGACATGATATGGTGGCGGTAACGGGAGGAGGAGGAGTTCCTCTTCATTGGGGTCCGCTCGCGCTAGTGGCGCATAACGCACAGGATACTGACCAGACGCATTCAACCTGCGTTCCCTATCCGCACATGCGATGTTGGATGCAACTTTTTCTTGTTGTAATTCTATGCAAAATAACGATGGATTAAACCCAGATCTGTGACTGGGGGTGAATGTTTGCCAATGTGCAGCATTCCGTCCATCATCTTGTGTGTTTTGCATTTCGCCCTAAGTGGGAAGGGTATGCCCAGACGTGGGTCCCGTGCTCACTACGCCACTGGAGTCAAGCTATCCTGGCTGATGAAGGCTGATAGCCTGAAACCGGTCCTAGGATGCTTGATTCCGGTCCAGGGAAGACATGGCTTGGCAGTTCGGTCTGGACTGTTCCCATGAGGCACAGGGTCAAGACTGATTTGCATATGGCTATGTCTGAACTGGGGTGGCGTGGTGAAGCAAAATAACGATGGATTAAACCCAGATCTGTGACTGGGGGTGAATGTTTGCCAATGTGCAGCATTCCGTCCATCATCTTGTGTGTTTTGCATTTCGCCCTAAGTGGGAAGGGTATGCCCAGACGTGGGTCCCGTGCTCACTACGCCACTGGACTCAAGCTATCCTGGCTGATGAAGGCTGATAGCCTGAAACCGGTCCTAGGATGCTTGATTCCGGTCCAGGGAAGACATGGCTTGGCAGTTCGGTCTGGACTGTTCCCATGAGGCACAGGGTCAAGACTGATTTGCATATGGCTATGTCTGAACTGGGGTGGCGTGGTGAAGCAAAATAACGATGGATTAAACCCAGATCTGTGACTGGGGGTGAATGTTTGCCAATGTGCAGCATTCCGTCCATCATCTTGTGTGTTTTGCATTTCGCCCTAAGTGGGAAGGGTATGCCCAGACGTGGGTCCCGTGCTCACTACGCCACTGGAGTCAAGCTATCCTGGCTGATGAAGGCTGATAGCCTGAAACCGGTCCTAGGATGCTTGATTCCGGTCCAGGGAAGACATGGCTTGGCAGTTCGGTCTGGACTGTTCCCATGAGGCACAGGGTCAAGACTGATTTGCATATGGCTATGTCTGAACTGGGGTGGCGTGGTGAAGCAAAATAACGATGGATTAAACACAGATCTGTGACTGGGGGTGAATGTTTGCCAATGTGCAGCATTCCGTCCATCATCTTGTGTGTTTTGCATTTCGCCCTAAGTGGGAAGGGTATGCCCAGACGTGGGTCCCGTGCTCACTACGCCACTGGAGTCAAGCTATCCTGGCTGATGAAGGCTGATAGCCTGAAACCGGTCCTAGGATGCTTGATTCCGGTCCAGGGAAGACATGGCTTGGCAGTTCGGTCTGGACTGTTCCCATGAGGCACAGGGTCAAGACTGATTTGCATATGGCTATGTCTGAACTGGGGTGGCGTGGTGAAGCAAAATAACGATGGATTAAACCCAGATCTGTGACTGGGGGTGAATGTTTGCCAATGTGCAGCATTCCGTCCATCATCTTGTGTGTTTTGCATTTCGCCCTAAGTGGGAAGGGTATGCCCAGACGTGGGTCCCGTGCTCACTACGCCACTGGAGTCAAGCTATCCTGGCTGATGAAGGCTGATAGCCTGAAACCGGTCCTAGGATGCTTGATTCCGGTCCAGGGAAGACATGGCTTGGCAGTTCGGTCTGGACTGTTCCCATGAGGCACAGGGTCAAGACTGATTTGCATATGGCTATGTCTGAACTGGGGTGGCGTGGTGAAGCAAAATAACGATGGATTAAACCCAGATCTGTGACTGGGGGTGAATGTTTGCCAATGTGCAGCATTCCGTCCATCATCTTGTGTGTTTTGCATTTCGCCCTAAGTGGGAAGGGTATGCCCAGACGTGGGTCCCGTGCTCACTACGCCACTGGAGTCAAGCTATCCTGGCTGATGAAGGCTGATAGCCTGAAACCGGTCCTAGGATGCTTGATTCCGGTCCAGGGAAGACATGGCTTGGCAGTTCGGTCTGGACTGTTCCCATGAGGCACAGGGTCAAGACTGATTTGCATATGGCTATGTCTGAACTGGGGTGGCGTGGTGAAGCAAAATAACGATGGATTAAACCCAGATCTGTGACTGGGGGTGAATGTTTGCCAATGTGCAGCATTCCGTCCATCATCTTGTGTGTTTTGCATTTCGCCCTAAGTGGGAAGGGTATGCCCAGTCGTGGGTCCCGTGCTCACTACGCCACTGGAGTCAAGCTATCCTGGCTGATGAAGGCTGATAGCCTGAAACCGGTCCTAGGATGCTTGATTCCGGTCCAGGGAAGACATGGCTTGGCAGTTCGGTCTGGACTGTTCCCATGAGGCACAGGGTCAAGACTGATTTGCATATGGCTATGTCTGAACTGGGGTGGCGTGGTGAAGCAAAATAACGATGGATTAAACCCAGATCTGTGACTGGGGGTGAATGTTTGCCAATGTGCAGCATTCCGTCCATCATCTTGTGTGTTTTGCATTTCGCCCTAAGTGGGAAGGGTATGCCCAGACGTGGGTCCCGTGCTCACTACGCCACTGGAGTCAAGCTATCCTGGCTGATGAAGGCTGATAGCCTGAAACCGGTCCTAGGATGCTTGATTCCGGTCCAGGGAAGACATGGCTTGGCAGTTCGGTCTGGACTGTTCCCATGAGGCACAGGGTCAAGACTGATTTGCATATGGCTATGTCTGAACTGGGGTGGCGTGGTGAAGCAAAATAACGATGGATTAAACCCAGATCTGTGACTGGGGGTGAATGTTTGCCAATGTGCAGCATTCCGTCCATCATCTTGTGTGTTTTGCATTTCGCCCTAAGTGGGAAGGGTATGCCCAGACGTGGGTCCCGTGCTCACTACGCCACTGGAGTCAAGCTATCCTGGCTGATGAAGGCTGATAGCCTGAAACCGGTCCTAGGATGCTTGATTCCGGTCCAGGGAAGACATGGCTTGGCAGTTCGGTCTGGACTGTTCCCATGAGGCACAGGGTCAAGACTGATTTGCATATGGCTATGTCTGAACTGGGGTGGCGTGGTGAAGCAAAATAACGATGGATTAAACCCAGATCTGTGACTGGGGGTGAATGTTTGCCAATGTGCAGCATTCCGTCCATCATCTTGTGTGTTTTGCATTTCGCCCTAAGTGGGAAGGGTATGCCCAGACGTGGGTCCCGTGCTCACTACGCCACTGGAGTCAAGCTATCCTGGCTGATGAAGGCTGATAGCCTGAAACCGGTCCTAGGATGCTTGATTCCGGTCCAGGGAAGACATGGCTTGGCAGTTCGGTCTGGACTGTTCCCATGAGGCACAGGGTCAAGACTGATTTGCATATGGCTATGTCTGAACTGGGGTGGCGTGGTGAAGCAAAATAACGATGGATTAAACCCAGATCTGTGACTGGGGGTGAATGTTTGCCAATGTGCAGCATTCCGTCCATCATCTTGTGTGTTTTGTAATTCTATCAACGCCTGGTTATCGTTTTTTCGAGCCTTTTTCTGTAGCCTCGCCTGGGCCCTTCTTTCTCTCTCAGCTCCCTCCTTTTTCCATTGGCCTAGGGCGTCAAACATAGCTTGTCGCGACCTTCGTCTATGGAGTTGTATTTCTACAGTCTCAATTTTCTGTGCTTCAAAAGAACCGTATATGTGCCATTGGGTCTCTATCTTTAGATGTGTATTTGTGCCACAATGAGTTATATATTATGGGAGAAATACCATATCTTATGTACATATCCTTACTCGGGGTACCCTCCGGGGGAGCTGGCTGACTTTCTTCCAACACCTTTGAGCTAGATGTGGAACAACAGCACCATCGTACAAATTTACTAAACACGGGCATGTTTCTCTATGTTATCTTTACAGAAAAAAAACACGTCTTTTACAAGTTTCTAAGTCGGACAAAAAGTCCACATTACCCGTCTACCTTCACTTTTTGCAAAGAGTGAACGAGAACCAGACAACAAAACGAACAACAAAAAGGTGTCGCAAACCAGCGACCCTACCAGAATCCTTTGTCTCGTTCTCCAGGCGGTCTCTTTACTGCAAGGATCGTCCAAGTCTATCGGGGGCCCGAGTCAGGACCGGTGCCACTTGCTGGGGTCTTTTCAGATGTAGTGAAGGTCAGGTGGCGGCTACGAGGGTCTTTTTCGCGTAGGTATACCCCACCACCGTCCGTTCAGCTTCCTCGTCGGGACCCCTCGACCGGGCAGTCGCGTCACTGATGGGCCCCACATTTGGATTTGGGGGTCTCCTCAGAAGACCACCCAAAGGTGCAGGGTCACCCTTCGTCCACGGGTCCGGAATACAAATTGAGACCAACACTGGAGCACGGAGAGAAAAGAGGTTTATTTTGATCTCATGAGAGGGAGAGCATCAGCAACAGACACCCATAGCTGTCTGAGGAGGCAGTCTGCTGAGTACTTTGGTTCCGCATCTTATATACCCTTCATCCCCACCCTGTGCGTGTAAGGAGAACAAACAAAAACCCATATTTACACAACAAGCAGTGGTCAATCTGATAAATCAGCAGATGGTAGCTGTTGGGCCCCTGCAGGGCGTAGGCGAAAACCATAATTACACAACAAGCAGAGGTCAATCTGATAAGTCAGCAGATGGTAGCTGTTGGGCCCCTGCAGGGCAAAGTGCGCAGGGTGAAGACGATAAGCATCTGGGAAACTCCCTGTCCGACTGGTTGGGCATGAGTTGGTCAGTTTGTGGCAGGCCGGGGCACGGACAGGGCGTGGGCGTCCGTGCAGGAATGAGGCAAATCAAGAGTGAAGCCCCAGAGCGTTCGTGATACAGAGAGAAGGTCAGTAATGAAGGGTGAAGCGCAAAATGGCGGAGCGAATGGCAAGATAACAGACATACTTTTCCACAGTAATGGGGGCAGCGGGCAGCCTTGGCATGTGCCTCTGTGAATAGGGATATCTGCCAATAAAAGGGGTCCCGTTTTGACTCTAATTGATGAATTAATGTGTAACAACTTTATCAGCCCAAGGAAACGACCGCCGATTCCGTATCGGGCCAATGCAGCAAATAAATAGTCCCATTCAAAGGAGTCAAAGGCCTTCTTGGGGTCTAGTCCCAGACAGCCAGATCGTGGCCAGTTGGTGGGGGCGTATTTCATGATCCTGAAGAAACGGCTGAGATTCAAGGTAGTGTTACGTGTGGGGACAAATCCATTTTGGCACCAGTGTCTGGACTTGGGGTGCCAGGCGATCCGCAAGAATTTTTGCAAAAATGTTGTAATTGTTGTTAAGTAGCGCTAGCGGACGATATGTGATAGCAAGTTCAGGATTTGTATTGGGCTTAGGCCAAGATATGATAGTTGCTGCTCTCTGGGAGTCTGAGAGAGTTCTCAAAGCATGTGCTTTGCCATATAATTCGAGCAGTTGCAGGGCGAGTTGAGCGACGTACGCCTTGTAAAATTCAGCCGGCAAATCGTCTGGTCCCCGGGTTTTTCCGTTTGCCAGTGCCTTAGAATCTAGCCAAGGTTAAAGGTCCATCCAATTCCAGTCGCACTGTAGCCGGAAAGGTGGGAACAGTGAGATTAGCAAAGAATGTTCTGTATTTGTCAGGGTTGGAGTTGGCGACTGACTCAGACTCTGGTGTAGTGTTGTGTCAGTTCTTCGTGTATGTTGGTATGGGTGTATAGAGGTGTGCCTGTGCTGGATCGCAATGCTGTAATGGGCCTGCAGGGTTGATCTAGGCAGATAAGCCATGCTAACAACCGTCCTGTTTTGTCCGTAGTGGCATGCGTATGCGCTGAGTGTGCAGCATAGTTTAGACAGCTCAGACGCTCCAGTAAGGCTGCATGGTTGCGCTGTGCATCAGTAAGGGTAATCGCGTTTCCTGGGTTGTCTACAGCACAGGTTTCCAGCTTAATAAGTTTGCGTTCTAGACTAGTGATGTTATGATCAAATGTGAGCCTTACTTTACACTGCACGCCCCAACAAGGTCCCCTCAGCGTCACCTTAAATGCATCCCATTCAACTAAGCTAGTGGAAGCCGTATCTGCATTGTGTTGAAAAAGGTCATCAATCATCTTGCCCACAAAGTCTTGAAAGGGAGGGTCTTCGAATAGCATTGGCTCTAACCTCAAAGTGGGAATGGGAGGGGCGGGGGATTATGGTTTCCCATTGCAAACATAGTAGCTGGTCATTATGATAAGAGTGTGTGCGACCTAAATATTTAATTTTTTGTTATGGAGGGGAGTAGTGACAGGGTGGGTACAGCCCTGTCAATACGGGCATGTAACTTGTGTGGCGCAGAGTAAAAAGGAATAGACTTTTACTACCGGGTTGCGATGCCTCCACGTGTCCACAAGGTACCATTGCTGGAGCCAATGAGTTAACATGCAGGCATTAGCAGTGGCTGAAGTGTGAGGCAGTGGAGGAAAGGATCATCCAGAGTAGTGTCCAAAACACTGTTGAAGTCTCCGCCAAGTAACCATGATAGGCCATTCCACCAAGAGAGAGTGTGTGAAAGTTCATGATAAAAGGCTACCTGGTCCGTATTTGGTGCATAGATAGAACCCAACAGTACAGGCCGGCCATCTAGTCGTCCCAGCACTAACACATAGTGGCCCTCAGGGTCTATTATCGTGTCGTCTGTTGTAAATGGGGTACCGGTCTGATCTAAAGTAGTGTTCCACAGACGTAACTAGAGAAATTGTAGGCATGGACCTGACCCCTCCATAGACGCTGTAGTCTATTGGTTTCTATTTGCGTGAGGGTTGTTTCCTGCAATAGTGCCACGTGTATCGAATGTCTTTTCAAGTAGGCATATACCGAGTACCGACATGATGGTGAGTGCATGCCTCTGACATTACACATCATTATGCTAAAGTGTGCCATGAGTAACGTGTGAAGTCGGTCATACCCCTGCTGCCAGTGTATCACCAGTAGGGGTGAGGAGTCTCTGGCAAGAAACAAGCGTTGTATAATATGTGGGGTAGAAGCTGAGGAGGGTGCGGATCATACCAAACAGACACAATTTAACAACAATCATAAATTTGTAAATATCAAAAGAGTAGAAACACACAATGTGTCCAATAAACAATTAACAACTTCAATCGAGAAAAGGCAATTAGGCAGGGGTAGCAAAGGTGCCAGCAGGAGTTCTCTCTGCTACAGTGAACGATATGTTCGGGACCCACACAGCACATAGGTATACAAGATTTGTCCCATTTCCCAAGCATGGTCAGAGGCGATAATGGCTACCTGAGGTGGTAGTCCCAATAAACAGATTAATTTAGAGCATACCTGCAAGGTACAACAAACCTGACTGATACAAACCAGGACAAAAGTCAAAGGGTACAAGCAGGAACAGCAGTAGGACTGCAGAATGTTTGATACTTGCTATTAATGCTGATCACAATGTCAACAGCTGTCTGCGGGGTAATGTCCAGAGGGCGCGGCTGAGTCAGTCCTGGAAAGACACGTAGTCGAAGAGCCACCATCACCGAGTGATTGAATGGAGTTATCATCCATTCCGGAGTTCCCATCATGTTCACCCATTGCCGCTGCAGTGCCTGTCTGCGTTCCTGTAGCATTTGTTGCAAGGCGGGAACACTCATTAGGGTAGGATCCTTCATTCTGGGACATCAGTATCGGCGCCACATCCCGGCTCCAGCTCAATTGGTGGTGCCAGTGTGTGTAGATTTGAAAATCGTGGAGCATGCTGTGGAGTCCAGCCAGTCCCAGAACTCTCCGGGTGTGACGTAGAAATTAGCCTTCCCTTCCGTCGCAACTCCCAGACGTGCCGGAAATAGCAGAGTGTACTTAATATCAAGTTCCAGCAGACGTAGTTTGGCTGCAAGGAAAAGCGGTGTTGTTTTTGTACTGCAACAGTATAATCCGGAGAGAACATAATTGCAGCATATCCACCTTGATTTAATGTAATTGCTGAGTCTCTTTGTGAATAGCATCCCTGTCTCTGTCATGCAGCATGCGGAATAAGAACGGTCTGGGGTTAGCACACGGTGAGCGGTGGCAGGCAAGCACCCGGTGCGCTCACTCCATTGTAAAGTATTCTGAAAGGGTGTCTTGAGGCAGCAACTGTCGCATCCATTGTTCTACAAATGCAACAGCATCGGAGCTTTCCACTTTCTCCGGCAGACCCACCACTTGCACTTTATCATGTTGCTATCAGCCTTCGGCGTCTACTACTTTTCACTCTAGCATTTCTACATGGTCCCACAGTAAGCGTATTGTGGCGTCCATGTCACGAGTTTTCGGTTGTATGATGGAAATAGACAGCTTCATGGACCTTCTCTGCTAACTTGCGGTGATCGGCATGGAGTAATGTCAAGTCTGTTGTAAATGCGTCTAACTTGGTCTCAAGGGAGGTTCTCGTAGCTTCCAGTGTGGTGCCAAGCTTTTCCACCGCTGCTAGAACACAGTCCAGTTTCTTCCCAAAAGGAGAGGGGGGATGGAGGGGGGAGGGGGTGGCTTAGAGGCAGGGGGCATGGGAACAGTCCCAGTAGTGTCCCTGTCGTCGTGAGAATGCTCTAATCCGGTTGGAGGTCGAGCAGGTATGCCCTGGGTGCCCACACATTGACGGCCCATGCCGGTATAACAATTAGGTACTGCGTATCGTGTGTTGGGTGGCGGGGGCTCCCTTGCCAGCAAGAAATGTGGGGGAAATGTGGCAGCACCAGCAGCCCGTGTTTCGGGCGTGTAGGCCGGGGCATAAATGCACAGGCAAGTCGTCGAGCTGCTTGGCTTCTCGTGAACTCTACTGCACGTAGCTTCCCAGTAGGGGAGCAGCGCATGGCCTCCGCAGTCACCTCACACTACAAGCGGAGCAAACGACTTCAAGAAGTTTATCTCACACAGAGCACGCGGATACGGGTGTCCCACATAGTGGAGTGTTAGTCCATTTGTACAATGTGCTAAACCGGGTGTGTTGTAGGGTATAAAAAGCGGCAAAGCTCCGTGTGGGTGTGCACAGGCGCCCAGGGTCGCGTTAGGTCTGTGCCTGCCGCAAATGCAGCCCTCAGAGATCTACCCCAGGACGCAAGAGGGCAAAAGCACGCGTGCAGGGGGTCTCGCTGCCACAGTAGGGGGGGGTCTTCAAAGGGGGCCCAGAGTGCCCTGACAGTTATGTCCAACAGCGTTGCAGGAGTAGGAGTACCGTTTAGCCACCAGGTGATGCCTTTCAAATAAATGCCTAGTTCATACAACATGTAGAGCCCTTCAACCGACTGTTGACTGGATGTGGGAGCCTGACGTAGCGCCTGTATTCCGGTTAGATGGGTCTCAGTCAGCTAAAATAGAACCGCTTTCCCTGGGCTCCACGGTCAGTGCCCCCACTGCTATTAATATAAAGAAACTTCTCGGGCACGACATGTGTCCAAGTTGGTTTGCAGCAGTCGCAACAACGCAAGTTGGGGGCCGTCTGTGTCCATGCCTCGGGCAGCTCCACCCCGGGGCCAGGCAATCGCACCTTACATCCGTCCCACTCCTCACTGCTTTGGTGGTACGGACGCCACGGCTCACTCCTCCGCTCTTTGTCCTCAGCTCAACTGGACGGCGGCTTCGACCACAGTCAGTTCACCCGGTTCCTCACTTCATCGCAGGTGTAGAGGGAGTGCATACAGCCACGCCGTCTGCAGCCATCGACCAGGGCTGACCCCTCCGCAAGCTGTCTCCCGGACAAGGAGGTCTGGTTAGTGCGCAGAATCGGTGGCAGGAGGTCGCAGGAATCCAGTCATATCTGGTCGTGGTGGGTCCCCGGCAGAAGTGTTGAATGAGCAGGGCGATCTGCGGAGCTCGCTCAGATGGCGCCCGCCATTATGGCTTCGCTAGCCACGCCCCTCCACGAAAACAGACACCCCATGTCAGAAAATCTGGGATACCGAGGTGGGTGGATACACTTGACTAGAAGGGAAAGGGCAACCCCTAATTGTACGGAAACTTAAATTGCATTCCTTATGTTTTGAAGGTAAAGGAAAGCTTCCAATGGGCACGAATGAAAACTTTAGCACGATCCTGCACATTCCAGATATGCAATGGGGCACCTCCACACTGATGGATGTTTACTGGCAGTGCAGCATTTTTGCCTACACTCAGCTCGCCCCCGGATGGCACAGACTTTGCTCTCTCGTAACCATACACACCCCTACCCCGCCATTCCCACAGAAGAACTATCAGACTTGTACCAGCACCGCTAAGGAAAAAGACAACCTTGTTGCATCAGGCTCTCGAAAAAAACTGCGCATTATTTTGGCTAGGCTCAGTACAAGGACATTCCAGAAGAATTTAGACTGTTCTCGGACTCGCAAGTATTGGCAAGAGGGTCCATACCCTTCTTCACCGTGCAGACGAAAGCCAATGCTTGCTGACTTCAGATTACCAGATGGAAAATGCTGAAATGATGAATAGCACTGAGCTCGGCCTTAATTCGATCTAAGAAGAACTGAGAGCAATCCGCTTCATTGTGATGCAGCATCGGTATGTGTTAGACTTAATGACCGCGATGGAGTGTGTGTACCAAGATTGGTGCATCCTGCTGCATGTTTATCCCAGGGAATGACCAAGATAATGGGACATTGACTCTTGCCATCCACAGCACAGTTTACAAAGAGACCTGCTCAGGGGCACCGCCCTCCTCACGCACAAGTGGGTTTCAATTGGTTCTCCAGGCTCCCCCAGTGGCTTTCAGGATTGTGCATGTCATTGCTACCCGTTTTCATTGTGTTCTCTTTTGTGTGTGGCTCTGTGCAACTGGGGATATCCTGCTGTAAAAACAGTCCTCAAATTGGGTAAAATGCAAGTAGATAGGAAAGTCAAATTTGTCAGAACAGCCCCCCAATAAAGTAGCTGTCATGAAGTATGGGTTAGATAGTGTAGTTGAAAATTCAACTGGGGAGGGGGGTGAATGTTAATATTGAGAAAGTCGATGTCAATATGACTAAGGTTACATTCATGCATAAAAACGAAATCGCATCTTTATTAACAAATTTGCCCATTGTTAACTCTGCATCAACCCCCGACTCAAATATGTGGTTAGGCAGGCCCTGAGACCCAGGTTATTGATTGACAGATCACAGGTGGGGTAACACGTAGTCGGCATATAAAACACATGAATAGGAAATACCAGATCAGTCCCACAGATAGGCACAGCGACATCACCATGGTCTGGGGGGGTTGGCCCCAATAAAGCACACATGGCCGGAGGGGTGCACATGTTCCCAAAACACCATACAGTCAGATGCCACATGAAGTTAGAAACACTTAGCCCATCAAGACAGCACACACAGTGATCACACTCTCCTCTTGCCGGACATCTTGATATGTTATCCACTGGCCGCATTGTGTCCACACAAGGTCAAGGCCCACCTGGATTCCTCATTCAGTACCCTAATTTATGGTTCCAAAGACAGAACTACACATTCCTTAGCAAAAAAAAGGATTGCCGGTAACATTTTATAACATTCAATGAACTGTATAAAAATCTGTGTCAGACCCATTGTAAATTGACAGTCCTCAGACCCTAAGCCCCCGGCCGCATTGTTTAATTAAACAAACTGTTCCTGTTTTGACAAACGCCTCATCTCTTCAAGGTATTTCATGTTCAAGTAACATTTACACATATATATATCATGTGATCAAGGCCGCAGGTCAGCGGCCAAAACGCATCATATGGACTTTGCAATGAAATAAAGCAACACGTTATTTGGAGTCCGTGCCCAATCTGTTTCTTTGTTACCTTCAAAACACAGGATCTCTTTGGGATGGATAGATCACACGATCACACACGAACACACACACGAACACACACACACACACAAACACACACACAAACACACACACAAACACACACACAAACACACACACACACACACAAACACACACACAAACACACACACAAACACACACACAAACACACACACACACACACAAACACACACACAAACACACACACACACACACACAAACACACACACACGAACACACACACACGAACACACACACGAACACACACGAACACACACACGAACACACACACGAACACACACGAACACGCACACACACGAACACGCACACACACGCACACACACACGAACACACACACAAACACACACACGAACACACACACGAACACACACACGAACACACACACGAACACACACACGAACACACACACGAACACACACACGAACACACACACACGAACACACACACGAACACACACACGAACACACACACGAACACACACACGAACACACACACGAACACACACACGAACACACACACGAACACACACACGAACACACGAACACACACACACACACACGAACACGAACACACACACGAACACACACACGAACACACACACGAACACACACACGAACACACACACACACACACACACACACGAACACACACACGAACACACACACGAACACACACACACACACACACACGAACACACACACACACACACACACACTTTATATACCGCTTACTACCCCCCGACGGGGTGTCTAAGAGCTTTCCGGCAAGTAGCACACTACTCTGGGACCCAAAAAGGACTAGTGGTGAGTTAGTATAGGGAAATATGAAATTTGAGCGCTGGACATGTGAGTCTTATTTGGGGTGTGCAGGATAGTGAAGGGATAGATGGGGGAAGGGTCTAAAAAGTGTTTATTTAGAGATCATTGCAGCAGGTTAAGGATGGGGGGGGAGGGGGGGGAAGAGTCAGAGGGAAGGGTTTATAAAGGCTTTTTGGGAGATCTGAATAGTAAAAGAGGTTTGAGATGATGCAAAGTAGGGGAAGAGGAGGGAAGAGTCTAGAAAGGGCTATTTTGGGGATCATAGTCAGTGGAGCTAGAGGATATATTGAGAGAGGTACAGGGAGAGAAATATGGTAGTGCCTTGGAGTGTAGTAGATTGAGGTTTGGGATGAGTCAGAGTTGAGGTAGATAATGTATTGAGAGGGGTACGGTGTGAGCTACAGGGTAGTGCATTGGAGATGCTAAATTAGGAGCAAAGTAATAAAAATAAAGATACATAAGTACATGGAAGGTATGTATGGATATATAAGTAAGGTAATATATCTAGATTTAAGTTGTATTAAATAAACTCAGACTTTCAAGTGTTGCTGTACATTGAGCTTATATATATATATATATATATATATATATATATATATATATATATATATATATATATATATATATAATATTATATATATATATATTCACTGAAAAAAAGCAAAGGTTACAGGGAAGTATTAGTTAGGAAATAGAATTGAAAAAAAAACCCTTAGAAATTCACTGAAGAAAACAAAGGTTACAGGGACGTTATAGTTAGGCTGAGATTTCACTCGTACAAAACCAGTGAAATTCAGCAGTTATAGTTACCTGAGCTAACTATAACTTATGCCCCCGCAATGCACTGCTTATGACCTCACGTTACATCACTCATGACAGGTGAGTGACATCACTGGTGACACTGGGACCCCATCCCCCAGGACCAGGCCCATTTTGAAAATGGGGTGGCGTGGCCCCCCCGCATTTATTTTGGATTAAGCCCCGGCGAGGTGGTGGTCCTCGTGGCTGCAGGGGAGGCCATACTGGCCTTCCCTGCACGTATTTAATAAATAGTCCTGGGGAGGTGGCGGTCCCCGGGGCTGCGGGGAGGCCATACGGGCCCCC